>CM053402.1:47690056-47811805 GCA_028644305.1 Xerus rutilus
CAGCTCTATTCTGTATTTTATTTAGAGACAGGGTCTCACTGAGTTGCTTAGCACATTGCTTTTGCTGAGGCTGGCTTTGAACTCGCCATCCTCCTGCCTCAGCCTCCAGAGCCCCTGGAATTATAGGCGTGTACCACCAAGCCCGGCCCAATTTGTCTTTGAATAAAACATTACAATTAATCTGTTTCTAGGAATTCCTAATTCTACCAATTCCTATAATTAGAATTGCTGGATTAAAGAATATGCACTTTTTAAAAAACTTTTTGTCATATTCTGATAATCTGATGGGAAATTTGAAAGTTGTTTGTATTGAGGAATACGAGAGAGGTCAAGTGTCTGGTTGATTTACTGTATGGGGTGTTTACTAAGAAAATAGCATGATATTGTTTGTGACAAATCTCTGAATTATTTGTGCTGTGCCAAGATGAGCTATGGGGTGAGAAAAATATTAAAGGAGAAATATTCCTGGAAGAAAGAAGGGTGGAACAGAATCCATGAAGAACTGGTGGCAGATGATGAAACCTAACATTGTCAGGTATAATATCATGTGTGGTGGTGGGAGACAGGAGAAAAGGCGGTAGGTGTATCCTAGGATACGGACAAAATAATTATCATTTGTATCATTTGTCTGGGTATTTGACCATGTATTGCAACTGTGTTTCATGTGACTATAGGTTATATTTCACAAAGAAAGGACCATGGAAGGGCTGATTCGCCCTCCATCAGTGCTAAGCATTTCTTAGGAACCAAATCACTTAGTTAATGCCTATCTACTGAATGGAGTCAGCAGAATTATTAATGACAATAAAAAGAAGCAGTTAGATCATCTACAGAATGCTACAGACCTTGGGAGCATCTGACTTTGAATTTCTTTGCAGGCTGTAAGATGCCATATCAGAGCATAAAAAGGATTCCTATTCAAAATAATAAATCTATATTCAAAGAAAATCTTTTGTTACAGGTGTGCTCCAAAGAGTAAGTACGCGTAATCAAGAATCTTGTCCCTTAATGATCACAAGAATCCAAATAGGGCTGGGGTTGTAGCTCAGTGGTTGAGTGCTTGCCTAGCACATGTGAGGCCCTGGGTTCGATCCTCAGCACCACATAAAGACAAATAAAAAATAAAAGTATTGTGTCCATCTACAAACAAACAAACAAACAAAAAACCACATCGCTTCAAATCCAAAATATACTTCTAACTAAAACCTATTTATGAGTACCTGGATGTGTGCTTGCATTTTTTTCTTTTCATTTTGGAGGATCTGGTTTCTCTCTTCTTCTTCTTCCACCCTGGACTCCAGGTCATGGAGAATCTCCTCCAATTCCTGCTTTTTGGCAGCAAGTCTTGCTCTCATCTCTTCTGCTTCAGCAAAGAGTTCAGTTTCTGCTTGTAGTTGTTCTGCAAGGATATTCTTCTCTTCTAAAAGCTGCAATCACAATACAGGGACTAGTACTACAATTTGCCCCCAGTGAACACACAAGGTATGTTCACCACAGTTTCAGAGGTCAGTGCACGTCACCAGAGAAAATGAAAGTTAAAAATATATAACATCACTGCTATAACTTTCAAATATGTTTTTGGCAACAGTAAAATAAGCGAGGTGAAAACTTTTTGATTGTTCTTGTTGCCTCAGCTTATCCTGAATAATACATAATAAGTTCATGCCATTTTAAGAATTGCAGTTCTGGGGGCTGGGGTTGTGGCTCAGCGGTACCTAGCATGTGTGAGGCACTGGGTTCAATTCTCAGCACCACATATAAACAAATAAAGTCCATTGACAACTAAAAAAATATTTTAAAAATTAAAAAATCAAAAAACATTAAAATATTAAAAAATATTTAAAAAAGAATTGCAGTGCTTCTATCAAAGTAAGTTACAAGGGAACAGATGAATAGGAGAGGGAAAATATTATTCAAATCTTATAAAGCTAATGGTAACTACTAAAGCCTATCTAATATTAAGTGATATCCTTGGCCTTTAATGTAAATATTTTTGGCCTTGAATGCTACAGTTCTATTACTGTCATCCACAAACATTTCCTGAGCCTCTGCTTTGTCCATAAAAAGTGACTGCCTGCAGAGGGACAGTAGTGATTCAAGACTCCTGTCACTGGAGAAGATGCAGGAATGGGCCCTGTACTCAGTCATCTCGTCCTTTTCTTTCTCTATTTCTCCCCGTAAGCAGACATGGGAAGGCCACAGAACTGGGAGCCTCATCTAAAACAGGTGTTAAGTACAAGCTTGAAGAGCAAGCACAATCATCTGTGTGTTCAGAGAACAAGTAACACCATAATATAGGAGGTAAGGTTGATTTTAATTTATAGAAATCCAAAAGGCAAGGCATAATGTATCTGTTAACTCTATTCTGAAAACGTGTCTGGTTTGGAAATGAGTGAAAATACCTCTCAGAAAATAAGATGACTTGGTAGGAATAGCTATTTATTCGTCATTAAATGCATGTGAGATGCTGTTTATGGAGGACTCAGGCCAACCCTGGGCAGCCGCCGTGAGTGCTAAAGTCACGTACACACCTGTTGGTGCTTCCTCTCCATCTCCTCAAGCTCCCCTTCCACCTTCGTCTGCTTCTCCTTCACTTTCAACAGCTCTTCATCTTTGGCCTGAAGTTCTTCCTCCTGGCGAGTCACTTGTAGGAGAGGCTTCACCTGTAACCAAAGTGATCAGTTTATCATCACGTTTCTCCCAGGCTTCTTACTGATGAAGCTCTGCTATGCAGGAAGGGGTCTGGAGAGATGCAGACACAGCCTACCTTTGTGAACACCCGCCACCACTGCCAGTGCCGCAGCTTCAGATATGCTGCGCAGTTCCGCTGCAAGACCTTTAAGGCACTTAGTTGTTGCTGCTTCTTGGCAAAGGCCCTGAAGAACAGGAAGAAAGACTATGTGAAGAAAACCGTGTTTAAATAGCTGTTGTCATATGAAGACCTTCTAACGGCAGATGTTCCTATCTGGCTAGTGAGGGGTTCCCAAGCTAAGTCCTTGGGTGAGAGGCTCAAGAAGTGGGAGCGGGCCTTGCAATCATCTAACTCACGGGCTTGCCTGGCCCACTTTAGGCATCTGTCACTGATTCCTGCCTCCTGGGTGCCACCCTGCACATCATCCTCCTGTCAGTCACGCACACACCCGTGAGTACACTCCTGGATTGGAATAAACCTCTGATTTTCCTGAGGCAGTGAAGACAGTGTGATGAGAGAAGGTCCCTCATCTTTGCTTGGCTGTTACAGTTGCTCCCTCCTGTGTGCATGGAGCCAGCCTTCTTATATCCATGAGATTTGGGCCTCAGAAAAGGTTTCTCAGAGGCCCTCAGATGAAGCAGGACTTTTTTTTTTGGTACTGGGGATTGAACTCAGGGGTACTCGACCACTGAGCCACATCCTCAGCCCTATTTTGTGTTTTATGTAGAGACAGGGTCTCACTGAGTTGCTTAGCGCCTCGCCGTTGCTGAAGAAGGACTCTTAATCCCGTTGTTTTATATCTTGACCCCTCTGTGTTTCCTGAGTGCAACATGTGATTATTCAGAATACCTGTCTGCTTACTTGGCACTCTCTCCCACCAGAAAGCAACTTCCATGAGGACAGAGACTTTTTATTATTTCTCCTGCACTCTTGCATCTCTGGCAAGCGAGTTTAGATCAGCCACTTACTTTCTGGCCAAGTAACCTCTGCAGACAGCCTGGAAGAAGATAATGATATCGGTGATTTTCAGATCTCTTTCTTCCTCCAAGTGTGCCAAAACGCCTGCTCTGAAAAATATCTTGCTCTGTCCAATTCTATATAAGTTTGGGTCCAATTCCAAAGCCCGGATCTAAGAGGGAAAGAGTCTGTTTATTTTTTGCTGAAGAAAAGATTATATTGATAGTTGACAAGCCAGAAAAATCAACAAAAGCTTACCATTCGCTCACAGGCCTGTTTGCCATCCATGAAACCTTTAGGAATAGCATTAGGAGTTAGAATCTCGTATCTGTAAGAAAAGATTCCAGAAAGATCTTCTGTAGAAATCTGTGAACATACTTATTTACTGTGAGTTTTGCTCTAACAGGCAATAAAATAATACATAAATTAAGAGCAAAGAAAGAAATGAGCAAGTGTTCTTTGCAGAGGGAATTTTTATTTCTTCTAATAAGAAGCAAGGTAAAAATGAGATTAATTCTCCCAGATCAAAGTCTAGGTTTAGGAGAGCGTGGCAGAGGAGAATCCAAAGCTTAGTGTTAAAAAAACTTTTCAATTTTATTTATCTCCCACAAAATTTTCACATCTTTAAGATGCTAAGAGAATCTGGCTGTTTATACTTTAGATTACAGTCGATTTGTAGTTATTGATTAGATAACAGAAAAGGCTGTAAGGGCAATGTCTTTGGGGTTCTACTGAGAACATTAGAAAACATCAGGGGGCAGTCAACACAGCACAGGTCTGGTGCACCTTGCTGCATACAGTCATCTCCATCAGAAGAACTGGAGCACAAAGTCAGGGGCGAGATTAAAGGATGAATCTGACTACTGGTGTCCAGGATGCCAATTATGCCCTCTTCTTCTACTATTAATAGAAGTTGAAAATCTATCAGGTGTTTGCCATATAGTGGGGCCATGAGAATGGCTTTCTGGAGAACACAGAAGGATTCAGAGGAGCTTCTCAAGTTGATTCTGTCTGGAACAGTGGGAGAAAGGGCAGAAGGCCCTTTTGACGTGGCAACCCCATTTTTTTCTTGCAAACAACAAAAGCTGTCATAATTTGAAATTTGATTTTCAGAAAAACAGAAAATGTGAAAAGTGACAATTAACTACTAAGGAAAGTTATCAAATAAAATGTGGAAACTATTGCCCATCACATTTGTATCAATTTCTATTGCACACTGATCAACCTTTTCCCTTTTTTTTCCCCTAATTCTTTTGTAATCTAGCCTATTCTTTATTGTAAAGGGCAGTAATTGTGTGCGCACATACACAGGTAAAAATACATACAGACACACATGTGCAGATAGAGTCACTGAAAAAAGATGGACAGAAACATCCCAAAATGTTTTCAGGAATCATTCCTGGATGATTTTTATTTATTGTTTACTTTTCTTGCATTTTCAAATTTTCTTAAAAGGAACTTATATTACTCATCTACTTAAAAAGGTCTGTTTCAAAGTAACTTTAAATTTCAGGGAGAAGTGTCTGAATGAGTGAACTACAGTTTGCAGCTCTTTGCACTGACCTCACAGCTGACTTGAAGGCTCTCAAGACAGAATGTCTCTGTAGCACCCACAGTAGTTCCTAGCACCCTGCCTTTCTATAAAGCAGGCACTCAATTTTCCTAGCTACATATTGTCCTTTCGCTATATAAGGAAATAGAAACTATCCAGGGAACAAGGAAAACGGTTTCCTCATTAAATCATCATTTTCATTCATATTGAGATAAGCTTTGATACAGATGGAAAAAAGGTAAAAGTTAGCAATACCTCTGTCTGAATTCCTGGAAAACTATCCGGTTGGGGAACCCCTGGCGACAGATCCTGATCCCTTCCAGGACACCATTACAGCGAAGCTGATCTAGCACTAGGTGCGGATCCAGTTTTCCAGCCTAATCAAGCAAACAATAGTTTTCTAGTTTAATCTTCAACCCCTGACCTCAATCAACTTGAAACGCTAGCATTTGTTTTGCCTTGTACGTACCCGCTTCTCGTGATTCGGAATGATGCAGCGAACAAAATTAGGGTTGGTGTTTCGGAGAGTTGCCATCAGCTTGGTGAGGGATTCTTTGTAGAGTTGCCCAACAGTACGAAACATGCCCTTCTTGGTTTTATATGCAGAGCCAAAAGCTGTCTCAGTCATACCAGTGACTTGATCCAGACCCACAATACGGTCCACTGGTGAGAAGAAAAAAGAAATGGAATCTGAGCCAGATCTGACTCTTTGGAAAGGAAAGAAAAGACACAGTGATAGTGTAGCAGCACAAGCTTTGTGAACAAATGATAAGAGGTGCCATATAGGTAAGGCAGTCAGCATAATTAGACACTGCGCAAGCCGTGGAACTAACAGCCACACACTTATATGGCGGGATATCGCAGTGCTTCACAAGTCCAACTCCCACACACCGCAGGTGCCTCCCGCTGCGCTAGCCTCGGGAACTGGCTGGCTTTGCTAACAGTCTGCCTGCTACATTTGCAAGTATTTGGTCAATGAAAGGTCATTGGCTGGCATTATTGATACACAAACTGATACTATAAAAAGTCTCAAAATAGGAAATGGCTCATCAAATATACACAAAAACAGGTGACTGTACAAATCCACTGAATGACTGCTCAGGGACCAGAGACCAGGGTTATGTCTTATTAGATTTTCAGTAAGTAAGCCATTTGTGTTTCAGGAACAGATGGAGGAAGAGGAGATGACAGCAGTTCGGATTTTGAGCAATGTGTAAATTTTAGCTATCGCCTTAAAGTATGAACAATACAAAGGGTGCAAACAAAATGAGAAGAACTCTTCTGAAAAGAACCAGTGCCTAAGCTTCCTCTCTGGATAATGGCTACACTTCTCAAGATACTCTTCTACTATTCAAGCAGTTGGTATTTTTACATGATCTACAGACCTAACATTTCTAATGGTGAAGTTATAAAGAGCGCACCAGCCACTGATAGGTTTGGTGCATAATATACATGTGCCCCCATTAAAAACAACAACAACAACAACAACAAAAGAACCCCGTTTAAATGAATGAAACACAGTGCTGAAATATTTTTCAAGCAATCAGAATACCAACTGACCTGCCCTTATTAATGCTCCCTTCACCTCTAACAGCCACCTCATTTTTTTCTGTTTCTTGTAATAGAGGCATGTGGGGATCTGGCACTGGGTGAAGGACTTTATGTGCAAGATTTCATTTAATACTAGATTTTCAGTGAGTTTTTCAAAAGAGGAAGTAAAGTACCTGCTCAGGTTAACAGGTCTGGGATGGAAGTTGGAGGAGGGTGGGCTAGAGAAAGCTGTGTAGTTTCAGGCCCAGGCATGCAAGCTATACTACAGCTGCTCCCAGTGAAGCCACCAGCCTGAATGGCAGGGGGCAAACCTTGTGCCTGTGCACTACAGTCCATCCACCATCTACCTCACAGGCCCCATTCTTTCCCTCTCCATTCTTCAACCACTCCTCCTTCACTGGCCCTAGCAGAAACAGCACCATACCCCATCTCTGGGTGCCCATGAACAACGAACTTCCCTTGCCCTTGCTTGGGGCCCACTTCCCTTTCTGATTCCTCAGAGCCCAGCTTTTCTCTAGAGTAGTTCACAGGCTTGCCACTCCACATCTTCCCCCATACACTTCTTCCCTGTTGGCCAACTCTAGCCCAGCCTCCTCCCCTCCTGCTCAGTGCTACTCAGGGCGATGACCCGCCTATCTGGTGCTTATTTTATTTGACCCTGGTGGGTTGACCTGGTAGCATCACGGCAGCATTCTAAGACTCTTCCCAGCTCTTGGCTTTTTTATGACCCTTGGCTTCTTCAGCACCCTATCTTCTGCCAGTTCCTTCAGTCTCAGGGTCCTGAAGGACTTCTCTCCCACTTCTCTTGTACACCGTGGGAGTCTCTAGAGACCTGAATTCAAGGCACTTGAAATTCTTCTAGCATTTGCTAAGATACAAAGCACAATATTTGCTAAGATATTGACCCTCTGCTCTTCTCAAGCCATATTCTCAGTCCAAGAGATCTCATTTATGACTCTAACTAGATAGACCTGACTACCCAGCACAGCTGCCAGGCACCTGCCTTCTCCTTTCACAGGTGCCTCTGCCTTCTTCAGATCCCCGTGAGATGCTGTTCATGTCTGCTTTTCCTAAACACTGTATCTCTGCTCCCAGCACCACATCTGGCACTAACATGCTTGATACATGTCAGTGCAAATGTAAAGTAGACATTAAATACATTTAAACTACAAATAGAAATGCACTGAAAGAAAAGAACAGGATACTATGAGAGAAATGAGTGGTCAGAGCGCTCTCTGAGGAGATGCCATTCAATATACAAATATTAAGAACAAGCCAGTGAGAAAGACTGTTCTAGTGGGTAGAAATAGCACGAGGGAAAGTCCAGAGGCAGAAAAAAGCAGAGAGAGGCCATTGCAAGGGTATCATGAGCAAGGACAGCATGATACTCCTCTGGCTGCTATGGCCAAAGTGGCCTGGGGGAGGAGTTGGGCAGGAGTGGAGGTGGGGAGACCAGAGGCCCATGGTACTAGGGCAGGCTTGGGAGAGAATGAGTGAGATTAAAGAGGAGGCAGATAGAGAAGAAAGATACAAGACATATTTTGGTGAGAAGATGCACTTGCTTTTATGATTTTCTGGCTCTGTAAAGGAAGATAGAAATTTCAAGAACAATTTCTAGGATTCTGGCTTGAGCAACTGAGTGGCTGGTGGGTGAGATCATGGATGAGAAGGGGAGAGAGGTGGGTCTGTGGCTGGGGAACGTACACTCCATCAAAGTGAAGGTGGGATACCAGAGACAAGCTGAATGCTATAGTCTATGAAGAGAGATCTGAACAGGAAAAGGAAGTTAGGGAGTGGTAGACTTATAGAAACTATTTAAAGTTACAGGACTGCATAAGCTACCTAAAGAGAGATCAGAAGAAGAGATGTGGTCTGGAAGTGAGTGTCAGGGAGCTGGGTAGGGGAGGCGGTGCCAGACAAGGAGGAGGAGGGGTGTCCTGGCTATGCTCTTCCTTCTGACCTGGATTCTGCATTTCTCCTAGCCACTTCCTTCCAATGGCCTCATGTCTCCCATTTCATCCCCTGTCCCTGGATACCACACTGTTCTTTCCATTCATACCTGTTGTCCTAGTGTAATTTCTAAAAGACAAAAACTGAGCATTAAATTCTGGAAATTTCTTCCACAACCTGTCAGATATGGTCCAAATAATTTAGCCCAGTGACTCTGCACAGTGATGAACTCGATCCAGAGTCAGTAACACCTGCTGGCCATGAGCTGTCTGATCTGGAGGCAAATTCCCCAATGTCTCCAAGCCTCAGTTCTTCCCTGTGAAATGGAGCCAGGGACTTCTCTGAGTGGGGAGGATCTGCATAGCATTCAAGAGCTCAGCGACAGTGCCTCTTGCCGCTTTCCCACACAACCCCTTACCTCCAGTAAACTGGTTGCACTTCCCCAAAGATGCAGTACCTTTCCATTCTGTCCTTTTCTCTCTGCCAATCTCCTCTAGTCATCTTGGCAAGCTCTTCAACAATTTTAAGTTGCCATTCCTGTACCCAACCTCAGGACTGAACCCAAGGCCGTGCCCATGCTAGGTGGGTGCTCTACCACTGAGCTATGTCCTCAGCCCTTTATATTTTATTTTGAGACAGGGTTTTGGTAAGTTATTCAGGATGGTCTTGAACTTGTGGTCCTCCTGCCTCCGCCTCCCGAGTAGCTGAGATTACAGGCCTGCAGTACCACACTGGCAATCATCAAAAAGGTCTTTTAGTCTTTGGTTCCCATCCCACCTACAAGCCTAAATAAGCCACTCCCTCCTCTGAGCTTCGAATTGCCTAAGGACAGATATCTGGGACATATCTCCACATTATTCCATGCATCTTCTCTGCCTGACCAAGCTCCCCAGGGGATGTTTCCCCAGTATCTCACACTCAGGGACTGGGAGCTATTCCCATGGTCTCTCCGACCCTGATAATCGGCTAAAATGACCCCCAGTGCCTCCCCAACCACCCTGTACTGGGTAAAGCACGGTGCTTGGTACCCAGTGACTATTTAATGAGTAGTTGCTGAAGGAACACCAGGTTTACCAAGTAAAGATCATTCCTGTCACCACCAAAGAGAAAAGAGCACTGGATTCACTTTGCTGACAAGTCACTCTGTTGACCTGTAAGGGCAGTTCTTACACATCACATACTGCCAATGTCCAACACTGCCATTCCAATAGACAAAAATAAGCAAAATGAACCTGATTTTCAAATTTAATTTTAATAAGGGTAATCAAAAACTATTCAGATTCTTAAAAAATGAATGATTTGAACTTTGTTATTATTTTTAACTTGGTGAAAATCCATTAATAAGCAAAACTATCTGGTGGGTAATAAAGAAACACTTTGGGAAATTTATTAATGATTTGGGCCACAACGATACCAAGTATGACTGCACTTCGAAATCAAGACCCAGAAAAGCTGCTATTTTAAAAGAGTATTTTCCTGGGGGAAATGGATACAGTAGGAAGTAAGGAAGGGCAGAGAATGCAGAGACAAGACCTAGCAGCAATCTGCAGGGAGCAATTCTGCTCCTTGGGGATCTAACACGGCCCGAGCCTCAGGGCATCACAGCCACTGGCTCAGCATAAGGAACAGGCTTGGTTTTCGTCCCACTACTAACCCTTCTTCCTCAGACGTCAGGAAAGGTTGGTTAGGGCTGCTGGTGGGCATTTAAATTATCCGCTTCCCCAGAAGGCTGCAAAGAATTATAAGTATTTTGCACTGACAATTTTTTATTCTTTAAAAATTTCAATAGTCAGACATTAGATGGGTTCCATATTCACAATTTAACAGAGAAAATGGAATCTGTCCTCTATGTCATCACAAAGCTGCCATAAACAGTTTTATATGAGGGATATTACTGTCTACTGTGGGAATTCTTAATGGGTCTTCTTCTAGGGGACAATCTAGGAGGTAGGAGGAAGAAGAGATGTTTATGTTCTTCAAACCCAGCCCCAACCTAGTGCCAGTAAACCTAATTAGAAATATTTAAGCCAGGTAGTCAGAAACTCACTCTAGCTACTATAGCTAGAAACCAGGCTGTTATTCCATTGTTAATTTCAACAGCCTCTGCAGGCAGCACTGTCCCAGGTTCTTAGTACTCATTTCAAAAAGTTAAGACAGTGCCACTCCAACAGACAAAAGTGTTACTAACAGTTAAGACCATGTTCGGAAACAAGTATTAAACTTCTTTGAATTCCTAGAAATAATCAAATAGTGTCTCCATAGAAACAACAAATTTACAATCATTTCATAAAGGCTGCTACAACCAGTCTGTTACAGTCATGGCTTTAGAGTATTTGGAAATGATCAGAAAAATTCCAGGAAGTCCAGAGCTTGATTTAAAGAGAAAGCAATCTTTCTTATCCCAAGCACCAGCAATAAGCTGAACTTCGCTTCCCCATGGAGGCTTCCCCATCCCTTTTGGAAGCCCAAGGTGTCTGGCAAACAGGAAGCCCCTCTTCCCCCCAGGTTGGCTGCTGCACCATTGTCCTTGCTTCCCAAGCAGGTCCCTGTCCCAAACACCTCAATATTGGCAGCCCAGCATGACTGCCTATCAGCTGGGCTGTGGGACATTGTGCCTAAAAGTAGACTTTCATTAAATAAAAACCAAGGAAATAAACATTAAGCATCTCTGTTTTTCATAATTCCAACAGCCATAGTCACAGGGGTGCTGCAGCAGCTGCAGGTGTGGCCATGGCAACTGTGACTCTCCCAACACCTCATATGCACTCTCCAATATCCCGCATCAGGTACAGGCTCACGAGAACCCTCAAAGCCAAGTGTCATTGTCCCTGCTTAATCTCAGGAACTCCAACTGCAGTACCCAAATGCTACTTCTTGAGTCTCTAACTACTGGTAAGACTCAAGATTTAAAAAAAAAAAAAAAGAAAGAGTAAAATGCACTGCAACAACAAACCTTCATCAATTGAAGATGACCACAGTTTAAGCACATAAACTGCATCACACTCAAACCCCAGATCCTAAGACAGCACTTTATATCTAAAACCCATAATCTCTTTAAGATTCAATGGCTGCCATCTTATCAGTCATGTTGCTTTATTCTTTTTTTTTTTTTTTTTTTTTTTTAAATTTTTTTTAGTTGTAGATGGACACAATGTCTTTATTTCTTTTTATGTGGTGCTGAGGATCGAACCCAGGGCCTCACGCATGCGAGGCAAGCGCTCTACCACTGAGCCACAATCCCAGCCCATGTTGCTTTATTCTTAATGGAACTGCCTTTAATGTCTTACTGGATTTAAAAAAAAAAAAAGACTGCTTCAAAGCTTTTGAAGTCAGAACATCCTCACTGCTATGTTTTAAGCATGGCTGCAGTAGAAGCCTTTCTCCTCAATTATGGTGAGCAGGTGGGTAAGAATCCAGTGGAGATCACAGGATGAAGGGAGCCCTGGAAGAGCTGTGACACTGGGCAAGCCCTCCAGGGGTGGGGACCAGCCCCTTCTTGGATCTTCTCAGGCTCAAGTTCATTGCTGCTCCCTTATTTCCAGGGCTGCTTCTCTGAAAGACTGAGAAAGGGGTGGCAGGAATCTACCAATCTACTGATAATGAAAAGTTGTTTCATGGCTCTTCTTACATTTTTGTTCATGTACTGTTTCAGATCTGTCAGCTGTAATCTAAACATGTGAGAGTTCAAAGAGCCTAAGTGGTGTTACTCTGTGAAGGAAACTGCAGGTACAAGCCAGCAATAGGGTAAATAGGGACATAATTGTCCCTCCAGGCTGGTTTGGGTCAGGTCTAAAAGCCACTGGACAGTTCTGTAACCCTTTAAGTACAAAGCCTGACTAACTCTGAAGTTAGAATCCCTCTTTGCTTCTGAAGTCTGCTTGCATTCTCCATGACTGGTTCATCTCAGAAGTCTAGACTTTCAGAACAGATGTAAAAGCAAATAGTCCTTGACATTATAGCAGAAACCTGTGGGACCTCCACATTCTGCTGCTAGGAATCCCCCCCCGCCCCCTCTTCTTTCTCTTCTGCATCTTTCCTTTGATGTTTTTGAACCTCTACTTCAGTTTCTCATTTTTATCCTCAAAAGCCTACATGCTCTCCATTTTCCCAACATTACAATGTGCCCAGCAGCATGGGGTTCATATCAGCTTTGTGTGACTTCCCTAACCAATGCTCACTAAAGGTTAGCTTGTCACAGGCAATCACAACCTGGGTCCCCAGGAACCCCCTCACCCACTGTTTTCTGAGAAAACATTCAAACCAATATCTTATATTTTCAGTTTTAAACCTCTTACGCTTCCCTGGGGTCTCTTGAACCCATAAACACATAACGAAGAGAAAGATTTTGCTATAGAACTATTATACACAACTTCACAGACCATATTTGGCCGTGGTAGATGGACAGGTCTCCAAGAAGAAGAAGAGATTAAGACCCTTCATATTTGATTCAGTCAAGTAACTCAACCAAAGGCCATGTCACAGAGAGATAGAGCCAGGGACATCTTTAGCAGCAAGGTAAAAATGTGTGTGTGTGTTGGGGGGTGAGTGTGCTTACTTCCTGTTTTCTCATTACAATGAAATCATCCCAAGTGGCTCTGTACTAAATCCTGCTGGTACAGAAAAATGCCTGGTCTATGCACTCCAAAGATCATGGTTGCACAGGAAAGAGCCTCTGTACTTTAGGGAAAGGCCAGGGTGGGAGTGTTAAGGGAAACTGCTGTGTGTGAAAACTGGGAATGGGATTGCCACCCCTCCCACCCAGCAATTTTCTCACTCAGTGACTCATTCATGGTGTGCCTCCTTTGTGCCAGGTACTAGGAAATTACAGAGGGCAACAGGCCCTTGCCCTGCTCTCAAAGACCTCACAGTCTGGAATTCTCTTATAAGATTAGAAATCCAAAAATTAATCTCAAGAGGGCACTCTACTTTGGGAGAATGTCCAAGAGATTAGGCACCGACCTTTTCACAAAGCACAAGTCCTAGGCAGACTGTAAGCTGACAGCTAGTGCTCAGCTCGCCCTCTTGCCACTTCCTCTCCACTGTCAGTGCTCCCCAAGGCCTGGGGTGACTGGGTTTGCAGATTTCTTCCTTTGGGGTTCTGTGCAATTTTCATTCCAGCTCATATTTTCCTTGGCATGATCTATTCTCCCCTCCAACACCAAGCTTGCACTCTACTTCTTTCATAGTATATGAGCTAGAATTTATGGTAGGAATCTTGAGTTGGATTAAATTAGGCACAGTTGTTTAACATTTTAAAAAATAACTCTGGAGATGGATTTAGATATCAATATTATCATATTCCAAAATTCATAAGGGAAATTTTTATAAGATGAATTTGGCTTTTTCTTTGAATTCTGTTACTTGCCAATGTCAGTAAACCATTGGAAAGCTGGGTGAATTTCATTTTATATTGGGCTTTGGGGGCCCTCTAGCCATCAATTTTAAAATAAACCAAGAACTCAGATTACAAAGTTGAAACATTTGGACCTCAATTTTAAGTTCAAAGTTTAAATTCTAACAACACTCTCTTCCATCTTAGTCTTGAGCTATATATACACACACAAAAGCCCTATAAGACAGGTTCAGTGGCCCCAGTTAAAAAGATAACTCCAGCTAGCTAGATTTATATACCAATTCCAAACCAAAGGTGTAACAAGACCAACGTACCTAAGATAAATATGTAATTATTTGTTCACAAAATGGTAGACTTAAAAGAAAAAACAAAACAAAACTCCTCCTTGGAATTCCTTGAGTTAAAATTTAAGGGTGACTCAAAGACAAAGGAGATGTCATTTAGCAGATCAATTCCTAACAATTCCCTTGGAGAACTGTGTATCAAAATGGTGCTATTGGAAAAGGTAGTGACATACCTTTTAATATGCAATGCTGTAAGTGCTATGCATAAAATAAGAAGCAATGTAGAGGCAGTAGCAATTGAATTGTTTATGCACTCAAACAGTTGCCTTGAAGTGTAATAAAACTGAGCATGAAATGAAAGGTTCATGCAGCCTATGAGCAAAACAAAAACAGAAACCCCAAACCCAACCCCACCCCCCAGTGTTCCCTGCCCTCCCCGGCCACCCTGCCAGCCCTCCCCAGGTTTTCTCTGTGGACTTAAAACCCTTCTGTTTTGGAGGCTACAGGCTGTATACATTCACCTGGTGGCTCATGAAGACCAGAAACACTGTCATAGAAAGAAGCTCTCTGAATATTCTGAATCTCTAAAGCAGAGAAACAGTAAAAACAGGAGAACAGAAGAGCAAATACACAAACACTTCAGTTAGTGTAAAAGACATTTGACATCACAAGTAAACTTTGAAACTGGGCTACAGAAGTAGCCAGTCCAGGGCAAATCCCATGCAAACATTACTGGTTAGAGAATTTGCACATTTGGATGAAGTTCTTTATAAAATAAATTTAAACTCAATCAAAAGAGCATATTCTCAACTCTAGGTATGAGCACCATATCATATTGATGTTCAATGATTACCCCAGGTAAGTGCTGGAGGACAGTTAAGAGTGATAGGATACTAGTTGAGTAGTCTATCACAAAAAGATCTTGCAATTAGCAAATCAGGACAAGACTACAGTTAAGTTAGAGCACTGTGGTAAATGAAAATATTAATGGCTTTCATGGTCAAAAATTCATACTATTGCGAAATTTTAGTTCCAACACAGATTTTGGAAACATAATGTACTTCAAATACAAATTACTAAAAGATTGGTAACTACCATTAAAGATAACAAAATTCAAGTTTTGTTGCTGCAAAATGTTAAAATAATTTCAAATCCTAAGAAATCAATCATGAAAATACCCTAGGAGGCACATCGACATGAAAATGCAAGCTTTAGTTTTCTGCATATAATAAGCCTTTAAGAAGTGGCAAGAAATCCTATGTAGCTGGTTCAGAGATCCCAAAACGTCTTTTAGCAAAAAGTAGGGCACTATGAATCTCTAGGGCAGGGCTGCCACCAATACATCGAATTCTTCCTGGTTTGGCCTTGAGAAAACTGTAAACCTTAACACAAACTGGATTTAAACACAAGAGGTCTTATATTCAAGGCACCGTGTCCACAGGCAAGCTGTATGCACATATCACATATCCATCCATTCATGGTCAACTTGTCATTTTTCTGCATTTGCATTTCAGTGGCTATGAAAAGAGGCAATGAATTAGGTGTTAATCAAGTGTTTTCCCAGGGTTTTTTCTTTCTTTCTTTCTTTCTTTTTTTGGAGGGAGGGTACCGAGGATTTAATTGGGGTACTTTACCACTGAGCTACATACCCAGTCCTTTTTTTATTTTTCATTTTGAGACATGGTCTCACTAAGTTGCTGAGGTTGGCCACAAACTTGTGATCCTCCTATCTCAGCCTACCGAGCCATCGGGTTATAGGCAACTAGGGCTATTTTCTTTTCCTAGAGAAAACCCTCCCCTTATCCCAAAAGATCTATTTTTACATTCTGTGTGAGCAATCATGATCCGCTACCTTAGAACCCAAATCCCTTTCTGTGCCTGCCAGTGATCTTGCATATGAAACACACAGTCTTCAAACTTGGACAATGTGGTACTGCCCCTCTGCCTGCCCTTACCCTGGAGGACAGCACCCTATCCCATAGCGACTGACCTCCCAGATCTCTGCCACTCAGATTCAACAGGCTATCTACCCAGGCTATTGGGAGACAGGACTTTCTGCTAACAGTGGCATTATCAGGAGAGCAAATACACAGGACTGTTCCAGAGCAAAAGCTAGCAAAGCCAGAGCAAACTTGGGGTACCTCTTGGCCTGTTCTAACTAGAGTAGCCAAACACAAACTCAACCTACATAACTGTAGCAAAGCAAGGGCTATAAACAGGGCTACTAAAAGTGTGCCGCCTGTGAAGTCAGAGCTGAGTACAGATGAACAGGGCTGAAGGGGATCAGCAACACTGCAAGAGATTCCTCTAAGCATTTTGTAATCCAATAACTTTCCTGTACCTATTAAATAGAAATCACAAAGATGCAGGTAAGGAATCTCCAGACCTAGTCTTCCTTATAAGACCTGTCATCTGTGATTTGTAAATTGAACTCATCATTCCGGCCTCTGACCTCCCACCCTTACCTACTAAGCCTATGATCCTAAACCTCAACCCACTGTTGCCCAAGAGCTCTTCAGTATCTGGGGATGGTAAGATCTGAGGCTAAAGGAGAAGAATGGAAGGAGGACACCTAGGAAGGTGGGAGCCAAGATAAAGATGAACATAGTCCTATTACTGCCTCTGAGTCTACCCTGATTCTTCACTGCATTACAAGCTCTTGGTGGGCAGTGGACACATTTTTAATTGCTTCCAGATCTATCCTACAAATGCTGCCATAAGATGCACCTGACTAGATCTGCAGTTTTAGGCCTGGGCCAGGGGCTTCACAGGTGTGTTTCATTCAACATGGTTTATGGATAAGGAACCTAAAAATGGGAGTCAAAGGGGTTGTAATGTCAGAACATGTGTGTAATACAGGACCTAATTTCCTTTATTAAACGGTCAGTGTCCCCCAAATAATTTATTTTGCTTTCAAAGACGGAGAAAACCAGTTTCGGAGGCTTCCGTGGGGAAATGCCCCTTCCCTCGCTCTCCTTCCAGGCCCACTGCCGACCTCACTCACGTCCCTCGCACTCCCGACTTCCACTCTTTCACCCCAGTCTATACAACAAACCACTGCCCGTTTTACTTGTTCTAGAGTTCAGACTGTGAACAAACCTACTCATGCTCCATTCATTAAAGTCCAAACTCCTCTCTAGCTGGGCCATCAGGCGCCCTCAGGATTGAGCCTGGCCCCAACCATCACCCCAGCCTCGCTTCCTGCCCACTCTCCCCTTCTGCCCCAGCCCTACTCTGAAGCCAAAATGGATGTTCCTCCTGAGCTGTGGATCCCTCTATGTCCCTTCTCCACCCCACACAACTTCACTTACAAAAACGCTCTCCTAGATCTTTAGCCCTGGATGAGTTAGTTCATGTAAACCTTTTTATCTGCAAATGCTGAAGGCATGATCAGGACGTAAATGCTCAAAAATTAGTGCTGAAACCACTGTGTGGCACTCGGGAAGTGCTCAGAACATGCTAGCTTTCATCATTCAATCAATGAGTTGTTATCCTTGAAGGACCAAGAAAACTGCATCCTCTTTCATGATGTTTTACTGCAGCACCCCAGGAAAATAGTTGCTTCCTCTGATGCAAATTCCTAAAAACTCACTCTGAACCATTCACACAACACTAATCCCAGATATCTCTGACACTCAATAGTTTGTGTGTGTATCCTCCTTCCTTTTGCTGTGTTCTGAGACCTGGAAAGAGCACCAGGAGGGGGTTGAGTGAGCACAGTGCACTTTGTGACCGACAGTGTCCACCACTCACAACTAAATGGACTGCCGAGGGAACACAAGTATTTATGATGGGCAGAATCGCACCCCTCTCTCCTTTGTGAAACATTTCCCATCTGCATGGCCAACTTGCCAGTGCTGGTCTTTCTGAAATGACCTGAGCTCAGTCTTTTTTTTCCACTCTAGTTCCAGTCTCTCAGATTCCATACCAACACTCTCTGACAACACAGTCCAGGGCAGGGCCACTCTAAAGGCCCTGCAAATTCTTTTTTTTTTGAGACAGGGTCTTGCTATGTTGCCCAGACTGGCCTGAACTCTTGGACTCAAGCAATCCTCCTGTCTGGGATTAGAGGTGCATACCATGCCTTGCTTGGGCCCTGCAAATCCTGCCCAGGGTCCTGGCAACTCTTCTCTGTCTTCAGGTAGCATCCAGTGACTGAGTACATCATCACAAATGATACTGTGCATCTAGTAGCCAGTTGAAGACTTTCATTTAAAGGCACAAAGATGAAAAACTTCTATTTTACTTGTCAGAAAGCTAACCTTTCTCCCAGGATCTCCTTTTTATATAATATCGGGCACAGTCTCTTCCCTGGACATGTGCATGCACCTGACCTGATGTGCATAGTCATTCTTGAGTGGACCATCCTTCATATGGTCACCTCTCTTCTGTTCCCCTTCTCTGTGTCCACCCTTCTTCTCTTTCCTTTGTCCCAACTACCCAACCTCTTTTTTGTACTTTGTGTTTCTTCCCCTTGATCTCTCAGAAGACAGCTAGACTCTTAACTTAGGTCTTGATATGCTCGAGAAAGCAGAAGTGATCCAATTCCAAACAGGCCTGGCCTCAAAGTCAAGGCCTAGGTGGAGGCAGTTCCAGGGCTAAGGTCCTACATGGCCTGAGGCCAAGCAAAGAGGTGGGACAGAACCAGAGTGAGGTGCAGCAGCAAGAGCTAAGCTCTAGGAGAAGACGTGTTCCTTCTGTGTGTACAGACACACAGGCTTTTTGTTTTTCTGATACTAGTGAAATCTAATCTCTATGATAAATGTCACCAAAAATCTTCACCTAAAGTTCACATACACAAAAGAACTATGAGGACTAACGGAAATAAAAGAAAATGATCTATATGCAGGGTATTGGGAGACTTCATTCACCAGCCTCTGTGTGTGTGTGTGAGTGTGTGTGGGAGGGGTGGCAATGACGGAGGATGCAGCTTGGCAGACCTGTACACACACCGGGTAATGGCACATGCAGGGCTTCTCAGGTTTTGTGTCCCTGTGCGCTCAGTTTATAGCTGAATTGTCACTAGAGAGCCTGAGGCATTGTGTAGTTCTTTGGTTCTGCACTCCCCACAGCATCTGACCAAGAGGGCAGATGTTTTATTCATTTCTTAACCCAAGTATCTTAAAATGGATAACTTCCGATATAACGGCAGCCCTGCTCTAGCGAAAGACGTTAAAGTGTAAAAAAAAAAAAAAAAAGTTTATACACATATATATGTAAAGAATCATCAATAAATCTTAACTACAAAAGATTCTAGCCAAGTTTAATTGCAAATGTAGCACATCCTTACCGTCCTTCCAAAGCTCTGCCACGAATCTGTCTGATGACTGGTGTAGAAGGGTGGCCACATTGTCATTCAGAGGGTCCATATTCTTCATCAGCCACTCATCTGCCTTATAGTCCACCTACCCGTACCAAAGCCAAATGTGGTGAAATGGAAAACACAAAACCAAACACAAGAACAAAAACCATCTTAAGCCTTCATCAAAAGCCTTCACAGAACAATCCAAACAATGACTTGTCTCAAAGGCAAGCCAGCTATGATAGATACCACATACAGTGTTTGTGAACGTCTGTCGACACCTTTGTTACACCTTCATAAAACAGAACAGTAAAAACAGTTCTTTTAATTGAGTTATCCAGCATAAGGACTCGCTTACCTTCCCTGCATAATGTATAATGCAAAAGTCAGCTTTGTCTTTCAGTTGCCGAGGTTTCTGGAACTTGGAGTGGGAACCCTGCTCTTGAACCAATTTTTCAACAAAAGTTTTATCTGTGGCTTTAGGGAACCAGCACTCTTCATCCAGAAGGGCCAGGACACCTGGAGGGTTAGCCTGATGATGAGAGGCAGCAAGAAAGGATAAGGCTTACATGTCGGATGCCATCAGGTGACAGCTTAACTTCCAAAGCCATTAGAGTTTTTTTTTTTTTTAAATATTTTTTTAGTTGTAGATGGACACATATCTTTATTTGTTTATTTTCATGTGGTGCTGAGGATCGAACCCAGAGCCTCACGCATGCAAAGCAAGCGCTTTACCACTGAGCCACAATCCCAGCCCCCATTAGAGTTTTTATACAGATCTGTGAAAAACTACTGTGAGGATGGAGAGTAATGTCCAAACCATAACGAGTTTATAATTCAAACAGAGATCTCAAACTGCTAAGTACCAACAATAAAACGGGTAACTTCTCTAGTCAACTTTCAAATATGTAAATTTTAAGTAAACTAATTCCAAATAAATGGCCCACAAAAGCAGCAAATAAAAGAAGCCAGAAAGGAACTGGGAGGTGGGTGTAGAGATAAAATTAATTGTTTACATTCAATTACTGGTGGATATATTATTATAAAATCTCAACTAGCTGGTTATTTCAGGCATTATACATCCTAAGCAATTTAAGTTTTTTGTTTAAGTGATGATTAAATAAAGTATATTGTTTCATACTTGGTAAACTATTTGAAAGTATTATTAAGTAGACTATATGAAAAGCAATAAAATGAATGTATAAAGTGACTTATGAATTAGTGAACATTTGAGAGCCTATTTTATGTCACTCACTCACGAGCTCACTTGGAAAAAGGTCTCAGTAAATCCATAAAGTTACAAAGCAGATTACTGGCAGCCAGGGATTGGGAGGAGAATGGGGCCTGATGTATAATGACTATGAGGCTTTTTGGGGAGAGATGATGAAAATATTGTAGAATTAGCACTTAGAAGGCTACAATTTATGCTATGTGAGTTATGTCTCAATTAAAAAAAAGAACTACAGTTTGCTATTCTCTGCAATAACTTCTTTTTTGTACGTGAGTGGCACATGGAAGCTAAATGAAATATTTACATAGTAATGATCTATGCCACACTGTGAGTATGGCGAGTGCGTGATCAACAACTGAACTTGGGCCAGTTCTAGGACATATCCATAAAATCCGCTTTTTAGAAGAAAATTCTAATATCAGTTTTTTTTTAAAAACACACAGGCCATTATCTTTACTGGAGAAGAGTTAGCTATGGATACAGGTACTATTTTAAAAACAAAGGATTACAGTTAAATATAATAATGTAGTTGAAGAAAGGTGAAGGTGGATTCCAAAACCAGAAGGTAGAAGCCAAAAGAATCCTTTGCAATGAGACCCTTACCCCATGGATCTTTTACCCAAAAAGAACTTTTGGGGTTTCAGATCAGCTAAAAGATGATAATCAGAGGCAACAAGAATTAGGTAATGCAGAGGAGCCAGGGTTCAGAGTGGCAAGTGGGTCAATCTCCCGCCCCATCACCTGACAGCTCTAAGAAAGTCCCATACTAACACTAAGATAACTGAAACATCTGTCCTTCTACAGTGACTTTTACATTTCTCTTCTCTTTTAGTAAAAACATTCCTACATTCTGACATGGATCACAAATATGATCTAATTTTTTTTCTAAATGACTGTGTGACAGCATGAATAAAAAGAGCCATTAATGAATCTCCCATTTTTTTCCATTTTATCCTTCAATGTCAAAATCTTTTATCATGGGCTGGGGATGTGGCTCAGTGGTAGAGTGCTTGCATAGCATGCATAAGGCCCCAGGTTCAATCCTCAGCACCGCAAAACAAACAAACAAAAAGCCCAATACAATATAAAATCTCTTATCATTTTGCCTTTTAATTGGGTATTTCTAAAGAACTATAAGTTCAGGAGCCTGTGTTTTTATATAATGATCAAGAGGTTTGTAAAAAGCTTTTGAACCCCAAGACTCGCAGGCTCCTGGCTCCCATCCATCTCCAAGCTAGGAGGGGGCTGGGTTTGTGAGACTGATACAGGTCAGGCAGGTGCTACTAGAATACTTTTATTGTTTTTAAAATTCATTAATTTATTTTGGGGTACTTGGTATTGAACCCAGGGGCAATTTTCCACTGAGGTAAGTCCCCAGCCCTTTTTATTTTTTATTTTTCATTAAGTTGCTGAGGCAGGCCTTGAACTTGTGATCCTCTTGCCTCAGGTTCCTGAGCTGCTGGGATTATAGGCATGTGCCATGGTGCCTGGCTCCAGAACACTTTAAAGGTATTCTTCAAGAAAATATTTCATTCACTCTTTCTTTCTCTCCTTTTTTTTGGGGGGTTGGGTGGGGTGGGATAATGTGAATTTAACCCAGGGGCACTTTACCACTGAGCTATATCCCTAGACCTTTTTATTTTTTATTTTGAGATAAAGTATTACTAAGTTGCTTAGGGCTTCGCGAATTTGCTGAGGCTAGCCTCAAACTTGTGATTCTTCTGCCTCAGCCTCCCGAATCACTGCAATTACAGGTGTGTGC
The DNA here is from genome assembly GCA_028644305.1 of Xerus rutilus. NCBI lineage: Eukaryota > Metazoa > Chordata > Mammalia > Rodentia > Sciuridae > Xerus > Xerus rutilus. The sequence continues at coordinate 47,712,691 of CM053402.1, forward strand.
TACTGTGCCTGGCTGTATTCACTCTAGTGTGAAAAGAATTATCACTGGAACCATAAGCCAATATCATTCCATTTCACAGGCTATAGTTAAATTTCCTATCATCAATACACTCTTGCAGGGTTTAAATATTTTTAGGCTTTTATTTTCTGAAACCAGAAATCATACTTCTAAGGATAAGTGGAATCATTCTAAAGTTGAGGTAACTAGGGAGTCAGCATTACATTTTGCATTCCTTTCCTCCCTTTTGTGAGCTGTATTTCCTTTAAATGGAGACTGCTCAGATGGAATAAATGGTACATTCTGAAGTTTTAGGGAAAGAGCCCAGAGGTCCCAGGTATGAGGAGTGTAGGAAGAAAAGATGGAGGGTAAAACAAAACAAAACAAAACAAACAACAACAACAACAAAACAACAGAGGAAGGGAGGCAGGAGTGAGGCAGAAGAGAAGGAATTCATTAATTCCACTTGCTGCTCCTAAGTGTCTAAATGTAACAAGTTACTGTGAATGTCAGATCCCCCACATTCCAGTATTTTCTGAACACCTGGCCAAGTAACTTTCCTAAAATACCACTTTCTCCTCCCTGCAAAATATCCCTTTCAATGTGTTGCTACTTTTTGCCATAAAATTCAGTCCTTTCAGGATATCCACATCTGGGAAACCTTCTTCATACTAAGGCCTCCTGTGGCCTCTGCCTTCTCTGGATTCAGAGCATCACTTAGAGCCAAACCCATGAAACCAAGGAGCTAACCACTATGTTCTATTCTGCTCTGCTCTCTGGTTTCAAAACAAGGTGCTTGAGGTCCAGGACTATGCTATATACTCTTCTGTGTCCTGAGGCATTTCCCAGCCTGCATTTCTAGGGCACAACTGAGGATTTAAGAAGTTCTTGCTACCTTGATCTTATCCTAACCCAACAATATTTATACTTAATGTATCTTCAAAACAATAAAAAATGTAAACATCAAACCCTTCCTGCCTCACCTATTTTTGCTGGGAATTAATCATTACAGTTGAAATATTTACTTTTCCCTATCACTCCCACTTTTAGAGTAAAAATTGTTATGTGAGAATGAAGAAAAATATGAAAAATAGTACATAAAAGATTTTGTCCTAGGGAATGAAGGGAAGGGAGGGGGGAATAGAAATAGGAAATACAGTAGACTGAACTGGACATAACTTTCCTATGTTCACATATGAATATACAACCAGTGTAACTCCACATCATACGCAAGAATGGGAAGTTATATTCCATGTATGTATAACATGTCAAAATATACTCTATTGTCCTATATATCTAAAAAGAACAAATAAAATATTAAAAAGAAAATTTTGTCCTAGAGGATAAAGCAAAAGAAACACAGCTGAGTAACATTAAAGAGAACAAATGCTTGTAAGATTCATTTAAGGGTCATAAAAATCATTAAGATTTAAAAACCTTCTAAAAACATTTTTAAAAATAGGGTTGATAATTTTCCATATTTCTACAAAGAGGCTGCCTAGCCAACGTTATGGTTCTCCTCCATTCTAAAGCATAAGTGCAGGGACACTATCACTACAGTCCTAAAATGTAGGCCTTTGAGTGCCACAAGGACACAGAGATGAACACCTCAAATAACACATCAATAATCACGTCAATAGCACTAACACAGAATATGCCATTCCCTTATTGATATAAATTTCCAAACAAATTTCTTGTTGTTGATTTTAGGCAACAGAACAGCAATGAAATGTGCTCGTGTGCTGATGTACGTGTGAAAGTTAACTGGAAGTTACTGCAAGTATGCTGTGAATGTTACCTCCAAATGACGCTACAAATGGTACTCAGCCCTCCTTACCACGACAGGTAATTTGAGATTCCTGCTCTACACATGTAGTCCCTGAAAAGTAAAATGATTCCTTATGTATGTGCCAAATGAAAATTATCTGTTGCATTCCTTAAACCCAAGTTTCTAATGCACTAGAACTCCATCTCCAATGGAGTGAATGAATGTCTTCTAGGTTCCTCCTCTTCCTAACTTGCCACTGCAGAGACTGTGCCATCAAAGATCATTATACAGTGGGCCTCCACTATCTTCAAACACACAGACTCCAAGCAGCAACCAGAGACTGCATACAAGAAAAAGAACCGCTTTACCACCTATTGTACCCTCCAGGGGAGACCTTCAAGCTGTTGTTGCAACAGGTCTACTTTAGTAGTGCTAGAACTTTATGTAAATTATGGGTATTAATGCAAGAGGCCCTAGGTTAGAACCCTAGTACTAGGGGGGGTGGGAGAGATCTCATTCTTAATTATGCATTCTTTTTTTTTCCCTATATATATTTTGTCAGATACCAAAATAAAATAAGCAAAATCAATACTACGGTGAGTAAAAGATAATGCCAGGCAGCCAGGCGTGGTGGTGCACTCTCTTGTAATCCCAGCTACTCAGGAGGTTGAGGTAGGAGGATGACAAGCTGGATTCCAACCTGGGAAACTTAGTGAAACCCTGTCTAAAGAAATATAAATAAAAGAAAGCTATTTGCCAGGAAATACATAGCCAGATTATTAATATTTGTTTATGATCACATGGAGTAGTTCAAAAAGCGAATGAACTGGGCTAGGGTCGTGGCTCAGTGGTAGAGTGCTTGCCTCACATGTGTGAGGCACTGGGTTCAATTCTCAGCACCACATAGAAATAAATAAATAAAAATAAAGGTCCATCAACAACTAAAAAAATATTTTTAAAAAAAGCGAATGAACTATGTATAGTTCTATGTGCTTTTACATGACACTAAATCAACACAAAATAATTTTTGATGCTCTAAGATTACCAATAAAAATACATCTGCCAAAAGACTTCCACCCCCCCAAAAAAACTCAACCAAAAAAATAGTACCTGAGATTTCAAATTTTAAAAATCTGCCCAAAGAACAACATCTCTGTACTTACAAGGGCAAGCTTTTGTTGTGTGGAAAATGGATTTACATGGCATGTCTTATTCCCAGCTAAGTAAGTATCCCTGAATTACCTAAGATGATGGAAATAGAGGGAATAAATGGAGGCACCACTACCACAGTGAGCTCTGTCATCTGTGAAGGCCACGGCATGTTAATACAACTACACATGCGAGGACAGGAACAAAGCTGCAAGAAAAGACAGCTGAAGGGTTTTGCTGGGATGTCACTTACTTTTATATAGGATACTTTATCCAAGCATCACTTTCCTAGAAAAGTTAGATTATTATTATTTATTAGTAGTACTATGTGTGGGGTTGTGGGGATTGAATCCAGGGCCTTGTGAATGCTAGGTTAGCCTCTACCACTGAGCTACATCTTCAGCTGAAAATGTAGATTGAAAAATTATTTTAACACTGATTAGGATAACTTCTGTCTTGGATTATGCCACGAACAACACTTAAGGCACTGCTTGAACAGGAACTAGAAGCCAAATACTTACGGGCCTCTCTATCAGGTCAATGCATGGCTGCAGATCCAGCCCAAAGTCGATGAAGTTCCACTCGATGCCCTCACGCTGGTACTCCTCCTGCTCCAGCACAAACATGGTATGGTTGAACAGCTGCTGCAGCTTCTCGTTGGTGTAGTTGATACACAGTTGTTCAAAGGAGTTCAGCTACAGATGTTGAAAGTCATTGTCCAAACATGGGGAGGGAGGGAAGATGGGAATAATTATCTAGTTACCCAAAAAGTTCATTAAAAATTATTAGGTACCAATGATATTATTGGTTCTATCTGGTGAATCAGTAATGTCTCATTTTACTCTTCAGTGAAGATGTGGGCTCCAGAGTGAGGAAAAGAAAAAAATCATCTAAGACTCACCTTTATTTCACAGGGCTACTTCTTGGGGCTCAGCCTGGTCTGATACATAGAGCACTGAGGAAGGGTGAGGATCTGGGCTAACCTATTCAAACACTTTTCTTATTCAATGTTTGACCTTAGCCAGTATTAAAAGTGACATAGCGGGGCTGGGGTTATGGCGCAGTGGTAGTGTGCTCGCCTAGCACGTGTGAGGCACTGGGTTCGATCCTCAGCACCACATAAAAATAAAATAAAGCTATTGTGTCCACCTACAACTAAAAAATAAATATTTAAAAAAAAAAAAGTGACATAGCACTGCTCTCATTAAGTGCATGTGAACATGTTTCATTTGTTACAGTCATTTCTGTTCTTCCTCTGTGAAATCTGCCCATTTTCTGTTGTGTTGATAAGTGGATGAATGGACAGATGGGTAAATTTAATAAGTATAATTTTCTTTAAGTAATCATCCTATATACCCTAAGTGCACAGCTCTTTCTCTGTTTCCACACTGTTCATGAGTAGCATGTACCCATAAATAACTTCTTCCATTATAAAAAGTGAGTTTCAATTAGAAAGAATTTAATCAATCTCCTAGGAATAGACTTATGGCCTGAAAAAGCCACTCTGATCTTCCACAGCCCGCAGAACTGTTTGTACTTGCTGTTTTAGAATGAGGTCATGCTGAGAGGGCAGGGGCAGAGCCTGCCTTGCTTAACACTATTTCTAACTAGCACATAGGACAAGCTGCATAAATACTTAAGAGATTGGCTGATTGTGCTTATTCATTCTTATATAAGTGGATTTTGTTTTGCCTTATGATTGATTATGACATCTTTTGCTCTATTAAGCCTGGACTACCTGTGATAAAATGCAATCCATATTTAAACTACTGATTACATCTAAAAACAATTGACTTAAAACAATTTTGTGGTGCTAGGTCCAAAACTAGGGCCTTGTGTATGCTAAGCATGCAGTCTACCACTGAGTTACATACATCCCCAGCAAAAAAGAATTGGTTTAGCATATATGGCTTTTACAATGTTGAGGTATGTTCTTACTATCCCCAGTTTTTCTAGTGTTTTGAACATGAAGGGGTGCTGTATTTTATCAAATGTTTTTTCTGCATCTATTGAGACGATCATGATTCTTGTCTATTGATGTGATGAATTATGTTTATTTATTTCCTTATGTAGAATCATCCTTACATCCCTGGGGTGAGCCCCACTTGATCACAGTGCACTATCTTTTTAATATGGGTTTCTATGCAATTTGCCAGAACATTATTAAGGAATACTGGTGGTAATTCTTCTTTGAAGGGCTTATAGAACTTGGCTGAGAATCTGTCTAGTCCCAGGCTTTGCTTGATTGGTAGGCTTTTGATGGTGTCTTCTATTTCATTGCTTGAAATTGATCTGTTTAAATTGTGTGTGTCCTCTTGATTCAGTCTGGGTAGGTCATGTGTTTCTAGAAATTTCTTGATGTCTTCAAGATTTTCTATTTTATTGGAGTATAAAGTTTCAAAATAGTTTCTGATTGTCTTCTGTATTTCAGTAGTGTCTATCATGATATTTCCTTTCTCATCACAAATTTTAGTAATTTGCGTTCTCTTTCTCTTCGTTAGCATAGCTAAAGGTCTATCAATTATATTTATTTTTTCAAAGAACCAACTTTTTGTTTTATCAATCTTTTGAATTGTTTCTAAACTGGCAATTCATGGCATAAAATTTAACATGTACTAAGAGTTGCATTGAAAAGTCAGTTTCTCTTCAACTCCTACTTGTTCTCCCTATTGTCAAATGGTATCACCCATTTCTTGTGATCCTTCTGCAAATACTCTCTGTCCTCATACATGTGTGTATAACCTTGATTTTTTTTTAACTTAATTTACCTTGGAGTCTTTCCATATTAGTATTATAAAACCACCTCATTCTTTATATAGCTGCATAGCAGTGCTCTATGCATAACAATTAACTGAACCACTCTCTCAGTGGAGGATATCGAGGCTTTTTTCATTCCTGTCTCATGACAAATTATGCTCATTAAACAGCTTTGCATATTTTGCATCTATGCACATTTTTCTGTCTGTATATTCCTATGTTAATAACATTACTTTTACTGTGTCTTGTCTTCAGTACTCTCTTCTCAATTTTTTTTTAAATATTTTTTTTTAGTTATACATGGACATAGTGTCTTTATTTAGTTTACTTATTTTTTTTTTAGTTATACATGGACACAGTGTCTTTATTGTGTTTTTTTAATTTATTTTTATGTGGTGCTGAGGATCGAACCCAGTGCCTCACACATGGGAGGCAAGCGCTCTGCCACTGAGCCACAACCTCAGCCCTCTCTTCTCAATTTTTACTGTCTCTTCTTTTTGATTATTTTCGGAATTGAGTTTATAAGAAGGTTGCCTCGTCTCTTCCATCCCTTAAATTCCTACTAGTAGGTTTTAAACAAGTATGTTCAATGTATAGATAAACAAGGAAAGACCTACACCTTTATAATGCTCAAATTGCCCATCAAGAACAGGGTATGCCTCTTCATTTTTTTTTTTGGTAGCAGCATTATAAAGTTGCCTTCTTTAAACCTTGCCTATTTCTTAAAATTATTTTTAAGTATCTCATCTGTTTTTGGTGAAGTTGGAAGTGGGGTCTTTTCTTCATTATTATCTTTTGGTGTTTATGTAGAAGACAAATTTTTTTTTTAAATGTAATTTGTACCCAGCAATTTTTCAAGATTTCTTATTATTTACAAATCAATAAATCAACACATACTAAAACAATCTCTTAGAGTGGCAGTGTCCAGTTCAGTGGATAAATTGTTTATCCCAGTAATGGTTCAGTTTTTATGAGGATAAACTGACTTACTAGTATTTTAAAGGAGTTCATTTTAAAATTAGACAATTCAATACCCAATAGTGACTAAAGTAATACACTAATGTAAGAAATATTCAATATTTGTGCCTTACATATAATCTACCAAAGAGAGACAAACTACATACAGCTTATATGTGTATTTATTGAGATAAGAATATAAACTTTTAGGAGAGCAAATATTGTCAACCTCTCTTCGAATCCTTAACAGGTGTGTGACCATAAACATGTTGATGGTAACTGCACAAACCTAGTCAGATCACTGATGTAGTGTACGAAAGCCTACTGTCAAACTGGGATTGTGTCCGTGGACACTGACCATGATTCCTCCACACTGCTTCTGACTTTAGGGCTAGGCCACCCTCACTCTGCCCCTCCCACACTGGCTTCCTCCATACTGCTTTACTTCTAGTTGGCACCAGAATATACTTCATGTCTCCACTCCCCTCTCCCCGTGGTCAGCTCTGTTGAGACATACTGGCTTTCCAGCAATTTCTAACTTTGACAAATTCTCCCCCATACAGAACCAGAGGGCTCACTCTCATTATGCCAGGAATGCCTGTCTCCCCCAAACATGCAGTCTGTAGGTGTCTCCCTATTCTTCCTATCACAGCACCTTTCACTGTGTTACTCACACATCTGTGAACTGAGTGGCTATTTGCCATTTACTGTCTGACTCTACTGAATGGCAAGGACTGTATCTTTTTGTCATTATGCCCCTGGTGGCTGGCACCGAACCTGGTACATAATAAGCCTTAACATCTGTTAAAAGAAGCAAAAAGAAGTGTAGGAGAGAAGAGAAGAAGGAATACCTCAAAAATTTCAAATCCAGCAATATCCAGGATTCCAATGAATGATGCTCCCTGACGTTTGGTCCTATCCAGAGCTTTATTGATACGGTGAACGAGCCAGCGAAAGAGTCGCTCATAGGTAGCTTTTGCCAATGCTTCTACTGCAAAATCTGCCTATAATTAAATAACATCAACCCATTATCCTGGAAACAGTCTCAACAAAGCATTCGTTGCTATTATGTGAAGTTCACTGTTATATAGTACTCAAGAAGCCTGAAATAACGTTTACTACTTAATCATGTGTCAATCTTATACATCAATAGAGGGCATTGTTAGTACAATTAAATGAAAACTGGGGTTATTCACTTTAGGGAATAGGTAAATATGCCCAGGGAAAATAAATTTCTCCTCAAACTCCTAGGGCTCTGAGCAGCATTATCTGTCTCATCAGCTCTGTTAGCTGGCACTTTGCCACTTCTAACCTTCTTAAAAAGCTATTAATGTATTTCTTAAAATAGTCCACAATTAAATGGTAAATACCATTCCTCTATTCTTGCTACTATACTATCAAGCACAGGGACGAGGTAATGGAGGTCCTGCTGCTGGTTTGGATCTTGAAGTATGATTTGTCTACTGGATTTTTGCCTCTCCCTCCCCAGGACAACTAGAGGTGATGTTTCAACTTCACTTTAAAAAAAAAAATCTATTTTAAAAATTTTCTGAAAAAGCAAAAGCAAATAAGCTACAGAAAAAATGTACTTATTTAGTACTAAGAAATATTCATGAAGTTTTCCTTGATTCAGTTTGTGCACGTCCATCAGAAGGTCAAATGACTACTGCTTATCACTCCAGAAAATCTGAAATAACAATTAATATTGAACTTACTTGTTCTTTGGTCTGGGCTTTCTGCACGTAGTCTCGGCCAACCTTGATCCGAGGGGTGAGGATAGCCCGAGTAAACTCCATCACATTCATCCCAAGCAGGTGGCAGAGTTTCTGTGCAACTACAAGGTAAAAGCCCCTAAATACTCTATACTCAGGATGGAATCACAACATTCAATAAATGTTCATTCAATAAACGTGACAAACCCTAGTGGTTATTAAGCTGTACTAAAGTTAGACAAAATTTTAGGTCTGATGAAAAATACCTCCCCTTCTTCCAGGGTAATCACAACTTCATTTTTAAGCAGTGAGAGATGATGAAACAGCATCTGCACTCCTTGCCTTCAGTGACCTGATTCTCTTCTACCTGTGAGTTAGCTTATGACTGCAAAGCCAAGCCATACTGATAGATGGCTCACTTTAAGTCTCCACTGCTCTGTTGTCGGTCTGATTTCACCATGTGAAAGCCAAAGGAGGACGCAGGCCCATATGCCAATCCAACTACTCTGAGTGGCAGACACATGTAAGGGTCAGGGAATGGTGACCATGATACAGCAAGAGAGGAAGGTCACTTAGAAGAGTAACACAGAACTAAATTGTTAATGAGCCTTGAAACAGATGTAAAAAGGACTACTTTAAGGGGCAGGTGATGTCACTTTGTCAACCTTCATTGGCCACGGTGCATAGTGGATGTGCCTGTGGGGCAAGGTAACTTTTCCAGGTAATTAGGCAGACCAGGCCATACAAACCATGCCTCGCTCTTCTTTTTTTCTATAGACCACTGGAAGCAAATGACAGCTCCCAAGACTTGGAAACACATTTTGTTTGGTTCACAAACTTATTCCTGATCAGTATAAATCCATTTTTAACATGTGAACAAGAGGATTTCATGTTAAAATCTAGATTCCTACCTTGCTTTGAAAAATCAGTTATAATGCTCTTTAACATGATGTGATGCCCTGATAAACCCATTTGAAGTTGAGAATGCATGGCTGAGCCTAGTCTACCTTAAACATGTTCAGACACTAAAATTAGCCTATAGTTGGGCAAAATCATCTAACATGAAGCCTCTTTTAGGACGACATACTGAATATCTCATGTGGCTTACTGAAGCCTGTATCACAAGTGGAAAACAGAATGGCTGTATGGATCTACTTTCATATCATTATAAGGTTGAGCCATTGTAAGCTGGGGACCATCTGCGTGTTTGGCAACACTGGGGGTTTCCAGGCAGCTACCTTTCAGGTGAGCTACGTGGTCTCCTGCAGCTTAGTCCCCTCTCCTTCATTCTCAGTGCCTCTCCTATGCTCAGCAAAGTAGCCATGGGTGCCCTTCACCCTCTTCCCTCATCATTTAGGGAGTCGGGTGGGCCCTTAGGTGGGCATACGAGGTTGCCACTCTACTCAAGAGTCCCTTGGGAAGCACATGGTCATATTTTTCACATGTTCTTAGCAAACACAAGAAGCCACTGAAATAGAAATAAAATCACTATTCATTGGTTTACCTGTATTTTCTGGCATAGAAGCTTGATCAGTATTTCTCTCCTTTTTGAAAGAAATATTTCCAAACTGTAGCACTGAAGATACGACTTTAAGCATTGCTTCATGTTGATAAAAAGAAAAAAAAATTAATGAAAATATTCCACTAAAATGTAACAAAGGCATTCTAATTTATTTTGTGCTAAAAATTAGCTATGTAAAACTTTTGGGTAACATTTGTCTTTGCAATTTCATAAAATTAAGGGCAGGTCTCATGAGTTTCTCAATCATTTTCTAGTTTAGGTTATTTACCCTAAACTTTAGGTTATTTTTTAGGTTATTTACAACTTATTGGGCTTATGCAAGCGAGGCTATGAATCTTAGAGAAATCACACATACACAGGATCTCTTCGTGAGAAAAGCCCATTATGTGCATTGCTTCCATGGTCTCCTGAAAGTTATCCTTGTCTTGCTGTCCCGGAATAGGAATATAGCCATTGGAGAGAAATCTGTAGTTATTAAATCCTTCAAGGAGTAAATCAGCTAAAAGGAAATACAACAGAACAAAATTCAATAAATACTCAGACTAAAGCACTCCAGCAATCAGACTGCTGCTCTCTCCTAGGAGAACAAGGGTTCACTACCCACCTCACTACTACCAGCACATATTTTTTCTTTATATGTTCATGTAAACACATGATCAGGCATAAATTTCCATTCTCTGTATCCATGAAGGAGAATGTTGACATGAATAACAAAGGCAGGAACCTTTAGGATGGTGATTTGTACAATATCACATTTCATACTAGATGGCTAGGAAATGAAGCAAACTTTCCAGATAAATTTTACTGTTTAGTTATTCAGATTTAAACATTTTAGCCATTTTTTCAAGGAAAGCTTTAAAAGTCATGCTCTGTATTGCTATTTCAACAAGCAGTTTACATCACACATTATGGGGTCTATATGAAAACTATTATAGACATCCAAGCTCTCAGCCCCATAAAGGCCCTGAAACGCTTCTCCCAGGCCACTTTGTTTAAATAATTTTTCTTTTCTCTTTTTTTTTGTACTGAGGGTGCAATCCAGGCCTCTCCTATGCTAAACATGTGCTCTTACCACTGAGCTACAACCCTGTCCCTCTAAACCAGTTTGTTTAGTGGTTACTTTGTCTTCAGAGTGATGGGTAACATCATAAAATGTCAGGTTTTGCAGGGAGGGGACACTGAGGATTGAACCCAGAAGTGCTTTACCATCAAGCTACATCCCTAGCTATCCCCCACCCCTGCTCTTTTTTTTTGAGATAGGGTCTTGATAAGTTGCTGAGGTTGACCTCAAACTTGGGATTCTCTTGCTTCAGCCTTCAGAGTCACTTGGATTATAGGTGTGTGTCACCACACCTAGCTAATGATACATATAATGGATATCACTAGTAACTATTGGCACTATAGGGCCCATGAATTAGGGAACACTTACTATTTTGACAAGTGTGCTCAAGGATGCACGAGGATGTTTCTCAGGAGTGATGTAAACAGAGAGGATACTTATCCCCATAACAGATGTGCAAATGTGCTCCCGGCTTTCCTTGTGATTGGCTATCTTGCTGTCCTACAGAGGGCTTCTGCTGATCACGCCTCCTCCCTAATTCTCATTATATCATGTTTAATTTCTATTAGGTACTATCTGCTTTCTTTTTCTACCTCCTTTCAACACTTTGGTCATCATTTTAAAATTCATTCCTGGGGCAGAGTTATTACCTGTCTGAAAGCCTGAGGGTTTTATTCTCATTATACTGCATAATTCTGAACTTTTAGTCTCTCCTCAGCATCTACTCTATTTGTTGCTTATGAATTTCCCCTGCAAGGTATTTCTCTAATAAATTTCTGAGTTCAATGCTTTTATAGATGCCTGTGGTTGACACAAGCCTAGTCCCCAGAAGAGAAAATATGTATCTACTGAAATATCTAGATAATAATAATCATGGAGAAACAATACTAAATTTGGGACACAGAAGAGATTCAAACATCCCTCATATATTTCTGACTCAGCAAAATTCTCACCCTGACCAGAAGTCTTTTAACTATGTCCAACCTGAAGCTTCTAGTCCTTGTGATTTATGACAAAAAATACCCACCACTGGCTCTTTCCAGTATTAGTGCAAATATAATCTATATTTAAGTATAAGTCTAAAAACAAAAATGTTTATTCTATTTCACTTTATTAAGAAAATATATTTTTGCTTACCTTTCTACTTATAAATGGTTTTTGTTTGTAAAAAAATTTATTCTTTATTTGACAATGGAATGTATTTTGACATGTCATACATACATGGAATGTAACTTCCCATTTCTGTGGAGTTACATTGGTCATGTATTCATAGTAAGAACAGAGGAAAGTTATGTCCGATTCACTCTACTGCCGTTCCTATTCCCATCCCTCCTCCCTTCCCTTCATTTCGCTTTGTCTAATCCAGTGAACTTCAATACCCGCGCGCTTAATGTGAGTTAGCGTCTACACATCAGAGAGAACATTTGGCCTTTGGTTTTGGGGATTGGTTTATTTTACTTAGCATGATTTCTACTTATAAATGTTAAAACACAATCTCATAAACACATATCATTTTCCTTCTGACTTAAAAAGTACAAAAATATAGCCACCTACCACTTAAAGTACTCACTCCATGATGTGGAAGTTCATTTTCATTTTCGTGATTTAACCAGTTAGAGATTTGATGCATGTATAAAACCACTGTTTCCTGAAACATTTCTTTCTAAAACAAATCCTCAGTATTAGAAATGATATTCTACCGAATATAGGGAAGGACCCTTGTCACTTACACTTCAGATGTTCACCAGCTCCAGATAACAACTGGTAAAAGATATGAAAAGTACGTTCATCTTTTGCTTGACGAACAGCACGAGACTTTTCCAGAAGGTCTGAGCAGAGATGGTTAAGGATTATTAAAAGGAGATCTTCTTTTGGCGACTACACAAATTTAATTTACAAAATGTTTTTTTTCTTGGATATATATCAACTATGCTATAATGAACCATTCTAAAGGATTATATTTTGTATCTGAATAAAGACAATACATACAATTTGTGTTTCTCATGAATCTAGAATCACCAGGCTTAAGAAGGAGCTTAAAAAAGATGTGAAGGTTGTGGGGTGCTTCTCTGGCCCCACCCCACCCATCCTCCTGCTCACTTGATACATTTAAAGAACACAACACTATACAAGAACTGTCAGAAGCTATTAAAAGTGAATTACAATTGCTTAGGGCAGGAGAAGCCCTATCATACTGGAATTAATATCACAGTTTTACAAATAAAGAAAGTAAAGTACAAGGAAATTGGCTGAAACAACATAGCTAATGTGCTGTAGAGCTAGGAATCAAAACTTGGTGTGACTTCAAAATGTGTGCTTGACTCTGCTACCACAAGAGCCCCCTTATTGAAAGCCTCATATGCCCTAGGTCCTATCCTCTCTAATGCAGTCCCGCCAGTAACTTTCCCACATGCCTTGAGATGTGGCTATGATTGGATGATAACCGTCACTGGATTCACCACTGGCCTTTCCTTGGCTGATGAAGAACCACTGAGGTTTATCAGTGCCTACAACCTGCAGCCACCCACTGACCCCTGCCTGGCCTTCCTAGAAGCAGCAGCTCGACTGAACTCCTGCATTTCAGACTATCGACACCTGCTTGTGGATTGGAAGTTTAATCCAAGGCTGCTGGGCCCTTTCTTCAATGTGTGTGGACACTCCAAGAGTATCTGTGGGCTATAGTCACACTGGGCTCTCACTGACTGTGTTGCGCTGCTTTGCAAGCAAATGTCTCTTTTGAAGTAAACCTTCTGTGAGACCACAAAATGAATTAATTCTGCATGTACCAAATAGCCTGAATTTCAAGTCAGACTATCCCAAACATGTCCTTCACATTTAGTGAAAAATGCATTCATATAAATTCATATAAATGGTATTAGACTTTGTATGAAGTGTGTGTATATATATGTATGTGTACATGCATGTTTCTGGCTTTGAAAAATAGAGACAAAATATCATTTTTTTAAGAAAAGTTTTTAGGTACTGGGGGATTAAACACAGGGCACTTTACCACTGAGCTATATCTCAAGCCCTTTCATATTTTAATTTTTTGGTGCCAGGGATTGAACCCAGGGGTGCTTAAATACTGAGACATATCCTCAGACCCCCTTTTTCTTAATTTTTTATTTTGAACTTCAAGACAGAGTTTTGCTAAGTTGCTGAGGCTGACCTTGAACTCATGATCCTCTTGCCTCAGCCTCCCGAGCCACTGGGATTTTAGGTGTGTGCCACCACGCCTGGTTTATATTTTGACATTACTGTTTTACTAAGGTGCTGAGCAAGCCTTGCTAAATTTCTGAGGATGGCCTTGAACCTGTGATCCTCCAGACTCAGCCTCACCTGAGGGATAGAAACAATATACTTCTATTACTGGAAATTATTCTAACAAGCATCAGAGAACTGTCATCTGTACCCCTTCTAATTTGCACACTATCATTCAGATTCCTTTCTGTTGTATCATTTCTATCTAATTTGTTTTATATATACCTATTATTTCTTAAGACCATTCCATGCGTGTGACATTTCTTAGGAGTATTCTATGTATTTGATATTTTATCTTTTCCTCTAGCTTTTTCTACTTAACATCAACTAAGATTACTCTAACTCCATAATCTTACAAGGCTTGTTTTGCTGAGTTCATGTTTATCCTAAGATCAGAGGCAGATGGTAAAACACGGGTGACCATGACAATAGGTCAGGCACAGCTGTAATAATATTCACCTAAACGTCCTGAACCACACAAGCCGTGGGGCTCTCCACCTCCCATAGGTTGGGGCCTGGTTTTAACCACAATCAACAACAACGATATCCACACCACTCTGGAGTTCACATTCAGTAGCTGAAAGTATCTGCACATGTCCTACTATCTCTGGGGTAAGTCTTCTCACCTGTACAGTGGGATGACGTCACCAAGGGTTGCTGAGGGGCTGTGGAAAGACTGGGTGGTTATTCTGGACAAAGCAATTATGAAAAAGGATACATGTTTCAATGTTGGCCCCAACAATATAGCCAGTTACGTCAAAGTTGATCCGAATAAACTTGCCCTGAAAATAAATGTAAGAGAGAAAACAGAAAATAAATAAGAACACTGATGATCTGAGCACAATAACAAAATAATAAGAAAACGTGTCCTGCCCTGGACCCATGAATTGGCTAAAAAAATAAGTCTTCAAATCAGCAATAAGATAAAGACCACATTCCCAGGCTACAACAAAATAAAACTAGAAAGGTTAACAAAAAGAATGTAATGAACACCAGTCATTTAGAGCTTTGAAAAGCTTTTCTATGTAATCTGAGATAGAAGACTTTAATAGCTTTAAAAGAATACTAGTCCAGCCTTGTCCTGATTAATATAGATGATTTCTTAGGAAAACAAAAATTCATTCAAGAAAAAAATATGAGAAAATTTGAATAGGCCACAATAACAACAACAAAACCAAATGCTTGATTGGTTTTGTGAAACAGTTTGACAATTTTTTTGAGGCATATTTGACTCTCTTATTATAGAGTTGTCTCACGGAAAGAGAAAGTAATTATTTCATGATTCATTTTATGAAGTTTTATAACACTGAGTACTCTAATTGTTAAAAGATAGTACCCCTCCAAAAAGCAAAATAAAAACCCAAACTGTTAGAGATAGTACCAAAAAAGCAAAAAAGTTAAAGCAAATAGTTACATCTAACTCACAAATATAACTTTGAAGGCCAAATTAAACACTTTATAAAACAAAGAAATCATGATCAAGATAGTTTATTCTAAGACTGTTTAGAAGGGCTGATCCTAGTAAATATATGACCATGTGAACTATGTCAAGCGTTTGGAGGGCTCCCTTTGAGGAAACTAACAGGCTCATTCTAAAATTTGAAGGAAAATGAGAAGATGACTTTGAGTAGTCACAATTTTGAGAAAGAGAAGCAGAGTTGAAGGATTCATACTACTTGATTTCAAAAAGCTATATATTTATTAGGACAATGTGATATTGGTATCAGGACAGAGATACAGATCAATAGAACAGAACAGAGACATTCCTATAATCCTAGTGACTCAGGAAGTTGAGGCAGGAAGATTCAAAGTTGTAGGTCAGTTCCCTCAACTTGGCGAGACCCTCCGCAACCTAGTGAAGCTTAGTACCCTTGGGTTCAATCTCCAGTACCAAAAAATAAAAATAAATAAAAAGAACAAAACAGAGTTCAGAAGCAGACCATCCACATAAGGTCAATTCATTTTCAACAAAGATGCCAAAGTAACTGAATAGGGGAAGAATAGTCTTTTCAATAAATTGTGCTTGAAAGATAGGCAAAATGAAGCAAAACAAAACAAAAAGAGCACAGACCCTTACCTCACATTATATAGACAAATATTAACTCAAAATACATCATAGATCTAAACATGAGCTAAAATTATAACACTTCCCAAAGAAAACAAGAGAAAATCTTTATGACCGAAGTTAAATGAGGATTTCTTAAAAAGTAAAAAGAATGAACCATCAAATTTTTAAAAAATGATAAGTTGGATTTATCCAGACTTAAAATTTCTATTCTTTAAAAGACACTGTAAAGAAATGAAAAGAGAAGCCACAGACTGGAAGAGAATATTTAAAGGTCTTAGCCGGGCACAGTGGCTCAAGCCTATAATCCCAGCACTTAGAAAGGCTGAGACAGGAGAATCACGAGTTCAAAGCCAGCTTCAGCAATAGCGAGGTGCTAAGCAACTCAGACTCTGTCTCTACATAAAACACAAAATAGGGCTGGGGATGTGGCTCAGTGGTCAAGTGCCCCTGAGTTCAATCCCCAGTACCAAAAAAAAAAAAATTAAAAAAAAAATAAATAAATAAAGGTCTTGTTCCCATAATATATAAAGAGCTCTCACAACTAAATAGTGAGACAAATTAGTAAAAAATTAGATGAAAGATTTAAACAGATATATCATCAAAGAATATAATAGGGCTGGGCACAGTGGTGCATGCCTGTAATCCCAGTGGCTTGGGAGGCTGAGGCAGGAGGACCGCAAGTTGGAAGCCAGCCTCAGCAACTCAGCAAGTCCATAAGCAACTTAGCAAGACCCTATCTCAAAATGAAAAATAAAAAAGGGCTGGGGATGTGGCTCAGTGATTAAGCATCACTAGGTTCAATCCCCAGTACCAAAAAATTAAAAAAAAAAAAAAAAAGATAAAAAAAGATAATGGTCAATAAGTTTAAAAAAAGATGCTCAATATTGTGAGTAATCAGGGAAATCCAAATTCAAATGGCCACAATGAAATACCACTACATATCAACTAGGATGGATACAATTTTAAAGAAAGACCAGTGAGAATTCAGAACAACCAGAGAACTCTCATACAACCCTGGTGAGGATGTAAAATGGTACTGTTCCTGCAGAAGAGATTTGCCAGTTTCTCAAAAAGTTCAACATGATCACCATATGACTAAGCAATCCTACTCCTATTAATTACCCCAGAGAGATGAAAGCATGTGTGCACCCAGACTTGCACATAAATATTCATAGCCACTTTATTTTATAATAGTCCCCAATTAGTTACAACACAAATGCCCATCAACCTGTTAATAAATAAAAAATTGTGGCCTATTCATACAATGAAATATTACTGAGCAATAAAAAGGAACAAATCAGTGATTAAACCCAACAATATGGATGGACTAAAAAACATTATTCTATGTGAAAGAAGCTGGACATAAAATACTACATACAGTATGATTTCATTTCCTTGACTTTCTAGAGAAAAAAAAATACTATGGGGTAGAAAAGAGATCAGTTGTTAGAGGTAGAAAGAGGCAGAAGACTTTCTGGAGTGAAGGAATTGTTCTCTCCAGGCATCGTGGTGCCAGCTACACCAGTTATACATTTGTCTCTACTCATCCAACTGTCCACTGAAAAAGTGAAATTTTTTTAAAAAAATATTTTGTTTAGTTACAGATGAACACAATATCTTTATTTATTTTATGTGGTGCTGAGGATCGAACCCAGTGCCTCACGTATGTGAGGCAAGTGCTCAACCGCTGAGCCACAACCCCAGCCCCGTGAAATTTAAAGTATGTAAAGTTTTCTAAAATTTATCAAGGGAGAAATCTTAGGACCTCCTGGATAAATGACAGTTTTTAGAACATAATTCATCATCTCTTCCATTTACTATAGGCATATTAAATAAACTTGCTCTTCCTATGAAACATTAATCTAATTTACACTCTTCTTCTTACGTATTGCTTTAGCCTCTTCTCACCCTTTCCAGTGTGCTGTTGTCCCCCCCTCCCCCCGCCCGCCCAGTGTATAAATACATCTTCTATGTACAAAAACCAAGTAATGAGTTTGGGGATGCTCCCACAGAAGTTTCCAAACTATATATTATTGTATGTCAATTATCCTTTAATAATGGACTTTTTTTTTGGTACTAGAGATTGAACTCAGGGGCACTCAACCACTGAGCCACATCCCCAGCCCTATTTTGTGTTTTATGTAGAGACAGGGTCTCACTGAGTTGCTTAGTGCCTCGCAGTTGCTGAGGCTGGCTTTGAACTCATGATCCTCCTGTCTCAACCTCCCTAAGCGCTGGGATTACAGGCTTGTGCCACCGCGCCCGGCTTTAATAATGGACTTTTTAAAAAGGAAAAAAAGAGACTATTTATTTAAATCGATATCTATTATATTTTTGCTCATTATTATGTATATTGAGAACTTATCCAATTTTCCCATTTAGGGGGGAAAAAAAGCTAGACAAGGTGAAAAGAGAATGTATGTGCAGAAGTTCTATGAATTAAGTTGATTTTCTGCTTAAGGAGGAACAAAACGAGATCTCAAAGTGCTCCTTTCAGGTTCTCCTTTGCCATGTCTGAGTGCCCTTCCAGCTCTGCCCCATTAACATGTTAGTACTCCACAGTGTCTAAAAGCCTTGTTCTGCACTAAGTAATACACAGTGAATCTGATACACCCCAGGTACCATGCCATTGACGTGCTTTCTATTAAGGGTCTGGTCTTGATGCCACCTAAGAGGGAGTTAAAGCACGATTCCTGTAAGAAGCAAAGGTGTTTTCTGGCAAACAGATTTTTGCCCTCTCTTACACAGTCCTATAAAATAAGACACACTCTACCTAATAAAATATCAAAACAAAGTAAAACTGAAAATATTCTGGTCATGGGTCTAACCTGCATGACTGAGTACACGTGGACAAGAGAAGGGACTTCCCTGACAAGTTGGGATGGTGTGATTTAGTAACACCTGTGATGCCCCAGCCTAGAAACCAATCCTATGTCACTAAACTTAATGGAGGTACTGATTTACATTCTAGTATAAACTACAACACAAATCTATCATTTCAAGTTGTTTGACCATCAGTGAAGAGTACTTATTATATCTTCTTTAGAGAACGTAATTATGAGGCACAAAATAAAAATGAAAACATGCTTTTTTGGATAGTTTTACGTCGGGTACATTGAAGTTTTGTTTATAATGGGAGAAAAATGTTCCCTCCTTTTGAGATAGGCTATTGTGACATCACGTGAGAGGTCATGCAACCAAAGAACAACAAGGTGTGTAGAGCACTATGGGAACCCAGAGGAAGGAGAGAGAAGGCTTTGCAGAAATAGTGCCATGTGATGTGGTTTTATCAATTGATGCAGAGAAAGCATTTGACAAAATACAGCACCCTTTCATGTTTAAAATACTAGAAAAACCAGGGATAGTAGGAACATACCTCAACATTGTAAAAGCTATCTATGCTAAGCCCAAGGCCAACAGAAAAACTGAAAGTACTCCCTCTAAAATCTGTCTTCAGGGATGCCCTCTTTCACCACTTTTATTCAATACAGTCCTTAAAACTC
The DNA here is from genome assembly GCA_028644305.1 of Xerus rutilus. Taxonomy (NCBI): domain Eukaryota; kingdom Metazoa; phylum Chordata; class Mammalia; order Rodentia; family Sciuridae; genus Xerus; species Xerus rutilus. The sequence continues at coordinate 47,732,445 of CM053402.1, forward strand.
TAGCCAGAGCAATTAAAAGAAAGAAATCAAAGGGATATGAATAGTAAAAGAAGAACTCAAAATATCATTATTTGCCAATGACATGATACTAAGAGGATCCAAAAAATTCCACCAGAAAACTTCTAGAATAAATGAATTCAGCAAAGTTGCAGGGTACAAAATCAACACCCATAAATCAAATGCATTTCTATACATCAGTGATGAATCCTCTGAAAGAGAAATCAGGAAAACTACCCCAGTCACAATAGCCTCAAACAAACAGACAAACAAACAAACAAAACCCAACAACAACAACTTGGCAATCAATCTAACAAGAGAGGTAAAAGACCTCTACAATGAAAACTACAGGACACTAAAGAAAGAAATTGAAACAGACCTTAGAAGATGAAAAGATCTCCCACGCTCTTGGATAGGCAGAATTAATATTGTCAAAATGGCCATACTACCCAAAGCACTATACAGATTCAATGTGATTCCAATTAAAATCCCAACATCATTCCTTATAGAAACAGAAAAAGCAATCATGAAATTCATTTGGAAAAATAAGAGACCCTGGGCTGGAGTTGTGGCTCAGTGGTAGAGCGCCTGCCTAGAATGTGCGAGGCACTGGGTTCGATTCTCAGCACCGCATATAAATAAATGAAAAAAGGTCCATCAACATCTACAAAATATTAAAAAATAAAATAAAATAAGAGACCCAGAATAGCCAAAGCAATCCTTAGTAAGAAGAGTGAAGCAGGAGGCATCATAATACCAGACCTTAAACTATACCACAAAGCTATAGTAAGAAAAATGGCATGGTATTGGCACCAAAATAGACACATAGACCAATGGTAGAATAGAAGACACGCAGACAAATCCACATAAATACAGTTATCTCATACTAAACAAAGGTGCCAAAAACATACACTGGAGAAAAGATAGCCTCCTTCAACAAATGGTGCTGGGAAAACTGAAAATCCACATGCAGCAAAATGAAACTAAACCCCTATGTCTCACTATGCACAAAACTCTAAGTGAATCAAGGACTTAGGAAAGATCAGAGACATTGCGCCTAATAGAGGAAAAAATAGACCCAAACCTTCATCATGTTGGATTAGGCCCCGACTTCCTTAACAAGACTCCTAAAGCGCAAGAAATAAAATCAAGAATCAATAAATGGGATGGATTCGAACTAAAAAGCTTCTTCTGAGAAAAAGGAACAATCAATGAGGTGAAAAGAGAGCCTACATTCTGGGAACAAATTTTTGCCACACGCAAATCAGATAGAGCACTAATTTCCAGGATATATAAAGAACTAAAAAACTTAACACCAAAAAATAAATAAATAAACAACTCAATCAATAAATGGGCTAAGAAGCTGAACAGATACTTCTCAGAAGATACACAATGATCAACAAATATATGAAGAAACGTTCAACATCTCTAGCAATTAGAGAAATGCAAATCAAAACTAATATTTCATCTCACTCTAGTCAGAATGGCAGCTATCAAGAATATAAGCAACAATAAGTGCTGGCAAGGATGTGGGGAAAAAAGCACACTCACACATTGCTGGTGGAACTGCAAATTGGTGCAACCTATCTGGAAAGCAGTATGGAGATTCTTCAGAAAACCTGGAATGGAACCACCATTTGACCCAGCTATCCCACTCCTCAGCCTATACCCTAAAGAATTAAAAACAACATACTATAATAACACTGTCACTTCAATGTTTATAGCAGCTCAATTCACAAGTGCTAAACTGTGGAAGCAACCTAGATGCCCTTCAATGGATGAATGGATAAAGAAACTGTGGTATAGATACACAATGGAATATTACTCAGCAATAGAAGAGAATGAAATTATGGCATTTGCAGGTAAATGGATGGAATTGGAGAACATTATGCTAAGTGAAGTAAGCCAATCCCAAAAAACCAAAGGCTGAAATGTTTTCTCTGATTAGTAGATGCTGATACATAATGGGGGTGGGTGGGGGTGGGGAGCATGGGAGAAACAGAGGAATTTTGGATAGGGCAAAGGGGAGGTAGGGGAAGGCAGGGGGGATGGGGGTAGCAAAAATGGTGGAATGAGATGGACATCATTACCCTAGGTACATGTATGAAGACACGAATGGTGTGACTCTATCTTGTTTACAACCAGAGAAATGGAAAATTGTGCTCCATATGTGTACTATGACTTGAAATGCATTCTTCTGTTTTAAAAGATAAAGTTTTAAAAAAAGAAAGAAATAGTGCCATGTGAGCTGGAGGAGGTGGCGCCAGCAACTTAGTGAGACCCTGTCTGAAAACAAAAAGTAAAAAGTGCTGGGGACATGGCTCAGTGGTAAAATGCTCCTGAATTCAATCCCTGGTACAAAAAAAGAAAGAAAGAAAGAAAGAAAGAAATAGTACCATGTGAGCCAAGCATTCTTATAGTTTATCAAGTCCATTAGTTGTTTCAAGATAACTGAAAGAGATATTGACATGTATTTTTAAGTTCACTTGTAATAAAACTACTCTAATCTGATTTCAGTTTCTAAGTTGTAAGGAAATCTGCATTATTTTCAAGAGCTGAAACACTGGGCTGACAGATACTCACAGCAGCAACTGCAGGAAACCTTTCTTGCTTCTGCCAATAGGATCTCACTTATTACTGACTTGCTTTGTCACAGTGCAGAATTGGAATATTTAAAACATTTGACAGTTCATAATTTTGTTGAGAGGAAGGCCCCTTTTGTTCCCTAACTATAAAACATTGTCAGCTTTAGATTTATAAGTATCAATCAGAATGGTCGATCCAGTGAATTTTTTTTCATTTCTATGCCATGTATTCCCTTCTACTATCTCTCACATATCTGCCTCCAACTTGTCCACTTGTGAACCACATTATATAAATTTTGGTACACAAGCATCATACAAACACACACACACATATGTACACAAACCAAAAAATTTTGTAGGTACACAAACATCATATAAAATATATATAAATATGTAAAATATATATATATAGTCAGATGTCTTTTTAGCAAAATAGTCTAGATTCCTGTAAAACACTGAAATAGAAAGTCCTTCCTATTGATTAATTAAAGGCTAATATCATGTTTTCTATCTTTAGAAATATATCTTATTCTTGAGTTTGAGAAAATTGTAGGCTATCATCTGAAGACCTGATCTAAGACTTTGCCTATGGAATTGATTTCACCATCATCATTAGAGTTCACAGTAATGATATGACCCTTTGCATTCATTTTCTGATTTGCCTAATGTTTGTGAATGTTTTCTTCTTGCCACTATGAGTGGACAATGGAAACTTCTGATTTCTCAACCATGTTCACTGAAAGCAGTAGACTTCAAAAAAGGTGTCCCTAGTTATTTTTTTTCCTTCTCCCATAGCTTCTTGCAGTATTTGAAGCAATACAATAAACAAACTAAAGGCTAATGTAATGCATATAGTTAACATCCTTCCGGGTAATTCCATTATTCTTATTATTCTAATCAAATTTTTTAAGCACAGTTGGTAATGATAAAGATGAACAAATTCCTTAGCTAATGAAATACCAAACTGTTTCAAGATACAGAAAAAATAATAATGTTCCATACCAGATCTTTGCTTTATAAAATGGTCCAATGGATTCATATGGTAATTATAAGAGAATGAATTTTATCTTATTTTAAAAATAAGTATATTGTGTCTTTGTCCCTTAGGAGACCCCTAAGAAAGAACAAAGTGAACAAACTATTAGTCCATAGGAACAGTTAGAACTGTTCAAAAAAGAAATATAACAACTAAAATTGGGTCCTGATGCTGTGAGTGAGGGTTAAAATTCTTCATAAATTTTAAACAGCTGTATCATCTATACAATATACCTCACTGAGTTAATTAAGAACTGCTATTTTAAGAGACAGTAGTCAAAAGACAATGTTATTATTTCTGTGCTGCAAAGGATACATTGCTAACAGAACTGTCCAAGCAAATACTTTCTCAAATTTCTCATTTTAACACTGCAGAAAGGTTAATCAAGATCATACAGTACCATCTAATTCTTACAAAATTTGTTATATCCAGTAAAACAAACTTACAGCTTTCACCAACCTGTCTAACTTTCGTACTGAGTACATCAGAGAATAGCTGTTCAAACTTTCAAGTCCTTGCACTACTTCCTACTTTTGCTTTACCATCTTAGATAAAATGGAAGTTCAAAATTTGTCAAATACTTTTAAAAAAGATTTGGGCCATAAGACAAAGTTATTACACAGGTAACTTTGAATTTTAACAATTTTGAAAACTAAACTTAAATGCTATTCATTTTTTGGCTTTCTGAATAGGTAACCTATGAAGAAATGTTCCAGAATAATTTAGACATGTGGTCACCTACTTGGAAAAATAAACAAAGTCTTGAATGTGCAATGCTCTAACTTCCTCACCAGCTCTCTAGCCAAACGTCCTTTTCAGAACTGCATCCATGATTGCTCTAGCCCTTATAGTAAGTGAAAAGGGCCAGGCACAGAGTCATGAAAGAAGGGTTGGGGATATAGGAGTAAGGAGAATGTTCCCCACTCTGCTTCTTCTCTACACCCCCAAAGAAACTAGTATCTAGCCGGGCGCAGTGGCGCATGTCTGTAATCCCAGCACTTTGGGAGGCTGAGACAGGAGAATGGTGAGTTCAAAGCCAGCCTCAGCAATGGCGAGGCGCTAAGCAACTCAGTGAGACCCTGTCTCTACATAAAACACAAAATAGGGCTGGGGATGTATGTGGCTCAATGGTCGAGTGCCCCTGAGCTCAATTGGAAGGAAGGGAGGAAGGGAGGGAGGGAGGGAGGGAGTGAGGGAAGAACCAGTATCTCTGAAAACGGTATTTATAGTAACTAATATTCTCGACTATAAGCCAAACCTCTAGAACCGATTCTATTTTGAAAACACTTTAACAAAATCCTTATAAAGTTGAAAAATTAATCATCTCTATGCTAAACAATATTCGAGCTCAGATATTTTATAAGACAGAAGGGCCAAATGCTTTAACAACATGATAAAATGAAATTTCAGATGGAAAGAACACTTTACTGACTATCCTCAAATAATCTAGGGTTTAAACAGTTCCCTTAATGCTGGACATGGTGGCAATTAGGTGAGAAGCAGGCCACAGACTATGACATCACTTCAGTGAGAGACAGTCGAGGATTTGTGTAGATGAGCAAATACAACTTTTCATTCTTCCTTGGGGGTGGGGTTGGAGGAGAAATAAAATCTGTAAGTTACAAAAAACTTCTCATGTTAATAATAAATGCTCTTTCAGAATTAATTAATTTGTGCTCAAAATACCCACTCAATATTTGATTTTTGTAAAGGTCAGATTATGGCACTCAGAATATTCAACCAGTATCTCACCAAAAAAAACAAAAACAAGGGAAAAATACGACAAGTACATTAAATATTAATTCTAGTCACACATTTTGACTGTGTTGCAATACAAGAACTGAGACCATACACTTACTCTAAGTGTTCTGAATAGCAAGACAAACAGAATTTCTTTCCCTCTATGTACAATATAGATTTTATAATTTATTTATTTATGTATTCATTTGATTCAGAGATGGAACCCAGGGTCTCATGCACTCTGGCAAGCTCTCTACCCAGGAGCTACACCTCCAGTCCTAAAACAGAAATTGTTAAGAACTTCATTTAAAAGGTGCAAAATAATGACCTGGATATTTAATACTTTGATATTATAAAGAAAATAAGATTATTTAGTTTCAGTAGTTTCATTTGCTCTGAATTGCTATCAATTTTCTGGGGTGGTTACAATATATCCATAAAAACTAAACCTAGATTAACCATTAGTTAGCAATTTAATACAGAGGCAATGCAGGTTATTTTTGCATTCTGAAAATGTTTCTTCCTCTCCTAATTTCGCACCTAAACTATCATATGAGCTAATGATTTACTTTAAAACGCCTTAGCATAGAAGTGGAATTATGTCTGTGCATAGGTTTTGTTTTCATCTCTAGTTTGAAGCTAGCCATTTGCCCTAAATGGAAAACCCATTCCAGGAGTAATTAGCTAGCATTTAATCCCAAGGCCAGATGGCTACCTTAAATGCTTCAGCTATCTTAATCTCAAACCACATCAGAAGCTTTGTTATTAGTAAAATGAGTTTTCATGTGAACTTGTTACTTAGTATAATGGGTATTAGAAATCACCGAGGCAACATGAGTGACATTAAGAGACACTCACTGGTTAGAAATATTGAGATCCTCCCCACTCTGGCAAGAACAAGGCGTTTAGACTCAGGCAGGCCTAGGAAAGGTGTGCTGCTAAAGGCCGGGCTCTCGCACAGCTATGTGCAGCCTCTGATCTGGTTGCAGATTATGGTGCAAACCATAATATTTCTGATATTGTTACACATACTTTGGTAGATCTTTGAGAGATAAGTAACTTTGAGCAGAGTACTTAGAACTGAGCTGCATTTACCTTACACAACTATTTTAGTGTCTACTTACTAATAAGTGCATGTGAGGGTGAGAATTTCCACTTGCTTTAATTATAATCTGGGAGTCTAACTGGAGGGAGGAGCTATCTATAGGCTTTACCTAACTACAACTACCAGAGGCGAATTATCTATCAAAAGGCAGATAATAGTTGGAAATTATGAAACTGGCATTGGTGAGTTTGCAAAAAGAAACAAAAAGGATTTGTGCAAACAGAGAAAGTGATTCTTATTAAGACTTTGAGGAGAGATGTATCTGCTGATCCAAACAATCATTTTGAAATTGAAGTCCCTGTTTTTAAAGTTTCATTATGAGACATTCATTTTACATAAATCTCCTCCATCTGGAATGCATTTTACTTCTCATAAACAGAGAACTGGACTAACTGTGAATGATTATTTTCATACGGGTAATGCTCTCCTAAAGAATCCCCCTTTAACACAAACCATATGCTAGCATCTTTGAAAGAAAAGATATTCTTCAGGAAATTAGTTGTCTATATCAGATCAAAGAAATGGAACCAAATAGCTTCTAAAGCTTATGGAGTTTATAGTTTCAAATATTTCCACTGTAAGCATGTGGCTTGTAAATAATGACTGCATGAAATCTCATTGTACACACAATCCATTTTTCAACATCACATTTTTCTTTCTGTATGACACCAATTCCAATTCAAGGCCCAGCGTTTCCATGAAGCCACTGGCTCCCACATGACTCCTACCTATGCTCCTAAAACTGGGGCACAAACATTCTCAGAGGTGAGCACAACCTTTCAACATGGCATGTCATCAAAAACATATTAAAGTTAAAACCAGGACTGGGGATGGAGCTCAGTGGTAGAGCACTTGCCTAGCATGCCCTGGGTCTGATCCCCAGCACTATGAAAATAAAATAACATTAAAACCTAAATGAAGGTGAGCCCTAAGAGGCCAGGGGCTTTTGTTAGCCCACCAATACATTCCCCAGGCCTAGAAGAATATCTGGCACTTAGTAGGCAATCAGATTTTAACTAAATGAATCCCATAAATACATATACCATGTCCTTGTATGTTTGAGGCACAGTGCTGTGAACTAGGGACACTGAGGAGAACAAGGCCAAGTCCTTACTATCAGAGATCTTACATCCTCACAGTGAGATAATAAATAAGCCATGCAATTAGCTATCAACAGTCATAAGGGCTGCTAGGGACATACACAGAACACTGTGATATGGAATAATTTAGGAAACTGTAATAGGGTTTTAGACTGAACAGTTAGGAGAAACAGAAGTGTGGACAGATTTGAAACACATTCTAGAAACCAACTGGATTCACTGCCAGCCAGGAAATGGGCCATGAGAAAAAGGCTGAATCAAAGACGATCCCTAGGTACTCTGTCTTCCTAGATTTGTGCTGTGTTTTAAATTTAAGCAACTGGGTGATCTGATGGTATCATTCATTGACCTAAGACATAAAGGAACAAATTTTGAAAAAAGAAAAATTTCCATTTAGGGTACGTTAAATTTGAGAAATCTACTAGACACCCAATGGACATACAAACTAAGCAGCACAGTTGCCTGGCAAAGAAAAGATACTTAAGAATTAATTGAACCACATAACAAATCAAAAGTCAAAATTATACACAATTTAATTTAAAAGTGAGTCAACACTGGTTACTGCCAAACTTGCTAAGAACCAAAGTGTTGGCAACATCCATAAAGAACTACTAAAGGGAGATTTTAACTGAACATTATTCAATCAGTGGAATTATTATTTAGTTTTTCATGAAACTACTAAAATCAACTACTTGTTTTAGTGTTGTATTGTTAAAGCTTTATGATAATAATAGAAACCAGCTACTAAACCATTTCTTAAAAAAAACACTATACACATCAGTAAAAGTTGATCTTCTAAAAATTAACAAGTTCAAAATCAACTGTTTGAAAATACCCTTGTCTCTTGTTTGAATGAATAGCCCTGAGACCACTGCCTTAATAAAAAATCTTTTTCCTTTAGAAACAAAAATCAGCCATTAATATATCTTTTATATACAGCATACTTAAAGGTTATCATATAGTAGTGCAAGCACTTTGGAAGATGGCACATGACTGAAAGAGGTTTGTTGAGAACGTAGATCAGATGGCTAATTCTTTCTCTTTTCCTGCTGCAGGGTGGCTACTAAACAATCTCAGAAACCCTTCCTACCAGCAGAATGTAAGACAGGTTCCTACCAGAATCATTCATATCTACCTTTAGAATAGGAAGCATAGATAACAAGCATTACTCAAACTCATGCTATTACTTTGAAAATAAGCTGCAAAAAGTTATCACCTTAGTTTGGGCTATAACTTGAAGGAACAATTGAGAGCAGAGATTTGCAATGTTGGCATAAGTGGCACTCAGAGCTGGGTGATTCTCCGTTGTGGGAACTGTCCTGTAGCATTCCTTACCTGTACCCATCAGATGCCAGGAGCATTCCATTGCCCTTCCTCGCAACGGAGCAAACAAAAATGTCTCCAGACATCCCCTGAAAAGCCCCCCAATTAAGAACTAAGTAGACTAATGCTAATTATAGATCAAAACCTTTTATATGTCAATGCTGGAGACCCCATTAAGGATTCATGGTAGCCAGCCTCCAAGATGGTCTCCAAGATCCCCACCTCTGCCTTGTGAAGTCTCCTCCTACACAGTACAGGGTTGGTTTGAGTAACCCATAAATACAAGAGAGATGGTACATGAGCTCCAAGGCAGGGTTATAAAAGACACTGAGTCTTGCTTCTGTCTTGCCTTCTCTTGGATTGCTTGCTCTAGGAAGCCAGCTGCCACGTCTTAAGAGCACTCAAGCAGCCCTGAAGAGAGGCCTAAAAGAGGAGGAACTATGGCCTGCAGTCACAATTGTGGGGAACTGGGACCTCTTGCCAAAAATCACCTGAGAAAGCTTGGAAGATCATCCTCTAACCTCAGTCAGACCTTCTTATGAACACAGCTCTAACCAACATCATCCTGATGATAACCTCATAAGAGACCCTGAGCCAGAACCATCCAGCTAAACTGCTACTGAATTTCTGACACATAGAAACTATGAGATAAAAAATGTTTTAAGACACTAGGTTTTAGGGTCATTTGTTACATAACAATAGATAACAAATATAGATACTTTATATCTGTTCCAAACCCAAAATTATTGAGTGGAAACATACTCTGCCAAGCAGATCAATCCTAACAGTTTGGTAAGAGAATCATTATATTATTTACCAAAGGACACAAATATGGCTTAGTAGCAATTTATCTTTTCCAGGCAAAAATGAGACAACTGGGCACAAAACGGTTTCTCCTGAATTTTGAGTGTGGTTTAGGGGTAAAAAAATCAGAATACATGGGTAACTTGATTTATGTGGTAAAATAAAAAGATTTTCCATGAAGAAGTCCTTGAAAATTTTCATGGAGATTCACATACCAAAGTTGGGAGCTCACTGTTTCTCTCATCCCATGACACAGCCACTAAACACAGGGCTTTTCGGTAGGAAGAATTTAAGATTTAATTGTGGCTCAGACTCAACAGGGATGATCCAGGGGAAAGACAGGGACACTAAAAGCAGCTCAGTTTCCTCAGATTGTTTATAAATCCAAAGTCACCACTGTGCCTCCTACTGACATAGGAACGTTCTTTACATGACTTGAGCTACGATAATTACTAAATGAACTTGGGATTAAGTGAATCTTCAAATATTATCTTACTAGGAACAAACAATATTCCAAACAAACAGATCTCTATTTCTTCTATAATATGGAAAGTTTCTTGCACTACTACCTCTGAAGGTGGATGGGCTGAATGGTGTCCTCTAAAAGTCAGATGATAAAGCCCTTGCCCCCAGTACCTCAAAATGGGACTGTATTTACAGAGGGGGTTGTTAAAGAGGTAATTAAGTTAAAATGAGATCATTAGAATGGATCCCAGTCCAACAGACTGGTATCCTCACAAGAGATTACAACATGGACACACAGAGGAAAGACTTTGTGAAAACACAGGGAAGTGACCATCATTTATAAGACATGGAAAGGCTTCAGAAGAAACCACACCCTGCTAACACCTTGATCTGAAACTTTTATTCTCCAGAACTGTGGGAAAATAAGTCTCTGCGGTCTGATCTACTCATTCAGGGTTCTTTTTTATGGCAGCCTTAGAAACTAACACAGAAGAGTTTCTGGCTACCTTTGTGTTTATTGAGTCCTCAAGATAATCTGGACCCTTCTAATAGACATGGAAACCACACTACCAGAAAATTATGCAGTCCATGACTTTATATGCCCAGTTTTTTAAAGTATGTCACAATGATAACAGATTTCCAAAAATTTCCACCAAAGAATCATTGAAATTCAATTCTCTTTTATCCTGACCTTCTAAGACTTTTATCAATACTTCAGAGGATGAAGAAAAAAACCAGTAGAATCAATTTGAACAACTTCAGTGGAAATAGTTGAACACTGAAATCCCATAGATAATAGGATAGTATCCTTAGGTAAAAGACTATGCCTCATCAAACTGAGCAAAAAAGAAAAATCTTCAAGGAATTAAAATAGCTGAATAGCTATGAAAAATGTCTAATAATGCACTAGTAGTTGACATCCTGTAGAAATAGCGAGAGGTGAAAAGGATAATTTACTACATTTACTATGAACTTTATTTATTGAACACTTATTATGCCTATTGCTATGCTAAGGACTTAAAAATGCACATCCTTTTATCACCACACCAACCGTACAAGAGGTGTTATCATTAAAGATAAACATGTTCAGAGAGGTTACAGTAATACATTAATATATATTATAATATAGTATATATAGTAATATATATGGCTATATAATGTGATTAAATTATTTTCCCATTACTTTTTTTCCTTTTTTCTAAATGTGGCTACTAGAAGAGAACATTTTACTACATCTGTTTGCCTCTTCTTGACAGGAAGAAAATCAATTCATTTGCTTAATCACAGTAGACATTTAACTAGAAATCTGAAGAATAAATTTCTGGTGCTTTTAAACTTACGAAACGAGATGAGTTATCATTTTTCACAGTCTTCGCATTTCCAAATGATTCCAGAATTGGATTTGCTTGCAAAAGCTGCCGTTCAAGTTCCCCCTATAAGACATTACACACACATATACATACACACACATAAATAAAAACAGATGTATGTTAATCTAAGGTCTTTACTCCAGTACTCATGGAAAAAAGAAAAGGGGGGGGAATAACACCCACAAAAACTGCCTCCCTTCCTCAGTTCTTTCATTCTGCCACCCAGCAACCTTGGATGGCTTCTCAGTTCTGGTTATGCTAATGGGTTCTTATGCTAAAAGAAAAAATTAGCATCCAGAAGGTGGTCACAGGAGAAGCAAACGTCACACTGACCAGAGATCAGCTTAAATACAGGCACATAAACTAGGCAGAGAACTGTGAAAACAAACCAAACCACTGGTCTCTGTGAAATGAAATTTAGCATGATACTTCAATCAAGAACATATTAATACTTACACTTCTGTTTATTTTTTGCTCTGTCTTGTTTAAAACACTGAAGGTGGCTAAGATAATCATTACCATTGAATTAGTATAAGACTTTCTATCTTTCCAAGGGTTTCACATAATATCTCAATGGTGTAGACAGGGCCATTCCTCACCTTCACTTTCAGAGGACAGCAAAGATTGTAAGACACACTTGCTCGGATTTAAAAGGTTAAGCACAGTGCATTTGGTATACTGTAGGTTTTAGCCACTATGTTTATATGTAAATTAGGCTAGAAAACAGATTTAACAAACAAAAGATGCAAGTATATTAATATGTGCTTTAATTATAAAACTCAACAGAAAGCTCTGTGAGAAAGCATGATGACATTTCTGGTGGAGGAAAGTACTAGATAGTGATGTTGTGTTTCTGGAATGTAATTTCAGCATTATCTTTTATGGTCTAAATAAATCTGCCTTTTCCAAACACAAACCTTACCCCTATATTTTAAAATGCCCACAGTATTCTAGACCTAAAGAAAAAAATATAGAAACCACTAGAAAATATCATTCTCTAAGCAAAAAATGTGAAACATAAAGAATCACATGTAAGGGGCTGGGATTATGGCGCAGTGGTAGCGTGCTCGCCTAGCACGCGGGAGGCACTGGGTTCGATCCTCAGCACCACATAAAAATAAAATAAAGATATTGTGTCCACCTACAACTAAAAAATAAATAAAAAAAAAAAAAAAAAAAAAGAATCACATGTAAGATCTTTAAATTAGTGGCCATCTGTTGTGTGAAGCATTACACTACTATCCAGTCCCCAAACAGAAACAAATACATGCCAAGCTATTACTTCCCTTCTAGTGGATCTGGACATCAATGAGACCAAGTAAAGATCTCAGCGTCAGTATCCAGGCCCTGGTATGGGCTCTCTCAAGCAGCTGAAAGGGTGGGGCAGTGTTCCTGAGGCACTCATACTGGAATGAGACACACTATGAATGCTTCTGTCTAGACTGCCCAGACTGTCACAGGTCTTAACTGCAGTCTATAACTGTGTTCAGGTGAAACCAGTCAGGAGCCAGTGTCAGGAACCTTGGGCCAAGTGAATTCATTATGCAGTATGGCTTCACTTCCTGGGCATTAGAGAATTTTCTCCTTGTACAGTGAATCTTTTGGCTTACTGACTTAAAAACACTTGCTTATTATGTAAATCTCCCTAAAACATTATAGGCTGCCCAACTTTATTAAACATGGGCTCCTGAAACAATTCTGATGAGTGAGAGCATCACTAAGAATGTCTTACTCTGTGACAGGACACACTATCTTTTCCCTGGAAGTCAGTGGTCACTTCCCTAAGTGCCTGCAACTAAGATCTTGCAGACCATGGTATACTGGCTTTGCATCATTTGTTTGAACCTCTAAAACCATCTCTCAGCTTTTTTTATCCAATTCAATTTGTATGAGGTTGATCCAGAACATGGCTAATGTAGAGCATCAACTCTGATGTTCTGGTAAGTAAGTGTGGCATTATGTTTAAACAGCCACTGTTAGATAAAAGGCTTAGAATATGAATTCCTCAAAGTTAGATGCCATTTTGCCAAATTATAATTTAAAAACTCTCATGAGGGGCTGGGATTGTGGCTCAGTGGTAGAGCGCTTGTCTTGCATGCGTGAGGCACTGGGTTCGATCCTCAGCACCACATAAAAACAAATAGAATAAAGATATCGTGTCCATCTATAACTAAAAAAAATATTAAAAAAAAAAAAAACTTCCACCACCTATCTTTAAGGTGTCTCCCTAAATTAGAAGTAAAGCAAATAATGCATACTCCCCTAGATGTGGCTACAAAGATTTTTTAGGTCAAGTTTTTTATTGATTCTTTCCCTTCTACTCCCCTTAGGTCTCGGATCTAGTGTAGTGGTAGGCTGCCCTGGGTTTAGTTCTTAGTACCACACATGTGCCCCCACATGCGCAGCATGCACACGCACACATATACACAAAGAGAAAAGGAAGAAAAGAGAGAGAGAGAGAGAGAAAGAAAAGGAAGAAAACAAGATTTGAGCTCTTAGTTGCCACTGACTATAGACACAGGCACTCCTGTGCCTCTACTGTTGTCTCTACTGCACTAATATCATAGAATTACTTCCCTCACGGATCTGTGACATCAATGAGGTCATATAAAGACCTTAAAATTCATAAATGAGGGCTATGGTTATGGCTCAGTGGTCCTCGAGCCATACACATGGGTGAGGCCCTGGGTTCCATCCTCGGCACCACATAAAAATAAATAAAAAAAAAAAGGTATTGTGTCCATCTACAAGTAAAAAAACATATATTAAAAAAGCCCACATAAATGAATCTTAAAAAGCTCAACATAAAAGTAGTATCACAAAACATATAAAAATGGTTTTACAATTAAGAAATTACCATGGTCATTTCTGTATTAAACAATTTAATGATTAAACAAATGGTGCTACCATCTATCTCTCAACCAAATTATGAAAGTATTTACAAACCATCAGGGAGCAGTGACTATTAATGTTTCCCCAGAGTCAAAGGGGCAATGTCCCTAGTTTCTATTCTATATGATAATGAGAAATTTATTTGGGAATGTGGAAGGGAAGAAAGCAGCATTTGCTCTTGAAGTTAATTTTTAAATTCTAAGTATCTAGAGTCAGATAGTATTTTAAAGGTCTACAAATCATGGTGAAAATTATATCCTTGTGTTTATACAGTATATAAAATACACTTACTGTATGATATAGAATAAGTTTGAAATGATTAAGAAATATATACATCTTTCAAAACTCCAAGTCCACCAGCAAGAGGCCAGGACTGGGATTACGCTGCACTTTGTAGGTCTGGCAAGGCCAAGTGCAGGTGTTCCACTGACCACCAGAAGAGGGATAAAGCAGGAAGCCACAAACAAGCCCAGGTTGAAAACCAGACTTTAATTGCAATTGGCAGTTCAGGTCCTTCCATTGTTTCTTTTTTCTTTCCTTTTTTTGGGTATTGTGTCCATCTACAAGTAAAAGGGATTGAACTCAGGGGTGCTTTATCACTGAGCTGCATCCCCAGTCCTTTTTATTTTGTGACAAGGTCTTGTTAAATTGCAGAGACTGGCCTAGAATTGCCATCCTCCTGTCCTAGCCTCCTGTGTTGCTGGGATTATAGTCGTGTGCCACCACGTCTAGCAGTACAGGTAATTTCTGTACTTGCCACTTGCTACTTATCACTTTTTGTCTTGATTCAAGGCAATTTAGTGGCACCAAGCTAAGGAAAGACACAAAATCATTCTGAAGCTGACGTGGGAGGCAGGGAGGCAGGCAGGCTGGCTTGAAGGACTCATTCTCAGGGGATAGTTAAGTTTGGAAGTTACCCATTTTCAAAGCTGCTATGAAACTGTACTAAGAGGCTTTGGAGGTGTGACAAACACCACCAGACTATGATGAGGAAAGGTGGCAGTGACCCTGCTTGCAGTCCACTGGTGGACACTAAGCATAAAGCCAAGTGAGATCTCAGTTTTCTTATAAAAATTATAGCACAAGTTCATAGGTGAATGTTTGCTTAAAGTTTACTTCTTAAGTATTGTGACTTTAACTCTGAAAACTGATTTCTCTTTTACTTATTCAGATTTTTTAAATGAAGATTAAGTTTTACAGGTAAGCATGAGAGAATGAGTATATAACCAGGAAGGTTAAATTAAAAAGACAATGCCTTGGGCTGGGGTTGTAGCTCAGTGGTAGAGCGCTTGCCTAGCATGCATGAAGCACTGGGTTCAATTCTCAGCACCACGTATAAATAAATGAATAAAATAAAAGTCCATCAACAACTAAAAAATGTATAAAAAAAAAAAGACAATGCCTTGTGTTGGCAAGGATATGAGAAACTGGAACTCTCATGTATTGCTGGTGTATATGCAAAATGCTGCAGTCTTTTAATAAATAGCTCAGCAGTTCCTAAAAATATTAAAATTAGCATGGGACCCAGCAATTCCACATCTAGGTAGGTACACAAGAGAAAATAAAAACATATGTCCACACAAAAATGTGGACCTAAACATTCATTGCAGCATTAACCACAATGGCCAAAAAATGCAGAACAATCCCAATGTCCATCAACTGATAAGTACATAAATAAAATATGACCTATTTAATACAATGGAATATTATTAGGCCATAAAACAAAGGTAGCACTTACACATGCTACAATGTGGTTGAACCCTGAATAATTATTTTAAGTGAAAATGAGTTGGAAAAGATCTCCTATGTGCTTGGGATGTAGCTCAGTGGCAGAGAGCTTGCCTAGCATGCATGAAGCCATGAGTTTGATCCTCAGCACCACACACACCCAGGCCACGCACGATAAAAAAGGACCATCTATTATATGATCTACTCATATGAAACATCTAGAATGTGCAATTCATAAAGACAGATAGTAGATTAGGGATTGCCAGGGGCTGGAGGGAAATGGGAAGTGAACTCACCACAGCGTTTGGTTATTATTTTGGGATAATGAAAATATTCTAAGATTGATTCTGATGATAACTGAATTGCATACTAAAAAAACATTAAACTATATGCCTTAAATGGGTGAAGTGTATGTGTGCATAATGTGAAGTGTGTAAGTGTGTAAGTGTATAATGTGTGAATTCAGTAAAACTGTTTTGAAAATGAATGAGCAAATAAATAAAAGATGGACAAAACAAGGAGCCTAGAAATCCTTTCCCTTTTGTTTTAACAATCCATACTACTGTGTAGTGATAAAATGCTAGAAATGTATACAAATGGCTGTTTTACATATAAAGTTCCACAAACCTGTGGAATAAAACCAACCAAAAGAAACAGCAACCTTGCAATGTACAGTTGGCCTTCTGTGGGTTTTACATTCACAGGTTCAACCAAATGCAGATTAAAAACAACTGTATCTTTTTTGAATAGTAAAGACTTTTTTCCTCATTATTCCCTAAACAATACAATGTAACAACTACTGAAATAGCATTTACCTTGCATTGAGTATTATAAGTAATGTAGAGGTGATTCAAAGCATAGGAAAGGATGTGCACAGGTTCTATGCAAATGCTACATCATTCTACATAAGAGACTTGAACATCTAAGAATTTGGTAACTGTGAGGGGTGTGGGATGGGGGCCCTAGAACCAGGCCCCCTCAAATAACAAGGGATAAGTGCATTACTTTGAGGCAGTAGTTCTCAAAATGTGGTGAGCAAGCCATGGGCAGGAACACCTAGCAAGGAGAAATAACTTCTTGACAGGACATTCTCCCCTATGGTGACAACTATCCCACATTCCTTAGGTGGACTGGAGAAGAAAATGAATGAGAACCAGTATTTTTCTGGCTGTATTTCTAAAAACATCACAGCTACTACTTGACTACTACCAAAATAAACTTTGGAAAGGCAGCCTCAGGTATCCTGTGCGCAGTGACACATGCAGCACAACATGCAAAGCAGCAAAGGCAGCAAAGCCCGGCCCAAAGCAGCGGCCGCCTTCTTCGGGAGAACTTGCTTCCCAAGGATTGACTGGACCCACTGTAAAACCAAGGGGAGGCGGCATGCTACTCACACAACACAGGGATCCACTCTGTTTAAAATGACATCGAAACAAAACGTCAACAATAATGGCTCCTGTGCTCCACAGAGGATTTGGGAAACCTAAATCTGTATGTCACTCATTATGTCACTAAATCTGTATGTCAGCGCTCTTAAGTACAGATTAAGAGGCCATACAGCATGTACCTCTGAAGCACAAAGAAAAGCTGGTTTCTGGTTTGGATTGCCTCTTTAACTGGCAAAGATGGTTTTAAATGTCCCATAGGATAATGATTATTTCACTAACCCTTCCAGTTTTTATCACTGGCCTGAACTGCACTTAAAGGAGCAAGAGAACATCACAGGCCTTCATAGGTCTAGTACAGCTTCAGTGTCTGATGATTTCTTAAGAATTTTAAGAAAGATACCTGAAAACCCCAGTATCTCTTATGGTTCCTTTAGGTATGGGTATGTATGAGCATTTCTTTATATCAATAAATCATTTCTACAACTCAGCATTATTGTTTCTTACTTTATATTAGCTTCATATCATCATGCTTGTGGAAGACAAAAAACTGAAACCATTCTCATGTTAGGGAAAAGATTACATTCAAGGCCAGATGTCCCACTCTATCTAAGGATCTGGCTTGGTTCTGCCTTCCTCTCTTCCCAGGAAACAGGAAATGGAGGTCCTGCTTCAGTTCAATGTCAGGCTCTGTGGAGCTAAAGGGCAGGCAAGGCATCTGATAATTAGGAAGAATTACACTTCTCCACTAATAGCCCACCACAAAGAAAATTCTAACTTATTTTGTGTATTAAATACAATGAGGCTTTTAGGTTATATAGGCAGAAACTATTTAATGCCACAAAACTTTTACCAGATTAGAAATTTATTTATTTATTTTTTTGTTTACTTATTTATTTTGGTGCCAGGGACTGAACTCAGGGATACGCAACCACTGAGCCACATCCCCAACTCTATTTTTTTGTGTTTTTTTATGTAGAGACAGGGTCTCACTGAGTTGCTTAGCGCCTTATCGTTGCTGAGGCTGGCTTTGAACTTGTGATTCTCCTGCCTCAGCCTCCCAAAGTGCTGGGATTACAGGCGTGCGCCACTGTGCCCGGCTTAGAAATTTATTAACCCCTAGGTACAACTTTTGAAGTTGCAGCCCCAGATTCAAAATTTAATGTGGCACAAAGCTAAGTTTCCATGTGTTTCATAAGTATTAGATAATACCAGCTAGTATTTGCTAGATGAAACCATAAATTTATAGGCTTCATAAATGCAGTTCAATGTCATGATAAAAGGGCAAATAAATATTAAAGTTAATCTGGAAAACAAATGTAAAGCAAAATGGCATGCATCTTCTCAGGAAAGAATAAGGCTCTAAGCAATTAATTTTTCAAAATTAGGCATTTTTTAAAAAATAATAGATTCAGAACCAAGGATGGTATTTGTTTCCAGTAGAGAATCTAAAGACAACTTAGTGCAAACACTTAAGACTAAGAAGCAGAAAGAAAAGCACTTGCCTGGTGTTTCACTGGTTTAGGCGAGTCCTGCTGTTCATTACAAACAGATAAGCAAATGTTAGCGAGTCTGGGTCTTTCCCTAGCAGGAGCCATATCCAAAGCACCAAGCCAGTGTGCAAGCTTAGGACTATGGAGGCCACTTTGGCTGGCATTCTCTCAGTCTGTATCAACTACCATTCCTGCATCTCTAAAAAGATTAAGGCTAACTAGCATTTATATTCTACATTTCTAGCATTGACTCTTCCCGAGTATCTCTCCTCCTCTCACACAACCTCTGGTAGCAACATCAGGCTACTCTGCAAGTTCACAGACTGCTAAAAATATTTGAGGACCTTTTTTTGGATGAAAAATAAGAAATCTTCATAAGCGCTGCTCATCAATTTTTAATCACTCTTACAAAATCTTTGCAAGAAATTAGGCTTCAAGCCACAGCCAATGATTACCGTTTGCCCTGTAAGAACACCTATTTCATAGCAATTGCCTTGAATACTGCCCAGCTCCTCTTGAGTGGAGGACAATAAAGGTTGCTGGGTAGAGTGTGACAAGGGAGCTGTCAATCAAAGCAGTGCATAGAGTACATGTGTTTCCTGGATTTCACTTCTAAAATTTTAAAAGAAAAAACTAAGGTTCACAAAGCAACAACAAAGCCAAAACTTACAGGAATATTATGGTCCTTTCTTCCCTTATGTGAAGAAGCAACATGAGCAAGGTACTGAATGACTTTCTTAGTATTCTCTGTCTTTCCGGCACCCGATTCACCCCTGAAAGAAATATTAACGTCAGCTATTTGAAAGAAAGCTTGACCATGCATTCCAAAATTACAATTGCTACAATTGAACTGAATCCAAACAAGAACTAGTAAAAAATAAAAGAAAAAGCAGGAAACAAACAAAAAAAGCCACTGGCAGTAGTTAGAAAATTATTTTTTAAAAAACATTAAATAAACCTAAATAAATATTCCTTGGTAGGTGGCAGTAAGATGACACAGGAAAATGTCCACTTTTTTTTTTTCTGGCTGCTAGGGGTTAAAGCCTCCACCAGTGAAATTTAAATTTATTAGTGTTCATGAAAAAAAACTTCCACATCAGAAATATCTAGCATTGCAAATAGAAATCCTAAAACAATTAAATTATGAGGATTAATTTGAAAGAGCTGACAGGAACTTAGGGATGCCTACTGGTTACTGACATTGACCTTCAAAGCCACCAAGCCTTCTTGAATCATCCTTTGAACTGGATAAGGACAAATCTCTCCTCTGCACCAACATCCCACCTGGCATGACCTCCTTAAGAGGTCACTGGCTGCTGGCCTTGTACACCAGGCTCTTTGACCCCAAGGACTGTGGCCTCCCAAGTTAATATTTGCGTCTAATTCTTTTTACTTTTTTTTGCTTCCACATAATCTTACAAAGTGTTAGCACAAAGGCCATATGTAATTCATACATTAATTGGTTGTCAAATTAGAGAAAATAATGAATTTTGTTGTGAATGGGGACAAATGCCATCACTTTATGAGATTCATATTTACAAACAAAGCTGGCAACATTTCAGAAGTTTTTTTTTTCTTTTCAATTTCTACACAGAACTAAGCTTGAAAATTCAGAAGGTGCTGTGGGCACCAAGGGATACCTGATTTGTGGCTTCTCCTCTCAAACACTTACAGTTTCCCAAGACATGATCAAAGCAAACCTATCTTCATAATCAATGAAAGTCTCAATTTGGATTATAATGCAAATTTTAATATCTAGACTAATTTTTCTTAAAAAAATCCAGAAACTCAAAAATGTCATGTGCGACAAATAATCTAAACATTTCCTCTACTACTTGAAACTCTAATGTTTCTAACAAATCCTGGCACCATTCTTGGCACTGTACATAGAACTGCATTATTTGAACTGTACACAACTTGGCTGGGGTTTAGCTCAGTGATAAAATGTTTGCCTGGTATGCCATGGACCCTGGGCTTGATCCCCAGCACCACTAAACAAACAAACTACAACTGTCCATTTTTCAGTGGACTTACTGGTGGTAACATCTTCCTGACTCTCTGTACCTAGACAACCTCAGTCTCAACCACAGGGAGGTCTGGGCAAAGCGATCCTACTGACCAGTTTTACAGCCATGAGTAAGGAAACGATCTTCTTTGGGCCTCAGTATTCCAATCTGTAAAAATGTAGACAGATTCGATCCTTACCAGTTCTAAGACTGGATGATTCTAGGCATAACTCACTTAATGGTTTATAAGGATATTTCATATATTAACTTTACTGACCACCTCTACTGTTGTATTACAAATAGTCTATTTCTCCACCCATAAGTTTTCTGAATCTTAGTTACTCCAGTCTACCAAGGTTTTCAAGTTTCTGCCCACCATTGATACTTAAAAAGGCCTGCTTCAAGATTATATCCATCTAAATGCTCATTTTTATATCATCTGTATTATTAAATCCATCTGTATTTTCTTCTAGAACTTTGATGGTTTCATTTTTATAATTTAAATCTTTCAGCAATCTGAAAAAAATAAGGTCTGAGGTAAGAATTTAATCTAATTTTTCCTCAAATAATTTGGCCCACATCCCAGTACCAATGGTTGGTGAAGACATTCATTCTCTAGTGATGAGATGCTATCTTCATCTCATATACTTATATCTTATACATAGTGGCCCGTTCAAGGCCAGTACCGTAATGCAGGAGTTAGGAAATTTGATTGGCCAGAGCACTGTTCTTCTTTGAAAGAGGTAGTCTCTGAGGTTTATTTTCTAGATAAATCTCAAATCACTTTGTTCTGCTATTCCTGACCCATCTCCCTGCCCCGCAAACAGAAAACAATAGGTGGAATTTCATGTTAAACAGCATCAACATACATTCTGTTTTTAGGTAAAATGATGTCTTCTCTCCTGTCTTTCAGGTAAAATTTTTTAGCTTCCTTAGTTCAAAGCAAGCAAGGCCCTTGTTTGCCTCATTGATTTTTGATATCATAGGACCTAGCTTAGCAGATGTTTGATGTATACTGTTGACTGAATGAATATATAGGTCCTATGCATTTATTCCTAGTGTCTTTTTTACATGTTTGGTTCCTGTAATTAATGTCCTTTTATCAGCAATATATATGCTACCTGGTTTCCACTGGTACGTAGGTAAGATAATAATTTTTCTCTCATTCATTGGACAGCTCATTCATTCAGCCATCTGACAAACATTTACAAATCAATTTCTGTGTGCCAGGCATTCTTCTAAGTGCTAGGGGCTGTGAAGGAAGTCCATGTCCTTGTGGAGCTCAAGTTTAGAAGAAACATTAAATAAACAAGCCAAACAAATGAGATAATTATAGGATATGAGCAATGCTAGGAAGGAAACAAGACACTGAAAAGGAGGAAGTTAGAGAAGAAGGCACAGGCTTTCGGAAGCCATGGTGGGGGAGATACCTCCTGAAGGAGCAAGAGCTAGCAGGTGAACAGCTGGGGAAGGAGCTTGTTGCAGTCCAGAAACCACTGGCCAGCTGCCAGGATTTCATATAACAATCAAGGCAGAGAGTGGCAGGAGACACTGATGAAGCCAGAGCAGATGGATGTCAGAGGCCTGGAAGGTCATGGTACCCTTTGGATTTGATTCAAGTGTAATTTCCTAATAGCAATGAGAGGGGTTTTCTGTGTTCTGATGTCAACTTTATTCAAAATACTTAGCATATGGTGCTAATCATGACATTGGCTGTTGGTTTCAAACAGATAATTTATTATTATGCTAAAGAAATGAGCTTCTCATTTAGCCTGATGATGATTTATCTTAAAAACAGTTATGATTGTTACTTTTCAGTTTAGTTTGTCTCTGTGGTTTCCCAGCTCACCCTGCTCATTCATTGGACAGGGTCCTCAAAGCATTTTTTCCCGGCCTGTCATGCTTATGCAGCTGTACTTCAACAACTGCTCATGAACTGTTACATTTTTACATACTTTCAGATCTAAGGTAACTTTGCTACACAG
Organism: Xerus rutilus; assembly: GCA_028644305.1. Classification (NCBI taxonomy): domain Eukaryota; kingdom Metazoa; phylum Chordata; class Mammalia; order Rodentia; family Sciuridae; genus Xerus; species Xerus rutilus. The sequence continues at coordinate 47,755,459 of CM053402.1, forward strand.
AATACTGCTTCAAAGATAGATGTGTACTCCAAAACTCTACTCTTAAGTTCCCAAGAGGGGAGATTATGACTCTTAAATTCTCCATCATAATTTGGGAATGACAGCTCCTAACACATAGGACCACTGAAGGCAAAATACAGTCCAACCAAAATATATAATTAGCATTCAATAAACATTAGCCGTTATTATCCGCTTAAATGTTCTTGCACTATACACAAGATAATTTGAATTACCACACTTTTAAGTTACTTAATGAGCCTACAGTTTTGGTATAGTGGTTAAGAATGTGGCCTATGGAGTAAAACTGACTTACCTAGACTCAAATCCTCCTACTGCTCTGTTATAGATTGGATCTGGATTGTTCCCTAAGGCCCATGTGTTGAAAGCTTGGTCACCAGCCCATGGTGCTATTGGGAGGTGGTGGAATCTTTAGAAAATGGAATCTAGTGGAAGGAAGTCATTTAATGTGTAGCATTAAAGGAGATATAGCATTAAAGGGACCCCGATCTCTGCCAAGAGACAAGCAGTTTGCTCCATCATGTGCTCCCAGCATTAACATTCTGTATTGCCAACAAGCCCAAAAGCAATGGAGACAAGTGACCCTGGGCTAAAATCTCTGAAACCATAATCCAAAATAAACCTTTCCTCCTTATAAGTTGACTTACTTTAGGCATTTGTTACAGCAATGGAAAGCTAGCACAAACTAACTCCCTAGCTATAGGGCTTTGGGCAAGTTACTTTGCTTTTCTGAGATTCAGTTGATAAATTAAAACAATCACTTCAAGGAATAGATAATGCATGCAAAGAGCCTAGCAGTGTGTCTGGCCAAAAGGATCTCAAGAAATGGCAGTGCTCTGAAGAGCTACGATGATGATCAATGATGATGATGATGATGAAGACATTAACAGAAGTTTACCCCAAAAAAGACCTCTGGTTTTAATATGAAGGAGGTGGCAGAAAATATAATTCTTCTTTATTGGGGGGGGAGGACCAGGGATTGAATCCAGGGGCACTTAACCACTGAGCCACATCCCTAACCTCCAACCTTTTTTTTTTTTTTTTTGTGGTGCTGAACCCAGGACCTTGTGCATGTGAGGCAAGCATTCTCCCAACTGAGCTATATTCCCAGTCCCTCAACCTTTTTTAATATATATATTTTTTATTTAGAGACAGGGTCTCGTTGAGTTGCGTAGGGCCTTGCTAAGATGCTGAGGCTGGCTTTGAACTTGTGATTCTCCTGCCTTAGCCTCCCTAGCTGCTGGGATTATAGGCATGCGCCACTGCACCTGGCAGAAAATATAATTCTTGAGAAAAAAGAAAACAATGGGAAATGGCATATCTGTCCCAGATGGAAGGAGAGGAAATAAACACAGTCTGAACAAAAGCAAAGGTGTAAGAGAACCAAAAACAAAGCTCAGCAGACTTTTTTTGAAGAAAATTAGAAGAACCCTCAGAAAAGTGAGCAACAGGCCAAGACCTCAACAGCAAGGAAGGCAAAGGGGATCTGGGCTCATTTTCACCTACTTTGTTGTAGGATGTACGATGCCGCAGTTTTTGCCTTGAAGGAGTTAGTGGTTCCACTGCTGGTCTATGCAGGACCAGTTAGGGGAAGGGATATGGGTCCATCACCCTGCTCTTTTAGCTCTTAACGGCCTTCACAGAGGCCAAAGTTAACCTAAAACAAAATAAGGAGCCTTCTGATTGGGGGTGCCCTGTGTTTGTTGAAGCACATTAAGGCAGAAAAGATCAGGAATTTTTAACCTGAAGGCATTTGTGTTTTCTAGAAAGGCCTAGCTAGAACTTTCACTGGCTTCTTAAAGGGATGTGCAATCCAAAACAAAAACATAAAGAACAACAATGTACAGAAGCAGGGAAGCAGACCATGAATACATGGCCAATTCTGGGATCTTTATTTCAATCTCTTCTGAACCCTGATTTTCCCAACAAGAAATCACTACCCTTGCTTTTATTCTCTCTGGATATTTGTAATATCAAATTCACTCTAGATTCTACAAGACCTTTTGCCTGAAGTTCTTGCTTTAGATAACCTCGATTTGAAGGACACCATATATGTATTACTCCCTCTCCATATTAAATATGTGTATATATATTATACATATACAACATTAATGGATTATTTCCTAGGGTTCCAAAACTCAATTCCTTTACAAAGTAGCTTACTAGGAAGGTCAAAAATTTTGTGATCAAGATAGGCTTGGGACGAGAACAGTGGCACACGCCTATAATCCCAGCACTTTGGGAGGCTAAGACAGGAGAATCGTGAGTTCAAAGCCAGCCTCCGCAATGGCGAGGCACTAAGCAAACTCAGGGAGACCCTGTCTCTACATAAAACACAAAATAGGGCTGGGGATGTGGCTCAGTGGTCGAATACCCCTGAGTTCAATCCCTGGTACCCGCCCCCGCCAAAAGATAGGCTTGGGGCTGGGGTTGTGGCTCAGTGGTAAAACGCTTTCCTAGCATGTGTGAGGCAGGAGGATTGCAAGTTCAAAGACAGCCTCAGCAACTTGGTGAGATCCTGTCTCAAAATAAAAGAAAAAGGACTGGGGATGTGGCTCAGTGGTAAAGCACCACTGGGTTTAATCCTCATTACAAAAAAAAAAGCCTTGGAGTCAAGTCTCCCTTGCATCATGGAAGAAATGCATGAGTGTGATAACAGGGACACTGTAAAGATTAATAGAGGTAATACTTGCAGAGATGTTAGTTCCCTTTCTCTGCATATCTGCCTAGAACATTTTTTTTCTAGTTTTTCAATCTTTAACTGACATAAGAATTGTGCCCAGCACTTTTTAAACTTCTATTTACAAATTGATTTTCATCTCATTATAGTGGGAGACACTGCTATGGCAATCTAGTAATTCCCAAAGTTTTATGAAGACATCTAAAATAGTAATTAGAAAAGCAAACTGGGGCTGGGCGCAGTGGTGTACACCTCTAATCCCAGCGGCTTGGGAGGCTGAGGCAGGAGGATCGAGAGTTCAAAACCAGCTTCAGCAAAAAGCAAGGTGCTAAGCAACTCAGTGAGACAGGGCTGAGGATGTGGCTCAGTGGTCGGGTGCCCCTGAGCTCAATCACTCTGTCTAGAGAGACTGGCTGGCTGAATCAGGGTCACAGGGCAGGGCCGGGACAGGAGAGAACCTCAGAATTCTATCTAAGCATGGGACAGCTTTTCAACTACATTATACTTTTGCCTTAGCTATTTGATCAATTTTATCAATTTGGTTACTTTAAAACTTTTAATTAATTTATGCTACTCCTAGCAGCAATCAACTATTCACAATCCAGGCTGGTCAGCCATCACCACTTAATATAATATTTGTATATGAAGGATAAAATTTCTTTACCAAAAAATCTATTGTCACATCTTCATAGAAGGCTATTATGAAGCAACCACTGTTTTAGCAATGTTACATTACACTAAGATATAAGAAAACTCTAGTTTTCTGTAATCTTTACATGCACATTTGTATAAATGGAGTATCTTCTAAAAAGGGAGTTTAAGAGAACAGTAATTTCCTCATCGCGGGTGACTATTTTGTGAATTTTCATTCTAATGTGATGAAAGGATTTCACTTGGAGTTAACACTGGGTACAGGTGTGAAAGGCTTTGCTCTCTCCTGATATAAGACGTCCTGAGTGTCCTCTCCAAGTACCAAATATTTGGATGCTGGGATAACAATGAAAAGCAGGGGACCTGCAAGTGCCAGGCTCATACGCACACTGTCCATGACCAGAGTCTGCACAAACCACGGCTTGGTGGGAGCAGTGGGCAGAGGAAGCCAGGGTGTAAATTGGAAGTTCATGCTTTGGACGAAAAGTAAGTTAGTAAGTGCCTAAGACAAAAAACTTACATACTGATTTAAACAAAAAGTACGTTGCCTCTAATTGTACTTTCTCTTTGTGATGTTGTTTAAACAGGTACTTAATATAAAATTATTAAATGCTTAAAATACCTTATAAAGTTGACTCCTTAGTTAATTCTCTCACAGAAAACCTAATTAGCTCAGTTGTATACTAAATTTAAGAAGATCCCAGTTACACACTCTTTTTGTTTCTATTTATTTATTTGTTTATTTATTTTGCAGCACTGGGCATTGAGGCTAGTCCTTCCTCATTTCTTTTTATTTGTTCTGATTAGAATAAATGACATAGAATGCATTTTGACATACTGTACACAAATGGAGCACAACTTCTCATTCCTCTAGCTGTACACTGTGCAGAGTCACTCTAGTAGTAGTTACACACTCTTGGTTTATTTGATGGATCCTCAAAAGTATTAAGGTGGGCTGGGAGTTAGGGGGGTAGGGCACTTGCTTACACATCCAAGACCCTGGATTGTATTCCTAGCACAGCAAAAGAACTCCAAAACCAAACAACAAAAACTACAGAACATATCATTTTCTTAAATTAAGGATACATTTGGCATTTCCATATTTTTCAAGTCACAGTTTATTTTTATAATAGAGGAACATGAAAGGCTTATTATTAAATAATTTGTGGTATCTAAAAATTAAGAAAACATGGTAAAGATGAAAAGGTGTAGGTATTACTGGGAGGATGGGGAGGGAACTTTCTGGAGTGATGGGACTGTTCTGTATATTTTGATGAAAGTTTGGGTCACACAAATGATGCAGCAAAAGCATACTTAACATGTGTGGTTTTACATAGACTAATGGTACAGAATAGAAAACACAAAAACAAACCCACACTACAGCCACCTAAGATGCCAAAAACACAAATTGAAGAAAAGCCAGCAACTTTTTAATAAATGGTACTGGGAAAACTGGTTATTCATATGTAGAAGAATGAGACTAGACTCTTTAACTCTCACCCTGCACAAAAATCCACTCAAAATGGATCAAAGACCTAGAAATTAGACCAGAAACTATGCAAGTCCAAGAAGAAAACACAGAGTCAACAACTCCAGCATATAGGCAACTTTCTCAGTAGGACCTCTAAAGGTCAGGAAATAATGCCAAGAGTTAATAAATGGGACAGCATCAAATTAAAATGCTTCTGCACAGCAAAGAAAACAATTAGGAATGTGAAGAGAGAACCCACAGAATGGGAGAAAATCTTTGCTAGCTACTCTTCTGAGGATTAAAATCTAGAATATATAAACTTTAACTCCAAAAAATCAAATAACCCAATTAATAAATGGGCAAATGAATTAAAGATACTTCTTAAAAGAAGAAATACAAAGGGCCAATAAATACATGAAAAAATGTTCAACACCATTAACAATTAGGGAAATGCAAACCAAAACCACACTGAGACTTCATCTCATACCAGGTCACAATGGTGGCCATAAAGAATACAAATAATAATAAACACTGGAGAGGATGTAAAGAAAAAGGAACACTGTTACACTCTTGGGAATGTAAATTAGTATAACCATTATGGAAATCAGTATGGAGTTTGCTCAAAAAACTAGGCATGGAACCACCACATGACTCAGCTATACCACTCCTCGGTATTTATCCTGAAGAATTAAAATCATGATACTGTAGTGATACATGCATACCCACGTTTATAGTAGCACAATTCACAATAGCCAAACTATGGAATCAGCCAATGGATGAATAGATAAAGAAAATGTGGTATATACACAATGGAGTTTTATTCAGCCACAAAAAATGAAATTATGTCTTTTGCAGGAAAACGGTGGAACTAGAGACCCTTATGTTAAGCAAAATAAGTCTAACTCAGAAGGTTAAGGGTCTTATGTTTTCCCTCATGTGCAGAAGCTAGAGAGGAAAATGAAAAGAAAGATGGGGACAAATCTCATGAAAATCAAAGGGAGATCGGTAGAGGAAAGGGACCAAGGGATGGGAGGTCAGGAAGGAGGGGAAAAGTGCTAGGGAGTGAAATTGGCCAAATTATATTGTGTGCATGTACGAATATATAACAACATATCCCATCGGTATATATAATACATCAATTAAAAAAGTGAAGGAAAAAATGTGTTTCATTATATGTAGATTTTATTTCACAAGATGAAAATTCTAGGCCTTAGTTAATGCTATCTGTATATGCTGAAATATTTGGGGTGAGTACACAAATTTAACTTGAGATACATTAAATGAAGGGATTAATAGCTGAAAGTGGCATGAAAATTATTTTCAAATGAAAACATCTAATCAATAGCCACAGAAAGAAATGCTGCCTAAACTTAAGCTAAAGCCTTAAGGGGGGTCAGCTGTGTTGGATCCCCTTCCAAGGAGTTTCCTGACCAGGACAAGTCTGACCCTTAGTACCTAAAATGTGAACTCAACTGTTCAGTAGCATCGAAAAGTCCCAAAGAGCCAGCCTCAGCAATGGCGAGGCTGCTAAGCAACTCAGTGAGACCCTGTCTCTACATAAAACACAAAATAGGGCTGGGGATGTGGCTCAGGGGTCGAGTGCCCCTGAGTTAAATCCCTGGTACCAAAAAAAAAAAAAAAAAAAAGTCCCAAAGACCCCTCCAAATGTCCACTGAAGCCCTGGAATCCACCACCCTCCCCCTTTTGTTAAGGTTAAAATAGGATCAATTTCTTTCAGGCAATTTCCCCCGAAGTTACTTATCGCTGACTATGTTAGATGTAAATAAACCTCGTTTCTTCTCTTGTTAATCTGTTGTCAGTTAACTTATAAGCTCCAAACCATTGGTTCTCTCAACACAAATAAGATGGAGTGACAGTAGGTAGAAGGATGAACAGATCAATAGAATAAAGCAAGTATAGTAAAAATGGTGGAATCCTGGTGATGCATGTATTGGTGTTCCCTGAAAAATTCTTTTGACTTTGCTCTATGTCTGAAAATATTCATAATAAAATAATGGGAAAAGTTGGCAATTAAAAACTGAATAGAATAGTAAATGAACATGATACTTGATGGCAGCTACTTTGTGCCCAAGAAGACATAACCCAGCTGCTAAAACACTTACCTCTTAAATATGCCTTATTAATGACAAACTTCAACCTAAAATGATATTGAGCATCTAATTGCAAGTGCTTATGTCTGTAATGGTCACTTCTGGTAACAAAGGTAAATCAGTGCTCACTGATCATTCTATCAAATTGCAGCCATTCCCTCCCCAGGTATTTCTTGCTTTCAGACATTCCCCAAAGTCCCTCTCAAAAATGATCATCTAGCCGGGCGCGGTGGCTCAAGCCTGTAATCCCAGCACTTAGGGAGGCTGAGACAGGAGAATCGCGAGTTCAAAGCCAGCCTCAGCAATGATGAGGCGCTAAGCAACTCAGTGAGACCCTGTCTCTACATAAAAAAACACAAAATAGGGCTGGGGATGTGGCTCAGTGGTCGAGCACCCCTGAGTTAAATCCCCAGTACCAAAAAAAAAAAAAAAAGATCATCTGTAGCCGGGCGCGGTGGCTCATGCTTGTAATCCTAGCACTTTGGGAGGCTGAGACAGGAGAATCGTGAGTTCAAAGCCAACCTCAGCAACGGCGAGACGCTAAGCAACTCAGTGAGACCCTGTCTCTACATAAAACACAAAATAGGGCTGGGGATGTGGCTCAGTGGTCGAGTGCCCCTGAGTTCAATCCCTGGTACCAAAAAAAAAAAAAAAGGTCATCTGAGCTCCCAAGTCACTCAGTCTATGAGAAGAGGTGTGAGTCCGCTACCTTTTGTTGGGCTGTATTAGGTTCCATCCCAACAGCCTCATGGTGGACGGACCACAGCAAAGGCCTCCACTGTCTCATGCTCACTTTGTAGTGTTTCTCATGCCGACTCTGGCCTTGGCCATGTGCCTGGCTTGGGAAAGGGGCAACAGCAAAGGGGACACAGCAGAAACCAACCTTTATACACTGGAGCTTGCCCTCTTGCTGCTCTTAGAACCCTACCTACCATCCCAAATTATTAACACGTATTATCTTCTACCCCTTTAAAAGCTAGGACTAGACTGCTGGAGAACAAAAAGACATGAAGGAGAGCCAAGGCACCTGGGCTAAAAGCCAGCCACCCCATAGTCACAGGAGTGAGCTCAGGAATAAGTCTCAGGTGCGCCAGCTGAACCTGGTCCAGATAGCAGGGCCAGCGAGCTGAGCCCAAACCAACTGCTGGGAAGCCTGCGAAGCATGTCGGTTTTTGTTGTTGGGTTGTTTTGCTTTGTTTTTTGCAGCATTGGGGACTGAACCCAGGAGAGTTCTACCACTGAACTACCCACTCAGCCCTTTTAAAAATTTTACTCTGAAACAGGGTCTTGCTAAACTGCCCAAGATGGCCTCAGACTTGCGATCCTCCTGCTTCAGCATCCCAATTAGTTGGTCTTACCGGCATTCTTGCACCTGACAGAATCACACGTTTCACACGTTTCACACAGTTTCGGCGGTAAGTTTCAGGATGGCTTATTATTTGGAAAAAGCCTATTTACACAACTCCTTGAGGCTAAACAATGCCAGAAGAAAATTCATAGAACACAAACTCTCCTCAAACCTCCTGCCCCCTGCCACTCTTCCCCATTCATGTTAGACACCACACTTTCTGCTGCGCAAAGGAGCAACTACTAGATAAGAACATTCTCTCCAGGCGCGGTGGCTCAAGCCTGTAATCCCAGCACTTAGGGAGGCTGAGACAGGAGAATCGTGAATTCAAAGGCAGCCTCAGCAACGGCGAGGCACTAAGCAACTCAGTGAGACCCTGTCTCTATATAAAACACAAAATAGGGCTGGATGTGGCTCAGTGGTCAAGTGCCCCTGAGTTCAATCCCCAGTACCAAAACAAACAAACAACATTCTCGGTTCCCCACTGCCACCACTACTTACCAGCACTAGGACTCAGCCTCAATGGTGCAGAAGGGCCGCATCTCCCGCCCAACTTGCCATGCTCTGCCTCTCACCATCCCCTTCGCTCACTCAGTTCTCCTTCCTCCCTGCCCCCACCTTGCCGCTCCTACTGTCTGCCTCTCACCTGCATTTCATCTTGACCTCATTAAAAATACCACCAATAACAGTACACGTTCTCTGTTGAGCTTTCACAGTGCTCAATTACTACTCCTCATGTTCTCAAACTGTCTGAAAGCAATAGGTCTGTACTTGGTTTTTTGATTTCCTTCTTTAACCTTTTTACCTCCCCTCCATTCCTCAACTGGATCTGGCTTCTTCCTATTCCCCATCCCCTCAGTCCGCTTCCCCACCCTCCATTCTCTATAGCACACATTTCTGCACCCCTCACTACATCCTGGGGCATCTGGCAGGCTGGTCACTCCTTTCTTGCGATGCCTCCCTTCCCTGGATGCTGGGTCATGACCCTCCCCTCTTGCTTCCTCATGCCTCCATGTTGGATCATTTTGGCCTGTGAAGCTCTTCCTCCTCTGCCTGGCTCTTGAATGTTGCTTTTCCGTGGGATGCCATGCCCTGCCTTCTCTCTTAGCACCTCTCTCTCTCTCTCTCTACCAAGGATTGAACCCAGGAGAGGGACACTTAACCACTGAACCACATGACATCCCCAAGCCCTTTTTTATTTTTTGGTAATAGGGATTGAACTCAGGGGCACTCAGCCACTGAGTCACATCTCCAGCCCTATTCTGTATTTTATTTAGAGACAGGGTCTCACTGAGTTGCTTAGCACCTTGCTTTTTCTGAGGCTGGCTTTGAGCTTGTGATCCTCTTATCTCAGCTTCCCAAGCTGCTGGAATTACAGGTGCAAGCCACTGTGCCCAGTCCCTCCAAGCCCTTTTTCTTGTTGAGAGATAAAGTCTCACTAAGTTGACCAGGGCCTCACCAACCTGCTGAGACTGGCTTCGAAACCTGCCATCCCCCTGCCTCAGCCTCCCAAATTATTGGGATTACAGGAATGCACCACTGCACCCCTCAGCACATTTTTTTCTAAGACAATCGCATCCACCATCCTGGCTTCCACTAGCACGCATGCTGTTGACACCTCAGAGTTGCATTTCCAGCATGGACCTCTCTCGTGCCCGAGCCTCATGGCCAGCCATTCACAGAGAAGCCACAGTGACCTCTAGTACAAGGTGTCCCAAAGCAAACTCAGTATCTTCCACTCTACTCTGTTCTTCTTTCTCTGCTCCCAGGTCAAGACAGATCTTAATTCCATCAATAACTGCTTCTCCTTTTGCTCTTTTTTTCTCAGGCATGTAAATCACCAAGTAAGTCTGTCTTCTAAACTGAACACCAGTTAAATTCAATTGCTTCTGTCTGGGTTGGCAATCAGTACCTGCAGTCACCAGTATCTTGTCTAGACAACTGAGGAGGCTCCTAAGTGGTCTCCCTGTTTCCTCTTCCTCTAGACTGCTTTTTACACTGCAGTCAAAGTGGCCCTTCTAATGGGGAAATCTAAGCATGTCCTGTCGTGGACATTGTTTTATTCAGCTATGAACCTCTAGATTTAGCACACAGTACAGAGGCACATAATCTATAAATGCATAGAGTAAAACGAATAAATTGTTGAAATATCTAGTAGTCCTACACTGGAACATACAAACCAAAGATATAAATTTCACAGACTAACATTGTAAAATGTGTAAAAAGCCCAGTCTGACAACCAAACAGTAAACTAAATTTAAACAATTTATATAATCTTAGTCTTAAAATAACTTATGAAGTTTACTTCAAACTCTTGCTCTACTTCCCCTTCCACATAAAAAAAGTAATTTTCCACTTTCCAAAAAAACCAAAACAAGTCTAAACATTCAACATTTACTTACGTGCAAAGAATTGACTGGTCCTCGCGATCTACAAAACAGAGCAAAACAAAAAGAGAATGACCATTTGCCTGGTTTTATAATATTTGATATAATAAAGTTGCATTAATAGCCTATACAATATTAGCAACTCTCAAGCTAAATTAAATCTTTTCTGTCCCAATTAGTCCTCAATCTAATCAAGTTTACTCATTATCACCTATTATGGTTCCAGCTTCTCTGGGGGTCACTAACTAACCCAATTCACCCCACACCTCTTAGCCTAGATGACTTCAAATGCCTGATCAACCTTGATCCTGAAACCCTGCTGCATATCAAATTCAACCAAGGAGTTTTATAAAAATGTTATTTCCTGGAGCTCCAGCCTGAAGAAGTCATTCTTAGGGAGGTAGGGACTGAAAATCCCTCTTAACACCCAGTGATCTAAGGCCTGGCCAGGTGTGGAAAGCACTGCCTTTCGGGATAGCTTCAAGAATAATCATGACCAGAGAGGAACCATTATTGATCTGATCTTAAAGAAGAAAAAAGATATCAAACACTGAATGGAGAAGGTTGAAGGATGAACATCTATATATTCAAATATGTTACAGAGACCAACTATAACAACAGAATATGCAATGATAAAATCAAACATAGTTTTACAGTTAATGTAGAAAACATTAATGTTTTAAAGTGATTCAATCATTTAAGAATTTTTCAAATGAAAAGGTGAAATTCAAGTTAACATTTAGCTCATGGACAAAATTACAGCATAGAATGTATGATTTCTAATCACTTACAAGAATTATTATCCTATTTTACAGACAAGGGAATATTCCTCAGGAAGGAATCTTAAGTCACACAGCTACTAAGGGGCAAGGATGCTGGGACCAGAAGCCAGGCCTATCTATCTGGAGCATCTGTGTCCTTAACATGATTGAACAAGTTTGCTGTCACTCCAAAAAAGCATTGTAGTCACAGGGCCTGGCCCAGGTACTGTTGTCATTCCCTATCTGAGCTTGCATTTCCTCTGGTGGATGCCATCAGGTGCCCAATAAGGATCTCACCATAGTTCTGGCATAAGTAACTCATGAAAGAGAAATAGTCCATTCACTATGTCATACTCTTTTTTATATACTATTAGTAAAATAAACCAATCCATTCATATATTCTTTGTTTAAACTGAATTGAACAAAGAGCATATTAATGTTCTGACTCTGAAGTTTAATTTAGTTCTACTAAATATATACTTCTTATCTTCAATTACACATAATTATACATATATATGGGATACAATGTGACACTTCAATACATGTATATAATGTGTAATGATCATCAGATCAGGGTAACTAGCATATTCATCAGAAATGATGATATTCATCATTTCTTTGTATCTGGAACATTACAAATCTTGTCTACTAGCTATTCTGAAATACACAATTGTTGTCAACCATAGTTATCCTATTATGCCATAGATTGTTATCCTCCTATCCAACTGCACACCTGTATCCATTAACTATCCTCTCTATCCTTCCTCTCCTCCTAATTTAATTCCCTTTTTTGAGGGGGAAAATGAAAATCGAACCCAGGGGCACTTTATTACTGAGCTACACCCCGAGTCCTTTATTTTATTTTTTTAATTTTGAGATAGGGTCATACTAAGTTGCTGAGAGTCTTGCTAAATTGCTGAGGCTGGTCTTGAACTTGTGATCCTCCTGCCTCAGCCCCCAAGCTGTTGGGATTACAGGCATTGGCCACTGTGCCCACTTTCCTAATATAATTCTTAATAGCTCAGAACCGCTATGTTATCCCTCCTTCTGCTTCCATAGGCAACATTCTCAGCAAAGGGTCAATATTTGCCTCCTTTATTCATTTACTTTCCCAGAGGTTCCAATTTGTTCTTCCTAGATCCTCAACCACTCAGACACCTCCTGTGGGTCCCTGCACCCTCACTTCAGTTTTATTTCTCTAGGAAATCTTCTTAGACACTCTCTCCTCATCTTTTAAGAAAAATTTGTAACTAGACAAACAATACTGCAATTGAGATTCTGCAATACTGTCTTGAGGCCCAAGACTGTCTTATTTCTTTATTCCTAGCATTATCAGCTTTAGCGGGCCCTCACTAGCTTTAATAAAGTTCTCCTGGGAGAAATCCAGTGCTGGGTGCCATGCTGGGCACTGGCAAGATGGTCAGAACTGCAATCTGATGTTCTGGTTCCAGCCCTGCCAGCTCTGTATCTATTAATGAGTATTTATTCTTTGCTGGTTCTTCAAGTACAAAAACCATGATTTTTACCAAGTCTTTGGCATAAATAACTTTCATAAGAGAAAGTACCCATGCACTATGTTGCATTCTTCATATACTATTAGTAAAATAAACCAAATCTATTCATACATTCTGTTTAAACTGAGCTGTTCAAAGATCATATTAATATTCTGACCCTGAAGTTTGAACCTTCATCTGTGACTTTCAGATCCCCACACTCTCCTGGTCTGAGCAATTTCTGTAGAACTCCATTATACCAGGGTTTTGGCGGTTTTTCTGAACTGGTTTGCACATTTCAAAAACCATAAATGTCTATAGCATCACAATTCATAATAGCCAAACTATGGAACCAACCTAGATGCCCTTCAGGTAAATGGATGGAGTTAGAGAATATTATGCTAAGCGAAGTAAGCCAATCCCCAAAACTAAAGGCCAAATGTTTTCTCTGATAAGTGGATGCTAATCCATAAGGGGCGGGAGTGGGGAGGGCTGGGGGAGATGGGTAGAGGAACTTTGGATTGGCCAAAGAGGAGGGAGAGGAGAGTTGGGAGCATGGGGATAGGAAAGATGGTGGAATGAGATGGTCACCATTACCCTAGGTACATGTATGACTGCACAAATGGTGTGACCTTACTTAGTGTACAACCAGAGATGTGAAAAACTGTGCTCCATTTGTGTACAATGAATTGAAGAGCATTCTGCTGTCATATATAACTGATTAGAGTAAAAAATAAATAAATAAAGACACAGGGCCGGAGGTGTGGCTGAGTGATAGACCACTGGGTTCTATCTCTAGGGTTGCAAAGGAAAAAAAAAGAAATAAAAACACACACAAAAATTAAATATCCCCCTAATTCATTCAGAACAGCTGTCTTCCTGCATCTGTAATGCCACTATGTTGTCTGGGGAAGGGAATGCTTTTTCAGTACCAGAGATTGAACCAGGGCCTCATGCCTGCTGGACAAATGCTCTACCACTGGGCTACAACTCCAGCCCCATCATCTGAAATTTGAGACACAATTGGTCCTTAAAACCTGCTCCACACTTCATTCTCCCATGCTGCTTGTCATTTCCACCATCACCATCACCACCAACAACAAAATACTCTCTCTTCTAGCCAGACCCATCTAGCTAACTTAGGACATTATATTCTTCATCAGTTCAGTAAGGGGGTGGGCCTAACAACCTCCAAGATTCTCTCCAACTGTGTTAATACTCCTCCCCCTCCTGCTTCAGTGAATCCTTTTCATCCTTCAAAGACCAAATGAAACACTACAACAGTTTCCAATAATCTTTGAGATCTAAAACCTTATAGATGTAATTGGACACAATCTTAAAGTGATATTTAAGGGGAAAAAGTTTACTTTCAAAAGAGCAGCTAGTCTTCTAAAGAGTACAGATTTATTTGATAGCTCAGTATTTTCCAAAGCACCTTCCAAAAATCACATGAGGAGGTACCCAAAAAAATCCATGTTGAATTAAGTCCTATTTTCAACAGTGATCTCAGCTCCTACCTTAAAAGACCAGGAAAGAGCAAATTAAGCCCAAATATTTATGCTCTGAACAGAAATCAATGCAAAGGAAAAGAGAAGAAAGAAAAACAAAAATCAATGGAATAAAATGTTGATTCTTTTTTTTTTTTTAATTTTTTCTTCTCTTTTTTTTTAAATATTTTGTTTTAGTTGTAGATGAACACAATATCTTTATTTATTTTATGTGGTGCTGAGGATCGAACCCAGTGCCTCACGTATGCGAGGCGAGCGCTCAACCGCTGAGCCATTACCCCAGCCCCCTAAAATGTTGATTCTTTGAGAAGATTGATATTAATTTGACCTCTAGACAAAGTGATCAAGAAAAAGGAGAAAAAGACACAAATACTAGTATATGGAATAAGAAAAGGATTAGTGCTGATCCCACAGATATTAATAAAATAATAAGGAAATAACAGGAACCACTTTAGGCCAAAATATTTGACAACTAAGATGAAAGGAATAATTTCTTTAAAAGATACAAATTACTGCCAGGAGTCATGCTTGTAGGTAAGAGGATCACAAGTTCCAGGCCAACCTAGAAAACATAGCGAGACCCTGTCTCAAAATTTAAAAAAATATAAAAAGGGGTGGGACTGTAACCCCAAAGTAGAGCTCCCCTGAGTTCAATCCCCAGCACAGAGGGGAGAGGACATGCAAAAAAAAACCCAAATTGCTAAAGCTCACGCAAGAAGAAATAGTAACCTGAACTCTATCAAAGAAATCAAATCTGTAATTAAAAACCTTCCCACAAAGAAAACAGCTTCATAGCTATGAAACATTTAAGGAAAAAATAACAATGACTTTCTACAAAGTCTTCAGAAAACTGCAGAAGAAACATTTCATAACTCAAAGAGATAAGCCTTGTCTTGATGCTTAAACTGGAAAAAAAAGACATTACAATAGAAAAAAAAACATCTCTCATAAACAAAGGCACAAAAGTTCTTCCCCCTTCCCATTTTTGTGAGCCCAAACCTAGTAATGATATTTTTCTTTTTTATTGTGCATAATGATATATAATAGTGGAATCTGTTATATTCTCATGCATGCACACAACATAACAATATAATTTGGTCAATTTCATTACCTCCCTTCTCCCTCTCCTCCTCGATCCCTGTGATCCCCTTCTTCTACTACAAGTGTCCATCAGATTCCCGAACCACCCCCACAACACACACCTTTTTTTTTTTTTTTAACTTTTTGTTTCCTCTAACTTCCACATGAGGAAAAAAACATAACCCTTGACCTTGTGAGTTTGGCTTATTTTGTGTAACAATGTTTTCAAGGTCTACCCATATTCCTGAAAATGACATAATTTCATTCTTCTTTATGACTAAATAAAATTCCATTTTATGCGTGTTTATCTATCTATCTATCTATCTATCTATCTATCAATCATTTCCTTTATCCATTCATCCACTGATGGACACTTAGGCTGGTTCCATGGTCTCTGGCTATTAAGAATCATGCTGCTATGAACATGGGCATGCATGTATCACTATAGTACACTGACTTTAATTTTTTAGGATAAACACCAAAGAGTGCTACAGCTGGGTCATATGGTGGTGGTTCCTTGCCTAGTTTTTTTTGAGGAACCTCCATACTGACTTCCATAATGGTCATACTCATCTATAATCCAAAGGCACAAAAATTCTTAACAACATGTAAGCAACTGAAATCTAGCAAGTGGTATTTATCCTGGAAACATAGGGCTAGTTTAACATCTAAAAAGCAAACCATTTAATTCACTTCATCCACAAAGGAAGAAAAACCAGGGGGTCACTAAGTAGATGTAGATGCTGACAAAACTGAACACCCATTCATGATTTTAAACAAAACAAAACTCAGCAAACAAGGACTACAGGGGAACTTCAACCTATTGAAGGGTATCTTAAAACAAAACAAAACAAAACAAAATCCAAAGAACTATAATTAATATCATCTTTAATGGTGAAAAACTGCGTGTTGTACATCTAAGATTAGGACCAAAGTAAGGGTGTCTATTCTCAACACTCCTATTTGACAGAGCCAAACAAGGAAAGAAATTAAAGGCACAGATTTGGAAGGAGAACAATAGGATAACAATGAACAATGTATCTATTTGAGGAGGAATGAGTGTCTAGACAGAAAACTGCAAAAAATCCACAAAAAGAAAAACAACAACAAAAAACCAACCCCCTCCCCCGCCCCAAAAATCAACATACATTTAAAAAATCCTACTTCTATATATTTATAGTGAACTACTGGAAATTTAAATTTCAAAAGTTCCATTTAAAACTAAAAAACATACAATATTTAATTATACTAAGGTATATGCTATACTTATTAATCCAAAAAAACGTACGCATATATGCTAAAAATAATTAGAAGAACATGAAAGAAATAAAAGGAGATCGGTATACATAGACAAACCATATTCATGAATTGGAGGATTCAATATTGTTGTCAATTCTGCCCCAATGGATCTATAGATTCAAAGCAATCCAATCAAAATGTCAGCAGGATTTTTGGAGGGTGAAATTGACAAGCTGACTTCTAAAATTTGTATGTAAGGAAAGACAAGGAGGAACTAAAATAGACAAAACAATTTTTAAAAAGAACAATAATGGAAGACTCACACTATCTGATTTCAAGATTTACTACAAAGCTATTGTTATGCCAAGCAGTGTAATACTGATAAAAGACATACAGATCAAAGGAATACAGAGTCCTAGAATAGACTTCTGGTAGTTTTCAAAAAAGGTACAAAGGCAGTTCATTAGAAAAATAAATAATGTTCTCAACAAACAGTTATAGAACAATTGGCTAGTCATATATGCAGAAAACTCAACCTCAATTTATACCATCCACATACATACAAAACTTAACTCAAAATTGATCACAAACTGGAAGAAAAAACTGAAAATCACTTATGTAATAAATGACACATATCTGGGAAGAACAAGAATTGTCAAAACTGAATAAGAAAATAAACTATCCAATTTTTTTTTAAAAAAGCTCAAAAGATATAGATACCGCCAAAGATACAGAGATGCCAAAGAAGCACATCAAAAGATGCATTAAGGAAATGCAATTTAAAAACACAAAAAGAAACCATAACAGAACTATTCAGATTCACTACAATTTAACTGACAATACCAAATGCTAACAAGGATTTGAACAACTGGAACCCATCCATCCTTTGCTGGTAGGAATGCAAATTGGCACAGCTACTGTGGAAAACAAGTTTGGTAATTTCTTACAAATTTAAAATAAACCTACCATATGACCCAGTGATCCTATATCTAGGTATAAAATCATGTAAAACGAAAACTTTATATCCATACAATCTAATTAATTGCCAAAACATGTAAAGAATCAAAATATACTTCAGATGGTGAATGAATGAACAATAAATATGCAACTCAACATTTTAAAAATGAGTGGTGAATAATCTCAACTACAGTATGCTAATGTGATGCCACACTCAAAAGGCTAACTTATGACATTCAGGAAATGCCAGAGCTGTGGTGTTTATTCCTAGCATTTATTAATTTGGGGCTATAGTAAAGAATAATTTAGGAATATCTAAGAAAACTACTGATTTTTGTACATTTTAAACCATGCCTATGAAATCAGCTTCACCCTTTCTCTAATCCTTTTATTCTCCATGTCCTTACCATTTCCCAGTTTTCTTCATATCATTTATCACTACTCAATACTATCTTTTTTTAAATTGGTGCAGCTATAATTACAGTGAGATTCATTATCAATACTGTCTTTGTTTCCCCAAAGAAACAGAAGTTTCCTAACAGTGTCAGTAAAAGGGTTTTATCGCATTTTAGCTTCACAGGGTGAAGAGTGATCTTTCCTGTTGTCTATATTATTTCTATATTAAAAGATCCAATCCGTAGGTCTAGGATGACTATAATTTTTTTTAATATTTATTTTTTAGTTTGTAGGTGGACAGAATATCTTTATTTTTTATTTTTATGTGGTGCTGAGGATCGAACCCAGTGCCTCATGCATGCTAGGCGAGCACGCTACCACTGCGCCATAACCCCAGCCCTAGGATGACTATAATTTTTTATAAAATATTCCTTTTCCTTTTGTTTCTGCTTTTGCTTTTAAGTTTACTTTAGATAGGTGTTTTCTTTATATATGCAAGTAGCTAAGGTATGTGTCCATCCTTAATCTTTTATTATTTGCTACTTTAAGATGTCTTTCTTGTAAATGGTATACGATTGTATAGGATGTCTCTTTTTTTTTTTTCTTTTTTTGGTACCAGGGATTGAACTCAGGAGTACTCAACCACTGAGCCACATCCCCCGCCCTATTTTGTGTTTTATGTAGAGACAGGGTCTCACTGAGTTGCTTAGCGCCTCGTCGTTGCTGAGGCTGGCTTTGAACTCGCGATTCTCCTGTCTCAGCCTCCCTAAGTGCTGGGATTACAGGCTTGCGCCACCTCGCCCACCTATGTCTCTTATTAATAGGGTGTTAAAAGCACTTAACATCTGTTGGTGTCACTGCTGTACCTGGTGTCATGGTTACTGCCTTTCTAAAGCATTCCTTGGTGTTTCTTTCTGGGGAAAGCTGTTTTCCTTGCTTTTATTTTTCCTAGTGTAGAAACTTGTATTCAGTTTCACAACGAAAAAAAACCCCAAAACTATGTTTTCATCTATATATACATTTTGATACATATCAATCCTATTCTTAAGATGCTTATTCTTAAAAGAGAGCAGAATGCAGGCCTATCACACTAAAGGAGTGTACCAGCCTCTTTTCAACATGGCTGCTCGGCACCCACTACTTGGAGGAGCCGTCCTTTAATTCATCACTGACTGATATAATAATTGGCTGTTTCCAGTGTTTTTCAGGAAGCTATTAGAGATTATCCTTCATCCAAAATAATGGCATCTGAGATTTATAAATTAAAAAATATAACCAAGGAACAAAAGAAAATGAATTTTTAGGGATAGGTGAAGGCAAGTCCAAACAGCAACAAGCACAGACTGCAGGAGCGCAAACGGTTCTGGGAGGTGTCTCAAAGCAAAGACAGACTGAGAAATCATGTGATGTGCTTCTGTGCATTGGAAGAAGGCATGTAGTTCTGTCAAATTAATGTAGTTAATTACAAAACAGTCCTGTTCCCCAAGTGAG
Source organism: Xerus rutilus (assembly GCA_028644305.1). Classification (NCBI taxonomy): domain Eukaryota; kingdom Metazoa; phylum Chordata; class Mammalia; order Rodentia; family Sciuridae; genus Xerus; species Xerus rutilus. The sequence goes on from CM053402.1 coordinate 47,775,050, forward strand.
AAAATTACTAGTCCCAGGGAGAATAGCAGGTTATCTAAGAAAGGAAATGTGATCATAGGACAAGTAATTTGAAAACTCACTACTAAAATGCAAAGACATTGATTTAACTTCTATCAGGAAGATAAAGGGGGACGGTTTAGATAAATTAAAACCTCTTCTTTCAGCTGGGTGCAGTGGCGCACACCTGTAATCCCAGCACTCTGGGATGCTGAGACTGGAGAATCGCGAGTTCAAAGCCAGCCTCAGCAACGGCGAGGTGCCTAAGCAACTCAGTGAGACCCTGTCTCTACATAAACACAAAATAGGGCTGGGGATGTGGCTTAGTGGTCGAGTGCCCCTGAGTGCAATCTCTGGCACAAAAACAAACAAACAAACAAAAAACCCCTCTTCTTTCATATTAAGAACCTGCAGACAAAAAGAATGGCATAAGCTTATAACTTACAAATATGTACATAAAGAATAATAAATAGATAAAATGTGATTTCCTCTAAAGAGAGAATCCAGAATAGGCAGGGGTAGAACAGGCATCTCCTGTTTTTTTCAGTAAGATAGTAAGCCTTACTCTACTGTGTATTCATTGTTTCTTAAAAGTACCTTCATATATCACTTTAATAAAAAGTAAAAAGTAATTTAAACACCCAAATTTCTTTGACAAATTCTGATCTCGATGCTATATATTCCTCATTGTCTAGTGGTCATAATCTATTTAGATACCACAGGAATCACCCTTAAGATGAGACAGACTTCACCTCTAAAACTGTTTGGGCCTCAAGTCTAGATGTTAAAGGTAGATCTTCAAAAATCTCGTCAAGTTCTCTAAAGGGCACGGTTTTGGTTAAGTTTATTTCTAATCAATTTTGTCTGTTTGTGGTGTTATATAACCTTTATTGTTCCTGGTGGTTCTGTCCTTGGTCACACTAGCCAGATATTTGTCTATTTTATGGTTTTTTCATGGAACCAGCTCTCAGCTGTACTAATGGTTCTCTTTAGGTATGCACTTTGTTCCAATCTATTAATGTCTTTCCATGTTTTCCCTTTTTGTTTTGGTTCATTTTATTGCTGTACTTTCAAAGAACATTTTTTTTATTGTGAAAGGTCACACAGAAAAGTTCACAAGATAATATGCCACTCAATAAATTATCATAAAGTTGTCTTTTATCTACCTTGCAGAATAAATGGCCTTATTCTTCTATCACTTTTTGTTTACTAATAAGAACACTGTAACTATGAATTGTTTCTTAAAGTGACTTTTGCCACAACTAAATTTCTTTAATGTGTTATTTTGTTGTGGTTAATTTCTAAATAAGCTATTATGTAAGTTTTGATTTCCTCTTTTATCAAAAAGCCATACAGATGAATGATTAATAGCAAAACCAGCAAGAACTCATTAAATACTCCCACAAAAATGAACCCACTTGGAAATCTTTTGATTGTTAATATTTTATTTATTATAGTGTGGTCAAAGTAACTAAGACTTATTTGTGGCCTACTATAGAATTTTTACCAAGTTTGCAAATGGTGCTCTCTGCTTGACAGGCAGTAGTACTATACATACATTTTTCAATACAAACTTGCTAAATTGTGGTAAATTTAAATTCCGTTTTATATTCTTTCCCACCCCCTACTTAATATGTCAAATTCTGAAAGAAATACAACTCCCTCTATAATCTTGGTCACATTCTCCTTGCATTTCCAATAGCTATTGGTTTAAATATTTGATGCAGTGACAATGGCGTATATATAAGTATCATCTGTCTCTCCTAGGCAACCACGTCATACTATTTCTACTGCCAATCTCTTCTCCTTTCTAATTCTCAACTGAAACCTTGCTCTAAACCTGAGAAAACAGCAACATTTTCACAAGTTGTTGCCACTAATCATACCTATCCACCTGCAGACATTGTTCCAAAATCTGGCTGTGAAAGGAAGGAGGAAAGAACTTATCTTTTAGGCACAGGCAACAACTTTCTCAATAGAACCCCTAAAGCTCAGGAAATAATGCCAGGAGTTAATAAATGGGACAGCATCAAATTAAAAAGCTTCTGCACAGCAAAGAAAACAATTAGGAATGTACAGAGAGAACATACAGAATGGGAGAAATTCTTTACTAGAAATTCTTTACTATTCTGACAGAGGATTAAAATCTTGACTATATAAAGAACCCAAACTTTACACTAAAAAAAAAAAAATCAAATAACCCAATTAATAAAAAGGCAAATGAATTAATAGAGACTTCTCAAAAAAAGGAAGACAAATGGCCAAGAAATGCACGGAAAAAAATGTTCAACATCATTAGCAATTAGGGAAATGCAAATCAAAACTACACTGAAGCCCAGCATGGAGGTGCATATCTGTAATCCCAGCACTTTGGGAGGCTGAGACAGGAGAATCACGAGTTCAAAGCCAGCCTCAGCAATGGTGAGGTGCTAAGCAATTCAGTGAGACCCTGTCTCTAAATAAAACACAAAATAGAGCTGGAGATGTTGCTCAGTGGTCAAGTACCCCTGAGTTCAATCCCCGGTACCAAAAAACAAAAACAAAAACAAAACTACACTGAGATTTTATCTCACATCCGTCAGAGGGGCAGTCATCAAGAATGCAAATAAAAATAGATACTAGAGGGGATAAGGACCAAAAGGAACACTTTTACACTATTGGTGGGACTGTAAATTAGTACAACCACTATGGAAATCAGTATGGAGGCTCCCCAAAAGACTAGGCATGGAGCCACTACATGACCCAGCTATACCATGTCTCAGTATTTACCCTGAATTAAAGTCATCATACTACAGTGATACATGCATACCCATGTTTATAGCAGCACAATTCACAATAGCCAAACTATGGAATCTGCCAAGGTGTCCTTCAGTGGATGAAAGGATAAAGAAAATGTGGTATATATACACAAAGGAGTTTTATTCAGCCACAAAGAAAATGAAATTATGCCTTTTGCAAGAAAACAAATGGAACTAGAGATCATCATGTTAAGCTAACTAAGTCAAACTCAGAAGGTTAAAGGTCATATGTTTTCTCTCATTTGCAGAAGCTAGAGAGGAAAAAGGAAAAGGAAGGTGAGGGTGGATGTCCTAAAAATCAAAGGGAGATCACTAGAGGAAAGGAACCTAGAGGTGGAAGGTAGGGAGGGGGGAAATGCTGGGGAGTGGCATTGTCCAAATTATATTGGTATATTGTATGCATATATGAATATGCAATAACAAATTTCATCAATATGTACAATTATAATGCACCAATAAAAAATGTGGAGGAAAAAAGACTAATAATTTTAATGCTGATGTTAGGTGTCCATAAAGAAAGGGGCAGATACAAGTCATATCTAATAACTATCAGCACTGTGAGATTCCCAAGAAGTTTGGGAGAGATGTAATCAACATCAGAGGTGAAGGAATTGGTAAGAGTGGCCTTGGATAGGTCTCTATTTGATTAGTTCTTGCTGGTTTTGCTATTAATTATTCATGTGTATGGATTTTTGGTGAAAAGGCAAATCAAAACTTATGTAATGGATTCTTTAGAAATTAACCACAACAAAATAACACATAAAAAATTTAGTTGTGGCAAAAATCACTTTAAGAGTGGCCTTGGATAGGAGTGGATAGGAGCAGATGGTCTGTAAATATGGTTTGGAAAGCTACAGCAGTTCCCCACTGGTGGCTTCTAATTTCTCTGTGGAATGGGAAACAAGTCACCAGCTAGGTAGTAAGAGGCATGTGGGGACCCAGAGATCTCAAGTGTGCAGAGGTCTGAAATAGTCATTATGGAGAGCGGGACAATTGTCTCAGTAGAGAAACAGGGTAGAACTGACAAGTCATGTTATGAGTGGAATCAGGGATCATGTCATGAAATTACAGCAGTAACGATCTGGTTGATTAGGTGAATGTAACTCCAGAAGCACCCGCAACCCAAGCATGCATTAAAAGAGATAAACACCTTAATTCATCTGGCATGAAAATTCTGTCAAACGGGTATAACAGAAGAACAACAGGACAAGGGGGATTAGGATATGGACAGAGATTGTTGAAATTGTAAGATATGAATCTAAACTAAATGAGGAAGAAAGTGAAAGGATAATGTTAAAATATAGGGAGAAAGTAGAACAACTGATTAATGGGGGATCCACATGGAGGCAAAGCGTGTACTCAGGGGAGTTCTTCACTGGACCATAAATATGGAAGGACATTGTAATAGAATTTCTAAAACATATCTGAAAAATAAGATAAGGGCAAAAGATGATAAAGTCCACAGCATCACCATAGAAATTGGTGGCGTGAGAAAAGAAGATTAAGGACCTAAGAGATCAAGAGATTGGATTAGTTATAAAAAACTATGAAGTAACACAGGTATGCCAAGGCTTGAAGCAGAGAGAAAATGATGTGTCAGGAGCCAGTGTCATCAAGAAGAGGAGCCAAGAATAAAGCTGAGGGTGATGAAGGCAGGTGAAAAGACAGAGCTTTTCCAAGGAAGCAAAGGAGAAAAGGTTTAGCAGTAAGTAAAGACACAACCTCCATCTCCCATAGAATTGGAGTGATGGGGCAGTTTTTACTAAGGATGCTCAAACTGCATTCTCAGGGAAAAGTCAAGTCTCAGTTAAAGGATAAAGAAAAAACATTCAGGGCCAGGATTGTGTCTCGGTGGTAGAGCACTTGCCTGGCATGTGAGAGGCACTGGGTTCGATTCTAAGTACTGCATATAAATAAATAAATAAAATAAAGGTCCATTGACAACTAAAAAATAAATAAAAATAAAAATTTAAAAAAACATTCAATGAAGACACTGAACAAACGTACAGGTAAGTTTTTACATTTGAGACTGGGAGTACCTAAGGCAAGAACAAATAAAATAAATAAAATGAGCATAACAGAAATGCAAATATGACTGGGAAACAAAACAGAGCAAAAAGATGTTGAATTTCATTCAAGACTCCAATAAGATAGTAGGCTCTCAAGTTTTAAATATGGTGGCCTATTGTGTCACCACAGTGGGTAGCACTGCTGGTTGCCTTGTACTGATGGAAGCTGGCTAGGGTGGAAAGCTTTGAAAGGCATCAGGAGCAAAGCAGATGAACCATGTGAGGTAAGCCTGGACTGTGAGCAGTCTCAGGTGACCTTCAGTGATTATGTATAGGGCAGAGGCCTCGGTGTTACTATGTTCAGTTTCTAACATGCAAGACCACAAATGAGCAGTCTGATACCAACGATTCCCTTTCCATGTGGATCACCTTATTCTGACTATCTGCCAAGCTATGTAAGACTAGGCACACATGACTTCTTTTCAATATTCCTGTCTGGCCCTTTTCAATCTGAAGACCTGAGTCTATTTTTCAGCCCAAGTGAACTTTTTAAAAAAATATCACTTCTTTGATAGAATCTGAGAGTCTACATCTACGCCCATTATTCTTTCTCTCGTAAATTCCATCAGTTTCTTTTTGTTGTGCATTCTAGTCTTCTGATTTATTGCTTTGGTTTCCAATTGGGCCCATTCTGTTGTTTCATGCTTTGACTGTGTGGTTTTTTGCAGTAAAGTGTATGTCTAAGAACTCTACTTCCATTTATTCATTCAACAAATACTTACTGAGCAACTACCATGCCCTAAGCACACTCTGCATTTTTTTGGTATTATATCCCTTAGAATCCAAACTTAGGAAAAAAATTAAGCTCTTTTGTTTTGTTCCTCACCCCCCTTGAGGAGGGGTATTGCATTAAAAACAAACCTTTCAATATTTTTATCAACACACTTGAAGATATGGGATGCATGCCCCAAATTTGTATATGACAACTGGCAGAGATGATAAATATTTGATAGAAGGAAACAGAATCTTGAAAAGATCCTGACAAGTTGAATAAGGAACTGAATTTAACATAATCATTGAGAGGGGCCATGTGCCCTAAATTCTCCACATGGGCCCCTCTCAAGCAATTGATCCTTTTTATAGGTCCAGGGACACTGGGTTATTCACTCACATTGGTAAATGAAGGTCTACTTGGTTGGCACTGGAGGCCAGTGTGGGCTTCTTCTGCAACCACAAGTGCTACTAGTGGACTCCCCTAGCAGGTACCCCACCCTATTGTGTTCTGTGGAACACATCAGCAGGCAACTCCTTCCTGATACAATAGAAAATAAGGGGTTTTTGTTTTGTTTCCTTACTTTCTGTATCTGTATTTTCCTTTTTTTTGGGTGTACTGGGAATTGAACTGAGGGCCTCCTACATGCTAGACAAGTCTTCTACCACTGAGCTACCACTTCAGCCCTTTTTAAAATTTTTTTATTTTGAGATAGGATCTTGCTAAGTCACCTAAGTTGGCCTTCAACTTTCAATTCTTCCACCTCAGCTTATTGAGTAGCTGGTATTACAGATATGTACCACCACACTGGGCAAACTTTTAAATTTTTCTGTAATCAACTAATTCAGCTTAACTGTCACATGGAAGTTTATTATTTCATCTTATTATTAAGATGAAAGTATGTTACTTGCCTCGTTTTAAATCCTAGCTCACAGTTTTGACCATCTAAATTTTCTTAGTCAAGTTGTTTACTTTCTGTATGCCTCAGGAAAATAAGGATAGTATTTATTTTACATGGTTGTCATTGTCCATTAAGTAATACAAATAAATACACATAAATATACACAATGTATGTTACTATGCCTGGTTTATAATCATTTCCAATAAATGTTAATCCTAGCATTAATAATGATATTAACATGACATGCCACTGGCCACATCTTCCTTGTATCTTCCCCATTCTGTACATAAACGGCTGGTGTGCCAACCCGGTAATAGGATATAACAATTTATCCTTACTAACTATTGTTGGATTCAATTCCCCATTAACCTGACAAAGGATTTTTAAAAATCCATTCCTTTTCATCAAATATATTTATTATCCTCACCAGTTTCATGTTGCCCACAAATTTCTTAGGGAGGCAACTCCCTATCTTCAAGTATATTGATAAAAATGTTGAAAAGCGCACACGCCCTGTAGTGCACATCCTGACACGCGGAGCCAGCCTCACTCACTCCCTGGCAGCTCAAAGGCGAGAGCTAATGGAGCCGCGAGGGTAGGGCGAAAGGCCATGGAACGAATGACATGACAAGTTCTATGGTCCATTAACACTGTCTACTGTGTGTCCTTTTCCTAGTACGCCCAAAATAATGCAGCAAATATACTCGTGTTGTCCTTTTTTTTGGTACTGGGGATTGAACTCAGGGGCACTCGACCACTGAGCCACATCCCCAGCCCTATTTTGTGTTTTATGTAGAGACAGGGTCTCACTGAGTTGCTTAGCACCTTGCCATTGCTGAGGCTGGCTTTGAACTCGCGATTCTCCTGTCTCAGCCTCCCAAAGTGCTGGGATTACAGGCATGTGACACTGTACCCGGCTGTGTTGTTCTTATACTGTTCTCTTAAGATTAGATTTTAGAAACTTTCCTGGAATGTATATGAAGCTCAGAGGTCTAGAATTTCTTTCCATTTAGAAAAAAAATCAGAATGATGTGTGAGAGCCTGCCCCAGCCTTCTGGGAACTCCCTTCTCCATCATACTTCAAAGAGCAGCAGCTGGCAACCTCACTTGTGAGAATGTGTGTGTTTAGATGAGGGACCCAGGCTGACTCAGTAAGTATAGGAGGGCACTTTCCCCAGCTTCTTCTCACGGATAAGGCATTCTGTTACATTCTGGCTTTCCAAAAACATCCTTCCATAAGCCATTTTGTCTAAAGCCACAGACTTTTCAATTTATATTTCACCCTACTCCAAAAAAGAACAATTGACATCAACCAATTCAACACTTCTTTTAACTTTTATTGTCTATTTTTACATTCTTTTAAATCACAAATAATACTTTGTGATCTTATTTTACCCAATAAAGTATCCACCTTTCCTACTGTTCTTCCTATTGGCTTTATTTTATTTTCTGCAGTGCTGGGGATGGAACCCAGGGCCTCGCACATGCTAGGCAAGTGCTCTACCACTAAGCTACACCTCCGGTTCCATCCTACTGGTTTTAAAATCTAATGTAACACAGCATTAATTAAACTGGCTTGTGGTGAGGATCAAATTATGTAACAACTAAATGCTTTTTAATATTGAAATTTACATGAAGTATTGTTTTGAAGCAACAAACATACGTCCCAGCTTCCTACAGAAAATGGCTACAGTGTCTATTATATAGAACTTGTAATTTTTCTACAACATCACTTTAAATTTTTCTTTTAAAAGAAAATTAAAACCTTTTGTAGACTAGATTGAGACATGAAAAAACACTATATTCAGGAAATTCTGGATATTTCTTACTCTAATATTTCCAATTACCTTGAAGCATGCATCTGTAAGCAGATTCAGATATAGCATAGATGTGTGGTGGCATCTCATGACGTTTCTTCCCTCTGTACATTTCAATAATATTCTCAGAGTAAATTGGAAGGTTCTTGTAAGGATTTATGACTACACAGAAGAGTCCAGAATAAGTCTAGAATAAAAATAAAATACAGTGTTAAAAAATAAATAGGAAGCAAAACAAAACAAAACCCTGCATGTTAGTCAAGGTCCAGTCTGGAGACAGAAACAACATAGTAATTTAAATTCTTGGAAGTATACAAGTTATGGAAAGCTCACCAATGTTCTTTCAGATTCCACATTGCAACTAAACTTTGAGAAAATATAATTTGTCAAGTTTGGCTATAAAACCAAAGAAGCATATTCACAATTATCTGAAAAAGCCATTAAAGTACTCCTCTTTTTTCCAAACAAGTATCTGTGGAAGGCAGGATTTTCTTCAAAGGCTTCAACCAAAACAGCTTATTACATAAACTGAATGCAGAAGCAGATATGAGAATCCAGCTGTCTTTTGTTAAGATATTAAAGAGATACACAAAAACACAAGTTTTTGCTTCTCTGATATTTTTTGAAAATGCAGTTTTTCATGAAAAAATATATAGGCTAACTCATTAGGGGTTTACTATTATTACTTTAAATAAAATGTTAAACATTTACAATTTTGTTTTAATTTCTAACATGATAAATATCAGTAAATATAAACCAGAGCTCTTTGGGGTCCTCAAAAAATTTAAAGAATAGTTGGTTTAGAAGATACAAACATATCCTGATCACACAATAGTCTTTATGTAGAATGTACATTATGAACACTTATGACTTTTGGGTGTTTCAAATTTTTATAGACTGATTTTTGAGAATATTCTACAATAATTGACTCTCAGAACTATGGAAAAAAAAAGAACAGTGGAAACTGCTGCCAGATGCTCTGGCCCTCTGCAAGACTGAAGGTGTTTGGAAAGGACACTCAGACGCATAAGAAACAGACCTTTTATTCGCATAAGAAACAGACCTTTTATTGAAGGTGATTTGGTTAGGCCAAAATCTAACAGGGAGAGGACACTACAAAAGGCTAGAGGACTGGGAGTGTTTGGCTGGCCAGCTTCCCCAGGGAACACTAAGGGGATTCTAACTAACAGCTGTGTTCATAAGGCTAAAACCTTTGGCAATTGCCACCAGAAAACTCTCTGGAGACCACTCTATTTTGAATACTGCAGTTAGTTACTAATGCTAAAACAAGAGAAGGAGAGCTTGCCAAAAAATTCAAGTGACCAGAATCATCTCTTGGCTGTTCTCCTGGTATCTTTCCTTAACTCACCACTGAGGGCTGAGGTGGAATGAATGCACTTCCCTTCTAGATTAGAGGCCTAGAAGGGGACAAAAGGCAAAGGATGCCTGGTCTGAGGTCACTTATTTGCACTGTTGGCTAATACCTTACATCTGAGTAGACAGATGGAAAATCCACCCCCTGCCCCCACCCCTGCTTGTTTGTCTGATGCCAGATTTATGACTTGCCCCTCCTTTATTGACCACTTTATTGATCACTCAGATCTTAAGACCCTTGGCCTTCTTGTACCCATGTATACACCTCAGACAACCTTGGCTAGCTCCTCCCCTACCACCTTGCACTTCCAGTGAAGTCCATATGACAAAGAGGCAATAAGAGATGATGAAGATAGACTTTCACAGCAATAGCCGTAGCTATTGTACAGTGGTAAAAACAGCAATTGTGTAATAGATATCTCGCAAAGTTAGAAGAAAGGATTTTGAATGTTTTTGCCACAAAGAAGTGATAAATGGTTGAGACAGGTATAATTAGTCTAATTATACAATGTATATCTGTATTGAAATATCACATAGTACCCCATTAATATGTACAATTTTTGTGTTTCAATGTCAATTAAAAATAAATTTTATTTAAAAAATACTTTACAGGTGAGAAAAGCAGGAGGAGCAACCTCAATACTTTTTAGAGTTTAATTTATATATAGTAAAATTAACGTCACAACCATACATTAATAATATTTTAAACATACAATTTGAATTTTTCATTAAAAATTAAATTATAGTCTATCATGAAACTACAGATGCTCCACTTCACTTTTATTACAAATAACTACAGACAAAAAACAAAAATAATAAAATAAAAAAAGGCCAGGCACAGTGGCACATGACCGTAATTCCAGCAACTCAGGAGGCTGAAGCAAGAGGATCACAAATTAGAGGCCAGCCTGGATAACTTGGTGAGACCCTGTTTGAAAATAAAAAATAAAAAGGACTGAAAATGTGGTGGTAAAGTGCCCCTGGGTTTAATCCTCAGTACCAAAATAAATAAATAAATTTAAAAGTTAAAAAAATTTAAACTTAAAAAAAAGAAAGAAAAACAAACTCCAAGAAAGTTAAAATGCACAAATTCAGTTTAACATTTCATAGCAAGAACAGCATATAATGATAACATGTTTAATCAGAAATAATTCCAACGTGTGTCTACCATGTGTTAGGAGGCACTTTTCTGAAGACTAGGATTACAAAGATGAATAAGTCTTACAAATATGAGTAAGTCATCAACAAAGAAGAGGTTAAATAATCACCAGTATCCTATGCTTGCCAAGGAAGAGCAGGAACAAATGCTCAAGTGGAAATTTTATTAAAGTACTTAAAAAGCTAACTTCCACCTACAAGGAAAATTAGCTCAAATATCAGGCTCTTGCATAAACTGATCCTTAAACTGATACTGTACCCTTCTATCTTTCCCCAGGCGCATGGTAACAGAGCAATATGCTGTTAAAATAACTTCTCTGGAGATCTTTAAGTTTGAATTAAATATCATTAAGTATCTGAACAAACACACACAAGATACTGAGCACCCTTGAGACATATAAACTCTAGGCATGAGGACAACAGATACCCACTAAACAAACCAGTCACAATATAAAGCAGCAAAATGGGAAAGAGAAAGATGAACAGGTTCTATAAATAGAGGAGAAACCTCTGAGGCAGAACATACAACACACCCCAAGCACTGAATGGCCCTAACTATCCTGCTAGAAACTATAAAACTGTGCACAAATTTCAGGCCCAGATGGTCTTTGATGTTCTTTTAAAAGACTATTAGATCCAAAAAAGGGGTAAGGAATTCCCATTAAAACAGTAAGAAGACTCCTACGGTGACAGGATATAGCGAATGCAGGGCAAGAAGACCAGCCTAGCTGAAAATAGTCTACGCCATGGAATGAGAGAACAGCCTAGAAAATCACACTGAACAAGTGAGATTTTGTCCTCAACAGGTGATCAGAGGTTCAGGAAAGAAGAATGACTAGAGGCAAGAGGCACTTTAGATCAAGTATGAATCTGGAAGCCATATGCAAAGTGGATCAAAGGAGCAACAGGTGAGAAGCAGGCAGAAAGTGGAGACTGCGCAACAGGCCTGGCACGAGCAGGGGCGGATAAGAGAAAAAGTGGGGAGGGATGAGCCATGGAGAAGCTGGATGCAGACTTAACCTGGACTGTTCACACTCAGAAAGTCTCAACAGAAAAGCCATTTAAAGACCCAAGTCAAGGAGGACTCTAAGGTTTTTAAGCCTGAGAGACTGGAAAAGTTACTGACTGAGGAGAAAGATAATGTGCTTTATGGGAAAAGATAATGAATCTCCTTTTAACATATTGGGTTTGTAGTATGGCAGGTGGCCTTGGTAGGATACCTACTGAGCAGCTAGAAATATTGCTTGCTTTGCCAGAGACCTGGGAAAATCCTAAGAACTGCAGAGAGCTGAGGGAGAAATTTGTATAATAACATTACTGCATACTTTACGTAAGGGAGACACACAAAAATATTTGCACATACAAAGTTTGTAACTTCTCAAATACACAGTGCTGCTTTAGGAATCCAGGCTTCTGATGAGAATGCCCACCCTCCTTTATCTGCTACTAATAGGAAATGGTACTCATCCTCTAAGTACGAGCTCTCTGATTAAGAAAGGAGGGATACATAAAGGCACTGTTTCATAGAATCAAGGAATTCCAAGAACCATGAAATGGAAGCAGGTGAAGAGTCAATGTCAGGGAGCAGGGATAGTATAGTCTCCTACTAGAACAGGGCACTGACCTGGGAACATCACATAATCCTATACCCCGATTGTAGCTCTCATAAGAAATCATCCCACTGCCCGAAAGGAAAGCAAGGAAGGAAAGAATATATTGACCCATATCATCTGCAAACACTGCAGCTGGATAAAATTCAAGTGTATCAAAAACAACAATGGCAATCAGACATTAAACAAAACCACATAAAAAGGAAGATAATCATCCAGAGAATTTGAAGAAAGAACTTAGCTATGGAAATTATCTACAAAATAAGCTAAAATAAAATTTTAGGAAATAGATTTACATCTGCAACAGAATATAGTGTCACATATTGGAAGAGAAATACAAAGGAAATAAAGGTGACAAGAGCAAGAAAAGACTAAGAGAATGGAAATCAAATGGTGAGAGTAGATGCCATTTATTCTGGGAGAGCATCCTCTTTACAGAAAAAGAGAACAAAAGTAAAATAATAAAAGAAAAAGAAGTTACAAAGGTAAAACCAATAAACAATAATACGTAGAGGACAGTTGAATACAGATGGCAGAGGAAAGATACCGAAAATGTTATTACTCCTTTGGGGAACAAAAAAACAACAACAACAACAACAACAAATGCACTTGAAGAAAACTGTATGGGAGGGAAATACACAGTAAAAAAGCACTCACCAAGCTAATTAAGGCAGGTGGTATACTCTCACCATTTTTAGTCCCTAAAAAAACAATGCTCATCACTAACTTCTTAAATTCTTGGGTGACTGGCAGAAGAGGACCCTCTAAGGAATGAACCTAAGGATGGCACAACCTAAATGGAGTCACTTCAGACTCACTGATCAATCTCAGCATCATAAAGTGAGAGACAACTGGACATCGTGTCTCCTAATCCAAAACTGTTTAAGGGTCTGGATCCAATGACTAGACTATAGCAAGTACCATGGGAATGTGACCCACAAAATCCAGAATTGGGAAGTCCTACAATTGATTCCGTTTCTTCAAGTGAAAAAATAGGGAGGGGAAACACAACAGATTGGAAGAGACACATGATCAATTACAACATATCTACCTTCTCTGCATCCTGAATTGAACAGGCCAACTATTTATGAGATGTTTATGATGTAAGGGAAATTTGAAAAGTGATTGAAATGTTTGATGATACAGAATTACTGTTACTTGTTTTTTAGACAAATGATAGTTACAAATCCTAAAACCTGTTGCTGGGGAGCAAGAGGCTAAGCAGAGCTTTTAGCAGCATGCAAATCTAAGAAAACAAACATTAAAGACTTCTGCCCACTGGGAGAAGGTACTCACTGGGGCTGGGAAACACCTCAAACCTTGGGACACTGATAGCTACCCCCTAAGAAGTAAGACTGTAGCCCTCACAGTCTGAGGCACATCTTGAAAGGACATCAACCCCTGATTAAACTATCTGACTTAGTTCCCCTCACCCAACTGCCAACCCAAAGCAAAACTCCAGAATACACTTGATGACATCCAGAGCCCCAAATTATCCTCACAATTTCTTATACACATTAACCAGGCATACAATGGACTAAGCTATGACTAAAATCCAATATAATATCTGGATCCCTTGTGAGTCTATTTTTATTGACGCGGATTATTATCTGGAATGTTAATATGTCCAAGTAATTAAAAGACATGGTGGAGAATTGGAAACTAAAGAAAATCTAAATGAAAATTTTAAAATTGAAAAAAGCAGGAACTAAAAGAATTCAATGGACGTGTTTAATAATGAATTAGATCTGAAGAAAAAATTAGGCACCTGATATTGAGTCAAAAGAAAGAGCCAGATTAGCCGAGTGCAGTAGCACATGCCTGTAATCCCAGTGGCTCAGGAGGCTGAGGCGCTAAGCAATTCAGTGAGACCCTGTCTCTAAATAAAATACAAAACAAGTCTGGGGGTATGGCTCAGTGGTCCAGTACCCCTGAGTTCAATCCCTGGTACCAAAAAGAAAAAAGAAAAAGGAAAAAAGAAATAGCCAGAATGAAAATAAGGAAAACAAGCATGAAAATGTAGAGGAACATGAGAGATATAGGGGACACAGGGAAAAGGCCTGACATACAAGGTGTCTGAGTAAGAAGTAGGAAAAAGGATAGTGCTGAAGCAGTCTGAAGAGATGATGGCTAAGAATTTTCCAAAACCAACAAAGGCATCATCAGGCCACCAAGTCAAAAACACTACAAACTCAAAGCTGAATACATCAAAGGGAAGTTTACCCAAGCACATTATAGTAAAACTGTTAAAAAACAAAGACACAGGCTGAGGCTATAGCTCAGTGGTAGAGAGCATGCCTGACCCACTGGGTTCGATCCTCAGCACCACATATAAAAAATCATAAATGAATAAAATAAAGATCAACAACTAAAAAAATATTAAAAAAAAAACAAAGACAAAGAGAAAATTTTAGAAATTGGTAGAGGGTACAGATCATCTTCAAAGGAGCAATAATAAACCTAAGTTGAATTTTCAACAGAAAAAGATGGAAGACAGAATACAAAGCTATATCTGGCTTGTCCCCAGCCAGCTCTGAACTCCAAACCTAATCAAACAAAAGCAAGAAAACTTAAAAAACAAAGGAGTAACAGACACTTCTAAAAGAATAATAGATGCTTTCTAAAAGAAAAATAAAACAGATGTAAATTAAAAAATAGAAGTAATAAAAGGGAAAATGGATAAAACTAAATGAATATTGACTATTAAAAAGTAATAAGTATCTTGTGGGTTTTAGAATATAAAGAGAATTAAGATAACAGCGTATAAACTGGGAAGGGAGAGTAAAGGGAGTTCAAGTGTTTTCAGGTTCTTTAATTATCAACATGGTAAGAATTCTGTCAATGATACAAGTTAGAATGGGTAGCCACTAAATGAAAAGCTAAGAGAAGAGCAAAAATGTACATTTTTTGGTGAAAGAATAAAAAAACTACTTAGTCCAAAAGGGGGTATAAAAGAGAAAACAAAGCCGGGTGCAGTGGTGCATGCCTGTAATCCCAGCACTTTGAGAGGCTGAGACAGGAGAATCACAAGTTCAATGCCAGCCTCAGCAACAGCGAGGGGCTAAGCAACTCAGTGAGAGCCTGTCTCTAAATAAAACACAAAATAGGGCTGGGGATGTGGCTCAGTGGTTAAGTGCCCTTGAGTTCAATCCCAGGTACCAAAAAAAAAGAGAAAGAGAAAGAACAACATAGAAGAGGTAAGACAAATAGAAGGCAATGGGGCTGGGATTGTGGCTCAGTGGTAGAGCACTTGCCTCGCATGCGTGAGGCCCTGGGTTCGATCCTCAGCACCACATACAGAGCAATAAAATAAAGACATTGTATCCATCTACAAAAAAAATTAAAAAAAAAAAATAGAAGGCAATGAATCAGATGGTAGATTTAAACTGAAATGTATGTCATTACATTACATGTATATAAACCAAATATTCTAGTTTTACAATATTGTCAGAGCTTGGTGCTATGGCACATGCCTGTACTACCAGTGACTCTGGAGGATGAGATAAGTGGATCCAAGTTCAAGACCAGCCTCAGCAACTTAGGGAGACCTGCCTCAAACTTTAAAAAAAAAGGTGGGGATATAAGTCAGTAGTATAGCAATCCCCAGTACCAAATATGTATGGTCAGATTCAGGACAAAAATAACTGTAGGCAGTTTAAGAGACATACCTTCAGTATAAAGATACAAAAAAAGTCAAAAGTTTAGAAAACAAGGAATCATGAAAACACTAATCCAAAGCAGGGAAAAATGAACTAATAATATTAAGATCAAAGTCAACTTTGCAAGAAACAAAAATGAAGACCTATTCGTTGATGATTCACCAGAAAGATATAAAACTTCTACATTTGTATACATGAGATAAGATAGCTTAGGAATGATACAGCAAAACTAAAAAGAGAAATAGAGATATTTCACACTAACTGAAAAAACAAGCAGATAAAAAATAAAAAATAAGGCTGTGGATGTAGCTCAGGGGTAGAGTATGTGCAAGGCCCTGAGTTTAAACCCCAGCACTGCAAAAACAAATTAAATAAATAAATAAATAGTAAAAAACTGCCCAGGACTACAAGAAATAAATAAAATTTTAAAGCCTGTAAGGACATATAAGGTTGAATGACACCACATATACAACACTGTGTCTAATAACTGCCTAAGACACATGCTTTCCAAGTGTTCAACTATCTTCTACCCAAACTGATCATAGGATGAACTGTAAAGCAAGTCTAATAAATACCAAAGGACCAAAATCACTCAGGGTATGGTCTCTGACCAAGGATGCATTATAATTAGAAATAAAATAATCCTGAAAATGCTCAATGTTTGCAAATTAAGGAATTCACATCTAAATAACTTGTGAAACCAAGGAAAACATGCTTAAATTGTTTTGAACTGAATGATAATAATACAAAATAATAAAACTCGTAGAATACAGGTAAAGCAGTACTTACAATGAAATTTATAACTTTTAAAGCACACGCTGGAAAAGGGGTAGCTGAAAAACATTAACAATCTAAATTTTTATCTTAAGAATTTAGACAAGGAACAAGAAATCAGACCCAAAGAAAGTAGAAAGAAAATGTGTGAAAATTGAACAGGTAGATAAGCACATAGGTAAATGGGAAGAGTGAATTGAAAGGACCAACAAAGTCAAAAGTTCAATGAAGTTAGAAGGCTGTTATTTGAAAAGATGGATATAACAGAAAAACCTCTGGTAAGACTCATGTTAAGAAAGGGAGAACAAAATTACCGGTATCAAGAATGAAAGATAATATTACCACAAATCTACAGAAAACAAGAGGGTATTATGAACTTATGCCAATACATTTGAAAATTTAAGTGAAATACAGATTTCTAGAAAAACATAATTTTCAAAACTGACACAAGAAATTAAAAGTCAGAAAAGCTCTACATCTGTTAGAGAAAAACTTCCCCACAAAGAAAACTCTATTATTGCTTAGAAAAGAAATAACATCAGTCTTATCCAAACTTTTACGGAAAACAAAAATGAAACATTTCACAACTCTTTTTATAAAATGAACAGAATCATGGGTTGGGGCTGGAGCTCCAGTGGTAGAGTGCTTGCCTAGCATGTGTGAGGCCCTGGGTTCGATTCTCAGCACTACATAAAAATAAAATAAAGGTATTGTATCCATCTACAACTAAAAAATCTTTTTTAAAAAATGAACAGAATCTTGATAGAAAAATATGAACAGGAAAATATAAGAAAGGAAAATTTTTAAGATATTCTGATGAATGTAGATGCAAAAATCCAAAAATAGTAGCTACTAGAGAGAAAGAGAGAATGAGAATCCTTAGTTCTTATAAGGTTAGTTTAATACTTTAAATCCACCCCCCCCCAAAAAATAAGAAAAACCATACTATTTCAGATAATGGGAAAAATGTTGATAATTTAACACTCAATATGGATTTTTTTTAAATCATCCATTCAGAATAAAAACTAGGAATAGAAGAAAAATTTACTTAATCTGATAAAGAATATTTTTAAAAATATTAAAACTACAGCAAATATCATTCTTTTTTTTAAATATTTTTTGGTTGTAGGTGGACACAATATCTTTTTTTTATTTTTATGTGGTGCTGAGGGTTGAACCCCCCACTCACACATGAGAGGCGAGCGCTCTACAACTGAGCCACAACCCCAGCCTGCAAATATCATTCTTTTTTTTTTTTTTTTAAATATTTTTTAGTTGTAGATGGACACAATGTCTTTATTTTATTGCTTTGTATGTGGTGCTGAGGATCGAACCCAGGGCCTCACGCATGCGAGGCAAGCGCTCTACCGCTGAGCTACAATCCCAGCCCCTGCAAATATCATTCTTAATGGTGAAATGTTGAAACCTTCCCTTGAGATCAGGAATAATACAAGGATGCCTTCTATTACCACTTTTATTCAAAAAGCATTGTGCTGAAGGTCCTAGACAGTGCGAGAAAGCAAGTAAAAGGATGCAAGAATTGGAATAGAAAACTATCATTATTGCAGATAATGTGAGTGTGTTCATAGAAAATCCACAAGAATCTTTAGCTAAACTGTTATAACTAATGATTTAACCTAATAAGGTCACTAAATATAAAGCCAATATGCAAAAACTTAATTGTAAAACAACCCACATTTTCTACAAAATGTTAAAAATTATGTATATACCCTATGGATCACAAGAGCAAATTTAAAACACCATTTAAACACTATCTGAAAAAAAACCCAAATGCCTAAAAAAAATCTAACAAAAGACTGACTCTACTAAGGAAACTATAAACCAATATTGAGAAAAATTAAGAACTAAATAAACAAGTATACCTAGTCATTAAAAATTAAATACTGTAAGCTGGGCGCGGTGGCTCAAGCCTGTAATCCCAGCACTTAGGGAGGCTGAGACAGAAGAAGCGCAAGTTCAAAGCCAGCCTCAGCAATGGCGAGGCGCTAAGCAACTCAGTGAGACCCTGTCTCTACAGAAAACACAAAATAGGGCTGGGGATGTGGCTCAGTGGTAGAGTACTCCTGAGTTCAATCCTCAGTAAAAAAAATAATAATAATAATAAAATACTGTAAAGATCTAATTTATTCCCCAAATTGATGTACAGAATCAATAAAATCCCAAGCAAAATTCCAACAGGGTTGTATGTGTATATATAAAAAACTGTAAGCAGATATTAAAATTATAATAAAACGCCTATAACCCCAGCACTTTGGGAAGCTGAGACAGGAGAATTGGGAGTTCAAAGCCAGCCTCAACAATGGCAAGGCGCTAAGCAACTCAGTGAGACCCTGTCTCTAAATAAAACACAAAAGAGGGCTGGGATGTGGCTCAGTGGTCGAGTGCCCCTGAGCTCAATCTCTGGTAACAACAACAACAACAAAATTATAATGAAACAATCAAATTCTTAAAAACAAGTATAAGCGGACTTATGCTGAGTACCAAGACTAATTATAAAGCTGTAGCACTTAAGATATTGTGAATTAGCTCACAGATAGGAACACAGACCCATGAAACACAATAAGAAGTCAATAACACGAACACCTGATTCATGACAAAGGTGACACTTCAGAACACTGCAGCAAGGAGTGTTTCTGTAAATGAACCTAGTCAACTGGATAGCCATTTGGAGGCAGTGGGAGAATCTTGTCCCTACGTCACAACATACAAAAAATTCAATTCCAGATGGAACTGATGCTGATCCTATGAAAAGTACCGAATTTCCTTTTCTGGGCTTCAGACTTGGAGAACTGGAGACATCAGCAGGAGACTGAAGGTGGCGGAGGTCAGATTATTTATTACCCAGGCCTCTCTCAGCCAATGTCCATGGCTTTCTGCATCCCTCTAAGGAAGGCCACAGTTCCATCAGGTAGCCCTCATCATCAAGTTAAGGCAAAAGCTCTTTCCTACTCTTCTTTTAAAGATCCAGAGGTATCAAAGGGGCAAGGGATGTACCTGGCAAGCGCAGAGCACTTGCCTAGCATGTGTGAGGCCCTGGGTTCAATCCCCAGCACTGCAAAAGCAAACAAACAACAACTGATATATTAAGGGAAGGGCTCTTGGCCATCACTAGCACCAGAATACTGCACTATTCCTCATTTGTTTTTTAAACTCTATCTGCATTTGTAAATCTTCCATTTAGTAAATGCTTAGTCTGAGAGTCTTCTGTTTCCTTCTGGGATCTGACTAGATCAAGCATTAATGAATTGCAGATATGCATACCCTATCATCCAGAAACTCCACTCCTAGTTATACACCATAATAGCATGTGCCAGGTGCACATAGAAGGCCATCTATTGAAGCAATGCTTATACTAGCACCAAACCCCCCTCACTCCCCCAAAAAAAATGCACGAGAAGAGTTGAGTAGGGACGGGTGATGGCACACACCTGTAATCCAGCAATGCAGAAGGCTGGGCTAGGAGCACCACAAGTTCAATACCCCTAAGTAACTTAGCAAGACTCTGTCTCAAAATAAAATAAATAAAAAGGGCTGGGGATGTGGTTTAGTACCCCTAGGTTCAATCACCAGTACTGAAAAAAAAAGAAGAATTGAATAGGGGCTGGGGATGTGGCTCAGTGACAGAGCACTTGCCTAGCATGCAGAGGCCTTGGGTTCAATCCCTCAGTACCACAAAAAGAAAAAAAAAAAAAAAGTTGAGTGGACAAATACATTGGATCAAAAATCCTACCACTGTATACCATATTCCAACAAAAATAAACGAGCAACTCAAACTTCTATTTCAGAGTCCTTGTACATTCTTACAAATTATTAAGAACCCCAAAGACTTTTCATTTAATATAAATATATATCTTACATAAAAGATATATATATACTGTTTTATAAATGTGTATTTTTTCATTTTAAAGTAATAAACATATCATGTTAACATAAATAACATTTCTTACAAAATGTAACTTTTTGCTCTCTAAAATAAAAGTGAGAAAAGTGGCACTACTTTATATTTTTATATTTTATTGTCTGGCTTAATAGAAAACAATTCAATTTTTCTATTTGTGCTTTAATCTACTGTGATATGTTGCTGTAGTTGATGCATATGAAGAAAATCTGTCACACATTTGTTGGAAAAGAGGAATAATTTAACAGCCTTTTCAGACAATTCTAATATTCTTTGAAACTAACAAAACTAAACAAGTGAAAATTTCTTAAAGATTAGATGCAATGTAGCTTCTGCAACCCTATCAGTGAGTTCATACTATGTTACATCAAAATCCATTGGCTAATCCTGCATGATGAGTTAATCTTTTACCCACACATGATTTTGTAATATCAAGTATAACTCATTTGGAAAACACTGGCTAACTGAATTATCCAAGTCTTCCAAATGATGATATTTCACTATATGACAAACAAAAAGAAAACAAAATCACTTCCATTATTATCAACATCTGTCATATCAGAAAGGTTTTTAAGTATTGACAAGCTGTCAAGTTCAAGATGGTAGATTCCAGTTTCCTATGATTCTTATTTTCACATAAAAACTCAGATTTTACCATTGACAAACACAGCTGTTTCCTTTGAAGTGACAGGCTCACTTTGCTTATTTTCAAGAAAATATCTGCCAAATACCTCTGTGCAAGTAACTAGCTTATCCATCAGTCTACCAAACAGAAATGGTGTTCTATGAAAAAAGTAGCAAGTTTAGCTTGCAACTCAAAGAACCATACATGTGCTTTTCTTCAAGGCGACCATATGCAACAGAAGCGCTTGTGCATACTCACCACCTCCTTACACAGAACACTAGAAGGATGATTGCTCAAGGGCTGCTATTTAATAAAAATCAATAATTTTTCCTGTTTTACCAAGGACATTCTTGAGTGAAACTGGATTTTTTTTTAACTGCCAATGAAGTGCAGTGAACAATAAGATGATTACTAGTACAGCTTGGGGGCACTGCCTTTATTCATAAGGTGTCAGGAGCTTTATTCATCATAGCTTTGGGACCACCAGTACAAACATCCATAGTAAAAAGGGCAAATAACATCTTCATATTATTATGAAAATAGTTTTGACCTCTCAGACGCCCTGAAAAGGTTTTAGGGAAACCCTACGGAGTCCACAGACCACACTTTGAAAGCTATTGAATTACAATAAGGCAAAACAATATGGATGAATCTTAAACATGCAATACCAAGAAAACAAAAACAAAAAAACCCACAGACACAAAAGACTATATCCATTTATACTAAAGTTTGAAAAAAGGCAAAACTAAACTATACTGTTTAGGGATATATAACTAGTTGATAAAACACTGTGACATTTTAATACACTTTTCTCAGTAACTGATAGATCAAGCAGACAAAATTAGTGAGGCTATAGAAGGATTTTTGCTTTTAGTTCTTTTTTTTTTTTTTTTTTAGTACCAGGAATTGAACTCAAGGGTACTCTACCACTGAGCCACATCCCCACCCCTATTTTGTGTTTTATGTAGAGACAGGGTCTCACTGAGTTGCTTAGCGCCTCGCCGTTGCTGAGGCTGGCTTTGAACTCCCAATTCTCCTGTCTCAGCCTCCCAAAGTGCTGGGATTACAGGCGTGCGCCACCACATCCGGCTTATAGAAGGCTTAAACACAGCTAAAAAGCTTCCTTTAAGTGGGATCCTATACCCAACAATAACAGCATACACATTCTTTGCAAACACACTGAACACTCACAAAAATTGACAATACACTACACAAACCAAGTCTCAACCAAAAAAGGCATTCTTTGTGGTGAAATTACTTTAAAAATCAATAGTAAAAAGATAACTAAAACACTTGGAAATGCTAAAAGTACATGTTTAAATGGTTCATAGTTGAAGAAATCATAATAGAAATTAGAAAATACTTAGGTAGTAAAAATACTACATAGTGAATCTTGCGAGCTGAAACAGTATTGGAGAAGTTTACAGGTTTAAACTGTTTTATTACGAAGGAGGATAAAAATTAATGAGCTGAGAATTTGGAGGCCAGGGAGAACAAAGCCACATAAAATATAAGTAAGGAACATACCTAAACCAGTTATCAACCTAACTTGTTTGAAGCTATGTGATATCTTTATAGAAATATGTCCAAAAAATGTTCCTGTGCAAGTAATCATCGTGTCTGCATCACGGCACCTCAACCTATCAGTTTCAACTGACCAGTTAATTCCAAACCCCAAAACAAATGCATCGCCATCAGCAATGATGGCTCTGCCTGGCCCCTCCCTTCACAAGACTTTAGTCAGAGTCAAGCGCTCCAACTACTGGGGACCTTTCTGCACCCACCTGATTGGAGACATGATCCTCCCAAACCCCACCTCTGCTTTGATCTTCCTACTTTGACAAAAACTCAGAATTCTCCTTTTGCACAGTCCAAGGAGGCCATGCTTTGAAAAGAAATTCACAAATTCAGTCAAGTTGAGTTGTGGGGAGGAGGGATTAAAAAAAAAAAGAATCAAACCAACTCAATAAAGTACTGCTTCCAGATCTCAGAATTATCATGAGGAGTGGCTACAAACAAAACACATCATCTTTTCTTTCCAGCTCTTGTGTTTCCCAATCACAATATCTTCCCTTTTCCATCCTTCTCCCTTCTTTCTTCTGTGTGCAGCTACCTACGATGCCCAGTGTGAGGAATCAAGATGAAGACTGGCAGAAAACAGCCCAGCTCCCTTCACACTGTGTTCCTCCACTATTCTGGGGGTGCATCACCTCTACAGCCCTGCATAAACCACACAATCTCTTAATTTTCCAGTCCTCTCACTCCCTGACTCCCAACAACCCAGTCTTTCAACATCACTAAAAACTCCAGCCCTTGATCATCAGCACCCTCCTACCCAGACTTCCATTCCTACAGGGCTTGATGCCAAACACGAGTTACCCTCTCTTTGTGCTGGCAATGGAGACACAAGTTCCCCTGCCTGGAGCAAAATCACACAGCCAGACAAAAATGTGATCTCCTGATATTGAGACTGAATTGATATTCAGTCTCAGCTGGATTCTCACTGTTGCTCTCCAGTTGTTTTCTTATCTTTAGCTTTCCCTTTTTTCTAAGATTTCCCCACTCTCCTCAACACATTTTTCCAGCCCTGCTGCCTCTTCCTCTCTTATTTTGCATCCTACCTCATAAAGGAAATAAATAAGTAAATAAATAAGGGAGACCATCAGGCTTGAGCAACTCTGGAAAAGGTCATGAGCCAGCTATTCTTTGCCCCTGACTGGCTCCCTCTATTGGTCAGGCTCCAGCCTTGTCAAAGGGCCCTTCACTGACCTGCTGTGGGCCCTATCCAATGTTTCATTTCTTCATAGTATATATATATCTTGTTCACCACACTACCTCAGAACCTACAACATATTAAGCACTTAAAATATTCCTTAAATACACTAATTTCTATGGGAACACTAGTTCTGATTAAGTGAAGTTTTGAATCACTCATGAGCTTCAGTAGCATTCTCCTTGCATAAAATTCAACAACCCTTTTCCAATTTCAGACCATTACTCATTTTTCCTGTCTACTTCATTCTAAATCCAATCCACGCCACCTTCTTCAAATCACTGCCACCTGTATCTACCAAGCCACCTCCATCTATCCCCTCAAGCCTGTTTTGTTGTTCTAGAGTCCTTTCAGTAACTGGCTTCATTCTTCCTCGCTACCGTATCCCTTATTATTTTCAATAACTTCTACATAGTCAGGGACATGGTGATATAGTTTAGATCTTGAACGTCCCCCAAGGGTCCATGTATTGGAAGCTTAGTCGCCAGCCCATGGTGCTACTGGAAGGCAGTGAAGTTTTTAGGATGTGGGGCCTAACACAAGGAAGTTAGGTCATTGGAGGTGTGCTTTTGAAGGAGATATTGAGACTCTGTCCCCTGCTTGCTCACTCACTCTCTTTCTCTCTTTCTTTCTCTCTGGTTCCCCCATGTCATGTGGTGAACAGGTCTCTTCCACCTCATACTCCCATCATGATATACTATGACAACATAAGCCCAAAGCATAGGAAGAAATGATCATGGACTAAAACTTCTGAAACTGTGAGCCAAGCCGGGCGCGGTGGCTCAAGCCTGTAATCCCAGCACTTAGGGAGGCTGAGACAGGAGAATCGCGAGTTCAAAGCCAGCCTCAGCAACAGCGAGGCGCTAAGCAACTCAGTGAGACCCTGTCTCTACATAACACACAAAATAGGGCTGGGGGTGTGGCTCAGTGGTTGAGTGCCTCTGAGTTCAATCCCCAGTACCAAAAAAAAAAAAAAATGAAACTGTGAGCCAAAATAAACTCTTCCTCTTTCTAAGTTGACTTAGCTCAGATATTTTGTCACAGTGATGGAAATCTGACTAACACACATGGTTAATGACCATAACATACATGTTAGCTGCTAACCACAGGACAACCACAAGACAATCACAGGCTCAATCTCACCCTAAACTATTTCCTCTTAAAAACCTCAGCATTCATCTTTCCTACTTCCCAGTACCCAAATGAAGCTGTTCTTGCTCTTCACTGAAATCTGTAAACTTGTGTCTCTTTACTCTAATTGTCCTGGATAGACACTTGATTTTCTACTCTTTTGCTGTTTATATCTTCCTATAATACACTCTCTTTACCACATGCTCTTTCTCATCTTACTGTGCTTTAGAGCATAATCATAAAAGTCTTCAAACAACATTTTATTATACCTAATTATATTGGATTATTTAAATTTAGCATGTTAAGTTTAAAGGAAAGCAAGACTTAGTTAAACAGGAGACAATCTTTCTATGTTTAATAGCAATAGTGATGCTAAACAGAGTATTCCTCATTCTCCTTTGATTATGACAAGATGGGTAATTTACATGAATTACCATTCACCACTTCCCATGATTACTTGAAAGAAATACTCACATAGATAAGTCCCGAATAGTAGCGGTCCTTTAGATTATGTAAAACAGAAGCTTCATTCAAGCATGTCAATTCCGCCATATCCTCCACCTTGGAAAACTTAGGTGGGTTCATCTTCTGAATATCATCTTTGTTGACCATTGCCTTCTTCCCGTTCTCTGCCAACTCCACCATAACTTCATCTCCCCGTTCTTCTTTGATACTAGCTGCCTCAAAACCATGGCGTTCAGATGGAATCCATACTAGCTTCTTAGCTGTCCAATCAGCTTGAGTGGCAGGGTTGTAGATGACAGCCCTGTCCACAAAGAGATACCTCTCTGGATCCTCCAGTCCAGTTCTCTGTGCCATTGTAAACAGAAGGATCCAAGAGCAATTGCCTCTAAAAGAAGAGGAGAAAGGCAAAATTAGATGTTTACAAAATGTGAAATATTTTATATATATTTTTTAAACAAAACTTTAAGTAAACATGAAGCATAAACTCTGAGTTTGGGAGCTGGGGTATTCCTCTTCACAGCCACACTAAGTGCGTTTCCAAGGTAAATTTCAGAGGTGACCACTAATTATGCCTCTGGTTGTCTGATGACCACTCAAGATCTGCCCTCAGTTACCAACGGCTGAAAAGCAGGCAGAAGAAAAAAGCAAAGTTCCAGGATGACCTTTTTTTCTCTCCATCTCCTTTTTCACCCTCACCACAAATTAAACAGGGAGTTACGAAGGGAAAAGAGAAAAAGAAAGAAACAAAGATGCATAATAAAAGGTCCATGGAGCGGTACTGGAATTAGTGTGACCACAAGGATATAGCTACAAAAACACATGATGATGCCAGAGTGAAAATAATCAGATAAAGCATGCCTTCCAGTCCATCTTCAAACAACTCAAACTCTTCTTTATAAATAACTCAGATCAGTTATAATGGCCTGGAATTCCCTATAGCTTTCCTATGGCCCTATGTGGTCTTAATGTGATTAAATGGAGCCAAAGAAGACAAGTGAAACTTTTGGCTTCTCACTATGGTCTTTCAAGTGTGTGGTGGTGATGGCCATCCAGGTCTCCACTGTCATCCTGCAGCTGCCCCCAGTCCTCCATCTCAGCATCAGCACTCCATCCTTCATCAAGACTCCTTCCTGCTAGCTGGGTGTAGGCCTATGTACTTGGGATGCTGAGGCAGGAGGATCTCAAGTTCAAGACCAGACTGGGCAACTTAGCAAGATTCTGCCTCAAAATAAAAATAAAAAGGGATAGGGATGCAGCTCAGTGGTAGAGCATCCCTGAATTCAATCCCTGGGACCACAAAAAAGGGGTGAGGGCAGGGAAAAGACTCCTTCCCTGATCTCTTATCTCTAAACTTACACTGCAATGTGTGCACATCTTCCCTTTACAGAGTGTGGACCAGAAGCAAACATAACATTCCAGACACAGTCTGATCAATGCAGAAGAAAAAGAATCGTTCACAACTCCGGCCACAGTGAGGAAAGGACTAGTTCTGTGACTTTGCCAATTAATGTAGCTTATGATCTAACTGGTTTCTTTAGCACCCACGGACAGCTGGCTCATAAGAAGCTACCAGTGAGAGCTCCGTACACATTGCTATTAGGTACATCTCCTCCTCTACTTGTGTCATGGACTTTTTGGATCAAATGACAGCATTTTAAGTCCTTATCATTAGCCTTTCTGACGTCACTTGTCATTCCTGCATGACATCATCTTTTTAGAATCTGATACTATCCTGAACATTTTTTGCTATTACTCCACAAATTCCAGGCTATTACAAAGTTCACAGGTACAGTTTACGTGGTTTCATCCAAAGCAAACAAGAAGCCAACAAAGTATCGACTCTTACTCTACCAAATCCCCTCAACTTTCCCCAACTCTACCCTCCAGAAATGTTCGGGGCTCTCTGCAGGCAAGAAGATCAATACAAGGCATCCTTTACAGGTTGAAAGGAAAATCATAAGGTTGTCCAAAGTTGTAGAAAAGTTCTTAACATTAAGTCCATAGATGAATTTCAAGCTCCATGAAATCACAGAAATACAGATATAAACATGATGTACACTTAGGGTGTACATAGTGTGTTCTCTTAAGAACATCTATAACTTTCTTTAGATTCTCAAAGGGATTGCTATGTCCTTAAGAATGAATCACTGGAGGGCTGGGGTTGTAGCTCAGTGGTAGAGCGCTTGCCTAGCATGTGTGAGGCACTGGGTTTGATTCTCAGCACCTCATATAAATAAGCAAAACAATAAAGGTCCATCAATAACCAAAAAGCACTAAAAAAGAAAAAAAGAATAAATTGTTGATAATGGGTATAGGTACTAACCCCTTAATAAATAATAATTTATTATTATTTATCAATTATCTATGATTCTTCAAAAATTTGTTAAAATGTAATGTATCATAAATGCCCATGCCCTGTTAATGAGTCTCAACTTTGGCATGCATCAGCAGCATCAGGAAGGCTTCTTAACACACACAGAGTAGGGCTGGGATACAGCTCAGTGATAGAGTATTTGCCTAGCATGCAAGAGGCCCTGGGTGGTTCAATCTCCAGTACCCCAAAACATACACACACTCCCTATCCCCTGCCTCTGTTGGGTTCTATCTCCAGAGTTTCTGATTCAGTAGATATGAGGTGAAGCCCAAGAATCTGCATTCCTAACAAGCTCCCAGAAGACACTGATGCAGCCTGTCATAGGACACACTTGACAACCATTGCTCTAGTTTTCTGGCTGCCATAGTGAGTCATTGTTACTAGCAGGTAAACCAGGGTAGAAAGGCAGGTTAAAAACCAATGTTCTAGACTCATTCATAATGTGATTTAAAGAATGTGCTAATGTTTTAAGGTTATAGATTTGGATAAAACAAAAATCACATAACAGAGAACCCCTCCCCCAAAATTACAAAATATGTGATTCATGTTAGGATTTCTACAAATAAAATTGCCTACATGTTGTATAACTAAACTTATATTTGCCTTTTTAGGCACTCACATGCCAAGTGGGGAGAGGACAGCACAAAAATACACGTACATGATGAAGAATGGTTTCAGAAGCCCATTACTGCTGGGGGCCACGGCACACTTGCAATCCCAGCAACTCAGGAGGCTGAGGCAGGTCAATCACAGTATTTAAGGTCAACCGACAACTTAATAAGACCCTATCTCAAAATAAAAGATAAAAAAGAACTGGGGATGTAGCTCAGTGGTGAACTGAACCCCCACTGAAAAAGGAAAAAACAAAAAACCAAAACACCTTACTCCCATTACCCCTAGGGACTAGGCTCATATGACTATTAACAAGTCTTCCCAACTTAAACACTGGTAAAGGAAGGCATGGGAATCATTCTAGGTGAATTTGAGGACAAATAACAGAATACACACTGTACCTTTTGGAAGCAAAGAATCTATTAACAGAAAAAATATCCAACTATAACAAAGTATGATAATAAGTTACTCTTATTATTCTTGTTCAGTATTAACTGTATATTCTATATAGCACTTAGGAAACCATCTTGCTGACAGTAGGCATGCACACATTTCTTTGATTTACCCTGGGTATATAATTACATGCTTAAATTGTAGATAGCTATAAGTTACAATAACTTTACAGGTCATTTCTAGAGCAGGTCTAGAAAACATGAATTATATGAAGTTATTTTATCAAATTAGGACATGTAAAACTTGTGAGTACTTTTTCTAGGTGTAGAAATGCTAATAATTTAATATAAGAAAAAAAATCAATAGATCCCAAATGTATACTCACAAACACACTCTCAATTTCATGGAATAAAATTACATACACACATGTATCTTTTTTCTTAACATATTTTTTTAGTTGTCAATGGACTTTTATTTTATTTATTTATATGTGGTGCTGAGAATCAAACCCAGTACCTCACACATGCTAGGCAAGCACTCTGCCACTGAGCCACAACCCCAGCCCCATGTATTTTTTTTTAATGGAATAAATGTTTACTGGGTCTTTACTGCACATAGTAGGATTACAAATTACTTTGCATTTTTTCGGCTTTTTCTACAACTGAACACTGTGGGAATGGTCACTTGTTCCTTGCTGAATCCTAAGCTCTGAGCCCGGTACATAATAGGGTCTCCATACCTATTGATCAACCTTACATGAAAGGTCCCCACCCTCATAGTGAGCTTCAACTTCTCCACAACCACAAACCTACTATTCCTTCACTCCTGACCCAAATGCCACCCTTTCAGAAGTTCTTTTCAGGTCAATCTGGCAATTTAATCCTCTCCTCCTAACATTTTGTACTGTTCTTCTGGCAAGTGTCCTTGCCCTGTCTTGCATTGCACCAAAAGACCTAGCAGGTAGTAGGTACTCATATTGTTTAACTGCAGAGTTCATGAGGCCACTAAAGATGTTTTGTTCAGTTTAACTCTTTACTTGTGACTGCCAACTATTTCAGATTTTTTCACTCCACAGCACATCCGGTACTGAATCTGAATTAATACTGGTATTTAACAATGTACCACTCCCAAATGTTTTGCCTTGAAAGGTTCATACCACAATTTTAAAAAGTTTATACTACAAATATCCTTAATTATATTATATATCTCTTATTAAGTCCAGGCACTATTCTAAATAGTTTACATATATCAACCATTATCCTCACAACAGTGCTATGGAGTAGGTACCATTAAAATCTCCATTTCACAGATGAGGAATCTGAAGTACAGAGAAAACCAATAACTGGTCCAAGGTCACACAGCTAACAAGGAACAGGGTTGGGATGAAGTCCAGAGTTTAGGTCTAGCATGCAGGCTTTGATGAGAGAAGGTAAAAGGGAAGAAATTGTGAAGGGCATGTAGTATACACTGTTCTCTGTCTACCAAAAAAAAAAAATCTCTACCAATTATGACTTAAAAGCTATAGGCTTAGCCAATGAATAGAGTAGCACAATCATATTTTACGGAAAAAATGCCCATATTTTGGGAGAAAAGGAATAAACAGGCACCTTTGCAGCAAACACAAAGATAATCTGGAGGTTTATCTTGATGTCATTTGAACTAATTGCCTAGTTATAATTAAATCATTTATCTGTGTATGAACTAAATAATACTGCACATATTATCTGGGAACTACAGAACCACAGTTCCCATCTCCATCACCGGTTTTAGACACACACCCCTGGGGCTCCATCCACCCAAGTCATATTTTACTTTCAAGGAAATACCACCCAACTAACTTCTCAATTGCCCCCCAGCATCCCCTCTGTAGTATGGACAGAGGAAAATAATTCAATTTTATGAATAGCTTGCATAGAAAAAAGCAAACAAAAATGATGGATAAGTTATCCAGGATAGAGCATCCTTATAAAACAAACTAAAACAGACTGCCCCAATTTGTGTAATGCTAGCTACCACTGAGGTCATTTACATTACAGGACTGTGCAAATCTGTCAATTTATCAAAACTCTGCTTAAACAAATGATCACAAACAAACCAAAGGCAAAAGACCACTACTCCTATTTATGGCCTGCACCATCTTCCAATTAATATCGTTATACCATGTTAAATATTTCCAAACCTTTGATCCAAAACCAGGGATTTTAATTCCTCATATGTGGTAACAAAGTACATACACCAATGAAGCATACAGTCTTCCACCCTACAATGTGCCCTTCAAATTTTCCTCCATCTCACCTTCCATTCAGTCTCTTCATTATAATGATTTCCCTAAAGAGCCCAAACGAACAGCCAGGCTCTCCCAGGCCACATCCTTTTGCTGCTAAAGCTTGTGCTATATCACACAATTATACCATATGCTTTCTTTCGATAAGGACAGGGAAGAACTGAATTTAAGATGCAGAAGTGAGGAGATGCATAAAATGGCTACTTTTCCAGAACCGGAGACAGACAGGGCATACTAAAAACATCAAAAGCATGGGACTACAAGAATAATTAGTAGAGGCAGATTGATGGAGATAAAACAATGAACAGATTATAAAGTTTTCCAGAGTGAGATACTATCAAGAATTATTAAACGGGACTCAAGGAATCCTCAGTTTCAATGCTAAAAAAACAAAATCTCAGCAAAGCCAAAGTATTATATTTAGTATTATATTATTCTGCGAAAACAGCAGTCTTTGTTTCATCTGCAGTCTGGATCTACCCCGCCTGCTTTCCCCTACCCCACCCCAGTCCACCCCACCCACTTCCATCCACCGCAGTGATCTTGTAGGGAGCTGCAGAGGCCCTAAGACACAGAGATAACGGTCGTAGGCAGAAGCCACGTTACCCAAACCTCACCAACCAGGGTCAGACCCTCCGAGTCGCCAACCTCTTTCCTAAGGCCCAGTTCAGGCAGGCCTGGCTGGGGGCCTCCCGGGTCTCAGGGCCGCATCCGCCCACCACAGGCCCACAAAGCCCCAGCCAATGCTAGCACGGACTCCGCAGCTTCAACTTCCCTACGACCTATTTCCAGTCTGATTTTATGGGATCAGGGTGTGACCCCCAACTGCAGAAGTCAAGGAAGAGGCTCTGCGGCGAGCCATTCCCAGATCACTTACACAATAAAGGGATCCCAAGGCAAGGGCTGACCCTCCCCCCTGCCGCCCTGCTGCAGCGCGCCCCCGCCACATTTCCCGCCTCGCCCCCCCAAACCGCGCGGGCCTCGCCGGGCGTCCACCCCCGGCCCTGGCGGTCCACAGAGCGCGCGGCAAGTCGCCGCCTGCCGCGCTCCTTTCCCAGCGCCCGCAGAGTGCGACCCTCCCCGCGACCGCAGCCGGCTCGGGAGCTCCACACCCGCCGCGCGCTCTCCGGGCTCTGCAAAGCCTCTGCCCTCCATTTCTTCCACCTCACGGGGCTGGCGCTTGCCTTCTGAGCCCTCGGCGAACTCCTCTACCGCGCCCGGGGAGCCTGGCCCGGCCTAACCCACCCAGGGGTCCTTCCTGTCCAGCGCCTCTGGCCACCGCGATCACGCCACAGCAGGACACGGTCCTCTCCTAGGAGGTAGACACAGACTCGCAGGGCATACCGGGACCCCCTCCAGGGCACTAAAACCCCAACTCCACGTCGCCAGGGATCCCATACACCCAGGACCTGGCTCCCACATCCCCGCCCCCAAATCTCCATCCTCAGCCCCCCAGGGGTCACCCTCTCGCACACCCGGGCCCTGATCCCTGCAAGGATCTCAATTTCCAGGACCCCATTCCCTGACTCTCCAGGGGTCTCTCCATCTCCACCCATTGGGGTCTGCTTACCCACTCCCTGCCCAGGTCCTTGCTCACACGAACCGAAGGTCTCCTCAGCATAAACCCTCCCGCCCAGATCCCCTTCTGCCTTCCCCAGCTCCCGCTTCGGCTCAGTTCCTGTGCTCAAAAGCCGCCCGGTCCTCCCAGCCCGGAATCCTTCTCTGCCCCCACAAACCTGCCCAGGACCGCCGCACTCGGACTCGGGCAGCCGTACCTCTCACCTTCAGCCGAAGATGGTGGCGCCGGCGCACGTTCCCAGCCGCGACCACAGATCCGGCGCCTCAGTCCCAAACCCACCGCTGCCTCCGCCGGGCTCCTTTAGCACTGCTTCTAGTGGCTGCCCCACCCACTCCCACCCTCATTGGGCCATCTCCACGCCCATCACCGCCGCCCCCAGACCCACTGGTCCGTTTGCGCGCCCATCTCCTACAGAAGACGTTAGCAACGCGAACGAAGCTACCTTCTAGAGTCCGGCTCCCTCCACCCACCTGGACTGATGCTCATTGGCTCCCGCTCCCCGCCCAGGGTCCTAAAGCCCCAATCTCATAGGCTAGCCCTCATGTCCGTCAGAGATTCCAGGAGGTGCGGCCGGGGCAGTGGCGGGCGATTGGCTGGCTCGGGTGGAGATGGACAGCTGAGTCTGGCTGGGCGCTCAGCTATCCCGCAAGGCGACAAGTACCGACTGGGTAGGAGCCGGCGCGCATCGCCGGCCAGGTTTGTGCGGATCGTGGGGAAGGTGCGAGGCAGCAGCGGCCCCCAGCTCCAACTAGAGAAAGAGGTGGGCAGCCGCTGCAGCCCACTGGAGCTCCTGGGAACCCCCTGGGCTTGCCGCAACCTAGTATCCCGCGGCAGAATGAGCTTTCACCGCGGAGTCGCAGGCCCGGGGCACTGCCGGCAGGGGCGGGGCCCGAGCGCGGTCCTGAGGCCTGACGTCACCCCAGGGCTGCGCGCGGGTGGGGGCCGAGGCTCTGCCGCTCACCTGCAGTGGGGGAGGGGTGCAGCTCCGCCCATGCGCCAGGGCCCTACCTGGGCCCAGCTGCAGGCTGCGCTGCTAAACACTGTCGCGACCCGGGACCCCAAACTGATGCTGCCGTGGCAGGCTAATCTCCCAGCGCTGGGACACCTTCCTCCGTTGCCGCAGTTTTGGTGTTAGCAAGGGGAGGGGCCTCCTTGTCCAGTCTCTAGGCAATGCTGAGATTCTAGAAGAATGAGAAGCAAACAGGCCTTGGAAAGAAGACTTGGAGAAAAGACTTCATTCACCTTAGTCATTCATTGGTCTATTCATTTATCAAGTAGAGCTCCCTATGTTGAGAGTGGTGTGAGGATTTCACAGGATTCCTGTAGGGCTGTCATATTCCCTAGGGCCTATGTGCTGTCCAAGGGACCTAGAAGATGCCTGGGATGGGGTGCTCCAAAATAAGCAAAATAAATTGGAAAATCAAAGTTAATAAATAGTTGATGAAATGTCTGCAGAATCTAGGCAACAACAACACAATTCTTACTTAGCTATATGTGTACAAGTACAATAAAATTTAAATCATAAGAACAAAATTATTTGTTCCTACAAAAACAAAGTTGACAATAGCTTTTACAAAAAAAATTTGCAGCAAGATGTAGTTATTTAATATTGGATATATGGGTGCATTTTAATACATATGATGTAAGTGCCTAGGAAACTTCTAGTCTGGTGAAAAAGCGATAAGGAAATGTTGGTGGAATTCAGAGAAAGCTCCAAGGCAGCTATGTGCAGAGCCCTTCCTCAGGAAGTGGGAATCAAGCTCTACATTGTCCTTTGTCCTGATCTGGTCCCCACCCCCACCTGGATACTGGGATAACTCCCCCCACCCCCAGGTGTCCTGTGACTTGACCTCATGAAGAATTCTGTCCTTCTTAACGTGGTCTGCACATAAAGACTTCCCTCTTCTGAATTTTTAAATGTTTAGAGAAGACCTAAGACTCCATTTATAAGACCTGAAGTCTTAACCTTGTCCGGCAGCCAAGTCATTTTCTGAATGCAATACTCCATGCTTAGAGCATCCACACACCCCTTTATGCCACTAGGTCCATAGTTTTTCATTATATTTTAAAAAAACTCGATGGACCATCAGAAGAGGAGGCCAAAAAGTTCACCAGAATTAAACCTTACAAAAACAGTAGTCTTGATGAGATATCAATAATAAAGAAAAGGACCCCAAGTGTATCTCCAACTCTGGCATCTCTCCAGCAGTAAGGCCCATTTTCTAGTCTGCTAGACATCTCTACCTGAATGGAAGGGAAACTACAAAAGCATTAAGCCCCGACCTATTTTCTTCCTGTCTGCTCTGTGACCCACCACCCAAACTCTTTTCCTATTCCCTTTATCTATCAATGAAACTAGTCTTGAAAGCTCTTTGTTTCCCTTTTCTCCCTTACTCCCCACACCTAACCCCTTGATATCCACCATCCATCCCAGAAAGGGTCATCTGACTCCAGCCCACCTTCTTGTAGCTTCATCCTGGGATCTGCTGCAATTTTGTTAAGGATTACACAAAAATCTAGAATCAGGTAGACCTGGCTTTGAATTCAACTCTGCCACTTCCCAAGTGTTCAACTTTTGAGAAATTACTTCCCCTCATCTCTAAAAAGAAGATACAAATATATATCAATATTACATATTCAATAAATATGTAATGATGATTTACTGGAAAAGTGTGACATAATGAATAAATAAATGAAATTGCCTTTTCTAGTGTATAAGTTTATTATAAAAGAGTGAGAGATCCTTCTCATCTTTTTCCATATTCATTTTCCCTGGCAGTCTAGGTTGCTTTACCGCCCCCCAAGCAAAAGTTCACAAACCATTGTTTTGCAGAGTTTAGGTCAGAAGTCCAAACTCATTCCCTCAGGGCAGTTCCAGCTTATGAACTTGTTTTGTTCCATCTGTACAGAACTGATATGCAGCATTTAAAATTTTTTAATGAATTCTAACATTTAAAAATTAAGAACTATCCAATATCATTAGCCATTAAGGAAGTTCAAATCAAAACCACAATGAGATGCCACTTTACACCCACAAAAATGACTATAACCAAAAGGAGTGTCAGATGTTGGGCAGGATGCAGAAAAACGGGAACCCTCAGCCATTACTAGTAGAAATGTAAAATGATGCACTTTTGAAAATAGATAATTTCTTAAAAATTTAAACATATTGTTTGCTTTTGACCATAATTATTTTTTTTAAAAAGTTAAATGTGAATTTTCTATATGATCCACAATTCTACCCTTAGTCATCCATCAAAAAGAAAAAAAACTTATGTGAACACAAAGACTTGCACAGAATATTTGTGACAACATTAATCTTAGTTGCCAGAAGATAGAAACAACCTAAATGTCTATCAACAGATGGATTGATAGATGAAAGTGGTAGATCCATACAATAGACTGCCATTCAGCAACCAAAAGGAACAAACAACGGGTGTGTTCGACATGGATGGACCTTGGAAACATTATGCTCAATGAAAGAAGTCAGATAAGAGACCACATATTGAATCATCTCATCTATATGAAATATCCAAGCCGGGCGCGGTGGCTCAAGCCTGTAATCCCAGCACTTAGGGAGGCTGAGACAGGAGAATCGCGAGTTCAAAGCCAGCCTCAGCAATGGCGAGGCGCTAAGCAACTCAGTGAGACCCTGTCTCTACATGAAACACAAAATAGGGCTGGGGATGTGGCTCAGTGGTCGAGCACCCCTGAGTTCAATCCCCAGTACCA
>CM053402.1:47812305-47927900 GCA_028644305.1 Xerus rutilus
GGTACTGGGGATTGAACTCAGGGGCACTCGACCACTGAGCCACATCCCCAGCCCTATTTTGTGTTTTATGTAGAGACAGGGTCTCACTGAGTTGCTTAGCGCCTCGCCGTTGCTGAGGCTGGCTTTGAACCCGCGATTCTCCTGTCTCAGCCTCCCTAAGTGCTGGGATTACAGGCTTGAGCCACCGCGCCCGGCTTCAGCCCTTTTTATTTTTGAGACAGGGTCTCACTAAGTTGCCAAGGCTGGTCTTGAACTTGCCATCCTCCTGCCTCAGCCTCTCAAGTAGCTGGGATTACAAGCATGTGCCATCATGCCCAGAAGAAGATTACATTTCAATGTGTAATCAATTAAAAATCATTAATATTTCACATTCCTTTTTTCATTCCAAATATTCAACACTCAAAGCATGTTTTGTACTTATAGCATACATCAATTTAGACTAATTATATTTTAAATGCCCAGTAACTCTATGTGGCTGGTGGCTACCAGATAGGACAGGTAGGATTAGGTTGTATCCCCAACCTAAGGCAGTAGCTTAATACTTGATGCATAGTAGATGCTCAATAAACATTTGATGAACAGAAAAATGGCAGGATAAATAGTAGGATGGATGAATGGACAGCTGAATGATAGATGAAAGAAAGAAAAGAAGGATGGATGAATGGCAGGATGGATGGCTGGCTGAATGGCTGGATGGATGGATGGGAAAATCCTTCCAGCTTTGGAAAAGAGGTGTCATTTCAACTGAGCCTGAAAGAAGATCAAGATGGTAAAAATAAGGAGCGTGAATTGCAACTGCAAGGACGCAAGGAACCAAAGCATGGGCAAAGGCAAGGAAAAGTGATAATACCAGAAAATGGTGGGAAGTCATAGAGTATAGTCAAAGGATGGAAGATATGCCACACAAAAGATGGTGGAAAGTGATACCGGAGGTTCCTAAAAGCTGCCATCAAGGAACTCCCAAGTTGCTAGTCAATATTTGAAGAACACAAAGGAGAAAAGAATAACAAAAAGAAAGGAAAAAAGTTTGCAAAATGGTAGAGAAGTTTACTAGAGGACTCAAGTGGTAATCATTCTGGTAGTGGTGGCTGAGAGAAAGAGGAACAGGTTACTGGAGGTGAATGACTTGAAAAGTCTGACTTCTGGTTAATGGATCGATGATGGAATTGAAGATAAGGTTTTTGGTGTGAGAGTTTCTGTTGGTCCCTGGTATGTCAGACCTGGAGGGAACGTGAAGAGTCATATATTGGTCCCAAGGGCCCATGTTTGAAATCAAGCCTGACTATTGTCGTATGATGTTGTTCTGTGGCCACCTCATCTTCAAGGAGTCAAAGGCTAATTTGTTTTTCTTCATGTCAATCCTACTTCCATGTGAAAAAATCAGGAACTTTCTCTAGATGAGCTTACAATAAGCATGATTCTTCAGGGGGAAAAGCATGTGGTCATCTCATTTGAGATGGTTTTGAAAATCCCAATTCCTCATTCTTGAAAGATTAAAAAAAAAGTAGGTATATGCAAACATTTCATATGTATTTATGTGTGTGTGTATCTTTGTGTATATATACATATATAGCACTCTAGCACTGAGCTACACCTCCAGTACTGTGTGAATGACACACAGTAATTATACATATTTACAAGGTATAATTGTGACATTTCAATGCATATATATACAATGTATAATGATCATATCAGGGTAATTAGCATATCTGTCACCTCAGACATATATCTTGTGTGTTTGGTGCTAGGGGTGGAACCCAGGGCCTTACACATGCTAAGCCCACACTCTACCATTGAGCCACATCTCCAGCCCCAGACATATATCATTTCTTTGTCTTGGTAACATGCCAAATCCTCTCTACTAGCTATTTGGAAATATTCAATTAATGGTTGTCAACTACAGTTATCCTACTGTGCTATTAAACATTAGAAGTTATTCCTGCTAGCCAACTGCACCCCATGCCCATTAATGATCCTTTCTTCTTCCCTACTTCCCGCATTTGCAACTGTGTGACCTTGGACAAATGATATGATCTCTTAAGGCCTCAGTTTCCTCATCTGTAAAATGGCAATGATGACAGTGTGGACTCATTAAGATGGCTTTAAGAGTTAAAGAAAACAATATGTACAAGAATTGGGCTTTTAGGAAGTTTTCTCAGTAATATCTAGTAATATAGTAATATCTATTATAGTATAGATAGTATACTATCTATCTAGTATAGATATTATAGTATAGATAGTATAGTGTATCTAATATACTGATATCTATATTATAATATAGCAATACCTACATTATAGATATTATAGTTATAATATCTATATATTATATCTATATAGTCTATATTATATCTATATTATATCTATATATTTTAATATCTATATATCTATAATATCTATATATAGTGCTATATTATAATATAGTAATACCTATATTATAATATAGCAATATCTATATAATAGATATTATAATATAGTTATAATATCTATATATTATATCTATATAGATATATTGTATCTATATAGATATATTATATATATTATATCTATATATTTTTTTTTATTTTTTTTTTTAGTTGTAGATGGACACAATGTCTTTATTTTATTGGTTTGTATGTGGTGCTGAGGATCGAACCCAGGGCCTCACGCATGCGAGGCAAGCGCTCTACCGCTGAGCTACAATCCCAGCCCCCCAGTTATATCTTGAACCAAGAAGCAGAGAGGAGCAGGGAGAGACCAGGGTCTCCATATCTGCTCCGAGGGAATAATAAGACTATTTTCCATATCTGCTTTATAAAAGTTGACTGCCAGCCAAGAGACAGAGATCCAACTTTCTCAAATGGGCTTTGGATGGACATGTGGGGATCACAGAATCCAAACCTTTCCAGATGGAAGAGGCCATAGAAGCCAGCTAGTAATCATTCCACCAACGAAGAATTGCTGGAAACTTGCCCAAGATCACAGGAGCAAATTGGGGCAGAGCTAGGACTCAGCCCTAGGCCACCTTCCCACTCCTCATTCATGCCTCTTTGTGTCATTATCTGCTGCCGCAATTTTATGGTGCACCTACTGTGTATGGAGTACCATGCTGCACACTGGGAAAATGATACAGAGCATTTCAGTAAAGCCTCTAGGATTCAGAAAACAATTGTGTGTTTTGGTGGGTGTTGAAGAGGGATGGGAAAGAACTCAAGGACACAGGCTCATGTCTAACATAAATCAAGTGTGACCAGGAAAACACAGGGTGTCATGATGATGAGAGTCAGATCTAGAGGCCTGGGGAGATATAAGTAGAGGACTGCCACTCTTGCCCCAAAGTGTCTGTTTGTTTGTTTGCTGGGGGTATCAGGGATTGAACTCAGCTTAACCACTGAGCCACATCTCCAGCCCTTTTTAAAAGTTTATTATTATTATTATTATTAATTATTATTATTATTATTATTATTTGGTCCTGAGCATTGAACTCAGGGGCACTCGACCACTGAGCCACATCCCCAGACCTATTTTGTGTTTTACGTAGAGACAGGGTCTCACTGAGTTGCTTAGCGCCTCGCCATTGCTGAGGCTGGCTTTGAACTCGCGATTCTCCTGTCTCAGCCTCCCAAAGTGCAGGGATTACAGGCATGCGCCACCGCGCCCAGCTAAAGTATATTATTTTCAGGCAGGATCTCACTAAGTTGCTTAGGACCTTGATAAGTTACTGAGGCTGGCTTTGAACTCGTGATCCTTCTGCCTCAGCCTCCCATGCCACTGGGATTAGAGTAGTACACCACTGTGCCCAGCTCAAAGTATCTATTTATAAATCACAGGTAACTGGAGAGTTACCTTTTTCCCTTCAAATTCCTGCCAACCTGTGAAAATAGCTAACATTTTCCAGGTCCCCACCAGAGAGCAGGAGGCTCTTGGCTGATGCTGTATAGTGGGTAATATCCAGACAGCGGCTAGAACAGTGGTTAAACAGACACTTAAAGACAAGCAGCCTGAGCCGGCCGTGGTGGCACAAGCCTGTAATCCCAGCACTTATGGAGGCTGAGACAGGAGAACCGCGAGTTCAAAGCCAGTCTCAGTAATGGCAAGGTGCTAAGCAACTCAGTGAGACCCTGTCTCTACATAAAACACAAAATAG
This sequence comes from Xerus rutilus, assembly GCA_028644305.1. Taxonomy (NCBI): domain Eukaryota; kingdom Metazoa; phylum Chordata; class Mammalia; order Rodentia; family Sciuridae; genus Xerus; species Xerus rutilus. The sequence continues at coordinate 47,816,429 of CM053402.1, forward strand.
GGCTGGGGATGTGGCTCAGTGGTCGAGTACCCCTGAGTTCAATCTCCAGTACCAAAAAAAAAAAAAAAGACAAGCAGCCTGAGTCATAACTGTTCATGCCCTTGAGCAAGTCACTTAACTTCTCTAGATCTCTATTTCATACATGTCAGGGTCACAGTGCAAGGTAAAGAAGTCTGAATATTGTGGATATCATGGTGCCTGGCACACAGGTAACCCCTCAGTGGTGCCCGCTCTTATCATTCTCATACTTTCTATTTCCCTAGTCCCGGCTTCTGAGTCAATGGGAAGTTGGCTTCAAGACAGAGGAGCTCCCCCAGAACATACCTGGAGTCAAGATCTATTAAAAGTTTCTCTATCTCTCTTCATAGTCACATCTTTCACTTCAGGGAAAATTTCAAGGAGCTAAATTAGGAATGGAAAAGTTGCATCTGACAAAAGGTATGTGCAAACACATGTTTGCAAATGAGGTCAAGCTTTCAAAATACCCCTTCTCTGACAGATGAGTCAATCCCCATGCAGTGGTCTTACTATTTACCACGTATGACAGCACATTCTCTCAGTGACTGATGGGATCGTTTGCCAGGAGTTATATTGGAGGGAGTTACTCATTGGAAAATGTGGCTGCATTGCTCTATCTGAGATCTGAACTTGGACTTCCAGGGATTTCACCCAAAATAAGCCAAATTCCTCAGTTATAATTGTCAAAGAATCATAGCCAAGGAAAATTCGAGTGCCAGACCAGCACTAGCTCCTCTTAAAACAAGTTTGGGTCCAGGCAGAGGATGGTCATGGCTGTCAGCTGAGGAGCATGGGGCATGGGGCTTGTATGACTCTCACGGCTTTTATCATTATAACCAAGGAATGTTGCCATTTGTCTGCCATTCATCCTTTGATTTAGTTATTCATCTGCTTCCCCAACAGCTATCGTAATAACAGCCAACACTTGTATAGTACTTTTATATGCCTGGCGCTGAGCTGAGCACCTAATGCCTTATCTCTTCTCATCCTTCCAACAAGATAACAGCCTGAGTCTGCTCAGGCTGCTCTAAAAGAATACCAGAGACTGGGTGGCTTAAACAACTGACATATTTTTCTTGCAGTTCTGAACACTAGAAGTCCAAGATCAGGCTTGGTGGGCTTCTGGTGAAGCTCCTCTTCAGACTGCTGACTGCCAACCTCTCTTCTCACCCTCACATGGTAGAAAGAGGGGAGAGTGAGCTCTCTGAGGTTTCTTTTATAGGGGCACTAATGCCATTGGTGAGGGCTCCACCTCATGACCTAATCACCTCCCTAAGCCCTGCCTCCTAATACCATCACATTGGGAAGTAGGATTTCAACGTGTGAATTGGTAGGGAGGGCGACATGAACATTCTGTCCAACACAATACATGTTGGGTATCCCTTATCAAAAATTCTTGAAACCAAGCCGGGCACGGTGGCTCAAGCCTGTAATCCCAGCACTTAGGGAGGCTGAGATAGGAGAATTGTGAGTTCAAAGCCAGCGTCAACAACGGCGAGGCGCTAAGCAACTCAGTGAGACCCTGTCTCTACATAAAACACAAAATAGGGCTGGGGATGTGGCTCAGTGGTCGAGTGCCCCTAAGTTCAATCCCCAGTATAAAAAAAAAAAAATTCTTGAAACCAGAAGTGTTTGGGATTTCATAAGGAGTTCAGATTTTGGAATATTTGAATGTACATAATGAGTCATCTTGGGTATGGGACCTAAGTTTAAACATGAAATTCTTTAATTTTTTACATATACTTTGTATATATGGCCTAAAAGCAATTATTATACAGTATTTTTAGTGTGCCTGCATTTTGACTGTAACCCATCACATGAGGTCAGGTGTGGAATTTTCCACTTGTGGCATCATATTGGTGCTCAAGAAGTTTCAGATTTTTTATTTTATTTTGTAGTACTGGGGATTAAACCCAGGACCTCGTGCATGCTAGGCAAAGGCTATGTGACTAAGCTACATCCCTAGCCCAAAAGTTTTGGATGAAGCATTTAGGAGTTCAGATTTTTTAATTGGGGAATGTTTAACCTGTGCTATATTATCTAGCAGAGTCAAAAATAACAATAATCGAGGGCTAGGGTTGTGGCTCAGTGGTAGAGCGCTTGTCTCACACACGTGAGGCACTGGGTTCGATTCTCAGCACCACATACCAAATACATAAGTAAATAAAATAAAGGTTTAAAAAAATCTTTAAAAAACCCAAAATTATAATCGAGATGAATGGAGAAGTGTAAATATTTTATTTTTACTATAACTCATTCAGCCTTCTTTTCTTCCCCTGCTCTCTCCATTCACTGGTGTTGCATGGAAAGAGTCAAGTGACTAATCCAATTGAAATCTTCATCTGATCTGATCATCTAAATAGCCCCTTGGGTAATGTTCATTCTCCTTCTCTCAAAATGCCCCCTCTCTCCCTGGCATAGGGTTGGGGTGTATAAAGGAGGGTATGCGGCTAACTCTGTCTTGTGGCAGAGGGGAAGTTCTGAAGTCATTAGTGTAATGTCCTCTGGCCTCTACTACCATGTCCCATATCCTCTCATTTGCTATCTTAGCACGTCTTTCTCCTCTTCCTATGATCTACCCCTGAAGGCCACAATCTTGACCCAGCTTTCAAAGGTCCCCACTAGGGGTGGGATTCCTATCTTGGAAGTTGGGATTCCTTTTAACTTTCTCCCATATGTTTCCATTTGTTCCTCGAGATCCAACTTAGATTCAATTCCACTTTAATGAAAGCTGGGCACTGCAGCCTGATCACTCCCTTTCTTGGATCATTTTGGGTATTCAATTTGGCAATTAATTCTGTACTCTATTGAGATCTCTCTTATCTTTTACTTTTGTGAAGGTACTTTTATCTCTTATTATTTAATTTTTAAATCTCCATTGGGGAGCATGGATGATGCCTAATATTTGGTTGAATTCCCCAAACCTCCTAATCCAGTCTAGTACAAAGAATGATACAGGTGTTCACAGACAAGAGGTATATGAGCAGCCTCCAAAAGTAAAGTAGAATAAGAAAAAGAAAAAGAAAAAACAAAACAGTGGTGCTACAGAAAAATGGGCTAGAGATATAAATAGATAATCCACAGCAAAAGAAATGTAAATGGTCCTAATTACACTTCAAAAAAATGCTCACTTCTGCTAATCATAAGAACAATAAAAATTAAAACAACACAGATAATATTTATAACCTATCTGATGGGCCAAACCCCAAAATTTTTACAACATAGTCTTGGCAATGTAATAGAGAAACGGGAACATTGCATTATTAGAAAACTCTATTGTGTTTTGCAAGAATCTGCTGCATTTGTGTTGGGAGAAGGATTGGGCAATGTAGTTTACTTGTCTTTGCTTTTACTTGAACACTTTCCTTGCTCAAATCCTCCCCAAGAGTCAAAGCTAGGTCCATCTCCAACGTTGGCAGCAGTACAAACCACACCATTCATGGCGTTAAACATAGTCTTTCAAGGCCTTAGGGCAAGAGATGAGAAGTGGTTCCCTGGGACCTCAACAGTGTTAGTGAGAGAGGATGTTTCAGTCCCTAGATCTCACCGTGCCTGTGCTAAGTGCTGGTGATCCAGGGTCCATTTGAGGCATCTGTGGGCTTTTTAATAAGCGTATTATCTGTGTTTGTGATATGTAGAGTCTTCTAAAGCATGGGATGCTGGGCAGGGACCCAGAGTAGGAATCTCTTTTGCCAAGTTCCAAGGGAAGATCTGTTTTGGAGTCAACACTAACAACAAGAACAAAGTAGAGAGAGTATAAGTTTATGTAGTGTTTAGAAAGAAGAAGTGTGTGTGTGGGGGGGTGTGTGCACACGTGTGAGTGTGTGTTTACAAAAGGTAAAACATAAGTTTTTTACATGTTATGTATAGAAAAAGAGAGGTACTAGGTTAGAGAGAAAAAGATAAAACTACTCTATGAATATATCTTGTTTCGTAGATATGTCTTTAGAACCATGTGAATATTTTATATAACTATAACAAAATTCAGTTTTTACAAAGGATCATCACGAAAAATCTAAAGTGAATGAAAAAATAAACTAGACTTTTTTTTTTAGTTGTAGTTGAACACAATACCTTTATTTATTTTTTATGTGGTGCTGAGGATCAAACCCAGTGCCTCACAGGTGCGAGGCAAGCGCTCAACCTCTGAGCCACAACCCCAGCCCTAAACTAGGCTTTTCATGCAATTTTGACACATAATCACATAGAGAAAAACTATTTCAAGGGACTTTAAAGCCTAAATATATATTCCTAATGGGATACTTTCTAAGGGCAAAAAGAACTAAGAATAGAAAGGAAAGAAGAAGGAGGAGGGAGGAAAGGAAGGTAGGTAGGAAAGAAGAAAAGAGAAAAATAAATCATCACCTATTTCAGTAATCATATTGGTGGTGACTGTTATTTTGAGACTATTATATGTATACTGTGGGGTAAAGCAAATGAGTAAGTCTATTTCATTGCCAAGAACCAGAATCTTCAGTGTGGGAGAGAACACGTATATATGTAGGGTAGATGAGGTTAAGTAAGAACTTTATAGTACTGAATTTGGACTGGAAGTTTCAGTATGAATTGACAATAATATTTTGTCATTAAAAATAAACTTCCTAAAATGGATAGAACTTGAGAACATTATGTTAAACAAAATAAGACAAATTCAGAAAGCCAAGGGACATATGTTTTCTCTCATATGTAGAAGCTAGAGAGAAAAAAGGAAAAGAAAGATTGTGGAGGGGCAGATCTCATGAAAATTGAAGGGAGATCAGTGGAATAGAGGAAAGAGACCAGGGGAAAGAAGAAGGAAGGAAAAAGGGAAATACTGGGGAGTAATATTGGTCCAATTATATCATTATATTGTGTGCATCTGCAACTATATAACAACAAATCCCATCATAATGTACAACTATAATGCACCAATAAAATATAGAAAAAATCCACTTTCTACCTCTGTCCCTTAAAAAGGCTTAGAAATAATAAGCATATATATACTGTAAGTATATGTATATGCCATAAACTGTGGTCTATAAACTGTGGCCATAAACTGTGGTCTATAAATATGATTTCCCACTAACTAAATCAGGGCTCTGGGAGAAATGGCTAAGTCCAAGTCTGAGACAGAAAATATAAAAAATGAACTTAGCATATCTTGTCCCAGCAGAAAGCAAGGAAACAAAATATCAAAAATTACTAAGTTGGGACAAAAGGACTCAGTAGCTAACTTGAAGAGGCTCCCACTGGTCAAAGGAGGGAGGCACAATTTAATTATTACAGTGATAATAATGGCAATAAATTGAAACATATTAAATGCTTAAGTACACCAGTTCATAATGATAAAAAAAAACTGAAGAGAGCAAGGAAACAATGATTTTTAAAACAGGTAAATGAAGGGGAAACAAACACTCAAGCTTTTATATTGACTTTTCTGTATATTTGTGTCTCAGGATAGTCAAATAGTTTCTCCTTATAGAAGTATCATAGCTGATAAGTAGCAAGGGAATGAACTGGAACAACATCATTTTATAACCCCTGAAAATACCAGATCTAGATAGAAATCACGGATGTATACGAATATCACAAAAAGAAAAACAACCTGACTTGTGACCCTTGGTGGAAATTCACGATCCACCTGAGCTATTCTTGTCAAGCAAATCACACCTAAATATGATGGTGCCTCTGACTCTCACGACCAATTGATCAGGAATACAGAAGTGTCTTAGTCCCTTTTCTGTTGCTGTTACTGAATAGCACAGATTGGGTAATTTACAAGGAAAAGAGGTTTATTCATTTCATGGTTCTGGAGACCAGGAAGTTCAAGACTATGTGGCCAAGCCTGGCACTGTGATGCACGCCTGTAATCCCAGCAACTTGGGAGGCTGAGGCAGGAGGATCGCAGCTAGCCTCAGCAACAGTGAGGTGCTAAGCAACTCAGTGAGATCCTGTCTCTAAATAAAACACAAAATAGAAGCTGGGCGCAGTGGTGCAAGCCTGTAATCTCAGCACTTAGGGAGGCTGAGACAGGGAGAATCGTGAATTCAAAGCCAGCCTCAGCAACCCCGAGGCGCTAAGCAACTCAGTGAGAGGCTGTCTCTACATAAAACACAAAGTAGGGCTGGGGATGTGACTCAGTGGTCGAGTACCCCTGAGTTCAACCTCCAGTACCAAAACAAAACAAAACAAAACAAAACCACAAAATAGAGCTGGGGATGTGGTTCAGTGGTCGAGTACCCCTGAGTTCAATACCTGGTACCAAAAAAGAAAAACAGATTGGGTGGTGATATCTGCTGAAGTCCTTCTTAGTGGCAGGGACTCTTTTCAAAGACGTAAAGTGGTGCAGGACATCACATGGTGAGACATATTGGACATCCCACTTCAGATTTCTTCTATTTTTGTAAAGCCATAGTCCCATTGGATTAGGGCTCTTATCCTCAAAGCCTCAGTTAACCTTATTTACCCCCGCAAATTTCCCAGTCTGAATACTATAGTTGGGTTAATATTTCATGGCAGGGATAAATTTCAACGTGAGTTTTGGTAGGGATATTCAAACCCTGGCCAGAGGACAGAGACACATGACAAACTACAGGAAAACAATCTGAAAAATTCAGGTTGTGGGAAGTTTTATAGGACAAATAACATAATTTCTTCAATAATATAATGCAAGGAAATTAAAAGGAATGGAGAAAGAGAAATGGGAGAGAAACCTACAGATCACGATCAAAGTAGCCGGGTGCGGTGGCACAAGCCTGTAATCCCAGCACTTAGGGAGGCTGAGACAGGAAAATCGCGAGTTCAAAGCCAGCCTCAGCAATGGCGAGGTGCTAAGCAACTCAGTGAGACCCTGTCTCCACATAAAACACAAAAAAACACAATATGTAGACCTTATTTGAAGCTTGATTCAAACATTCAATTCATACATACTGAGTGGTATGCATGTGTATAGGAAAGGCAAGATTGCCTCCCACTCACCGGCCCACCGGGAAAATTTGAATACTGGTTGAATACATCAATATTAATTATTGTTAATTTTTTATTAGTGATAATGACAGAGTTAATTTTTTAGAGTATCTAGAGATACTTACTAAAAAATTGGCGGAACACTGGGCAATACATATGTCACAGTGCTCTTCTTTTACATGTTTGGATTTTTCCATAAGAATATGCTAAAAAGTAAATTAGCTCTAAAACCTCTTTTTTTCCTTATAAAAATAGTACATGATTTTTAAAAGATATTAAAATAATACAGAAATGTATTGAGTGGAAGGTAAAATCTCCTTTACCACCCTCCCATCCAATACAGGAAATGATTTTTTTTTGGTACCGAGGATTGAACTCAGGGGCACTCGACCACTGAGCCACATCCCCAGCCCTACTTTGTGTTTTATGTGCAAACAGGGTCTCACTGAGTTGCTTAGCACCTCGCCGTTGCTAAGGCTGGCTTGGAACTCGCGATTCTCCTATCTCAGCCTCCCAAAGTGCTGGGATTACAGGCGTGCGCCACTGTGCCCAGCTAGGAAGTAATTATTACACATGGTCGTGATGACTTTTTTGTTCTTTATTTTGGGGGTAGTAGGAATTGAACCCAGAGCCTCACACATGCCAGGCAAGCACTACCACTGAGCTATACCTAATATCCATACATAGTCACTCTGCTCAGAGGAGGGACTATACACTTATCCTTTTGGGTGCCCATGTGGCTTAGCCATGTGACTCAGCACCAATGAACTGTTAGTTGAAGCTACAAGCATCACATCTGTGTAGGCTCTTTAAGAGCCAACACATGGTTCATATTTGCTGTGTTCTCTATTCTCTCTGTCATGGGATGTTCCAGAAAGTTGGATCCCAGAGTGCAAAGAACAAGTCAGAACTGGCGCATGATGGACGCTAGCGTATTCGACAAGCGACCCTTTATTGTGTTTATAGCGTCCAAAAATCATATGCTAAGATTTTTAAGGTCACTCAGTACTGCCACTTAACTTTACCTAACCCAACTGATACAGTATCCTTCTGTATCTTGCAGTGTGCCTGTTCTGTATAACACAAATATATATACACAATTACTTTCTCCCAAATGCTATATTATACATATTGCTTTGCAACTTGCTTGTTTTTTAAAAGCTCAATAATGTATTGTGGGAATTTGAACTTACTTTAATGTAAGCCTAATCTGAGTTTCCAAATGCTCAAAAACAGTTTCCTAAAGCCAGAAATTTGTTTCTTTTAAATGGGAGTCAATAGAGGGGTTATCAAGTTAATGCATGGGGGAATTAAGCTGAGTGTGAATTCCAACATTAGAGCCTTCCTTGTTTCTGGAGTGTTATTGACAGTGAGCTGTGGATTTGCATGATTCCACATGCTTTTCCTGCCCAAGGAAGCAGGAAATCCAGGAGGTTGTTTAAGTGCCTGTCTTTCTCTTTGTAATTTTGCAGGCCCTGTCTGTGGTTGGAAGCAAAATCCAGGATTTCCTCAATAGCTTGGAGTTGGAGGGCTGTTACTGTGGTTATGACTTCAGCCCAAGTGTCAGGAGAATTGAGTACTTAGTTTCTTGGTTATGCTATCAAACTGAAATTAAAATTGGCCTCCTGGGTCCCCTATATTATGGCACTACTGTGCTGAACCTTTGTGTCATCTTTCACTCTCTCACCTGCTTGCCTAGGAGCTCTTGGAGGCAATTTTTATCTGTTTGGTTCACTCTATGTTCTCAGTGTCTGTAATATCTCCTGACATATAGTAAATGCTTAATAAATACTCCACAGATGAATGACTCCAAGCAGTTGCGAAGCCTTGTGACTTCTCCCCCTATAATTTATCTTCCACCTGTCACATCATCCTCTGTCCATATCCATTGAGATAACCTGTGGTAGATGAAAAATTTCAAGTTTTGTCAATCCTCCCATTGAAAAGTGAGTCCATGTCCCAACCATTGAATCTGCATGTAGGGGGTCGACTACTTGAACCAATAAATATGATAGAAGTGATACCATGGCAGTCTCCAGACCCTGGACAGACAAGGATCTCCAGAGATCAGCAATTTCTACCTCTTGTCTCTCAGAACCCTCACTTTTAAAGACCTCACTGCTGGAGAGACCCTGAAACTACATGGAAGGGGAAAAGGTTCATCTGAACCCAGTCCCCAGCCATTTCTTCCAAGAAGCCAGGCATGTGAGGGAAGCTATCTTGAGTCTTCCAGACTGTTTGACCACACCTGTTGAATACCATTGGGTGATCTAGGGCATACTGTACAAAACAGAAGAATCACCCAGTTGAGCTCTACACACTTCTTGATCCACACAATTGTGAGTTGTAATAAAATTATTGTCATTTTGAGCCATTAAAGTTTTTTTTATTTTTGTCAATTAATCCCACAAATATTTATCCTGTGGTTTGTCATGTGTATGGCACTACAGTCAATTTATCTTCTAAATGCTTACAGCCTAGTATGCTAAAAGAGAATCAACACAGTCAGACAAAATGGAGCCCTACAACAAAACAATATGCGAAGACCAAAGTAATTTTATTTATTTATTCATTTTTTGGTACTGGGGATTGAACTCAGGGGTACTCGACCACTGAGCCACATTCCCAGCCCTATTTTGTGTTTTATGTAGAGACAGGGTCTCACCGAGTTGCATAGCACCTCCTTGTTGCTGAGGCTGGCTTTGAACTCGCGATTCTCCTGTCTCAGCCTCCCTAAGTGCTGGGATTACAGGCATACGCCACCGCGACCAGCTAAGAGCGAAGTAATTTTAGTGAAGTAAAATAACATATTTACCTGGAGTATATTGGGATTTCTGGAGAAGTCTCCAGTAAAGCATCCTCCATTCTTATTGATGTTCTGAACAGAGAAAACAGGAATGTTGAGCCATTAAGTTTTGGGGTTATTTGTCAATAGAGCATAAAATAACCACAATGTTGCTCTGACTTAGGAACTTAGAACTTCTTGCATGAAAAACTGACCCCTCCAGGCAGTCTCTTACCCTTCCCAGTACTGCCTATACTGCTCAGGTGAGTCTTCATGAGGAAACCATGTGAGGCTCATGTTGACCATTGACAGACCACAGCCCTATCCTTTTAGCATGCCCTATTGGTCTTTCAAGATCTATCTCTGAATCCAACGTTCCATGTACCCCTTGTCCTTCCCTCACATGTCTTATATCCTAACCTCCATTCAGCTTTAGATGAGTCCCCTTGACCTCCCATGATTTTTATTTTGTTCATGTTTTCTCTCATCCTGGAATGGCTTTCCTCTCATCCATGTATGTCCACATCCTACTTGCCTTCTGAAGATGTCCACAAATGTCCATCACCCAGGAGGAAAGGATCCTTGAATTTTCACAGCATTTTATCTGGACCACTCATAAAACTTACCCTTTTCTTCCTTTTAAATTTGGAAACATATCTTTAACATTCCTCAAAGACTAGGAAATCCTTACAGACAGGATTCATTTGTTACTTACTTATTTTAAACTCATTATTGAACTTAACAAAACAACAACAACAAACTTGGGTCTTATAGATCCTTAAGAAATATTTGTTGAACAAATAGGTGGATAAATGGGTGAATGGGGATCAGTCTCACTTCTTTGTGACCACAGCTCAGCAGCAGTCACATCACAAGCATGTACCCTTACAAACCACAGGTTTAGTTTTCTCATTTGTACATTGGTGGAAATAACAATATTATAATATCAGTCTGGCATCTCTAATATGGTTGTTGTGAAGCTTGGATGGGATGTGAAGATAAGAAGCATTAAATGCAAGGTATTCACATGGAATTAAATAAAGCCGATAGTTATCAAAGGTGGCTGATGTAATTGATGTCTCAGTACATTTATAACAAGCCAAGAAATTTAAAGAAAGGTCCAGAGTTGTTCCCAGGGACACAGCCTGGAGAGATATGTGGTATACAGGGAAAGACCAGAGCAACACAAGGGACCACCAATCTATTCTGTTTTCTTCTTCTTTTTTTAAAAAAATATTTATTTTTTAGTTGTAGTGAACAGACTATCTTTATTTTATTTTTATTTGGTGCTGAGGATCGAACCCAGTGCCTCACGCATGCTAGATGAGCACTGTACCACTGAGCCACAACCCCAGCCCCTCTGTTTTCTTCTTAATCACACACTTCAGGGCAAGAGGAGAAAATGAAACCCTATAGCCTTCTGTCCCAGCTCCTAGCAGGTACCAAGTACCAGGTCATCTTAGCTGCCTGGGTCCCTTCCAACCAAATGCTCAAGCACCTTTGAGCAACAGCCTTGTGGAATCTGGACTCTTGCTATAGATGAAAAAAATCCTACTCACATCTGCTGAAGTGGAGAGGGAATTCCATTGGCCCATGTAGATTCTGGAAAGTGTCTGAAAATACACTATTTCAGGCCTGGTCAGAGCATTTGCTGAGCCATGTCCCAGGCCTTTGGTTTTCTGTCTGCATTTCTCAGCTCTGCTCTCTTCTGTCTCAATTTCCATTAGAAGCAGGCTCTCCCATGTGGTGGCACAGATGGTACCTAGCAGCCTCACACTTACATCCTACCAGTTTAGCACCACTCCTCCCCGCAGTGGAAGAGAGCTCTTCTCTTTCCCAATAGTTCCAGAAAAAGTCTTGGGATTAGGACTCACTAGACACACTGGAGTCCTTTCTCTGAGCCAATCACTGTGGCCGGGGGGTTGACCCTTCTGATTGTCCAGTCCTAGGCTATCTGGAGACCTCAGGATCTGAAGCTGGAGGTGGTGATGGTAGTGATTATCCTAAAGGAAAGGGTGGTGCTGTCACCAAAGGAATGGGGAAGAGAAGTTAGTTAGGGAAAAGAATTTATCCCATTCCATTGGTCCTAGCAGGAGATACCAAGTTCTACATAAAAAGAATGTTTTTCTTTAAGCCTGGTGTTGGGTGTTCTTTCTTCCTTCCTTCCTTTCTTCTCTTTCTTCCTTCCTTTCTTCTCTTTCTTTTTTCCCTGGGGATTGAACCAAGGATCTTGTGCATGCTGGGCAAGTACTCTACCAGCTAAGCTATATCCCCAGCCCAGGTGCCTGTTTGATAAAGTTAGAAGGCTGTTATTTGAAAAGATGAATATAACTGAAAAACCTCTGGTATTACTCATGTTAAGAAAGGGAGGGGCTGGGATTGTAGCTCAGTGGTAGAGCGCTTGCCTCGCATGCGTGAGGCACTGGGTTCGATCCTCAGCACCACATAAAAATAAAGAAAAATATTGTGACCATCTACAACTAAAAAAAAAATTAAAAAAATAAAGAAAAGAAAAAAAGGGAGAACAAATTACCAGTATCAAGAAGGAAAGATAAACTGGGCGTGGTGGCGCAAGCCTGTAATCCCAGCACTTAGGGAGGCTGAGACAGGAGAATCGCGAGTTCAAAGCCAGCCTCAGCAACAGTGAGGCACTATGCAACTCAGTGAGATCCTGTCTCTACATAAAACACAAAATAGGGCTGGGGATGTGGCTCAGTGGTCAAGTGCTCCTGAGTTCAACCCCTGATACCCCCCCTACAAAAAAAAAGAAGGGGAGAGGAGATGCAGAGACAGGCACAAAAGGAGAATGTCATGTGCTGATGGAGGAAGGAATCAGAATAATGTGTTTACAAGCCAAGGAGTGCCCAGGATTGCTGGCAAAACTGAAGCTGAGAGAAAGGCACAGAGCAGATGATAGAAATATAGACTGAGAGCCTTCGAAGGAACCAACCCTGCTGACACCTTGACTTCATACCCCCAACCTCCAGAACTGTGAGAGAATACATTTCTGTTGTTTAGAGCCTCATAAGTTTGTGGTCATTTGTCACAGCAACTCTAGGATATGAATTTTTTTCCTGTATTAATGAATTTCCTGGTTATTAAAGCAAAATTATGTTTCTCTTACATATAGCTAATTATAACATGGTATGTACACTATGCTATATCCTGAGGCTACAAAGACAAACTGGACCCTGTTCCTACCTTTGAGGCATTTGTCCTATGGCACTAAGCCCCAGGGTCATCTAATGTTACGAGGGCCAACATCCAGCAGAGGGACAAAGAGAAAGTCAAAGTCATACTGGGAAGACAATGTCCTACCCCTGAACATTCCCCAAATACACATGGCTTCCCAGCTCAAATTTCTTAGCCTGGCACTGAACGCCTCAGTCTATATTTCTATCATCATCTCTCACCATATTTAGCTTCTCCTTTCTTTCCATCTCTGTTATTGTTTGGATCTCAAATGTTCAACCAAAGCTCATGTGTTGAAAGCATGATCTCCAATTCAGCAAGTTATAGAGGTGGGGCTATACCTCATTAGTACATTAATCAATTTGCTGGATTAATCCCTTGATAGCTGAATGGACTACATGTAGTAGGCAGGTGGGGAGTGGCTGGAGGAAGTAGACCCTGGAGGGCATGGCCTTGGTCTATATCTGTCCCTGGTCCCTTTCTGTCCTGCTCCCGGCCTCCTGCTGCCATGAGCTGAGCAGCTCTCCTCTGCCACTTCCTTCCACCATGACGTTCTGCCTCACCTCAGGCCTAGAGCAATGGAGTCTGCCAGTCATGGACTCAGAAACTATGAGTTAAAATAAATTTCCTCCTCTAAGTTGTTCTTGTCAGGTATTTTGGTCACGAACATGAAAAGCTGACTAATACAACCTCTTTTGCTATAGTTATATTAAATTATTAAGTATACCCAAAGATGCCATATGCTTTCACAAGTTGTTACATTTGCTCATAGTGGTGATCTACATAGAGTTCTTTCCTCTACCTCAAAGTCTTGACTATCTTTACTAGTTGCCTAGGGCAGCCATAATAGACAACCACAAAAAAGGTGGCTTAAACCAACAGAAATGTATTCTCTTATGGTTCTGGAAGCTAGAAGTCTGAAATCAAGGTGTCATGCTGTCTCTGAAGACTCTAGAGAGAATCATTCCTTGTTTTTTCCTTGCTTTTGCTGACTGTCAGCAATCCCAGACATTCCCTGGCTTGTAGACATGTCACTCTGATCTCTACCTCTGTTGGCACATGGCATACTCCCTATATCTGTGTCTGTGCCCAGATTTCCCTGTTTTTATAAGGACACTGAGTCATTGGAATAGGACTCACCCCAATCCAGAATGAGCCTCCTCTTTTATTTTTTTAAAATATATTTTTTTTAGTTGTAGATGGACACAATGTCTTTATTTAATTGCTCTGTATGTGGTGCTGAGGATCGAACCCAGGGCCTCATGCATGCGAGGCAAGCGCTCTACCGCTGAGCCACAGCCCCAGCCCCCAGAATGAGCCTCCTCTTAACTTGATTAAATCTATAAGGAATGTGAACAAGGTCATATTCATGGGTACTTGAACAAATCTTTCAGGGGAACACAATTCAACCCACAACATCATTCCTTCAAAGCTCGGTTCAAATGCTACCTCCTCTAGGAAGCCTCCATTACTTACCTATGGCACAAATGTCTGGCATCCCTGAGTTCTGCCTTAGGTTTATCACCTTTGGCTCTGCAAGAGAGATCTTTGTGAATTCATTTATGTAGAGATTTGAAGGACAGGACTGGGACTGAGACTTCTTGTGTGTGGCTCAAATCCATTGGTAAGTACCTATTTTATTATTTAGAAAATAATCTATAAATGCATGCCATTTGGAATTGTACTGGTAAAGAATGGTTTGCAAGCCACTGGGAGGAAAAAGAATAAGATTAAAACTGGCATTAATACAGCTTATCTACTTCTGTTCCCACCTGAAATGGTCAGAATTTTGGTCTCTTGCATCCTCTAGATGGGAGAGCTTTGAACTGTTCTGAGGGATTAAGAAGAGTCTGAAACTCCAAGAATGGTCCCACCCAGTGACCACTAGGGCTCCAGAATGGTGACACCCCCCTTTGATCTAGTGATAGCTCCCTACCCCCAACTTTGCCTGGTTGAAAACCCTAAACCAAATCCTTAACTGGAAGAACTGTGTCAGACCCCCTGAAAGGACAGCCTGGGTCCCCATGGAACTTCATCACAAAGTTGTTGGCTGGACACTGAGCCCAGATAATGCTGATCTCAATACTAAGAGGAAACAGAATGGCTGGCCCAGAGCCCAGGCTCATTCCCTCCATAGTCTAAGCATTTGACAGAAGTGGAGCTATTACCATCTGCCTCCAGACAAGCGAGTTAAGAATAACTTTGCAGAGGCTGCGCTCTACAGGCCTAGTCATCCTGAAATAGCTGAGACATGATCGCCCAGTACCTTGATGCCTGTCTTTCAGGGAGCGACTGCAGAGAACGGGCCAGGAAAACATGGCATTATTTTTCCCTCTTCATGAGAATGTTTCAGTGAGACCCCAAATCAGACTTCAAGGCCCGGGTTCCAACTACGTCTTGGTTAGGGTTTCTCCTAGTATTTTGGCGTCTCTTGCCAAATCGCACAGTTCCTGATGTAAGAACTATTTTGAATCAGGATCTCAGAGCAATTGGTCTCCTTAGGAAAACTCACAAATAAATTCCAATGGAAAAAGACATATTAGTAAGAGCCCTTACATAGCATTTGCATGGCCTTCTCAGGTGCTGTTTGAAGCACTTTACATAGATAGATACTACAGTAGACTAAATTATTGTCCCAAATATTCTCTGCATCTCTTTGTGAGAAAATTATATCTCTCCACCATGTTGATATCAAACCTATGTAACTGACTTTGGCCAGGGAAATATAAACAGAAGTTACATGTGTTATTTTTGAAAAGAAGCCTTAAGAGTGTCAACCATGCCATCAACTATGCCTTAATACCAGCAGTGTTCTAAATAAGGGCTGTTTCTTCAGTATGGTCCCAGAGGAGAGAGCCAAAGGCAGCCTGTAATGGACATTGTGCTATAAACAAGAAATGAAACTTGGCCTGTGTAAGCCACTGAGATTTTGGAGTTGTTTGTTTTTGCAGAACAGCTTAGCCTAAGCTGACTAGTATCATCATTCCTATTTCACAAATGAGGGAAGCCAGGCACACAGAGATTGTGCAACTTGCCCAAGGTCATACAGCCAGGCTGTAGAAGAACCAGGATTCAAATGCAGTCAGAGCTCTTAACCATATCGGTTTATTGCCTTGGAAATCATCTTTGTTGTTTTCCTTCAAAACTCCTTTATCTGACAATATCCCCATATATATTATTTTTCTTCATTTCCCATGGAAGTAATTAAGAATACTCCATAGCTCATTTGATCCTCAGTAGGTAGACTCGACCAGGTATAGACTCTGTATAGTAAACATCCCTGGTTACTGAAGGAGTCAGACTCATTGGTATGTGAAGCAGGAAACAACTTTATTTTTTCCACACTGAAAGTCTTGCAGGAATTAGTAAACTATTCACCATTAGAGATTTAAAAACCAGGATCAAATCTAATATCAAAACGCTAGTTTCTCAATCATTAGACAGCTGCTCTCCTACTACAGGTTTGGAAATCTGCAATAGAGAGAGAGAGAGTCCTGGTTGGCCTCTTCCTTGCTTCTCTGTAGGACTCTTCCACACCTCCTCCACCCATCTGACTGCCTCAAGCTCTTGCAAAGTGAGAGCTGGGGCTAGGAGATGGGAATGAGTGGCAGGAAAAGTCTTACTTGGCTTTAGTGCTCTCTGGATGTGGCAGGCACTGGCACTTTGTGACAAGAGCTTGTTAAGGATTCCCCGGAGATTCTCTGGCTGGGACATCCCCTGGCACCACTTTCCGGCCCTGGCAATATACTAGCCAGGCAACCACTTATGATTAGCCGTCTTATCTCTTCTGTTTGGACTCCATCCGTAGGAAACACCTATCTGTTTTCTGGCACTATTAATTGGTTTCATTTTATATAATTGGTATCATAGACTACGTATGCTTTTGGGGACGGGGCTAGCCAGGGTTTGACGTATTTCACTCAGTAAGTCTCTTTAGATTCACGATGGGGTCCTTTTTCAAGATCACTTTCTATGGGTGTAGCAGGCCCATGGGAAAGTCCATTCATCTATGACCTGTCATGTGCAAATATAGCCTGTTCCCACGCAGCCATCCTGAGCTACTCTATCTTTATTTTGCAGGTATGGCAGGCTCCAGGGTGAGGCCACGCTAGGGCACACAGGCAGGCTCTCTAAGCACATGAAGCTCTGCTTCACTTGGTTTGAGGACAGGCACCCCCTCCTGCCCCTTGTACCACAGGTTGATGACTTGGTGGAAACTCTCCCTTTGCAACCTGCTGGGGAAGTTGGGAAGTTCCAGTTCTCCCTTGTGTATCTTGCAGTGATTGATGCTCTGAGAGCCCCCAAAATGGATGGTTTGGGATCATTTTTTTTTTCTTCCTTTTTAGTGAATTCTGCGTAAATGGTCTGGAGCCTTTCTTTGAAGTATGCGGTCACCTAACACCCTGTTTTCTCAGTTTGAGGGCCCCCATTGCAACAGAGACAGTAGGAAAAGCTGCAAGTTAACACCCTGTTATGGCAACTTGGAAGTTAAAGGGGCCCTTGCTTAGGAATGTCCCTAACCCTGAGACCTCAAATTGCACTTGTAATCCGTGTGTCCCAAACCTCTCCAGCTTGGGAGGCCATACTGCCATTTAATGTGTAAATCATAATCGCCAGGCCCCAGCGTCCTTGGCCGCATACTTTTACCAGGTTGTTTTCTACAAGTTTTCTGGGACTCCTGAAGAAATGATCCAAAGGGCTAAAAATCCACCTTGACTCCCCCCCTCTTCTACTCAATAAGCCTTAAGATTCTGGGTCATTTCCCCTTTCCTTTCTCTTGAAGGAGCCCTCCTCAATCTAGAGGCTAAGTCCTCAGTATTTCAGTATGCTTTCACTCTAAGCATGGACGCAAATGTCTCCCTCAAGTGCCACCAGCAAAGCCGAGGCAGATTTGAATATTTAGGGAGACTACTGAAAACTTGGAGGTAACAGAAAAAATAGTATGGAGGATCTTCATACTGTCTTCTTAGGGTTGCCAGATAAGATACAGGATGCCCAGTTAAATCTGAATTTCAGATAAGCAACTAATATGTCCCAGGCAACATTTGGAACCACACAGTAATTGGGACATACTTAGGAAGTTCAAATTTCACTGGATGTCCAGCATTTTATCAGGCTGCCCTCTATATTCTGGGTATCTCTCTGTGGTCCCTTATATATCTACTGGATCCAACTTATCTCTCCCAATGGGAACATCCCAGAAAAACTCCCTACCCTGGGTCCAGCCTTTCCATTCCTTAAAGCTCCAAGAACAGGAAGTTTTCCCCTCCAGGAATCCAAGCCTCCTTCCAAGTCCCTATTTCTGGCCACAGACTCATAAAAAAACATCCATTCCTTTCAGGGAACACTCCCCCTTAGCCCCAAGAATGTGCTGTTGCCCTCTGTCCCCTAATGGTATTGGAACAATGCTCTAAAATCAGCACATTTTCTAAAGTCTGCTTTGCATAATAACTCTTTATTTTATTTTATGGTAAATTGTACACAAGGATGTTTTGATTTATGACTACAATGTGGATTAATTAAATCAATTGAATTAACATCTTTGTCATCTCAAATATTATTTATTTGTGATGAGAGTATTTGAAATTTACTCTAAGTGCTTTTGCAATGTACAATACACTGTTATTAACTATATTCACCATGCTATGCAATGAATCATAAAAAAAATTATTTCTCTAGTAGATCAGATATTTTGTGCCCTTTGACCAACGTCTCCCCATTCCTCCCATTCCTCCCATCCTGTGGACTCTACTCTCTGCTTCTATGAGTTTGATTATTTTAGATTCCACATAAAAGTAGGAACCTGCAGTATTTGTCTTTCTGTGCCTGGCTTATTTCACTTAGCATAATGTTCTCTATTTCCATCCATGTTGTCACAAATAACAAGATTTCCTTCTTTTTCTTTTTCTTTCTTTAGTTTTGCAGTGCTGGGGATTTAACTGTGGGCCTCATGCATGCTAGGCAAGTGCTCTACCACTGAGCTGTATTCCTGCCAAGGATTTCCTTCCTTTTAAAGGCTGATTGGTGTTTCATTGCATATAAATACCACATCTTTTTTTTCTATATCTGTTCATAAGTTGATGGACACTTAGGTTGATTTCAAAACTCAGTAATTTTTTGTTTGTTTTTTGTATCAGGGATAGAATCCAGGGGCACTTAACCACTAAGCCGCATTCCCAGCCCTTTTAAAATTTTGAGACAGGATCTTGCTCAGTTGCTCAGAGCCTTGATAAATTGCTGAGGCTGGCTTTGAATTTGCAATCCTCCTGCCTCAGTCTCCAGAGGTGCTGGGATTACAGATGTGCGCCACCCCACCAGGCCAAAACTTGGCCAAAATTTACAGTAGTGCTAGAATGAACGTGCAGATACCTCTTTGACAAACTGATTTAAAATCTTCTGAGTAAGCATCAGATGTGGAATTGCCGGATGTGTTAGTCAGGGCTCTCTAGAGAAATAGAACCAATGGGAGTTATGATTATGAAAAGATGATTTATTAAACTGGCTTGTACAACCAAAAGCGGGATAGTCAACAATGGCTGTCTGCAGGCTGGAGAGCTGGAGGAACCAGTAGCTGTGCAGTCAGTCTAAGATGCTGAAACCTCAGAACAAGGAGGATCAACAATGCAACCCCAGTCTAAGACCAAAGGCTTCTGGAAAGTCCCTGGAGAATCACTGGCAGAGTCCACTTTGGAAGAATGAAGGAGTGAGAGTCTGATATCCTCAGGTTATCCCAGAAGCAATCAAGAACCTGTTCAAGAAGAATGGAGCTTACATCTGCTGCAGCTTCCTTGTTCCTCCAACTTTTATTCCATCCAAGCTTCCAATCTATTGGATGGTGCTGCCCACTTAGGAAGGGTTTCCACTTCACTTCATTATTCCACATGTCAGTCATTCCTAGATACACCCTCACTGACACACCCAGAAACTCCTTAATCTTAATCCAATCAAGGTGACAATTCAAATTAACCATTACACTGGATCATATAGTAATTCAAATTGTGGGGTTTTGTTTTGTTTCATTTTTTTTTTTTTTTTGTTTTGGTGGGGCTAAAGATTGAACCCAGGGCCTTATGAATGCTAAGCAAGGACTCTACCACTGAGCCCTAGCCTCCGCCCTATTTTTAGTTTTTTGAGGAACTTCCATACTGCTTTCCATTATGGCTGTACTAATTACAGACCCACTAGCACTGTGCACAGCTCACTTTTCTCCTCATGCAGAGCTGTTTGTTGTTGAGTAACCTGGCCTGAAGGAATGTGGGATATATCAGCCAGGCTGGCTCTGGGACATGCTGCCTATAGGGGGGATTTGGTCAGCCTTGGGTGAAGATTCAGCTCCAGTAGTCATCCCTGGGGCTTCTGACCACAATTTTCTGTCTTTAGACAAGATCACATCACACATTTGCCCAGAAGAAACGATCATTTTAGGGGTTGTGATGCACTCTGTCCCACAAGAAGTCACCATTTACATCTCCATGTGGAGCAAAGCAGCCCCATTCTACAACTGGACATTTAGCTTTACAGAATCAAAGGCCTATTGAAGTCTTTCCCTTAAATCAAGACTGTAAATTGTCTTCAGGCTAAAATCCCAGCTTCTACTTAAACTTGGATGCTTGTGCATCAGTTTTAGGGCCATGTGTGTAGTTCAGTGGTAGGATGCTTGCCTAGCATGCCTGAAGCCCAGGTTTTGATCTGTAGCACTCACTGAAAAAAAGATAAAAATTTAAAAAATTAAAATGTCAGTTTTCCCTACACAGATCCATCCAACTTTTAGCCAGATAGGGTGGCACACACTTATAGTCGCAGTCCTCAGGAGGCCGAGGCAGGAGGATTACAAGTTTGAGGCCATCCTGGGTCTCAAAATAAAATAAAAATTTAAAAGGGGCTGGGATGTAGCCCGATGGTAGTGCTTGCTTAGCATGTTTGAGGCCCTGGGTTCAATCCCAACATTGAAAAAAAAATTAAACTTCAGTCTTAGCCAAGATATCACCTGATTCCCAGCCCCATATGGACCACTGTAAATTTATCCAATTCATTTTCTGAATGCATTCCTAGGTTTTTTGGTTCAAAACCTAGAGCAGCTTCAATAAGGCAGCTCAGCTGACATTGAATTCTTCAAAAAGCTGAAGCTTATCCCCATGAAAACCAACACTTTGTTTATTTTATCCATTTTGATTGGAATGTGTCAAAAATGTCACAGCACAGAACTGTCTGCTTTCTTTTCTTTCTTTCTGTTTTTTTTTTTTTTTTTAGTTTTTCTCTTTTGTCCTTAGGCTACCAGATGGTTGACACTACGGCAAACATGTCTTGTCTCCTCCAGCAGACTCTCCCCATTTTTTATTCACTGCTGAGAAGGATGTGTTAAACAGAGTAAATAGTATGTGCAAGCTTACAAAAAAAAAAAATCAACCTGAATATACAATAGTGATTATTAGAGGTTGGGAAGGGTTGGGGGAAGGGTAGATAAAGGAAGGCTGGATTTGATCAGTACACTCTGTGTGCATATATTGAAATATCATACGGAACTCCATTAATATATACAATTAACACATATTGATAATTTTTAAAAAAAGAGTAAATAGAAATTCAGGGTCCAAAGACTTCTTGCAAGTAAAGTTCTTGTCTTCTGTGTGGAACTATGTGCAGGTTATTCCAGGTGCCTGGAGAGTCTTCTTTTGCTTCATGACTTAATTTTAGATTTTCATCATTCTGAAAGATTAAGATTTCTTCCCTTTTTGATCAGTGAGATGTTGTAATAATGAAGCTTGCAAGTTTCTTTAGAATGCGCAATGGCGAGCTCTCCAAGTTAGAGCTGTTGCCACGGGAACCAGGCAAAGTTTGCTTAATGTATAAACCTGGTTATTGTGTTTAAAATTCCAGGAGCAGCCAGTGACTCCTGTTGGGAAAGCAGAAACTCTGCTTTTGGAGGAAAGTGGAAAAATACCCATTTCTTATGGGAAAAGGGTAATTCCGGAGGTTCATCCTCAGTGGCCCAGAGGCAAAGGGACAATTCTCCTGTACCTGCTTTCTTTTGTGCATCTATTGGGGGAAGGAAAGCGGGAAAGGGAAACAGCAGCTCTCTTCTTCCACCCTGAGGCTAAGGAGCAGAGGCCCAAAGAGCAGAGAAAGTCCACAACCATGACACCAGCTCTAAGGCAGAAAGAGCAAGTCTGTGAGAACCATCAAAGGAACATTTGGATCCTAAAGCATCAAGGGAGGACAAAAAAAATATTGTTTTTTCTCTAAAAGAAAATAAGTTAAGTAGCTCAGTGGTAGAGCACTTGCCTAGCATGTATTAGGCCCTGGGTTCCATCCCCAGCACTGGAAGAAAGAAAAAGTTAAAAAATTAAAATGTTGAGAATGAAGGAATTTACTTAATGCCACTGAACGGTAAATTTTATATATTTTACCATAAAATGAAAACATTAAATGATTCCTCTTTGCATGCTAATATCTCCTTCCCACCTCCCCCCTACCATCGTTCTTCACCCCCTGCCCTGCTTCTATGGGAGAGGGAGCACATTAGGCAAAGAATCTTAGGTTTCAGAAGGTCATCTAGTTAATCGTGCTTAGTTAACTGCTGTGGAAACTAAGACTCACAGAGATTGGGGACAAATATACATCCTAACTCCTAACCCAGGATGTTTTTTCACTGTATCACTTGGGGTGGGAAGATTCCTGGAAAATTCAGGACTTTTCTCACTTACAGTGCTCTCTCAGAACTATAAAGAACAGTGTTTCCATAGAACAGTAGCCCAAGAGATGCAATTTCACTTCTGAATTAAAAGTGGTGACTTGAACTGGTATTGATACACCCCTGCTCACAGTAGCCCTCTTCACATTAGCCAAAAGGTACAAACCACCCAAATGTGCATTGATGGATAAGTGGATTGGCAAAACATAATATCTACAAACAGCTCTACAATTATACAGCCTTAAGAAAATTCTGGTAGCTGGGCGCGGTGGCTCACGTTTGTAATCCCAGCATTTAGGGAGGCTGAGACAGGAGAATCACGAGTTCAAAGCCAGCCTCAGCAATGGTGAGGCGCTAAGCAACTCAGGGAGACCCTGCCTCTACATACAACACAAAATAGGGCTGGGGATGTGGCTCAGTGGTCGAGAGCCCCTGAGTTCAATCCCCAGTACCAAAAGAAAAGAAAAGAAAAGAAAATTCTGACGTATGTGACAACATGGGTGACCTTTGGGGACATGTTGCTAAGTGAAGCCAGTCATAAAAGGATGAATATTGTATGATTCCACTTTTAGGAGGGAGCTAGACTAGTCAAATTCATAGATGGAAGTAGAATGACAGTTGCCAGGATCCAGGGAAAGGGAGAATGGGAGTTTAGTGCTTACAGGGTACATAGTTTCTGTGTGGGAAGATGAATAAGTTCCGAAGATGGTGGTGATGGATGCACGACAGTGTGAATACATGTAATGCCACCGAATGGCAAATTTTATATTATATATATTTTATCATAATAAAAAAGGAGGGCCGGGCACGGTGGCGCATGCCTGTAATCCCAGCACTTGGGGAGGCTAAGACAAAAGAATCGCGAGTTCAAAGCCAGCCTCAGTAATGACAAGGCACTGAGCAAGTCAGTGAGACCCTGTATCCAAATAAAACACAAAATAAGGCTGGGGCTGTGGCTTGTGGCCGAGTACCCCTGAGTTCATTCCCTGGTGCCAAAAAAAAAAGGAGGAACAAAGAAAGAAAGATAATCTGCTAATTAATGGTGTCATCAAAAGGGTCTGGTGACCTAACCAGACACACACACATACACAAACCTTTGTCCTGGCAAGTCACAGTGCACATTCAATTGAAGACTCAGAGAGGCCCTAAATCAAAGACTGTTTAATTCAATTTAATCAAGCATTTCCTCAAATGAATACAGAACCCTTTTCATTTTCGTGGAATGCTATTAACAGCACACATCCATGGTGCACGCTGCTAAAGAGCTTCACATTGCTTACAGCATTTCTTGTAATACCTCACTGGATACTACCTGTGGGTCTAAAGGTCCTTAACAGGCCTCAAGACTCTTTTTTTTTTTTGGCACCAGGGACTGAACTCAAGGGCACTCGATCACTGAGCCACATCCCCAGCCCTATTTTGTGTTTTATGTAGAGACAGGGTCTCACTGAGTCACTTAGCACCTCGCTGTTGCTGAGGCTGGCTTTGAACTCGCGATCCTCCTGTCTCAGCCTCCCTAAGTGCTGGGATTACGGGCGTGAGCCACCGCGCCCGGCTAGGCCTCAAGACTCTTGATTGACTATTGGACAATCAATGAGCTTATTAATTGTGTCCATTTGTTGAAAAACTGGGGCTCAGAAAAGTCAAGTCCTGTATCAAGGCTTTATAAGACTCCTCTGCCAAGATGAGTGATGAAGCTAAGCTGGAACCCCCTTTTCTTAAACCTTGTCCTGGGCTGAG
Organism: Xerus rutilus; assembly: GCA_028644305.1. Lineage (NCBI taxonomy): Eukaryota > Metazoa > Chordata > Mammalia > Rodentia > Sciuridae > Xerus > Xerus rutilus. The sequence goes on from CM053402.1 coordinate 47,840,800, forward strand.
TTCCCCAACCTGGTGCTGTTTACTGCAGCCCCCTGTAGGGCCCAGACATGTGAGCAAGTACACATAGCAACCCTTGGGTCGCCAACACCAAAAGAGGACAGAATTCAGGGATCATAAACTTAAGGGCCAGTGCCCCTGGTCTCTGTCTTCCTTTTTTCTTCCTTTATCCCAAATAGGGTCTTCAGAGATGTCCTGTCGCCTAGCAGTAATTCTGAATTTTCCTTATGTAAGATTTATCAGGGTTGTAGATTAAAATACAGATTCTCAGGCTGGTTCCCTGGAGATTCTGATTGAGTAGGTCTGGGGCAGAATTTAGGAATTTTGTTTTAACAAACACCCTACCGAATTCTAGAGGACATGTGTGTACACTTAACCTTAATGCTAAAAGTGATCTTCACAGAATGCCTCTGTGAAGATCACTTTAGCTCCCTGCTCCAGAGATACTGCAACTGAGGCTGAACAGAGCAGACATAGTTGTCTAAGTTCACATAGCTTCTTTTTTTATTGTTTTTATCTCTTTTTTTTGGCTCAGAAAAAAACAAAAGCAAAATATTAATTTCTTTGAGAAAAGAGGCAGGCCTTTCATTTCCAAAATAAAAATCAAGTCGGGCACGGTGGCGCACGCCTGTAATCCCAGAACTTTGAGAGGCTGAGACAGGAGAATCATGAGTTCAAAACCAGCCTCAGCAACAGCGAGGCACTAAGCAACTCAGTGAGACCCTGTCTCTACATAAAACACAAAATAGGGCTGGGGATGTGGCACAGTGGTCGAGTACCCCTGATATCAATCCCTGGTAGCAAAAAAATAAAAATAAAAATAAATCTCTGTGCTTCCCCACTCCATGTCTCAGCAAACTCTATACCATTCCATCCCTCCCTTCCCAGTGAAGACCACTCTCCTCTGGATTCTCCTGACCTTGACCTGAACAATTGGGCAGGTCCAGTCACTCTGGAAAACCAGCCCAGCCCATGACTGCCCTTGCTATAGTCCCAGCTCTGACTGCAGTGCTGACCCAAGTTGCTTTCTGACTTTGATGGAGACCAAATGGTGCTTGGCTTCCCCGCCCACCCCTTTCCCTCTGAGCACACTGCTATCTCAGCCTCCAACTATGCTGCAAGAGGAAGCTGGCAGCCTCCAGGTCTCCCTCCCCAAGCAGCTTTCCTTCACCCTCCCTGCTGGAGAACCTGCGCCCCAACCCGTGTGAGATGGATGAGCCGAGACAAGACTGGGCACACACACAGCATTCCGGCGTCACTTGGCAGGTCCTTGTCGGGGAGCAGATGGAAAAGTCTGAGGACACTCAATTCTCCAAATTCCTTTTCTGAGAGCTCTACCCTGTCTCAGCCCCAACAAATTAGAGTCTTTTCAGACCAGTTAAAACCCAGCTCCTCCCTACCCGCATATACAACAGATTTCCTTTGCTTCAGGGTGCCAGGAAGAGTGCATCTAAGAGATCCATAAGTCACTGGCTATATTGGGCCCTGGGAAACTGTTTGCCGCCTCCCTAGTGAGGCTGCTGCTCCTAATCTGGAGGGCCCAGGACCGTAGCATCTTTGCTTAGAGGGGTCTTGCTGGACACAGGCTTGCCCCAAGGGACTTCAATGCTTCCTATGGCCCTGGAATCCTCTCAGGCAAAGGAGTAGAGCTTGGAGTCACAGACCAGGCTTCAAACCCTGGCTTTCTGATTGCATGGTGATAGCTCTGAACTCTCAGTCTGCCTGTTTCTGCATCTCTAAAATGGGGAGGATCGTATCTACTTCCTGAGGTTGTCACAAGAATTAAGCCAGATCCTTTGCATGAAGTGCTCAGCATGCTGCTAAGTAAATGCTCAGTGAACAACAGGGATTGAGGTTTCCGTGCACCCTCAGAACACTGTCTCACCTCTCCATGGCATCCTGTTGCGATGAGGGAAACCGTGGACTGTGGACTATCATGGAGGCTAAATCTAGGGATCTTTTTGTGGGGGGAGGTTTACTGGGGATTGAACTCAGGGGCACTCAACCACTGAGCCACATCCCCAGCCCTATTTTGTATTTTATTTAGAGATAGGGTCACAGTTGCTTAGTGCCTCACTTTTTGCTGAGGCTGGCTTTGAACTTGTGATCTTCCTGTCTCAGCCTCCTGGGCCACTGGGATTACAGGCGTGTACCACTGTGCCTGGCCAAATCTAGGAATCTTAATTTGTGGGTCTTTACATAACAAATGTGATGGAAATAAGAATACTTGAAATTTTCCCCTCAAATGTGTGATTTAATCTTTATTGCTAAATTGCTTTTCAGAAAGTTTGCATCAGTTTACACTTGCACACACAATCTACATTCTGTATGCAAAATACCTGCTTCCCTAACCCTTAGCATAAATAATACCTATAGCAACTTTTTTTTTTCATGCTGGGGGCTCTACCACTTAGATATATATACCACTTAGAAAAATGTTGCCCCATAGCAACATTTTTAGAAATCCTTAGTTGGAGGAATTATCTCATGGTTGATTGGATTGGTGAATTTGTGACTAGAAATGAGGCTGAAGTTTCTTTATGCTCATTAGACATTAGTACTTCTTCTTTTGTGATTTTCTTAGTCATGTCCTTTGCTTATTTTTCAAAGTTCATTAACTTTTTAATCAATTGATTTTTAATTAGTTTACCACTAATTTATCAATTAGCAACTTTTTTATATAAAAATAGAAATCCTTGGGCTGGAGTTGTAGCTCAGTGGTAGAGTGCTTGCCTAGCATGTGTGAGGCACTGGGTTCAATCCTCAGCGCCACATATAAATAAATATATAAAATAAATAAATATATAATTATATATATAAAATATATAATACAAAGGTATTGTGCCCATCTATAACTAAAAAAAATATTTTTTTTAAAAAGAAATCTTTTTCTGGTCATATATGACATTAATTTTTTCTGCTTTTAACTTTTAACAATATTAAACTTCATGTATTCCAAAAGTTTACATTTTTAGGCAGTCAAAGACATTTTTTCTTTTAGGATTTCTGTTTTTGATATTATACTAAAGATGATCTTCAGCTCAAGGTTGTATAAATATTTACTTATATTTCATTATGGTAGTTTTTTCCTTTATGTATTAGCACCTTTAGTTCATCTGGAATCATGCTACTGATGTTAACCACAAATGACCATATAAATTTAAATTTTGATCCATTGAAATTTAAAATGTGGTTTTTTAGTGTACTAGCCCTATTTTAAATGCTTAAATACTCAGTAACCACTTGTGGTCAGTGGCTACTATACTGGACATCATGGGTATAGATGATTTCCATCATCTTAGAAGATTCCACAGGACAGTGCTATGCTGGAATTTATTTTATGAATGATGGAGAAGGGTAGAGAATCCAACTGTTTAAAAATAGTTTGGATTTGTTATGGCCTGGATCTGAAATGTCCTGCAAAGGTCCATATGTTGAAGACTTGGTCCCCAATGCAGCAATGTTCAGAGGTAGGGCTTTGGGGAAGTGATTTGATCATGAGGATTAACCTCATCAGTGGATTAACCCATGGATCAGTTCACAGTTGAATAGGCTATTAGGAGGTTATGAAAACTGTAAGAGGTAGGACTTCGTTGAAGGGAATGGGTCTTTGGGAGTATGCCTTTGGGGATTATATTTTGTCTCCTGCCTCCTCCTCCCTGCCTTCTAGATGCCATGAATGAGCAATTCTGTTCTACCATACCCTCTCCTCCACAATGATCTGTCTCACCAGAGGCCCATAGCCATGGAGCCAGCTGACCATGGACGGAAATCTACTAAACATTGAGCCAAAATAAATTTCCTCTTTACATTGTTTTTCTCAGGTATTTTGTCACAGTGACAGAAAGCTGATTAACACAAAGTTGTTCATCACTTTGACCCTGATTTGAGATGCCACATTTATATTAATAAGCCTAATAATATATACTTGAGTGCACTTCTGTACTTTCCTATTCTACATCTTTGTCTTTCTGATCTTTGCCAGGGTCACACAATTGCAACAATGGTAATTTTACAGTATATTTTAATGTTGAGTAGAGCAACGTCTTTCTCTTTTCTCATTATTATTCTTCCAAAAAAAAATTCTTGTCAATTCTTACACTTCTATTTCCAGACAAACTTAAAGATCATTTTGTAGTTTGGAGTTTAAATTATACTCATAAAATTAGTCAACTCATGAAGGAATTTTATCTGGTACCTATTTTTCTCAACTTCTTGTACTTACCACCAAACTTTACAGTCTAACTAAACTTAGCCACGTGCCCTTCCATGAATGCACACTCTGCCCTTTGTCACTGTGCACTGTGTCCTCTACCTGGAACTCACTCCCCTGACTAGTCCGCTTGGGACTTGCACTTATTCTCTGAGCTCAAAACTTGTTTTCTCTGAGAAGTCTTTTTTGATGCCTCTGGACAGATGCAGGTGCTGCATCTACACTTACATTTATTAATAATGATCATCTTATTATTTAACATCAATTTACAAGTCTATCTTCTCATTATGATGAACATTTTAAGAACAAGAACTGTATCCTTTCAATTTTGAATTCCTACTATCTACTAAGAGTACTTGGGCTTAAGGTGGTCACTCAACCAAAATGTAGTAAATAAAAGGACGTAACTCAAGAACCCCTGCAAAGCTGGCTGTGACATGCCATGAAAGGCCTTGAACCCAGACATCGGTGGGTGTGGAGCTGGGTAGGGCCAAGGCAGAGCTGTACTGGGTCCATTTAATCTCCCAGTGACATGATAAGTGACAGGCAGAAGTGATGGAGAGCCAAAGAACTAGTTAAAAAGCCACTAGAAGAGTTCAAGGCAAAGAGTAGAGGCCTGAATAAGGGTGCTGGCTAGGGCTGGGAAAGGAGGGAACATTGTTGAGGAATGACACAAGCTTAGAACTATTGGGAGACTATAAGCAGATAGAGTAAAAAAAAAAATGTGCCCAGGAACCTAATAGGATCTTTCTGCAATTTGTTCTCACAGATTTTTCAATACCTATAGAGTTTTGTGTCATTCACAAACAGAATGAGATTTTACTGTAAAATCTAAATGAGTGACTATAATACCACCAATGATTGTTCTAGAACAAGCTGAGTTACCATGATCAAGTCACTTAACCTCCTTGTAACTTTTTCCTCATCTGCCAAATTGGAAGCATAACAATACCTCCCTTAGAGGGCTATGGTGGGGATTCAGTGACTTAATACTTGGGACATGCTTAGAGGAAAACCTTGCTCAATAATTCAGGCTATTTTAAAGATTATTATTCATACATTTCCATCCAGAGAAATATCCATTTATTTTGCCCTAAAGGTAGCTTCTTACCCTGTGATAAAAAGAGACCATATATCTAGTGGCTTATGGAGCTTTATACAGGGCAACTCTTTACAGGCTTTTTGAAGGCAAAACTGTATTCCATGAACATATGCCCACAGTTGGGGAAAGATTGACTTTTTTTCACCAAGTCAGGTTGATTCAAGAATATTACCTCATTCTGATTAGTGATATAACTGGTTAAAAAAAAAATTTGGTCTGAGAGGCAACGTGGGTGAACCTAAGGAAGGATGGAACTCTTGGTGTATGTAGGGTGTGATCAGGAGAGGCCAGGCCCACATAGATGCAAGAACAGAAAGAGGCCACCTCAGGGAGGCCCACTTATGTCCCAGCGGCAGGACAGGATGCCATTTGCCCACAATGCTTTAGGGTGAGTGAGCTTTGTGTTTCCATTATCCATAGGGAGGATGTGAGTTGGAGAGGGAGGAATTGGAAGTTGTGCCAATCTTGTTTTTCTTGCACCCAGAGTGTGATTTAGGAGGAACTGTGAAGCCCCTGTTAGTTAACCAGAGACTGCTATTGCCAGAAGATTGTAACCACAAGGGTCCAGGTCAAAGTCATCTCATCCTGGCTAGATATTGCTTTGTAGAATCCTCAGAGTCTATGGGCCCCAGTGCAGCTATTGACTTAACTTCATCGATTCTTGTTATTTTTAATTTTTAATTTTTGTTTTTTGAGTCAGGGTCTGTTCTGTTGCTCAGACTGCCCTCGAACTCCTGGTTTTAAGCGATCCTCCTGGCTCAGTCTCCCAAGTAGCTACAGGTATGTGCAACCACACCTAGATTCTTCTCATTAATCCTGCCATCTTTCCCATAAAGAGAGTGAGATATGATAATGTGTTAGTTACAGCTCTTATTATCTTGTGAGAAGAAAGTGAAATATTCCAGGGTGTCTGTTATAGATTATACCACCTTCCTCCTAATGAAAGGGAGCCATTCCACAGCTTTTACTATTGATTCTGTCCTCTCACCTAGAATGAGGATGAGAAGTGCCACCATCCATACCAAAGCTTCTTTTGGTTTCCTTGGGAATGGAAGTTAAAGCAACAATGCCCAGTGCTGAGTCTGTTGAACTATTCTGGAACTCTCTCTTCATCCATTCAGTCCGTGCCTTTAGCTTGCCTGTCTCGGTCCTCCAGGACAGACTCTGACTTTAAGGTCTTTGGTTAGATTGCCATGTTCGTGAGGGGTCACACTAACAGTTAATGCCTTTGTGCTGAAACAAGGTCTCTACTGTGCCGCTCTGGGTGAAAACAAAATCCCTAGACACAGAGTTGACTTCCAGAAAAGGCTCCCGTGCTAAGTCAGCCAACAGACTCCAGAGTTAATCGAATCCAGATGTGAGTTCTTTCACTTAAATATATTACAGGTCACACATTTATTTTTTTGAAAGCACCTATAACAACAATTAAAGTCATAAAATGTGTTTTCCCTAGATATTTTCTACTAGTCAACCAAGGAATAGAGTCTGATAAGTTGGGGCAAACCTATGCCAAAATCAACATATTTGCTTTGTTAGAAATCTGCAGAATGTGTCTGTCTGCTGAGGTGTGCTCCGGTCAGGCCAGGGACAGCTGCCAACATACAAACAGTTTCCTAAAATATCTTGTACATGTAGGAATGATAAGCGCACTCCATAGATTTGTGGCTGAGAGGTGGAGAGAGAAAAGCCTGGGGGAGAGAAATAGAATGAGTGGCATTAAGCATAATTTGTGTAATTTGGCAGATACTTCCTGTGTTTAAAAAAAAAAAGGCGTCTACAAAGAATTCAGCCACTGCCCACAACTTTCTCCATACCAGTATCATTGCAGCATTGAAATGCTGGGCTGATGGCCACTTCCAGAAAGAACCATCAGCAGATTCACAGGTTGTTCTTTCCTCTGAAGTCTCTTACCAGGACAAATGATTTCTGGGAGCAGTTGTCAGGACTGGCCCTCTGCCCTTGAGCAGACCACTCATCCAGGTGCTGATTGTCAGTTCCTCCTGGTCTTGATTCCACAGAAACTGGTCTGACTTCTGATGCTAAAGGCCAGCAAGCAGGGGCCTCCCTGTCCCCATGATCACCTTCCGGTTTGGGGGTTTGTTCCTTTACTTTCTGGCACCTATTTCCATTGCAAAGAATTTCCTATTTTCCAACGCTAGACTCTGAATGCTCTCTGGTTATAGTTTCTCTCTCTCTCTTTTTTGGGGCGGGGGTTTGTGTTTTGCTCTCACATTCACTTTGGGAACTCTTCTCAGTGCTGATTGTCTTCAACATTCAATTTCCATTCTTCTTGTCACCCAATTCCACTTGGGAAAATGTCCTTCTGCACTCTCTTTCCTGTGTCCCACTGCGATTAACACCTGCCCTTCTCCCATACACACATTCCAGGTACCTTGGATGGTGTGTGCTTGGATCTTGCCGAAAGATAGGATGAATTCAATGAATATTTTAGACTTTAGGCCTTTTCCTTTAAAAATTAATTTAAGTCTGGCACAGTGGCCCATACCTATAATTCCAGCAATTTAAGAGGCTGAGGCAGGAGGCTTGTAAATTTGAAGTTGGCCTCAGCAATTTAGGTCGCAAAAAGAAAAACGGGTATAGCTCAATGGTAAAGCACTCCCAGGTTCAATATGTAGTACCCCCAAAATTAATTTAAAAGTTAATGTAGTCACATGGTTCCCCCTACAATATAAGAAGTTATATAGTAATAAGCAACTATGAGTCTACATATTAAAAGATGAATAAATTGTAAATTTAATAAAGAATAAGACATTTACATAGTCTCAAAGTACTTCTCTACAAAGTATTTGTTGGTTACAAAGGGGAAAAAAGTAACTTTACAGCGCAGAATCCTGGCAGACACCACATTAATAAAGTGATTAATGGTAACGTCAACAGTAATGGTTGTCCCAAAATTGTGTGCCGCCTGATAGATGAAATAAGAACATCACTTATTACTTCTGTGTGATTCCCGCCAAAGATTCATAACCTGAGTCTAACCATGAGGAAAATCAGACAAACTCAAATTAAAAAGCATTAAGGTCATTGGCCTATATTCCTCATGGTCACAAAGGCTGAGAAAAGACTTTTTCAGACTGAAGGAGTCTAAGGACAGCATGTGATTATGAATTGGAATCTTTTGTTACAAAAGACGTTATTGGGACACAATGAAACTTGAATGGTGAAAACGTATCAGTAATAATTTCCTGGTCTTCTTGATTATATCTGGTTATGTCAGAGAATGTCCTTGTATGAATTACACACTCAAGTATTCAGAGGTGACAGGGGCACCATATCAACATCCACTTTCAAATGATTCAGAAGAAAAAGATATTTGTGCTATATTTGCAGCTTTCATATAAATTTAAGATTGTTTCAAAATGAAAACATTGCTTCAGGTTATCTAATCCCTGACCCCTATCTGTCTTGGCCTTCTCCTGAAAACAGGTAACCAGGTATATTCTTTAGAGATTATTTTTCTTAATGTATACATTCAAATGAATAAGCCAATGCCCACAACTTGAGAGGTGTCCTTTAGCCAGGTGTGGTGGTGCACACCTCTGATCCTAGTGACTCGGGAGGCTGAGGCAGGAGGATAGTGAGTTCAAAGCCAGCTTCAGCAAATTAGCCAGGCCCTAAGTGACTCAGTGTGACCCTGTCTCTAAATAAAATATAAAAAGGGCTGGGGATGTGGCTCAGTGGTTAAGCACCTGGGTTCAATCCCCAGTACCATTAAAAAAAAAAAAGAGGTTCCTTTTGTTTTTATTTATTTATCTTTGTGGTGTTGGGGATGGAATACAGGGCCTTATATGCTAGGTAAACAGTCTACCATAGAGCTGCATTCCTATCCTAGGAGACATTCTTTAATACAAGGACCCTGAATCACAATCTGCAAGAGGATCTTGAAACCTTGTCAAGGCTCAAGGTACAAAATACAACAAACCCAGCTGTGGGTACCTTGACCCTCTTCTCCATGTCTCTCAGGGATTCTTAGCATACAGCCCACAGCTGACTTTATCCAGGTCAGCACTTTATAATCTTAATTCAGTTATTCTTCTCTGTTCTGTCATTAAGCCACATGACTTTGTAGACATAAATGGGATTCTACCATATAGCATGGTGACTATAGTTACTAATAATGTATTATATATTGCAGATTTTAGCAGGTATAGGGGTGCAGTGAGGAGGAATTACTTCTTTTTTTGTCTTTTTAAAATTAATTAATTAATTTAAATGCATTTAAATGCATTTCAAGTCATAGTACATATATAGAGCTCAATTTTTCCATCTCTCTGGTTGCAAACCAGATAGAGTCCCACCATTTGTGTCTTCATACATGTACCTAGGGTGGTAATGACCATCTCATTCAGCCATCTTTGCTACACCCATTCCCCTTTCCCTCCCCCCACTTCTCCCCTGCCCCATCCAAAGTTCATCCATTTCTCCTATGTTCTCCATTCCCACCCACTTATGTATCAACATCCACTAATCAGAGAGAACATTTGGCCTTTGGTTTTTTGGGATTGGCTTACTTCGCTTAGCATAATGTTCTCCAATTCCATCCATTTATCTGCAAATGCCATAATTTTATTCACTTTTATTGCTGAATAATACAGGAGGAATTACTTCTAATATTCTATATAGCACAGTAGGGTAACTATGGTTGACAACAATTAATTGAATGTTTCAAAATAATTGATGGGTTGGAGCTTAGTGTGGTAAAGCATTTGCCCAGCATGCAGAATCCCTGAGTTTAATCCCAGCACCACAAAACAAACAAACAAAAACCCAAAGTCATCCCAACCTCAAAAACCCCAAAGTAGCCAGTAGAGAGGGTTTTGAATGTTTCCAATACAAAGAAATGTGATGGATATGCCAAGTACCCAGATATGATCATTACCCAGATATGATCATGATATATATATATATGTATATATACACACACACACACACACACACATATATATATTAACATGTTCCACTGAACCTCAGAAATATGTACAATTACTATGTGTCAATTGAAAATAAAATTATATTTTCAAAAAGATAATTAAGTGTTCTTACTGCACTGGCACAAAATTTTGTGGCCATCATTTCAGAATATATGCATATATCAAAGTGTCATGTCATATACCATAAAGGTACAGATTTTTCTTGTCAATTATCCAATGAGAAAGCTGAAAAATACTTTTGGGGAAAATGAATAAGTATAAGAGATTCCTATTCAAATAATTCATCTACCAAAGGTCTCCAACCCATGGGGAAAAAAAAATCTAATCTGGAAGACCCTCAACTGGGGACACGTCGATTGTTTTTGAGAGTGATACTTGAAATTTTTCAATTTTCTTGAACTTTATTCGATTAACATCAGGTAACTTCAACCAAATACAATCACTAATGATTTTGTTTCTGTACTAGATTAGGATAGAGAAAAGGAGGAAAATAGTGACTGTGAGAGAGAAGCAAACAGAGAGAAAATTTCAGTGTGGCTTGGGTGTCAGTGGCCCTGCTGGGCTCTTCACTGTGCTGGTCTCCAATTAGCAGTTAATGCTGTGACCTGGGAAGTGGAGATAGGGATGCTTCCCCTCCACTGAGCCATATCCCCAGCCCTATTTTGTGTTTTATGTAGAGACAGGGTTTCACTGAGTTGCTTAGTGCCTTGCCCTTGCTGAGGCTGGCTTTGAACTCATGATTCTCCTGTCTCAGCCTCCCAAAGTGCTGGGATTACAGGCATGCGCCATCGCACTGGGCTTTTCCACAGCCTCTTAAGCTATGGTAGAGCTTGATTGATTGACTGATTGATTTAATCTCACTCATTATATTTCCTCATCTACTTTGCATTCAAGAGCTAAATTTTTCCCAGGAAGAAATTCTGAGTGTACAAATCCTTTATTGTTGGTGGCCTGCTCCTGGGGCAGGCTTTTGGTATGTATACTTAGTGTTTAAAATTCCTCCAAGGGACATCCTGTTATTTTTTTTTTCAGTCCACAGTTCCTCCCTATGACTGACCATGTCTATGGTTCTGCCCACTGGTCAGACCTTGGATGACCCTCCCATCTGTTCACACTGCTGTCATCTGCTGGCTTGGAATGAACTTGGTCTTTCAAGAACCTCACTTCTTAGGGAAGCAGAGACTTTTGTTTAATCATTCATTCAACAAATATATTCAGAAGACTCACTGCGTGCTTGGCATTGGCTAAATACTGAGGATATGACGGAGGCAACATGAGGGCACTCTTACACCTATCATGGATCCTGTTAAAAGTCACGGGAGACAGAGTCACATTATACATTTAAACATAGTCATGTGCCACATAAGGACATTTGGGTCAATAACAGACACCATAGATGATTCTGAACCCATGAGATTATAATGAGCTGAAAAATGCTCATCACCTAATGACACTGTAGCACAGTAATGTCACATAGCAATGCTTTACTCACATATTTATTGTGATGCTGGTGTAAACAAACCTATTGTGCTGCTGGTCATATAAAAGCAGAGCATAAACAATGATGTACATAACACTTGCTAATGATCAAATGACTTTGTTACTAGTTTATGTATTTACTATACTAAACCTTTTATTGTTCTTTTAGAGTGTACTCTTCCTACTTGCAAAAAAAAAAGAATTTAGTGTAAAAGAATTTAGTGTAAACAGTACGCCAGGTGATGCTGGGAATTACTTCTAATATTCTATATAGCACAGTACATCTGTGTTTGCTGTGTCTCTCAATCACCTTAGGAGGCCATGTGCGTGACTGACCTAGACAGTTTGGTTTGCGTGAACACTTCATGATGTTCAAACAAAATCGCCCAACGGTGGATTTCTCGGGATGTATCCGATCGTTTGTGACATGTGACTATATAATTACAGTGGTAGTGAGTGCTATGAAGTAGATGTCCGGAGGGCCATGACAAAGTCTATCATTCCAGAGATTCCTGACTCGACTTGAAGAGAGAAATATGACTAGAGAGGAGGGGTGCAAGTTACACTGGAGAACAGGAGGTTTTAAGAGCGGGAGAGAAATGTCTAAAGGCAGGGAAAATTCTGGATGTTTTCCTTGGACAAAAAACACCCAGACTAAAGCGCAAAGTGAGCAGAACAGTGGAGCGGATGAGACTGAAGGGATGAGACAGGGTCCAGATTGTGTGGGGCTCATGGGACACATGAAGGTCAAGGTCTTCCTTTTCAAGGGGTGGTTGCCACTGAAAGACTTTCAACAGGAAAAATAACCTGATCCAATTTATGTTTTGAACAGATCATAAGAGATAAATAACCCAATTAAAAAATGGTCAGATTTGCATAGACACTTAACTGAAGATATTTGGAAGGAAAATAACCACATGAAAAGAAATACAATATCATCAGAAATTAGGAAAATATAAAAAATAAAAACCACCACAACAACGACATATTCCACTCGAGTGGCTATAATCAAGACTGAGAATATTTATTGTTGATGAGGATGCAAAGAAACAGAAGCCCTCAGTCATTGCTAGTGGGAATTTAAATGATCCAGCCACTTTAGAAAATAGTTTCGCAGCTCCTTATAGCCACGCACTGCCTAATGGCATTTCAGTTATTGACAGAAGTCCTATAAGGCCATATTGCCTAGTGACATCATATGTATCTTAGTTTAAGTACATTCTGTGTTGTTCACACAATGATGAAATCGCCTAGTGATGCATTTCTCATTGTGTATGCCCATTATTTAGTGACATGTGACTATATTTTAAGAGCCTCATGCACAACCCAGCAATTCCACTCCTAGATATGTACTCCAAAGAAATTGAAGTATGTATCCGTACAAAGACTTGTAGGAAACATTCATAGCAACATTTTCCATTCTATCCCCAAACTGGAAGCAACCTGAACTTCCAACAACTAATGAATAGGTTGAGTGATGAGTGGTAGATCCATAGGATGGAATACTATTGAGTAATAGTATGAATAGAATATTAGATTAGTATGAGGTACTGACACATTCCTCAACATGGGTGAACCTCAAAAATGTTATGCTAAGTGAAAGCGGTCAGATGCAAAAGACTACATATTGCATGATTATATTTATATAAAATTTCTAGAAAAGAAAACCATATAGACAGAAAGCAGATCACTGGTTGGGGGCATGAGGTAGAAGGATTGATTACAAGTGGACATAAAGAAAATCTTTGGAATGATGAAAATATTCTAAAACTGGACTCTGGTGATGGTTGCACAACTGCATACATTTACTAAAACTTATCTAACTATATCCTTAAAATGAGTGAATCCTATGATGTGTAAATTATGCCTTCATAAAAAGTTGTTTAAAAAGAACAAAAGGTCAGGGCTGGGGATGTGGCTCAATGATAGAGCGCTTGGTAGAGCCCTTGCCTAGCATGTGTAAGGCCCTGGGTTTGATCCCTAGCACAGCAAACAAAACAGAACAAAAGAACAAAAGGTCAGGTCATTCTGTGGAGAAAATAATTTAGGGGGTTGAGAGCAAGGTTAAAGATAGGAGACCATCTAGAAATCTTGGAGTGCCTCTGCTTCTGCTAGGTCCTTTGAATTCTAATCTCCAGAAATCAAATCCTGCTTAAAAAAATAAACACAAAACCACATCTTCACAGCTGAAGCCAGAGAAGTGCCCATTTATACATATTTTAGTGTGGCAGGCACAGCCTGACAGAGGAAACCACAACAGTGGCAAATGCTTTTAGGTTGTATTGACTTCACGGTTTCTCTAAGAACCATGGGTGGGTATCTACTTTATTTATATTGTTTATAGTTGAACAAATAAAGGCTCAATCCCAGCAAATTTTGTTTTATAACTATAAATGGAAATATCTATTACTAGAGGCGGAAAATTGCTCCCAATTCTTAGATGACTATCCTCACTGTCATTATCTCAAAGTTTCAGAATTCCTAAGATCTCTTCTACACTGGTATTTCTCATCCCTCCAAGGCATATCTTAAAGACCCATCGATGGAGTTTTAGGATATTTCCATTTATTTTCTTTTTTTTTTTTTTGCCAGGGGTGGAGGGTGGTGACCAGGGACTGAACTCAGGGGCACTCAACCACTGAGTCACATTCCCAGCCCTATTTTGTGTTTTATTTAGAGACAGGGTCTCACTGAGTTGCTTAGTGCCTCACCATTGTCGAGGCTGGCTTTAAACTCTTGATCCTCCTGCCTCAGCCTCCCAAGCCACTGGGATTACAAGTGTGCACCTGGTGGATATTTCCATTTCTATCTTCCCTCTTACTCTTTCTCTTCTTTCTCTCAATTCATCTTTACAATGTCTTTTCTCTCTTTTTTCAATATAATGTTTTTTCTCCTAGCATCCATTATGGCTGGTCTGTCCTTCACAATTGTGGGCCCTGGGCCAAAAGTACAAATGGAGTCTCGCACTGCTCTATTTCTAAATATTTAGAAGTTGTTAACCATAACATCAAACTGTTAAATAAAATGTGTTCTTGTCTCCTGCTTTGACATTTAACATCATAATCACTTGGGAGGCCAGGTTTGAATTCAGAATTCTCATACTTCTTTGAAGATCATGCTAGTCTATGGAAACACAGAGACCCAACCTCAGACCAGCCTTCTTTTTCGATCCCTGGCTCCATCCTGTACTACAAAGGGCCTCATGCGCACAGCTCAGAACACCCTGGCCAACACGTCTCACCTCCACTCTCCTATATTCCAACCCCCACAAAGAGCCTCACCTTGGCCATCCTGAGGTATAGGACTCTGTATTACTCTGGTGCAAGATCCACCCTGGAGGGGAGGGAATAGGACAGTGGAGGCTATGGACATAGGATTGGGCCATTCAGGCAGGAAATTTGGAGGATCAAATGTTGGAAGGTGTGATCTAAAATGAGGAACATTGGGCACATGCAAGTCACCTTGGCACAGAGGAATCCTTTATCCTTTGAAAATGGCAGGAAGTCTGGGATTTTGGTTCAGTGGTAGAGCGCTTGCCTCGCACGTGGGAGGCACTGGGTTCGACCCTCAGCGCCGCATATAAATAAATGAATCAATAAAGGTCAATCAACACCTAAAAAAACTAAAAAGAAAGAAAGAAAGAAAATGGCAGGAGAAGTAGGGCTGGTGGAGGGGAAGGGCTGTTGCCCAGGTCCAAGGGCAGCACTGATGGTCTTGATAAATTGCATTACTAGATTTCCTGATATTCATTCACCCTTGTGATTTTGGAATAAATGCTGCTTAGTCATGGTTTTTTTTTTATATACTGCTGGATTCCATTTGCTAATGTTCTACATAGGAATTTTCCATCCATATTCATAAGTGAAATTGATCTCTAGTCTTCTTTATTGCAATAACATTGGAAGGTTTCAATATCAGGGTTATGCTAGTTTTGTAAATTGAATTGGGAAGCTTTCCATCATTTTCTGTTCTGTAAGAGCTATTTTATTCCTTTTAATATGTGAGGCGTTTATAAAAACATTCTCGTAAAAAATTCAAACCATACAGAAAAAGCAAAAAGTTCTCTTGATTTGCCCCTTCATACTCTAATCCCCTGCCTAGAAACTATCACTGTTATCCATCTGTTGTATATTCTTCCAGAACATTGCACTTGCATACATGTACATGTGTATAATTTGTTCCTTTTTTATATAAATGGGATTATGCTCTATATACTGAATTGCAGATTTCTGTGTTTTGCATGTTTTTTAAAATTTAAATTTATGTCTTGGAGAACACACTGTGGCAGTGCATATGGAGTTATCTCGTCCTTCTGAAACGCTACGTGATATTACACAAAATGGATGTTCGTATTTAAAATTATTTCCTACTTGAGGAATATTTAAGTAAGTTCCAATAGTGCTTCTTTATCATCCTGTATTGAATACTTTCCTACAGCAGTTATTACTGCCTGATTTTATCCTATTTGGTCATTTGTTTATTAGACTGTTCATTTGTTTATTGTTCTGTCTCTTTCTCCCAGAATTTCAACTTCTTCAAAGCAAAATCTTTTTCTATCCCATTCCTTCTATCCCTAAATTGTGTCTGGCACATAGTAGGCACTCAAATATATACCGAAGGACTGAAAGACCATCTTTGTAAATGGTTCCTTGACCAAATATGCTACCATTTCTTCAGACTAAATACTAGAAATGAAACTGCTGAGCCAGAGTATAGGCATTTAAATTTAAATAAATATAAATTGACCTGCAATCTGACCAACTTATACTTGTCTAGTATTTATACTTGACAAATACTAACTTATTTTGTCATTATCTTTCATTTCTGTCTTTCTACTGTTCACAAGTAGACTCACAAGGGATGACACTGATTTTGCATACAAGAGAAGCTACTTCCTCACTGTCTTGTTAACATATGCTATTAAAAATGTTTTATCCAATTTAGGAGTGAAAAATTGTATCTTATTGCTGTTTAGCCTGCACTTTTTAAAAATTTATTTATTTTTGGTACCAGGGTTTAAACTCAGGGCTGCTTCACCATTGAGCCACATCCCCAGTCCTTTTTATCTTTTATTTTGACACAGAGTCTTGCTAAATTGCTTAGGACCTTGCTAAGTTGCTGAGTCTGTCCTCAAACTTGCAATCCTCCTGCCTCAGCCTCCAGAGTTGCTGAGATTACAGGTGTGTGCCACCACACCCATCTAGCCTGCACTTCTTTGATTGTCACTACAGGGGGTCATTGTCTTAGTCAGTTTTGTCCCCGTTATAACAAAATATCTGAGACTTGGTAATTTATAAAGAACAGACATGTAGTTTTAGAGACTGGAAAGTTCATGATCAAGGTGCCAACAGGTTTGGCTGTCTGTTGAGTGTCCAGCCTCTGCTTCCTTTACATCTTCTGGAAGGGAGGGACCTCCATCCTCACATGGCAGGAGGGATGGAAGGGTGAAAATTGGCTAACTCCTTCCATCAAGCCCTTTTAATAACAGCATTAGTCTCATCATTAGGATGGGGTCCTCGTGACCCAAATACTCACATCAGGCCCCACTTCACAGCACTGTTGCATTGAGGATCAAGTTTCCAACATTTAGGGGACACATTCAGACCATAGCAATCATGTTTTGTTTCTTGGCCATTTGGAAATTCTCTTCTGTTAATTACTTGTTTATATATCTATCCCTTTCCCCCTTCCTCACTTGCTTTTATTTTTCCTAATTATTTGTAAGAGATATTTTTTTCATTTTGGAAAAATAAAATTGTCAAATATCTGGCCAGTATTTTCTTCTAAACTGTTGCTTTTGACTCAATTTTGTCAATGGCCCTTTTTAGCTCGCATTATCTAAGTCTTATTTTAATGAATCAAATTTATTCATTTTTTTCTTTTACTTTGTTTTTCAAAATCTTTTTAGTATCAGTTGAATCACCTCTGTGCATAATGAGAAATTTATCACACTCAGCCATAAAGAGTTTCCTTTAAATACTTGCTAAACATTTATTTAAAATGGAAGAAATAAGCTCTTTTCAACTATAGTAGAATATGGCTTTTTAAAATCTGCTACAGAGGGGATTTATCCCATGTGCTATGTGTAACAAAGCCTTTTAACTTATTTGTCATGATCTTTCATTTCCGTCTTTCTACTGTTCACAAGCAGGCTCACAAGGGATGACATTGATCTGTGGTATTAAGTGAAATCCATCTTTAAGGCTGGGAGTTTGGAACACAGAGAAAGAGGGGAACCCACAGGTCCAGGGAGGTCACACTCCCACTCTGGATATGAGTCTGATTCCCATCACCTTTTCCTTCCCGGCTAATGATCTGGATGTCTCAATTATGTTTGCTGGCAGGACTGGGGTTAAAACACTGACTAGGTCTTGGACTTGAAGATTTGTATTTTTATAGTCAATATTTTGGTTCCTGGGTCTAAATTTGTAAACCTGTACCTCAAATCTCTCATTTCTTTCTTAATGAAGTTATCTCAATCCATGTCATCCAATCTAGATCAGTGCTTGGTCCCCAGTAAGTATGTCTCCCCCAGCTCTTCCTGTTCTCCACTTTCTTTCCTTCTCCTCCTTTGTATTCTTTCTGGATCATCAGTAGCCCTTTGAGAAAAGCCCAGCAATCAAGGTCAATAATTCTCAAATGGGGGACGCACATAAAAAGCATTTGGACAGCTTTAAAAAAAGGAAAGTATATTCCTGGGCTATATCCTAGATTTGAGGAATCAGAAGTACCAGGCACAGGCCCAGGAATTCTGAAATGTCTAAAAATCTTCCCAGGTGATTCTAATGTGTGCTCAGAGTTGAGCATACCCACCGAGGTCTTGCATTTTAACACGTGACCTTATCTTAAAGAACACTTCAATGGCCCCATGTGGATACTGTCAGTCAATGTGACTAATTCTATAGGACAAATGACCTAGTTTCTTCAACAAATAAATTCCATGAAATCCATGCAGCAGAAGAGTGAAAACTACTATATATTAAGACTTGAGACATGTCAGCTGAATGCAATGTATAAACCTTGTCTGGATTCCAATTTGAATAGACTGAAAATAGGCATTTTTGAGACTATTAGGGAAAGCTAAACAGAGATTATTTGACATTAAGGAATTATTTGTGTTGGATGTGATATTGGCACGATGGCTGTGTTAAAAAACAAAGTCTTTATCTGCTAGAGATAAATATTGATGTATTTATGGGTGAAATAATATATCTGAAATTTGCTTTTAAGTATTCCAGAAAAAGAAGAAAAAAACATGTGGGAGGAAAGGACAAAGCAAGAACAACAGTTTGGGTAATGTTTAAACTGGGTGCAAGGCACGAGGGGGTTCTTTGTTCTATTTTCCTTCCTTTTGTATATGTTTGAAAATTACCACAAAAACATTTTAAAAGAATGACATCATCCATAAGGACTGGAAGACTACGCTCCTCCTCCGCAGGCTGGTTTTCCCGACCCACCCCCACCCCCAGAGCCTTGCTAGCACTTCCCTGGGCTGAGTCCCTACTTCCTTTGGGGTGTACCTAATGGGATCAGGAACTGTTACACAGCGTTTCCTGTGGTTCCTTTATCCCTTCTTTCCCCTGGAAGGTGAATGGAAAGTCAAATCCACAGAGGCACTTTGTAGCTTATATTTCACATCCTCCATAATATGTTGAAACAGGTGTGGCCGCCAAGCAGGGCCAGTCACCCACCTTCAAATGGAGCCTAGATCTCTTCTCCACTGAGGGCATAGATAAGAGAACATCCGATTGCAATGACTTTGATGTGAATTCCAAGGGCTGAGTCGCAAACACTTCTTACAGGATAAGGAAGTATGGTCATCAAATATAGCAGGTGAAGCCGGGCACGGTGTCACACACCTATAATCCCAGGACTTTGGGAGGCTGAGATAGGAGAATCGCGAGTTCAAAGCCAGCCTCAGCAATGGCGAGGCGCTAAGCAACTCAGTGAGACCCTGTCTCTACATAAAACACAAAATAGGGCTGGGAATGTGGCTCAGTGGTCGAGTGTCCTGAGGTCAATCCCCATATCAAAAAAAAAAAAAAGAATCCTTAGCTCCCTGGCCCATGAGTTTGCTTGTGGGACCTGAGGCTGCCCTAGGCTGGGGAATCAGGAACTCGTGGGCTCAGGTTAGGTACCCCAGAAAGAGCCAGTCCGGTCTGCAGCTATATACACACCAGAATCACCTGGGAAGTTTGAGGGGATAGATATATACTTGTCCCTTGGTATCCACAGGGGATTGATTCCAGGACTCCCATGGATACCAAAATCCACAGATGCTCAAGTTCCTCATATTAAATGGCATAGTATCCTTTATTTTAAAATTTTGTCTATCTATTCAACTTAAGTTTGTTTTTTAAGATAATTTTTATTGGTGCATTGTAAATTTACATAATAGTGTGCTTTGTTGTTACATATTCGTATGTGCACATTACACAATTGGTCAATTTCATTCCCTGGTATCTCCCCTATTGTTCTCCTCCCATAGACTTAAAATCATCTCTACATTACAGATATCTAATATAATATTAATACTATGTAAATACTTGCTATACTCTTGCTCAGGAAATAGTGACAAGAAAAATAATCCATACATCTTCAGTACAGATGCAATCATTGAGGACCTACTTTGCAGTATAGGAAGGAGACTTCAGGAGAACCATAGTTAATGAGAGCTGGAGAGAGAGGTGAAGGCGGGAGGCTACAGCAGCGTGTCCTCACACATCACTTCATTCGGGTGGATTTAGCATAGTGCTCTGTGTGCAGCAGATTCAATTTTTGTGTTTTGGAAATTTCTGGACTTTGAACAAATTTTTTGATCTGAGGTTGACTGAATTCATGACTGCAGAATCCACAGATATGAAAGTCCACCTCTACATCATATCACATTCCTGAGACCTACCCAGACTCCAACATCAGAATCCCTTGACAGGGCTCAGATACCAGTAGTTTTTAAAAGCCCCCCAATGTTGCTCATATGGAGCAGCATTAAGTCTCCTTTCACCCCATGCTAGAGGTACAGGAAGTTCAATGCTGGAAGAACTGGAACCTATAATTTGGAACAAATTAAAGGCCATATTTTATGTACAGTGAGCTCTCTGAGGTTGTCTCCAGGACACTGTGTGAGAGGCTGGTGTCCCTTGCCCCTGACATCCAAGGTTTAACTGCTCTGGTGAACACCTCCAACCCTGCCATCACCACAAGAGTTGGTCTAGGCCCTGTCCTGTCTGTCAAGCTTCAGACTTGCACCACTGCCCTGGGGGACCAACAGTGCCTCTTCTGACCTCTAAGTTTGAAGATTTGGAGAAGTTATGGGCTGGAAATACTGACTGCCTCAGGCTAGAGGTGGAAAGTGAAGTCTTCACCAGGGAGTGAGAGGATGGTTTCAGGTGGGGCTTCTGGGGACACTCAATATTTATTAGGGTCTTTTAGAACCTCAGAGAGGGACTCAAGGAGTCCCTGAGGAACTACACTGTCATGTTTGCTACCATCAAGTCAGGTCCAGCTGCATCCTGGGAAGGCTGGAGGCAGCATATTTCAGGTTATCCGGGTTGGGAAGAGTAAGCCTCCAACTGTTTGGCAAGGAAAGGTTCTGGAAACTGGGGGGTCCCAATCTGCTGTGACTACTGCTTTGAATCCTGCTTGGCTTCGGGGTGGGGTGTGCTCCTCTGGACCTGGCTACTGTCACCAGGACTGGAGAGGAGCAAGGAGACATGGGGATATTACAAAGGGAGAAGGGAGGAGAGTTAGCTGGGGCTCTTTGGACGTGTGAGAATGAGAAGGACTTCAGGGGAGCTATAGGGGAGGAAAGCTAGAGGGGAGGGAGGAGGAGAGGCCAGGAGATCAAGGAAAGGGAAGGAGGACCAGCCTATCTCTTCCTCCCACATTCTTCCCGGCATTTTTTCGTTCCCTTGGTTATAGAAGAATAGCAATTAGCAAATTCAGTAAAAAGAGCCAGAAATGGAGATTGTTTGCGCATTTGGGGGCCAAGACGCATTAGTGCAGGAATGTGAACAGAACTATATATAACCCCTCTCTTGGCCCACCCACCTGTCCGGCCGGGTGAGCAATGGTCTGTTTGTTCTGGGCTGGTATGTAGCGCATTTCATTCTGGGAGCCCACCATCTGGACCGGAGCCTTGCTGCCAGTAGCCCTCAGTGACCATATATGGCAAAATGATATATGTGATAAAAAGAAGCCAAATTCTCCAGTTGCGTCAGCCCCGGGAGCACGCAGCCCGCAGTCTCTCTCTTGGCCTCCTGCCCTTCATCCCAGCTCTGGAAACCAAAAGGGCTCAGTGATTGGCTGGAGGGGCCGAGGGGCGGGGCCACACTCTGCTTGGACCCGGCTGACTTGAATGCTTGCTTGAGGTGGGGAGGGTGATTAGTGAGGGCCAGAGCTGCGAGTGTGTTTGATCTTGGCCTTAAATCAGGAAGATTAGAAACTGAATGATAACTCACATTAAAAAAAAAATCCAGAAAGCAGCCTGATGTGGTGCCACATACGTGTGTGTAGTGGGGATGGAATTGGCACAATTTCACCTGGGTTCTGTCCACCTCAGTTCCAAGTATGAAATGAACTCCATATCCCTCAACATCCTTCAGTTCTCTTGAACCTTAACCCACCAGGACAAAAGTTCCATCCAGATAGCTTAGCTGAGGGAAAAAAATAAAGCATACACATCCACACACACACCTTCTCCCAAATATTTTCTCCCATTTCTCTCTTTTTCACCCTCTGCCCAGCCCCCAAATATCCAACCCAGTGCATGTCTGCATAGGGCACCCTGCAGTGAGTTCCCACTCTGGGTCAGGCACTGTGCCCATGCTGAGGGAAGGTAACCAGTACAGACAAGATCCTGATCCTCAAGCAGCTCATGCTGGAGGGGTGGGTGGCTGCCCTACAGGGCATCCAGCCAGAATGAGGGCTGGAGGAAGCTTCTAAGAGGAGGTGATGCTTAAGCTCTTCCATAGTTGTCTAATGATTGATGGGGCCTAGGAATAGAAACCCCGGGCTGAGGAGAGAGATGGTGAGCCTGGCAGGTTGGGCCAGGTTGGGCTGAGAGGTGGGGCAGGGGCCAGAATCTTGGAGGCTTTTGCTAGGAAGTACATGTAAAGGGGCTGAACCTCTGTCCCCTTCCTCATCTCCTCTCTCACAGCTGATCCACAACCCCTGAGCATATGCATATAGCCATAGGCTAAGGTTCAGCATGCATGCACTCAAACTCACACACGCATACACTCAGGAATGTGCTCAGAGATGCCTGCTCAATGCCACATCACATGAGCAAGGCAATTTAGCAAGAGGGAAGAAAGAAGAACGATGGCTTTCAAACAAGAGTTAGGGAGGCAACTAGGCCTGGGTGAAGGCACTCTGCTAGGCAGGGGAGTGGGAACTGTGGGGGTGGAGAGCCAGGAGGTGGGTGGTGAGAGATTTGGGACATGCTAACAGGCTCTGGGCTCCCCCTTGGAAGAAAGCAGAGACAGAAGTGGAGTCGTTTGGTCAGCAGAGGAGTGGGGGAGCTCTGGATAGGCTCTGCAGCCAGTCCCCACCCGGCCCAGCTCAGCTGAGGATGTAGGTCTGAGGTCTGAGTGTTTGCATGTCAACCTCCCCCTCCTCCTGCCGCCCCCACCCCTCACACACCCTCATTTCTGGCCTATGGGAACTTTGGCTTCTCCTTTAGCTTTGTTTCTCTAAGTTGACCACAGAGGTTGGGACACTGGCTGCAAGAGGCCTGGGAGAAAATCCTCTGGAGTAACCCAGGAGGGAAACAGGACATGGGACCTTGTCTGACTCTCTTCAATGGACACACACTCACCAGTATGTCCCTTGACATCTTGGAGGGATGTGTATCATTCGTTGAACATGCCTTCTGACATCTGTATCCTCTGAGCATCAGAGAGAAGGATGATTGTAGGCCTCAGTCAAGGTATTATTTAAGCCAAGAAACCCCCTTAGTTCCCCAGGGCTAGGCCAGGCAACCCCCATGTGCTCATTTGGAAGTCATAATGCAATGCGGTAGAATATGCCCAGGGCCAGTGAGGTGCGAGGGCCAAGGTCTTTTATTTATTTTTTAATTTTTAAAAATTTTTTTCTTTTTTTTTTTTTGGTACTGGGGATTGAACTCAGGGATACTCGACCACTGAGCCACATCCCCAGCCCTATTTTGTGTTTTATGTAGAGACAGGGTCTCACTGAGTTGCTTAGCGCCTCGCCATTGCTGAGGCTGGCTTTGAACTTGCGATTCTCCTGTCTCAGCCTCCCTAAGTGCTGGGATTACAAGCTTGAGCCACCGCGCCCGGCTAAAATTTTTTTCTAATTAGTTATACATGACAGCAGAATGCATTTCGTTTCATTGTATACAAATGAAGCACAACTTTTCATTTCTCTGGTTGTACACGATGCAGAGTCCCACCATTTGTGCAATCTTAAATGTATCTAGGGTAATGATGTCCATCTCATTCCACTATCTTACCTACCCCCATGCTCCCTCCCCTCCCCCCTCCTCTTTGCCCAATCCAAAGTTCCTCTATTCTTCTCATGCCCCCTCTCCCCATTATGGATCAGCATCCACTTATCAGAGAGATAAGTAGTGTTTAGGGATTGGCTTACTTTGCTTAGCATGATATTCTCCAACTCCATCCATTTACCTGCAAATGCCACAATTTTATTCACTTTTAATGCTGAGTAATATTCCATTGTGTATATATGCCACAGTTTCTTTATCCATTCATCTATTGAAGGTCATCTAGGTTGGTTCCACAGTTTAGCTATTGTGAATTGATCTGCTATAAACATTGATGTGGCTGCGTCACTATAGTACACTGATTTTAAGTCCTTTGGGTAGAGGCCGAGGAGTGGGATAGCTGGGTCAAATGGTGGTTCCATTCCAAGTTTTCTAAGGAATCTCCATACTGCTTTTCAGATTGGTTGCACCAATTTGCAGTCCCATCAGCAATGTATGAGTGTGCCTTTTCCCCCACATCCTCTTATCTTATCCACAACCCTTATCGTTGCATGTATTCTTGATAATTGCCATTCTCACTGGAGTGAGATGAAATCTTAGAGTAGTTTTGATTTGCATTTCTCTAATGGGCCAGGTCTTTTATGACCCACCTTTGGAAGTTCCACATTGTCACTTCCACTATATCCTATTCAGAGCAGCACTGCTTCAGTCTGGGAGAAGACACACAAGAGCAGAATACTAGGAGGTAAGGACTTTTAAGGGTTATCTTGGAGATTGATTACCATAATTGCTAAGTTTGGGGGTAATTTGTCCTGAAGCCCTAGGTAACTTATATAGGGGTAGATACCCTCGAAGAGATGTTTGGGTCCAGGGTGGCAGGCAGGGCTTAACTCTGGGTCTCCGTATTATACAGGATTCTCTCATTACAAGAGATTTTAAAAATTCATTTCAAACAGAAGTATAGAAATAAATTTATTGGCTTCCTGTATTAGCTTCCTGTCACTATAACAAATGCCTTGTGATAATCAACTTATAAAGAGAAAGGGTTTATTTTGCCTCACAGTTTTATACGTTTCAGCCTATGATTGGTTGGCCCCGTTGCTTTGTGCCAGTAGTGGCACATTGCGATTAGGAGCATATGGTAGAGCAAAATTGCTCAACTTACAGCATCTGAAAAGCAAAAAAGAGGAAAAGAAGGGCTGGGATCCTATTGGCCCCTTCAAAGATACACCCCCAATGATCTAGAGACCTCTCAACTCTAAAAGTGCCAATACTTTTCAATAATGCCTCACTGGAGCTGAGCCTTTATCACAAGAACCTTTAGGTGACAATTATAATGCAAACTGTTGCACACACATAACAGACAAGCTTAGAAATTGTGCTCATTTCAAGAGAGGCTAAAACTGTTTTTCTGAGAAAATAAAGATTGATTGCCAAACGGAACACATGGTCAAGCTAGAGGTGTTTGGAGGAGAAAGTAGTAAGAGCCTCGAGAATGATGAGGAATGGCAAGTCATTGTTCTCTCTACCTTAGCA
The DNA here is from genome assembly GCA_028644305.1 of Xerus rutilus. Lineage (NCBI taxonomy): Eukaryota > Metazoa > Chordata > Mammalia > Rodentia > Sciuridae > Xerus > Xerus rutilus. The sequence continues at coordinate 47,866,545 of CM053402.1, forward strand.
CGTTTCCAAATTTTTGCAACAAAAAGTAAAAATAATAACCCCCACAAAGAATAGGGATGCCTCCTAGGAGGCTGGTCCACTTGTGGCTCTGTCTTTGCACACATCCAGGGTCATCCACAACCATGTGCACATCACAACACTCTCAAACCACAGAGTGATTCTCTCCATCAGGTTGCCCGAGAGACATATCTAGATGCCTCCTGTCCTCAAGACCTTCCAGATGACAAGTCCTTTCCAACTACCTTTTTCTATTATGGGAAGTCCACTTCCCGCTGTCCCCCATTTCTGACGCTTTGACTTCTGATGCCTTGAATGAGGCTCTTCCATAAACCAGTCCAGATTGCGGGCAACTGTGTCAAAGAGGTTAGGCCACCCAGCTTCTCTGGATTCAGGAACAGATTCTGGGGACAGGGACTGTCATCCATCTTGTTGATTACTTCATCTGCAGCACTTGGAATTGGGCTTGATGCACAGTAGATGCTCCATATTTGGTGAATGAAATGTCTTCAAGGAAAAGGGAGCTGTTTTAAGAATACAAAAGAGCTAGAAGTAGAAATGGAGGTCAGAATACAAGAAGCCCCAGGGACAGTGACTGTCTAAACAGCTGTGGATTTTCTCACTCCTGAGGGCTCTGCCTCGCTAATGCTTTTGCTACACTCTGCCTTCTCTCCTTCCATGTTCCTCTTCTGACTGTGCTCTACCCACATCTACTGAGTTTGCCATAGCCCACCAGTGATGCCTCATGGCATGTGTTTTAGTCAGCTTTTTCATCACTCTAACCAAAAGTCCTGACCAAAACCATTTTAAAGAAGGAAAATGTTTTTGGTGATCACAGTTTCAGAGGTCTCAGTCCCTAGATGGCCAACTCCATTAGCTTGGGGCCTGAGGTGAGGCAGACCATCATGGCGGAAGTGTGGACATGACAGCAGCTCAGAACAGGACACAGGAAGTGGAGAGAGCGTTGCTCACTAGGGACAAAATACATACCTCACAGGCACGGTCCCAGTGACTCGCGTCTTCCAGCCACACCTTACCTGTCCATAGTTACCACCCAGTAAATTTCTGTCAGTGAATTAATATACTGATTATTAGGTTAAGGTTCTCATAACCTAATTATTTCCCCTCAGAATGTTCTTGTATTATCTCACACATGAGATTTGGCGGGGGGGACACCTCATATCTAAACCATAGCAGCATCTTTCACTGCCAAGTTCCACCTCCTGGAACTTGTATCATCGTTGACTCCCTTCTATTATATATTTAACCACTTCCTCCAATACTGACCCTTCCTATTAACATGGGAACATTCTTCTCTCTCCCATTGTAATAGCAAATGCACCAACCCTCTCTTAACATACATCTTCCTCCAGGTACTGCCTTCCTTCCCTTCGTGACCAGTGTCTTACAAGTGTGCTCTGTAGTCCCCGTCTTCACCTCCTCCCCTCACACTCAGTTCTTACCTCATTCTGACTTCTATCTCCACCATTTCAATACAAAAGAGCTGGAAGTAGAAATGGAGGTCAGAATACAAGAAGCCCCATAGTTTTGCTCTGGTACCAGTTATATCCTAGATGTTCCTATTCTCATATGACCCCACAACTGCATTAGACACAGTTGGCCAATCCCTCCTTGAATTCACCTGGGTTGTCTCCCCTGCCACCCCCATAGCCCCATCTCACTCTCCTTCAGAGCATATTCCCCTCCCCTCTCACACTGATGGTGTTTCTCAAGGCCCAGCCCCAGGGCCCCCTTGTCCTCCGTTCTGTACCCCCGCAGTGGGAAAGCCATTCATGCTACTTATTTAGGCTCTTTGATTACTGTATATACATTTCCCCTGCTACCACAGGGGCTTTGCACATACTGCTGGCCCTGAATGGAATGTTCCTCTTCTGCCCACCCATTTTTGTCCAACTATCCTCTTTTCCTAGTTCAGGTCCACTTGTCTTCCTGATCTTAGCTCTTTATTTCTTCTCAGGGAGGGCTTCCCCTGACCACTGTGTCAGTTTGTGTCTTCTGAGAAGTAGGCACCAAAATGAAAACAGATGTGCAAAAGCTTTCTTAGGGGTAAATGGCATAAACTATAAAGGAGGTGAGGGACCGGGAATAGGGAGGAAGAGTCTTCAAGTCTGGAAGAAGGAGAATTGGCTAGGAAGAACTAGATGGGCTCAGTTAAGCTGACAGAGAGCCTCAGAGCAAAGACTTTCCATTGGAATAGTCCTGTGTCAAGCAGGGATAAGCCACCATAATGTCCCCACTATTTTCAGTCATTGGCTCTGAGCTAGCTGTGGAGGGAGTAGTCTTGGTGTAACATTGTGGTGGATCTGAAGATATGACATTTGGGGGCTGTCAGTCAACCACATCCCTGGCAAGAGGGCCTCTTGAGTGAGTAGTGTCCCTCCATGGCCACACAACACTTCTCTAAACCAGACAGTGCCCCTTTGGTATGTACCGTCATAGGACCATGTTCTTTCTTTTCAGAGACCTTGGCTGGGCTGTAATTACATCACTCATGAGCACTACTTTTATTGAAGGCCTGGCTCTTCTTGAGAACAGGGATAATGGACTGGCTCACTAAATGCATTGCACAGTGCTCTCAATACTTGCTCGCTGGAGAAATAAAATAAAAAATGAGTGACTAGAATGAATTCAGTCTCTGAATTTCCTGTTTCAAATTCTCAAAATAGAATTTAATGGGCCAGCTCACCTTTTCCACCCAGGTCACAAGGTACCAGCCAGTCAGCAGATTGGCCATCAGGGGACTGATACTGACTCCATCCAATCAGTTGTGTTGGGAAGAAATGTTGTGTGGTACAAATATGGGTACAAAACTGAATTTCTCTAGAATGGGTATCTCTGAACCTCCACAAAGTCTTTGTGTAACTCTTCTTCGTAAAAGGGAAGGCACTCCTTTCCCTGACATTCTTCAGTGACCTGTTAGAATTGTGAGGAATAGTATGGATACATTTAAGTCCCTTTCCCAAATGAGTTGTCCCAGTAAACAGTATAGGTCCCTATACATGAGGTTGTATATACCCCCAAATGCACCCCTTATTATCCCCACCAATTTCCCAGAAACCTGCCCTATGTTTCATTTCCCTCAAGGTGTTTGAGTACCATGGGCTCTAGATTCAGGCTAGACCTGAGTTTGAATCTCAGTTCCTTCACTTCCAAGCTTCAAGATTCTGAACAAGTCACTCAATTTCTGCAAACCCCATTTTTTTAATCTATAAAATGGAAATAGCAAAAATGGCAAAACCAAACAGCCTGTTAAAAGAAGCTTAAGCAGAATGTCTCTAGTAGTGGCTCTAAATCCAGGGTACTTTAGCCGTTTAAAGACTCTGAGGAACCCTGTAGTTAAGAAATCCAGCTTTCCTCGAACTCCCTTGGCAGCAGGTTTGTGAAGCACCGTCCCGCGTGGCTTCCTGGTGTTCTGTGGAAAGCAATTTGGGATGCACTGCTCTAAGAATTTCACTTTCATCTTTTGAGATCACTGTGTACTCCAAAACTACCACAAATGGGATCCAGATGGCTTTGGCCTCCTGCAGAATTGTTCTAAGTTGAGTCTGGGGGTTAGGTCTCCGGATTTCATTGAGGGATGCTGGAACTTTCTAATGTGTTCATGCAGAAATGTATGAACAACATTGTATGTTGTCTCCCTCTCATGCAGCTGGAGGATCTTTTCTTCAGTAAAGGATTGGTCATCGTAGAGACATGGGGATATTTTAAATGTACCTAAAAGTAGTACACCTAATGGTAGATGCCGCCTCATTCCACCTTTTCATTTTTAGATGAAAAAACAGGTCCAGGTAGAAAGTGAAGTGACTTGCCCAAGGGCGTATGAAAGCAAGGGGCAGAACCCAGAACTTAGAAGCTACTGCTGTACTTTCAGTGGACTTTCCTTGTTTAGAACAGAGCATATGAAGGACAATGCAGTGAGGTCCAGGACATCCCCTGGCTCTTGGCTCTTTCTCCTGACCTGGTCATGTAGAGGGAGGTGTAGGGCAGGATTATGGTTGAAGGTCAGGGGTTAATAGGCCTGAGTCCAGATGGCAAGCATCTGGGCTGAGGCACAAACTAACAACTTCTTCCTACTCTTTCTGGTGATTCAAAAGATGAGAAGGCAGGAAAAGAACTTGCAACAGATGGAAGGGAGACCAGAAGGAATTTGGAATGGGACCAAGGGGCCCAGCTCTTAGGAAATGCATGGGGAATGCTTTCTGTTTGGAGAGAACATTATTTACCAGAAAAGAACAGGGATGAGGTCCTACCAGGGTAGATGGGTGGGCTCTGGTTCACATTTCTTGGCTGTTACCCATCATACCAATCCATGTTTCTAAGACAACCAGGGAACCAAATAGGAACAACAACATTAAAAGTGATAAGAGGTGGCTGTTGCAGCCTGGGCCAACCCAGACAAGTTGAGCTCAAAGATCAGAAGTTTTGAGGCCAATTCTAAATTTAGAGTCCAATTTTTGAGGAAGCCAAAATGAGCTCTCCTAGCATGAAATGTGTCAGAAGAATAGAAGAAACAGATCCCAAAGGGTAACTGGTAGAGAGCAAATGGGGAGCCCCTTTGCAACCAGATAAACTAAAAATGAGATCAACCGGGCTGTCTGTCTGTCTTTCCTTAGTGTCTTTTCAAACTAAGACCTTAAAAAAAAGTAGAATATCACATTTCCTTTTCTCTCTTCTCTGTTGTCTTTTAGAAAATTGGTCTTATTAAAAAAGACCTTCAAGCCGGGCGTGGTGGCGCAAGCCTGTAATCCCAGCACTTAGGGAGGCTGAGACAGGAGGATCGTGAGTTCAAAGCCAGCCTCAGCAATGGCGAGGTGCTAAGCAACTCAGTGAGACCCTGTCTCTACATAAAACACAAAATAGGGCTGGGGATGTGGCTCAGTGGTCGAATGCCCCTGAGTTCAATCCCCAGTACCAAAAAAAAAAGAGACCTTCAAGCTGGGTGTGGTGGCGCACGCCTGTAATCCCAGCACTTAGGGAGGCTGAGACAGGAGAATCGCGAGTTCAGAGCCAGTCTCAGCAACAGCGAGGCGCTAAGCAACTCAGTGAGACCCTGTCTCTACATAAAACACAAAATAGGGCTGGGGATGTGGCTCAGTGGTCGAGTGCCCCTGAGTTCAATCCCCAGTACCAAAAAAAAAAAAAAAAAAGACCTTCAAAGCAGTGCAGAAAGTGCAGGAAGAGGCAAATGAAGGAAGAGGAAAAATGAAGCCCCATCTTCCCCCTTACACTCAGTCCCAATCTAACCCCACATGGACAGGAGCTTCCTCATTCCCTTCTGAGAGAGCACTTCATGGCAGGAAGAATACAGAGGTCACTTAAAGTAAACACTTTCTGTTAGCTCAGGCCAAGTAATTTCAATGAACAATTCATAGGACTGACACCAACCAATGTGCCCCAGAGATAAGTCAGCGTGGTCCCCAAGTTTTATGGTTCTCTACTATAAACACTCCCATTGCGCTTGAATGGACTAGGGACCCAAAGAGGTGGATTCTAACCTAGGCCACAGCCCTCATTTAACACATTGAGCTCCTACCATCTGCCTTTACCATATGCTCTGCTAAGAGAGCTTGGAGGGTTAACCTTGTAGGGCCATCACTTCCACATCTATAAAATACCAAGTATGAGCCGGGCACGGTGGAGCACGCCCGTAATCCCAGCACTTTGGGAGGCTGAGACAGGAGAATCGCGAGTTCAAAGCCAGCCTCAGCAACGGTGAGACGCTAAACAACTCAGTGAGACCCTGTCTCTACATAAAACACAAAATAGGGCTAGGGATGTGGCTTAGTGGACTAGTGCCCCTGAGTTCAATCTCTAATACCAAAAAACAAAAACAAAAAAACAAAAAAAACCCCAAGTGTGTCACATCTATCCACGTGGTGTTTCCTGTATTTGTATCCACCCCCAGTTCCCACATGTGCTATCTAGGTCAGGTCTTTTGACTCCTGCAGGGCTCTCCTCATTTATTTGACTGCCTCCACTCATCCAGAACACACAGGGCTGGATTGGTCTCCCTAAAGCATGGCCCTCAATATGTCAGCATGCTCAAAACTTTTCATGGCTTCCCACTGCTCATGGAATCAAGCTCAAATAATTTAGCCTGGCATTCAGAGTCATCTACCATCTGGCCTCAGTGGGTTTTTTAAAATTGTTTTTTGGCCTCATTCTTGTGTACGTACTGTTTCTAGCAAACTCAACCATGTTACTCCAGGCCTTCGTGTCAGTGGGTTCTCACTCACATGCATCTTTTTTTTTTTTTTTTTTTTTGGTACTGAGGATTGAAATCAGGGGTACTCAACTGCTGAGCCACATCCCCAGCTCTATTTTGCTTTTTATGTAGAGACATGGTCTCACTGAGTTGCTTAGCGCCTCGCCGTTGCTGAGGCTGGCTTTGAACTCATGATTCTCCTGTCTCAGCCTCCCTAAGTGCTGGGATTACAGGTGTGCGCCACCGTGCCCAGCTTCACATGTATCATTTAATCTGAAAAGTTCACCCTCACATTTCTGCATGTCTGACTTCTATCCTGTGGACCCACAGGGCCTAATTATCAGCTGTACAATCTTAAGCAAGTTATTTAAACTCCATGTCAGTGGAAGATTGTTTCCAAAGATGGCCCCAGCAATGACTTCCTTGCTGTATGCACTTTGCAAGGTGACCATGCCCCTCCTCCATGTCCGTTTCCCCTTCCTGAGTCTGGGCTGGCTCTGTGACATTCATTGACCAATGGAATGTGTTGCTATGCCACTTGCAGCTTCTGCTTTTGTGTTCTGGAAAGCTGGCCACCATATGAAGTTCTGGCTATCCTACTAAATAGAGGTCACATGAAGGATAAGTGAAGTGCCCAGCTGGCAGTTAGCCCCAAGGCCCCAGTCAAGTGAGTGAGGCCATCCTGATGCTCCAAGCACCCTGGTTAGTCCAAATGAGCCACCCTCCCTGAGCCCTGTCTCAATTCCTGACCCAAATTGTGAAAAAATGAAATGATTGTTGTTTTAAGCCACTCAATTTTGGGACAGATTGTTATGCAGCAATAGATGACTGCAATAGTCTCCTCACCTACAAAGTGGAGATAATAATGGTTCCCTGCTCCTAGGGCTGGGAGGATTAAACAAGCCATTCTGTGTAAAGCACTTAGAGTTTGCCCATTGTAAGCACTCAATAAACAATTACCTTCCACCAGCTAGTCTCCACTGCTCCCTCCCTGATCCCCCATGGCACCTCTTCAACACCCTTCTCACAATAGAGATGACTTACAGCCTTGAGCTTTGGCTGGTATGTTGGCTTTATAGACAGTGAGCTCTTTGAAGGCCATGACCTTGCCCATGGTACATGAGCAAATGTTGTTGAATAAATGAAGAATGGAAATGAAAGCAATGCCACTTCTACCAGCCTCACCAGGCTGGTTGTGATCCAAAAGATGAATGCAAAAGTGCTCCGACACCTCTGTGCTTCCCCCAGACTTTATCTGACTGTCCCTTTCTTGTTTCTGTGTCATCCTGATCTCATCTGTGTGAACTTTATCCTTTAGGGCAGAAGAGAATCCAACACAGCATTCCTGAAGGAAGTCTCCCTGTTTCCTGTCCTAAGAGCTGGTTGACCTCATAGGCCATGGAAGTACAGGGTGTGATGTTACGAACTTGGGAAGGAACTGATGACCCCTCAAATCTGTTCCCACGGCTGACAGATGCCAGAAGTTGCACCACCAGGGGAAAAATAGCTGATTCCTAAGCCATGCTTTAATCAGATATCATTTTAATATCTCTAAGACCTGTGTATTCTAAAGTAGCCGGCAGCAGAGTATGGAACAAAGCAGAATTCCATCTGATTAAAAGATTCAGAAATGTGTCAGAAAATGACTAATCTTACAACCTAAGGACATGCAAAATCTTAACATTCAACTTAGATCCAGGTGTCCTTGGCTATGTGGCACCTTCTTTGAATTACAAGGTCATTGACAGAGCAATGATAGACAGGGCAGAGTGGTTGTTATGGAATTTCAGGAAAGTCAAGAAAGCAATCCCCCCAATTGGAAATGATACTAAGGTTTCCTTGGTGGGTGAGAAACTTTCAAACCAATGCAGAGTTAAACTGAAGAATAGAAAGGCTAAGGGAATCCAAAGCTTGGTTTTAATGTTCTTATGTAAAAGAATCTTTGCACATTTATGTATTTATAATGCTTAATAGAATTTAGACTATTCTGAGCAAAAATCTCAAAACTCTAATTGAAAATCATTATGGTTGTAATCTTGAAAATCTCCCAAAGGCTCAGGCACATAAAGACTCAGCCCCCAACATATCAATGTCTGGAGGTGAGGCTTAATTTAGGAAATAACTGAACCATGAGAGCTCTAATCTCATCAGTGGATTAATTCACTTGATGGATTAATAGTTTGAAGGGATGATTGAGCAGTGAGACCTAATTGGAGGAAGTAAGTCACTGGGAACATACCCTTGGGACCATATCTTATCCCCGGCCCCTTCTCTCTGTCAATGCTTTGCCTCACCTCAGGCACAAAGCAGTATAGTCAGCCGTCTATGATCTGAAACTTCTGAAACCATGAGCCAAAATAAATCATTACTCCTCTAAGTTGTGTCAGGTATTTTGGTCACAGCAATGAAAAGCTAACACAAAAATCAATAAGTATCCAATTAATTCAGATTTATTATTTTAAACTTCCTGAACTTATATATATATATATATATATATATAATTGAAATATAAAGAGAACTAAAAGTTCACATATTTATCAAGGTTAATTTCCTGGATGAATAAGTGAAATTTAAATACTTGGAAAGGGTTTGTTAAGTCAGACTGTTAAAGTACATATAAGAAATCTGAATATAATAAATGTCTAAGTGTAATTTAAAGTGTTTAAAGAGAGTTTAACTTTGTAATTGAGATCAGACATTCAAAATCCTTTTAAAGGTGATTGTTAAAATAGGTTGGACACAAATAGAATAATATTTGTAAGCTGAAGCTTAAGGAAGAACTAGGTTTTTTGAATTGTAATTTCAATAAATTAAGTATTAATTTAAAAAGCCAGCCAAACATCTGAATCATCTTTTGTCTATAAAATGAGATTTATGGTAATACTTATGCCTTGTAGAATTGTTGAGAGGATTAAATGAGACCCTGGTTTTAAAGTGCTTGGCACTGTGCCTGTTGCATGGCAAGCACTGAATATAACATGCTGGTAATTATTAATTATATTAACTCCTCCTTCAAGGAGTTACTTTCTTAACATTTTAAGTTATCTAGATTCAAGCAGGAGGTGATACTTAAATAATACAAATAACTGAGAGTAAGATTTAGAAAACATAAAATTCCTTAGGTAGCATAGAGTGCTAAGCAGGCAGAAACCTAAGCAATATCTAAGCCAAAAGTTTTTAAACTGGATTCTGAAGAATCCTCGGTTCCTGTGGTATCTCTGGACCTGCTTGTCAGGAATCAGGGAAGACTTTGGACCCTGTTTTGATTTGGATGTGAGGTGTCCCCCAAAAGCTCACATGTGAGACAATGCGAGAAGGTTCAGAGGAGAAATGATTGGGTTATGAGAGTCTTAACCCACTCAGTGAATTAATCCTCCTGATAGGGATTAACTGAGTGGTAACTGAAGAGGTAGGGTGTGGCTGGAGGAGATGGGAATTGGGGCGTGGCTTTGGGCTATATATTTGCAGCTGGCAAATGGAGACCGCTCTGCTTTCTAATCACCCTGTAAGCTGCTTCCCTCTACCACACTCTTCCTCCATGGTGTTCTGCCTCACCTCAAGCCCCAAGGAATGGAGCCAGCCTTCTATATGGACTAAGACCTCTGAAACTGGGAACCCTCAAATAAACTTGTCCTCCTCTACAGTTGTTCTCGTTGAATCCTTTAGTCTCAGCAGCACAAAAGCTGACTAAAGCTGACTAAAACAGACCCTATTGCCCCAATTCAACTGAAACACCTCCCTCACACAGTTTCTCTGCACAAGTCCAAGTTGGCCTGGCCCATAGCAACAGCCTCAGGTTGTCAAGAAAATTTGTAAAAGACTTTGAAAAAAGCAAAAATATTACTGGATTTCGTTTCATTGGTATTATCTCTGGAGGACGCTTCTTGGAGTTATCTGATTCTACGGAGATTTGTGCCTTTCTTCTTGCCTTTTTAAAAAACCATTTGCAATTCCGTAGAGACAAACGTTAACTTATGGATATAATGCAAATAATTTCTGTTCATAGAAATTCAAATGAGTTTTGTACAGGGAAGAAGCACTTGATTTCTGCCCTGTGGAAGAGATTGTTTTGCCTCTATTAGCAAATTAGTTTTAGCATCCCAGATTGTCTCCACATGGGTCTGTACCTTGCATTCGCCTTTGAAGCATGTTTTATGTCATATTGGTACTCTCAATAAATGATGAACGTGTTCGTTTTATGTTTACATGGCAGAAATAATTTTATTTAAAAAAATCAGTTAATAAGATGTTCTCCCAGCATCCATTTGGGCCTCCTTCCTCTCTTGCTCCTACCCCCATTCAATCCATTAACTTTGTTAATGCACAAAATCCACTAAATTGTACATTTTAAATGAGTGAATTGTAGGTATGTGAATTATATTTCAATAAAGTTAATACTTTTTTCTTCTAAAGGCATTAGTTTTTAACCTTTTTTGGTTACAATTCCTGTGAGAATTTGCTGAAAGCTATAGAATGACTTTCTCCTGTCCCCACAGCCAGGTATAGAAAAATCCATGCATGTATGTATATAAAAGTTTCACAACAAGAGATTCCCAGTGAATCTCATTCATTGACTCCCTAGAGATCTGTAACCCTCAGAGGAACCCTGTCTTTATGAGATTGTCACTAGTACATATTAGGTCTTCTAAAAAAGATTCTTTCCATCCATGCCTCATCTTGGCCATTAGCCTTTTTGTAGTATCTCCTAGCCCCTCCCAGTCTACCTTCTCCAGCTATTTTGACATTCTTTCTTTTTTTTTTGTTTTGTTTTTTGTTTTTGTTTGGTACTGGGGATTGAACTCAGGGGCACTCAACCACCCAGCCCTATTTTTGTGTTTTTTTATGTAGAGACAGGGTCTCACTGAGTTGCTTGCTTAGCGCCTTGCAGTTGCTGAGGCTGGCTTTGAACTCACGATTCTCCTGTCTCAGCCTCCCTAAGTGCTGGGATTACAGGCTTGAGCCACCGCCTCGGCTCTTGACATTCTTTCTTAATCTGTGCGGTGGGCAGAGTTTGAGGATGACCTCTACAACCTTCACTCCCTAGTGTTACTCCCTGTTATGTGGCAAAGGGGAGCTTATCTCTATGGGCCTAATCTAATCACAGTTCTTCAAAGCAGAGAGTTTCTCTGGCTGGTGTTGGAAGAGTCCGATTCAAAGCCTGACAAGGACTCCATGTGTTCTTGCTGCCTTTGAAGATGGAAGGGGCCATGCAACAAGGAATTTCGTTGGCTTCTGGGAGGAGAAAGCAGCCCCTGGCTGACAGCCAGCCAGGAAGACACACAGCTGTAGGAACTGAATTATGTCAACAACCTGCATGAGCTTGAAAGTGGATTTTTCCCCTGAGCCTGCAGATGAGATAGATCTCAGCCAGCCAACACCTCAATTCCAGCCTTGTGAGCCCCTAAGCAGGAATCTGGCCCAGTCACAAGGACTTCTGAGCTACTACTGTGAGATAATAATTGGATGTGGGTTCAGGACTCCAAGTTTGTGCGATTTGTTACTCAGGCTACAAAACTAATACAATCCATCAGTTTCACATGGCTGTGCAGTTGGCTGTCATGCTGCTGGATGTTTCTAGATGCAGCTCTTTTCCTCATAAAATTCCTAAAATGGCTACTTCCCCTCCTCCCCCCACGAGGGTGATGTCACACTCTAGATGCCTGGCTCTTATTCCTGACTCCATGGTCTACACTGGGAGCCTGCTCTCTCAAATTTCAAATGTGAAAGCTAAGGGATCCCCTGGCCATTGCACTGAGGAAGCAGAGGGGCAGCCTACACTTGGCTGGTGTCACAGCTCTCTATGGGCTCTTTTCTGCCAGGACTGAAAGTCTGAGGGCAGAGGAGCTCACTCAGGTGCCCGAGTAATCAACCCTGGGATGGTTTGAAATGAGAAGGGGAAAGTTCCAGAGCCCCTCCTGCTGACCAGAAGCCTGGTCCATAAGGTGTCCTAGATCCTGGGAGAAGAGCTCTGAGAGTAGAAGTCATGTGAGAGGGGTCTGAGTCTAAGGGTTAATAGTCCCACAGAGGCAGGGGCTCTTTAGCTAACCCAGAGAGCTAGGGATCCCTCTGAAGGGCTTTCAACTGCTTTAATCTTGTCCTCATTAGCAGCTTTGTATAAGACATGTCATGTAGCTGGGAACGGTGGTGCATGCCTGTAATCCCAGCACTTTGGGAGGCTGAGACAGGAGAATCACCAGTTCAAAGCCAGCCTCAGCACTTTGGGAGGCTGAGACAGGAGAATCACCAGTTCAAAGCCAGCCTCAGCAACGGCAAGGTGCTAAGCAACTCAGTGAGACTCTGTCTCTCCATAAAACAAGATAGGGCTGGGAATGTGGCTCAGTGGTCGAGTGCCCCTGAGTTCAATCCCGGTACCAAAAAAAAGACATGTCATAGGCTGGGGTTGTGGCTCAGTGGTAGAACACTTGCCTTGCAAGTGTGAGGCACTGGGTTCTATTCTCAGCACCACATAAAAACAAATAAAAAACAAACTAAAGGTATTAAAAATATTTTTTTAAAAAAAGACATGTCATATGTGACAGACATGGGGATGACTGTCCACCTGGCTCTTTGTAGGGTTGGCTCTTACTTAATTCTTCCTTCCTCCCTCCTTCCTACTCTGCCCTTCCTCCTTTCCCTCAGGAAAAGCTAACAGATTTTGATGGAAAACAAAGTGCTCTAGCACCCAGAGGGAGCCCCTGAAGGGTTTCCCTCTTCTTCCCTCCCTTTATCCATAAAACATCCAGAGCCCTTCTGCTTCCTGCCTTTGCTGATGAGAACCATTCATTTCTGGAACCAATCAGTTATTTCTGCCCTAATGAGCTAATGTCTTTTCTTGCTGGGAAAAATCCAATCAGGCCCTTAACCTCATTTTCTTCTTGGAATGCAATCTCCTGCATCTGAGAGTCTGAATGTTGTTTGGGCAGTCTTGATCTTCTTTATGGGGGTATAGGACTCAGGGTAGCCATGCTGAGACTAAGAAGGAGCAGGGTGGGAGGTTAGAGGAAGGAGTGGGACCTACAACCACTGCCCACCCCAAGCCCTCACTCTCGATAGAAAGCCCCCTTTCTCAGGTCCCTGAGAATCCCTGAGCATTCTGAACGTGTTGTTTCCTTATCCACAGGGCCTCTGGGTGGAGCCTCAGGCCTGGCCCCTCCAGGAAACATGTTCAGTCCTAACAGGCTGGGCTTCTCAAACGCCACCTCACAGAGACAGCAGAAGGTTGGGGGAGGGGGAAGAAGTCAGAGAAACTGTCTGTGCTTTTGTGTCTTTTTTTTTTTTAATATTTTTTTAGTTATAGATGGACACAATGTCTTTATTTTACTTCTTTTTATGTGGTGCTGAGGATCGAACCCAGGGCCTCACGCATGCGAGGCAAGAGCTCTACTGCTGAGCTACAATCCCAGCCCCGCTTTTGTGTCTTCTACCTCCCAGGACCCACCACGGGGGCCTAACAGTCAGGGGAAGTTATTATAAAGGCACATTCTTCCCCAAAAGACCTGTTTTGGGAGGGCCCTGACTCCTCGTTTCCCCTCTGATCACCACCCTGGAACTCACTCATCTGGGCTTGGGAGATGACCTCTGCTCTCTAACCTGTTCCAGGGAGAGTTCTGTTTGGATAAGGCTAGCTCCACTGTGGCCTCCCGGAGTCCTGGCCCCTGCTGTAAAGGAAAGCCTCCATTTCCTCCACTATAAAATAGAGCTAATGGTTGTGTGGAAGCTTGTAATGTGTCAGCTTGCCCAGGCTGAGCTACCCAGAATTCCTATTCTTGGGTGTTTCCTATGAAGGTGTGTCATGGAGAACTTCCCATGGCAGGGTTGAAGGGAAGTGGTACCATGTTGGAGCTCATATGTCTTGTCGCTACTCTGCCAGCTTGCTTTGATAATGTGAGGCGGTGGCTGGTCTGCAACTCCCTCATCTTCTTGGTGGTTCCTCTTTTAGCTTTGCCGGTCCCTTGGTCAGGTGTGTGTGTTTAGCTCTGCAATGAACGAACCTAGCTTCTGCAGGACATCCATACCACCTAGTTCAGAAGCAACAAGAACTAACATGGGGTTCTGACTGTCCTCAGGATTCCAGCTTGTGTGTATGGATTCTGACTTGTTCTTGATCTCCCTCCACTTTACCTCCATGTTCATAGCGCAACAACCTCCCTCATGAACTTCAAGCTCAGATGTGAAGACAGCAGCCTTATAGAAACCTCTTGACCAATGCCCATAACTTCCCAAGGTCAAATCCCTGTAACAACGCCTTGTTTGTGTACACCATAAGATATACCTGTCCCTAGGCTTATATAACATCTATATCTATATATAGGTGGAATGTCCCTAACTTGAAAATGTGAAATTTTTTTTTGGTATCGGGGATTGAACTCAGGGGTACTGGATCACTGAGCCACATCCCCAGCCCTATTTTGTGTTTTATGTAGAGTCAGGGTCTCACTGAGTTGCTTAGCGCCTCGCCATTGCTGAGGCTGGCTTTGAACTGGTGATTCTCCTGTCTCAGCCTCCCTAAGTGTTGGGATTACAGGCATGCACCACCGCATCTGGTGAAAATGTGAAATTTAAAGTACTCCCAAATCTAGCACTTGTTGAAGCTGACATAAGTGGGAAATTACACACCTGACTTTATGTGATGGGGTCACATAAAATTACTTAAAATGTTACATAAAATTACCTTCAGCCTATGTGTACAAAGTGCATGTGAAATAGAAATGAATTTTGTGTTTAGACTTGGATCCCATGCCTAAGACATCTCATTAGGTATATGACAATATTACAAAATCCGAAAAACTCTAAAATTTGAAACACTTCTGGTCCCAAGCATTTGAACACCAGTTTCTTTCTTTTATTCTTAATTTTTGAAGTGGTAGAGGACAGAAGGGTCCCCTGTACTCATCCTTCTAGTTTCCTGCCCACCTGAACTCTTCTATGTGTAAATCCAAAGCCCAGGAGCCACCAGACCCAAGATGTGGTTTTTAGCTCCCCAGTAACTTAAGTGACTAGCTTTGAGAGGGAGTGCTTGTGCAGTCCTCCCTCATTGACTCTTTTCTCTAGGAACAAACTGCTAGAAAAACAGAGAGAACTTCAGAACAAACTTCTTATAACATTTAATGTTTTCAGGGCTTGGACGGACTGAGACCCTAGAGGAAAAATGGCAAGGTGATCGCCAACAGAAAGTCACAAGGGTCCTCAGAAGATGAAGTGGGCCGGCTGGGTGGCAAGCTCATCAGGAACTTTCTTGCTCACAATCTCTGTCTGGGGACATGTGGGGACCATGCCGCCCCCTTACACCCTGATTTGTAGCTGTTCCTTCCTCTTCACCTCTGTCCAGATGTCCGACAGGTCTTGAATAAACTGCTGGATCTGATACAATAAGGGCACCAGTGATTAATCCCACCCAACCAGAGCCTCCCCCTTCCCAAGACAGGCCTCCCCCATGTCCTTGAAGGGAGTTTGTCACTGTCCCTAGGCAACCATGATGCCTCATTTGTCAGTTTTTCTTTTCTTTTTCTTTTTTTAAATATTTTTTTTTTAGTTGTTGATGGATACAATGTCTTTATTTTATTGCTTTGTATGTGGTGCCGAGGATCGAACCCAGGGCCTCACGCATGCGAGGCAAGCGCTCTACCACTGAGCTACAATCTCAGCCCTCATTTGTCAGTTTTTCTAGGGGAAATTGAACATGAGGTTTAGCAGATTAGAAGCCGTATGTACCTCTTAAGGACAGGCGACAGTGATGGTGTGGAGAACGGACTGGTAGTCTAACAGAAGTGGGGAGAAAGAGGCAAGATCACCAATGGGCTGCAGAATAAAAGCATTTAGCTGGAGGGGCCTGGTTAGTGTAAGGACAGATGTCCCCCACAACTTCAGAGTCCTCGAAGCCTTGGAACCCAGACCTGATGCTCATTATGATAAACTTGAGTCATCAAGAAAAGTTTTAGTTCTATTCACTAGCTTCTGTCTGAAAGAGTTTATAGTCTGCATGATACAGTGCTGCTTCAGAGGTCAGAAGACCCAGCTGGGGTCCTGATGCAGCAACTCTGGAGAAATCGCTTCATCTTTCCGGAACTCAGTTTCTTTGTCTTTAAAAGGGAAGAGGGAGCTGAGCGTAGTGGTGCATTCCTGTAACCCAGCAGCTTTGGGAGGCTGGGGCAGGAGTATCCAAGTTCAAAGCCGGCCTCAGCAACTTAGCGAGGCCCTAAGCAACTTATGGAGACCTTGTCTCAAGATAAAAAATAAAAAATAAAAAATAAAAGGACTGGGGATGTGGCTCGATGTCCCTGGGATCAATCCCTGGTATGGGGAGTGGGGGGAGGAAGAGGGGAGATGGGGGTACAGTTACACGGTGGAGTCCATGCTTAGCATGCATGAGGCCCTGGGTTCAATCCCCAGCACCAAAAAATAAAACAAAAACAAAAACAAAACAAAAAAGGAAAGAGGGAGAAAAATTTGGATGGCCTCTAGGATCTGTTTTAAAATGATGACACTGCAGACTTTATCCAAAGTTCCAAACACCCCTGTCAGCCAATGATACAGTAACTATTATTGATGGAATTCCCCTATTTTGCAAATGAGGAAATGAAGAGCCAATGAATTAAAGCAACTTCCCAAAGATTATAGAAAAGACAAATTCAGCACCCAGGGGAGCTTTACCACTGAGCTGCATTCCCAGCCCTTTTTATTTTTTTATTTTGAGACAGGGTCTTGCTAAGTTGCTTAGGCCCTCAGTAAGTTGCTGAGGCTGGCCTCAAACTCATGATCTTCCTGTATCAGCCTACAGAGTCACCGGGATCAGTGGCATGTACCACCATGCTAGGCCAAATTCAGTATTTCCTAAATTATGTTCTTGTAATAAGTGGTCATGTTCTCCAAAAAGGGTTTGGTGGCTAAGTAAATTTTAGAAACACCATTTGTTTGAGAGTCTCAAAGCATGGAACCATAGCAAAAAAATAAACTTTGTTTAATTTAGTGTTTTCTAGATGTATTAATTCATGGGGCCCTTTTATTTCCTCATAGGAAATAGTATCTTTAGGATTCTAGAATTTGCCAAACACAGTCTGGAAAATGCTACTCCATGTAGTTCAGTCTCATTCAGGGAAAATTCTAGACCCTTCACAACACAATATATTGAATTTAGATTATCCTGGCCTTATCCTAATTTATAGTGTGTACCACGATCTTAGCTCTGTATAAGCAACTAATTTACTAAGTCTGTGCCTGAGTCTGTTGTCAGAATGTTGTTGAAAACATTAGTCACTGAGTGTCTCTGAAGTTTCATTGAGAAATTAGTTAGAACTCTGAATGCACCCTCTGAGGAAACCTCATGTTTTCTTATTTTGGCACAAGAACTATGTGTTGTTTTTCATCTAGTTACTAGGAAGCTCAGAGTCAACTATTGCCACTGTTGAAGGCCTTTAAATCCAAGAATTCACTACTTTCCGTATTTCTCTTTCTATCTTTAATTTCTGATTTAACTTATATTTTCCTGGGTCCTTTTCTTCTATTTTAATTTTTCAGGCTACTTGGTCATGTGATATTTCTGTCAATAGGAGCATAATTTATAGACATGAAATAGAATATTTTAAAATAACCTTTGGGTAATATTCCTGTTGAAATAAATCAAGGTTGAAATTTTCTGAATCAGAATTCAGAAAATTGAAATTCAGAAAATCATCAAGTCATTAAGGGGTTTTGCCAAAGTGTCCAACAATGCTATTGTTTACACAAAATACTTTAAAGAAAAAAAATTTTAATAAAAATGCTATTTCTGTTAACATGCCTTTTATCATCATTCTAAAATGAATTGGGCATACAAATATTTTAAAATTTTGTTTCAATTTCTAATTTGGTAAATATCAATGGATACAATCCATAGAAAGGAAGCTGTATTGGGGGTTGGTATTTTCAGAGTGTAAAGATATCCTGAGCCGAGGGCAGTGGCGCAAGCCTGTAATCCCAGCACTTAGGGAGGCTAAGATAGGAGAATTGCAAGTTCAAAGCCAGCCTCAGCAACGGCGAGGCGCTAAGCAACTCAGTGAGACCCTGTCTCTACATAAAACACAAAATAGGGCTGGGGATGTGGCTCAGTGGTTGAGTGCCCCTGAGTTCAATCCTTAGTACCAAAAAATAAAAATAAAAAATAAAAAAAAAAGATATCCTGATACCAAAACATCTGAATATTGCTGTTTCTAGAAAACTTTCTTGCAAATAAAAACTGTGAAAAAAACTCTGTTGTAATACACCTTAAGACACAGGCTGAGTATTATTGTCTTAAGAAAATTCTTTTTTTGGTATCAGGGATTGAACTCAGGGGTACTCAACCACTGAACCACATCCCCAGCCCTAGTTTGTGTTTTATTTAGAAACAAGGTCTCACTAAGTTGTTCAGTGCCTTACTGTTGCTGAGGCTGGCTTTGAACTTGGGATTCTCCTGTCTCAGCCTCCCAAAGTGCTGGGATTATAGGCGTGCACCATCGCACCTGGCTAGGAAAATTCTTGTTAGCTGACCAGTGGGGCAATTTATATATATTTCATAAGTTTCACCCTTTTTATTTAAAAAAAAAATGCCTCTCAGTCAGTTGATGTTATGGCTTGTATTTCACATTCATTTACCAAGTATGTATTGAGTGCCTATTATGTGCCAGGCATTGTTCTAGGCACTGGGGGATACAGCAAGGAACAATCACAATTCTCACTCCTCAAGAGCATTGTAGTATTTCACAGCAGAGCTAAGGGCTTTTGCCCAAGGAACACATAATGACTTAGTCCTGGTTCTCTGCATGCCAGAAGAAGTATCACTGATACATCTGCTAGTACAGAATTTCCCCCAAAGCGGGACGTATGTAATTCTGGTTGTGATTTTAGGTGGCACAGGAACATGAATAGTATTAAAAGACTTTGAGTCATACAATGAAAAATCGATCTCCTTTTCAATTTTCTTTCCATTGCTTCTAAGAACGCCTCAGATAGGTACTAAACTGACTTTAATACTTCTCTAAACTTGCCAGTTTCCCTTTTTAACAGAGCAGGGTTTGAAACATAGGCCTTTACCAAGCCACAGTATCTCACTAGAATTTAATAAGACTATTGCATGACTAATGAATCAATAATGGATCCCTGCTCTGGCCATGTGCTTTGAGGCCAAAAGGGGTCTTAGTACTAATAAAGTGGTTCTCAAAGTGTGGCACCTGGAGCAGCAGCATCACTTGGGAAATTGGGTTCTTATTTCAGATCTGTGGACTCAGAGGATGTGTCGTGGGGCCCAGCAATGTCCCTCACCCTGCTCCTCCCCCACCAGGTGACTCTGATGCTATTAACATTTGAGAGCCACTGCTTTGTCTGGTTCATTTCTCCTCTCAACCTTTCACTTGAGAACCTCCTTGGCCCACACCCAGCTGACCCCAGTGCCTGCATCATCTTCCTCCTACCATGTCCAGCTGTTTGTGTGTGTCCTCCAGGGACACTTGGGCCGTCTCCTTCAGCTGCTTGCTCACGATCTGGAACAGGTTCAGCGTTGCCATCTTAATGGTGCCAAGCAAGAGGGTCTTTTTGGCTGCTGTATTCTGGATGTGTGCCCAGCGAGATTCCTGGGGAGGGAACCAGGAAGGGATGTGAGCACACATTACGCATCTGTGTGTCTTTGTGTGTGTGTGTGTGGGGGGGTGCACATGCATAGGCCTCACGCACGCAAAACCCTGGAGCTCCCCACCTTGCCCAGCACAGCTGGGATGCCTCACCCAGATGATGACATCGCTACGGGCACGGTCAAAGCGCATCTGTAGCCTCGCCAGCTCATTGTTGTGCTGGAGAATCTCGTCGTCCTTTTCCTCCATGTAGCGTGCCAGTCGCGCTTTGGCACGCTCTATCTTTTCCTGGCTCTCCTGCGCGGACTGCATGAGATCATGGTGCATGCTCACCAATGTCTTGTAGCGTGCGATCACCTCGTGGATCTCCTCAAACTGAGGCAGGGTCTTGCATCACTGCACTGCCCTTGGGCTGATGCAGTCACCACAACCCTAACCCAACCCCTAACCTGAACACTTGGGCACATGGACACCAGGGTAGGCCGGCTTGGCCAAGGCAGGAGATGTGCAGAAGTCGCTGTCCTGCTTCCTGCTTCTCCTGGGTTTATATGGACCATGATCAATGTATTGCCAGGAAGTACAACTGGGTTGGGGTTCTCAGTCTTAGACCTATGTTAGAATCATCTAGGGCGCTTTTAAAAGGATACCTGTCAAGTTCTACTGCCAGAGATATGGATGAATAATAATAGGTCTGAGATGATCTCAAACATTTGAATTTTGCAAAAGGTCTCTCAGGTGATTCTAGGCACAGCCAGGGTTGAGAATTGCTGATGGGAGACATTTTGAGATATCTCCCAAGGCAATGATTATCCTATTCAACAAGAATGTACCAAGAACCACTTACACGCCATGAGCTGTGCTAAATGCTAGGGACATCGCAAGAGATAAGAAAGCCAGTCCTTGCTCTACTGAGGCTTACAGCTTCAGGGTTAGAGGGAGGACAGGCAGACGAGTAAACAGTCAGTTACAACACAGAGTGATAAGCCCCAGCTAGGACTGGGGGTGGGGCTGCGCAGAGCCTGGGGCAATGACATCAAGCTCGGTGCTGTCTGGTATTTGTTCAACATGTGCTGTGGGAGAAGTGGCAGAGTGGAAGCCCAGTGGGGAAGGTGGCCTACCAAGCTCAGCTGGCTTCCTGCAAAGTGGTGATGCCACTCCTGCCCTACACTTCAAACTCAGCCCAGTTGACTAAAAGCCACATGAAGCACCCTTTTAGAAGTCAATGTGAGCTCCAGTTCTGTGATGCTAATTAACCCCTCCCCCAGGCTTATCAATGTGTGCCTTCCAACCACCCTGGGGACACTCCCAGAGCACTTTCTCCATATCATGACATTTCCAGGGATAGATTGGAGTCCTGGGAACTGCCCTCCTGGCCTTTTCTCAAATATGCGCCTTTAGGGAAGCGTCACCCAGTGCTGGAGAAAGTGGGAACAGCCAGAAAAGACTTCCTGGGAGAAAAATATGGCTCAAATGAGACTGGAAGTACTAATAAAAGATAGCCAGGCAAAAGCAAGGGGGGAGGCGAAGTATAGTTGCAGGGGGAGAGTAAAGATGCATGGATTTGTGTTGGGCATGTTTAGGATGCTCCAGGCAGTTTATATGAATGACCTGAGCCCCAGATGGGAGGGAGAGAAGGACCTGGAGAAGTTAAAAACAACAAAAGAGTGCCTAGTTAACTACCCCCCCCACCCCCGCCCTCCCCCACCCACCTTCCCAGGAAGAACTGTGAACTTTATCATTGAAGGGTCTTTAGGACGCAAAAAGAACTTCATTTCTGCATTTCCAACAGTTCACTCAGCACACAATAAAACAGCTTTCAGCAGTTAAAATGAATAGACTACATCAGAGCTACTAGGAAGGGATCACAAATTCTTATTCCGACATCAAAAGGACTCAAGTGCCAACTTAAAAAGGTTCCCACAGGCCAAACAGGGGACAATTTGAACATCAGTCAGAACAAGCGCAAAGGACTAAAACATACTAAATATTTTAAAAATCTATAAATTCGTAACAATACTAAAAACATTACAGGTTATTTTTAGAGCATGCTAGAAAACCAATTCATTATTCTAAACACTGTAAAGAATCAAGCATTTAACAAGCTTTTTCTTTGAGATCTGAATAGAAATCAAGTAGTTGACCAAGGAAAGATTTTCTTTATGAAATCTTTCTCTTTAAGGTGTCATTTTAGGTAATAAATGAAGAAGAGGTATTACAATATTTCTGTCCCTCTCTGTCAGTATCTGTACCCCACAAATAAGGAAACCAGTATTCTGATCAATTAAGACTAATTTTACCTGTTTTAAAACGTATCAGTGAAATAAACACTATACTCTCTTTTGTGTCTGACTTATTTTGCTCAACATAATGTCTATGACACTTAAGAAACATATACAGTGTGGGGAAACCAGTTTGGACTTTGATTGTGGAACAAACTGCAAACTACAGAAAATATCACAATAAGTGAGGAAATGATAACATTGGTTAGATGAATTTAGATATTAAGAAATAATGATCAAATATTTAAAAGGTATGACAATGATATTGTGGTTATGTTAAAAAGAACTTTCATCTTTCAGAGATACATATTGAAATACTTATGCGTGAAAAAGTATCATTTGCTTCAAAATGGTGGAGGTGGGAAGAAGGTGTGAGGGATGTGACTACTGGAATGGGTGATGAGTAACGGGTATTCCATAGGCTGTTCTTTCTACTTTGTATGTGTTTGAAATTTTCCATAATAAAAATGTCCTTAAAGGTACAAGGCAGTTGGATGGAAAGAATCATTTTTTTGAAATATTTTTTTTTAGTTGTAGATGAACACAATATCTTTCTTTATTTTTATGTGGTGCTGAGGATCGAACCCAGGGCCTCACATGTGCTAGGTGAGCACTCTGCCACTGAGTCACAACCTCAGCCCTGGATTTTGAATGTTTGTAATACAAAGGAATGATCAATATTTGATGTGATGGATATGCGGATTACCTTGATATGATCATTATGAATGTTACACAGTGTACTCCATAAATACATACAATTATTATGTGCCAATTAAAAATAAGAAAATATTAAAACTGATTGAAAATAGCAAGTAACAAAAAGATATGCATAATACTCCTCCAGGTTTATGAACAGGTGATATGTTACAAAACAGTAAAAATAGGTATGAAAATGAGAAATGTAAAAATCAAGATCCTGGTAACCCCTGAGGAGGGGGGAGGAAAAAAAGATTTGGAAGGATACAAAAGTGGTTTCAATTATTAGTAGTGTTTTATTTAAGGAAAAGGAATCAGGAACCGACCGAAACTATGAAGATTTGACAAAACTATGTGGTGAGTGCTGGGGCTCTTTATACTTCCCAGAATGCTTAAAATATTTTGGACAAAACAAAGGAAGAGAGAGAGATCAGACTGGCAGTAGAATGCCAAATAGGCTGGCCACAAACCTTGCAGAGCTCAACTCTAGACAGGCAGCCTGGATGAGGAAGGGGCAAGGGCTGAATTCCAGAAATGCTTAGGAGGCAGAACTGACCAGATCAGCTAATTGATGGCTGCAGGACTGAGTGAAGGGGAGGAGTCAAGGACCAGGCCTGAGTTCTGGCTGGGCTGTGTACACACCAGCAGCAGTGGGGCCCGGGGATGACAGGAAGAGTGAGTTAGACACAGGGGACTGATCTAGCCAGTTTGCTCAGTTCTAAGACAGCCATTTTACGAGTCTGATTTTGAGAAGTAATTTACAATTTATCTGTTGTGTTAATATGGTATTCGTTTCTCATTCCCCTCCACCCAAAAAAACCTCCAATCATTAAGTGAGCAATTTATCTTACGCTAGGTAATAGAATAGAGGAGATAAGACAGATTTGGGACTCACATATAAATAAATTAGGTTAGTGTTTCTAACCTAATTTATTATTGCAGGAACTTTTAAAAGCTGTGTGTCCTTTTTCTCTTGTGACCCTTATAGGAATTGATCCACACCCCTTGAGAGGGTTCCTTGCTGCACCCTGTTGCTGGTTCCATGGGGATTCTATGGGGGGAGGGGACAATCATTAATGTGGTGGTATTGCTGGGAAGCTGCAGGGATTTCTCAAGAAGAAAAGTAGGGCTGAGTGTGATGGCTCACGCCTATAATCCCAGTGGCTCTGGAGGCTGAGGAAGGAGATTTCAAGTTCAAAGCCAGCCTAAGCAACCCAGTGAGGCCCTAAGCAACTCAATGAGACCTTGTCTCTAAATAAAATATAAAAAAGGGCTGGGGGTGTGGCTTAATGGTCAAGCATCCTTGGGTTCAATTGCTGGTAACAGAAGGAGAAGGAGCTTCTGAGACAGACACCCTGGAACATCTTCCTTCCTAGGAAGAGGAACTCTCAGAGGAGCCTGAGGCGAGGGAGCCAGAGTAGGAGAAAGGGAATGTCACAGAGTCAAGGGAAAATCTAAGTTTCACAGAGGAGGAATAACAGTGTAAAATGCTTCAAGAGGTGCAGTGGGAAGAGGGTCCCAGAAGATCCCTGACCTCTGGCCACAGGGACTACAGGAAAGCAGTTGCTTATGGCATTGTGGGGCCCATATGCAAGCTGTGAACTACTGAGAAGTTTACTTAATTTCTCCCAGCCTCCATCTTGTCTGTGAAAGGGTGATCAGCTTGCTTTCCCCTGGGGGTTAATGAGAAGACTGACCCAAGGACACCCTTGGAAAGCACCAAGCCAGCAGCATCCTACATGCACCAGCTCTGCAATAGGTTGGGTGATTTTTCTAGTTTCTCTCCCTACCTTTCCCCACTTTATTCTTAAGTAAACAAAAGACACTAGGGAGGAGGGGGAAGTAGGGATAGATGCTTGCCACATGCTGACGGGGGCAAAAATTAGTATTAGTGCTCTGAAAGGCCATTCTCCCAACACACACACACATACACCTACCTTCAGAGAGACAAGCCATAGCCACAGACATAGGCATAAACATGCAACCCACCCAGAGACATTTACATGATTGTCAGGTATAGGCATACACAAAGACATATCACCTGGCTCCCATCCTTTGAGACACACATCCAGCCTCAGCGGGGGCCTTTGCCAGCTGCCTACAAGGGCTGTTGCATCTCCTCAGAGCAGGGTGACCATCCCCACAGAGCCTCTGGGGCCCCAGAGGGTCCCTAAGCCTCTGCCTACTGCAGCTGAACTCCCAGAGAAGAGGAGAGGTGCTGAGGTAGGCCTGCCCCCTGTTCCTGAGACCCACCTCGGAGTTCTCCACCACTTTCTCCAGGTATTTGTTAAAGATGGAGTAGTTCTGCAGCTTGACGCTCAGCTGCTGGTGCTCTTGTCGCAAGGCTGCCATCTCCTGCTTGGCCTTAGCCAGCTCCCGTAGGCGCTGCCTTTTGAGTTCCCGCTCCTTGTTGGCTTTCTTCAGGGCACGGATTCGTTTCTGGTCGTTTTCCTGGGACGAGAGAGCCAGGGTAGGTTAGGCAGGCTTGTCCTGTTCTCCCTGGGGTCCCCAGCCTGCCTGGGCTGCCCTCAGCCCTGCCCTGTTTGGTTCGCCATGTGGGAGAGAAGGCGCAAAGGAAAAGGATTTCCTTTGAAGCTAGTTTTGGTTGTTTGATGCTAGTTATTGAAGCTAAGAGATTTCTGTGGATCAAGATAGGGCTCAGAGGACAGCAGTTTAGTTCAAAGTCAAGAGGTGGCCTTGGGAGGAGTAGACAGGAAGCCATTCTGATTCTGTGGGCTCTGGATTTCAAATGGTGGATGGGTGAATCCAGGAGAAACAAGGGTTGAGGAAGAACCATATTGTATTGGGCTCAGTGTCTGGAGAAAACCCAACCCTGAGAGAGGCTGAAAAAATCCAGAAGTGGGAGCCGGAACCCTTCTGACAAAAATTCTATTGTTTCTGTTCCTAATGGTGATCATTTGTTATGGGGCAGATGGCTGGGCCAGAGTTGGGAGGCCCCCATTTTCTCCTGATTTGGTACTCCGTACATCCATTTCTCCAGCTGTGGAAATGCAAAGCAGTAAGCCCTCTCTTCCTTGCAAAACCTGGGGCAACACTGATCAAACTATATGAAGATGAGATAGGAAATGTCTGCCTATTCCAGAGAGCCTGGCAAGATAGGCTATTCCAGAAAGTGTGCCTAGGAGTTCAGCCTGGCATTGATTCCAGGAGATGGTACAGGAAATTCCAAGCCCAGAAAGAAAGAATGAGGCTCAGTCACATCAACTAGTCTAAACTTGCCTTTTTCCTTCTGTAAAGCCCTCCCACAAGATTAGGGTCAAGCCCACCCTTTGCACTGTACTTGTGTGGCTCCTTTCTCCTCTTGGGGGCTCCTGAGATTCCACAAGGATGCACATGTGTGGTGGTGGCATTTGGAGAATATGGAGGAAGATGGGTGGAGGATTTGTGCTCTCCTCATAGCACAGGAAGAAGAATGAGCAGCTCTAAATTAGTGGCTTTCGAATATACCTGTGCAACAGAATCACCTGGGAGCTTTAAGAAACTATAGATACCTGGGCCCAACCTCAGACCTGCTGGAAGCAAAGAGAGGAGAAAGTCCTCAGGGTCTGTATTTGTACCAGGCTCTATGGGATTCCAAAACTGATGATTTTCCTCAAGTCATTTGGAGAACCCCTCACTCCCAAATCTCCCACCACCCCAACCACTTCATCAGCTTTTCTCTGGCAGGTAAAATGAACAAGACACCAGGAGAATATGCCCAGCCCATTGACTTCCTGTCTTGCATGGCTAGGCATAGAGTGTGACAAAGTGGCTTAAAAGCAGGGTTCCTGTGTAAGCAATTAGACCCCCTGCAGCTAGCCCAGGACCTTCAAGATTCCATAAGTGTTAGCAGGAGCAGATCTGGGTAAATCTGGATTTTAAGATGATTAAATTACTCATCTAAAGACAGAGGGAGATTGTCTTAGAATGGTCTCTGTGGCATGGTCCTCCTACAGTCCCCCACTGGTACCTTTGATATAAGCACAAAGATGGAAAAGAATGGTGAGGGAGGAGACTAAAACCTTTTCTCCTCCATTACTGTATCCTCAAGTGCTGATGAGGTCACATCCATCTATCACCTGCCCCTCCCCATTGAAACCATTCATTCACTGGATAAACTATAGGTCCCAGGTATTGGCAAAAAAAATAGGAAACAGCCATCTAGAGAGGGCAGAGACTGACAGGTAAACAAGAAATTAGAAACACCACCACAGGTGGAGACTTCAGGATGCCTAGGAAGCACCAGGCATCGTTACAGCATTGCAGACACTTTTAACCCAGGGTGAGGAGCCTCCAAAGCAAGAACAATTTGCCCAACTGCAGAGAGTGGCTCTCCCAACCTGCTGCAGCCCACAGTCCCTCATACCTGGATGAACTGCTCAAACTTCTGGATGTGGGCCTTCAGCTGTTCTTCCTTGACTCCCAGTTCCTCCCAGCGCAGGTTCAGGGTTTCCATTCTGCGCTTAAATGTCTTTGGGAGTGTAGGAGCAGAGAGGTCAGGAGGACGGTGTTTTCCCTGCTCCAGTCTCCCCAGGAGGGTCCACAGGTGGTCTCCCACTTTACATCCTGTACCTGGCTCAAATTAGAGCATTCCAGGACACTGGTAACTCTGAGACAGATCTTTTTTGTTCCCCTCAGAGGAAAAAGACCAGAACCACTAGCCAGGACCCTCAATTCTAGCTGCACCCCCCCCCCAAAATGGAGAGCTACCTGTTCTCCTTGAGCCCTAGATGGCTCCCTCTCCTATCCTGCACCCCTGTCCCCATCCCCAAGTCCCCCACCTTACCTCCTTCTTCTGTTCCATAGCATGATGCATGATCTTGGCTTCCTTTTTCTTTTCCAATAGCTGGATGGATGGGGAATCTGACTGCTCTTCAGCATTGGGGAACTTCCTGCCCAAGACATGAGCAAGAGAGAAGTAACCCAGGGGGACAGATACCCATGGGGAAGGAAAGGGATATTCTCCCTGACCTAAGTGGAAACGATGGTGTGTTGAGGAGACAAGGCTGTGCTGGCATTTGGGGAAAGCTGTGACAGAGTGATAGGGGTCTAGTGTCCAGGTGATGGGGCAGGGTGATTAGGAGTGCTAGCTTATAAGAGAGGAGGGGACAGGTTAGAAGGTGGGGCATGGTGTGGGTGTGGGTAGTCCCAGGCACAGAGGGGCTGGAGTGAACCAAGCCCCCTGACACTCACTGCAGCAGTTGCAGGAGGCGCTCCCCATACTGCAGCCGGAAGTACTCAGCCAGGTCTTCCTCTTCCATGATGCCCAGACTCATGGTGGCAGTGACCTAAACGCCCGGCCTCCGGGCAGCTGACTTCACAGTGAAATGGTGGGTGGCAGAGCCACAGGGACTCAAAGGTGGTGGTGACTGTGCTCTTCCTTCTCTTCTCCTCCTCTTTTAGGGTGGGTGTTTGAGAGATTCAGTAAAAGCCAGCTGGAAGCTGAGGGTAGGCAGCTCAGGACAATGTGTTGGGGTGATGATGGGAAATCTGGTTACCTAGTAACAGGTTGCCTGGTTCCATGACCCACACCTGGAACCAGGCTTTGCCCTCTGACCTCTGTCCCCACGAACCCCACTCTTGTTCTTCCTGTTCTCCGCCCCTCCCTTTACCCTTCAGGAACTCTGGGAAGAAGACCCAGGGAGGCAGGCTCTGGGAGCACATGGCTGAGAAGGAGGATTTGGCAGAGAAGTGGGCCCAGTGTGGCTCTCCTCGTGGGACCTCCCTCCCTGGTTGTGTGAAGATGAAAGAGAGGCTGGGCCTCTTTGGTCAAGGACGGAGAAAAGAGAAGAAGACAGGAGGCGCTTAGTTGAGGCGAGGAGTGGGTGGGGTGAACGGAGAAGATGGGAAGAAGCCTAAAATCTAAACCCAGTGGCTGGCCACAGACACCTAGGGCTGCTTGTGTGAAGACGGGCAACATCCTGAGGACCACTGAGGGGCAGCCCTTGGGCACGTGGAGGATGGCTCAAGCAAGGCCCCTTGGGGTGTAAGAATCCTGGGTGGGGCTGGCACTAGGTTTTTTGTTTTTGCAGGGGATTGGGGGCGCGGAGGAGGGAGGAAACGCCAAAACACGGTGTAACAGAAACTTCCTATGTTTACTCGGTTTACTTTATGATGGCTGCCTTTCTTGATCCTATCAGGGCACGTGCATAAACTCCTTTGACCTGAGGTCCCACGTGTAAATTTGAGACCGAGTGTGAGGCCCCTGCCTTGGGGGCGCCTGCTAGGTGCTAGACCCTGACGGCGACCGGCGACCTCGATCCATCTCCTCGATCCGGCCCCGGCTTCCCTGTGCCGCTTTGCCCGGGTTCCCACACCCGCCGGGCCGCCTCGCTCCCTACTCTGTCTGGGAACCCGCGCTCGGGAGAGATGGGATGGAGGGGTCTCCACTGGGGCGATGTCCCTGGCTCAGCCAGTCCGCCCCCGCCACATTACCGGTGGTCGGGCGCCTCCTGCCGGCCGCCGCCACCTCGCGCTCTAAATACTGGCAGGGAAGACGGCAGGAGACTTGGTGGAAATTTTGCCCACCTCCATCCTGCCCGCTCTCCACTCTCTGACCGTCCTCATCTCTACCGCCGGCCACAACACATGCCCTGCCGCTTCCAGCCAGCCAGATGAGCTCAGCAAACCCAGGACTAACCCCACCCCACCCAGCACATAGGCACCATCGCCTTACCATCCCCGGCCCTTATAAAGGCCCTGAACGTGAGGTGCCTCTCCAATGCAGCATTCCAGAAGAGACAATAACAATTTTTTTTTTTTTTGTACTGAGGATTGAACCCAGGGCCTCGAACCCAGGGGCTCTTAAACACTGAGCCATATTCCTAACCCCTTTTTGTATTTTATTTAGAGACAGGGTCTTGCCGAATTGCTTAGAACCTGACTAAGTTCCTGAGTCTGGCTTTGAACTCACGATGATGACCTCGCCCGGCCATTAATAACAATTCTAATCTAAACTCTGCAAAGGAGTTTTTCCTTATTTATCCAGAGAGAGATCTGCACAGTCTATTAGCAGTTTCCCTTCCTTTCTCCTGAGTGAGTAGCTCAGTTAGTGTGGCTGTGTGATTCCAGCCTTTGAGGAAGAGGCCCTCTGCTTCTGAAACAGGTGTGTTCATCTCAGCATAAAAGACACATCTTTGATTTTGGAATCAGGTAGGGCAGGGCCAGGTGGTCCATCCAGAGCTGGCCTATCCAGGTGGCTGCTACAACATCTTCCTCTTCTGCTCATATGTCCACTCAGCTATGGAAGTTCTATCTACTGTTTCATTTGCTGCCTTGCTGGAGTCATGAAAATCTTGATCCAATCACCTACAATCATCCATCTCTGGGGTCTCACTGCCTTCCCAGGGGCTATGGGAGCAGGGAAACAGGCTGCTGAATTCACATGGGTCTGTACTATCTCAGATCCCCTCTTTTTACCTCCCTGGGTGAGCCTGGGTGAGCCTTGCTTTCTTTTAAAATCACCCCCCCCTCCCGCCTGCCTGTCCCCTGCCCACACCCATTCCTTTTATCTATCTTGATATTTGCCCCTGTGGTGAAATCTCCTACTGGATTTAGATTAATCATCTAATAGATTTAGGTTTCTGAGAACCAGTAGGTATATTTTATTTTCTGGCTTGTCCCATCCTCCCCTTGAGTTAGTTATCTGTTTAAAAGAAGAGGGGTGGGTTAGAATAACAGGAGAAAGAAGACACAAGGTAATACCTCAAAAATTTGTATCCTGGCATCCAGACCCACATGTTGCTGAGTGCCCAGTCCCTCAGCTCTCCTGTAGGAGTCTTCCAGGCAGTCATCAGGGTCTAAGTCCCTTCCATCATTCAGCTTCATTGAAATCACCTGGAACCTCCAAGGTCACTGCAGAAGGGGAAAGAGAAAATACAGAAAAGGCCTGTCTGCTTAAACTCATCATTCATCATTGACCTCTAGTGTAAATGGGTCACATGACAACTTATATTGCAAGGGGCTAGAAATGAAGTTTCACTGTGTCTCCAGGAAGAGGAAATTATTTTGATGAGCATCAAACCAGTTTGTACTGTTCTCTTTTTGAGAATTAAAAGGATGTTTGGAAGCATGCTGAAAGCAGAGCTTAATAAAGAACTTAATTGTAGACAAAGAAAATAAAAAAGGGCAGGCCCATTACAATCTTACCTAGGAAAATCTTTTTTTTTTTTTTTAAATATTTTTTTAGTTGTTGATGGACACAATGTCTTTATTTCACTGCTTTGTATGTGGTGCTGAGGATCGAACCCAGGGCCTCACGCATGCGAGGCAAGCGCTCTACTGCTGAGCTACAATCCCAGCCCCCCTAGGAAAATCTTAATGGTAGCATTACTCAATTTAATTTAGTGTACATAATCTCCCATCTCCTGGAAGATTCTGTTCCATACAGTGATCAGAGATCTATGCCCCTTCCATTTTACAGCTCCAATATATTTGTTATGATTTCCAGGTTAAAGGAATAATTCACCAGGAATATGAATATATAATTATTTGATATTAGGAAATCTATTAATAATCTTAATTCTCTCAATATGTCTCAAAAGAATTTTAATCATTGTGATAGATGCCAGTGTGGCATTGAAAAAATTCAACATCCCTTTTATTTAAAAAAAAAAACTATTAGTGTACAAAGGTATTTTATTAACATGATAAAAAAAACCTTAACCCAAAAGATAACATTAACATTTACATTCAAGACATTCTTATTAAAGTTAGGGATGTGACAGGCTTTCTGCTGTCACTACAATCACTTAATAGAGTTTAGATGCTCTAGCTAGTGCAAAAAGACAAGAAAATTAAGTTTTTCTTTCTTAAGATGCTGTGATCATGTACTATGAAAATCCAAGAGAATGACTGGTTAATTAAAAATGATTTGTATTGTGTGTGAGGCTATGCAGTTTTTAACAAGGATGAAGTTGATTTAAATGCACGGACATGGAGAAGTATCAATGAAAAAATTGTGACAAAAGCAAGATGTAGAACAGTATGTGTAATGCCATCAGGTGCACAGCATGCACAGGGGGAGGTGCACAGGGGGAGTTAAGCATAGGAAAAGCTATAGAAGGATATTACTAGATCTCAGGGCAGGAACGGCATGAGATTTGGGGAGGTTGTGTTGAATGGTTCTCTGACTTTTTCATTCTTTATATCGTTTGATATTTTTTATAATAACTATGTTTTGTAATTTTGAAAAAAATAGAAAAATATGTCCACTTGTATTGGTAGCAACAGAAAAAAATTCTTAGAAATAAACTTAATAAGAACTATGCAGGACTTTAAAACAGGCAGAGCAGTGCTTCGCATGAGCAAGACCCTAGGTCCAATCTCCAGCACCCCCTCCCCTCCAAAGAAAGAAAGAAAAGAAAAAAGAAATGTGAAAGAAGACTTGAATAGAGACATAAAATTTCCAAATGATGACTCAATATTATAAAGATGTAAATTTCATCCAAATGAATTAAGGAATTTAATGTGATTGCAATCAAAATCCCAGACCAAAAAAAAAATTCCCCCTCCAGCAACTGATAAAATATGTAAATGTTCATCTGGAGAATCAGTGTACATAAGAAAATATTTAAAAAATGAGAGGAAATGTCCGCTGCTAGACTCTAAATATATTCCAAATATGAAAGCGTGAAAACAGTATTTTGCTTCTGTCACTTGAGGCAGAAAAAGCTCAAATGCCCTAAGTGCTCGAACTTGA
Organism: Xerus rutilus; assembly: GCA_028644305.1. Classification (NCBI taxonomy): domain Eukaryota; kingdom Metazoa; phylum Chordata; class Mammalia; order Rodentia; family Sciuridae; genus Xerus; species Xerus rutilus. Next base: position 47,899,023 of record CM053402.1, read on the forward strand.
TCTAGGACAAGTCTGACTCTGAATTGCCTAAAAGCATTAAAATTCACAATTTTAAGAAAACATCTCTGGCCAAATACCAAAACACACAGTTGGAGGCTGAATTGGGCTCATAGGACCCCAGTTTGTGATCCTTGACACAATGAAACAGAACAGAAGGCCCAGAAAGAGACCCACGTTTACGTAAGAATGCATTAAATGTTATGGTGGCATTCAACCTGTTAAGAAAGTGTGGGTTATTCAACATATGGTGCTAGGATAGCTAGCTAATTATTTGGGGAAAAGAAGATATATACAATTCCAGATGGATTTGAGTTAAATGTGAAAATAAGTTATGTAATAGGATATCCAGTGGAAATGTGACTTTTCTGTTTTCTGCCCTTGTTGAGACAGCTGCCAGAATAGACTTGATGCTATAGGCCCATAAGTTATATTTGAATCTGAAGACTTTACAAATCTCATAAGTTTTAATTCTGACCAAAGCCTTGCGGAGTTTTTATTTTTCTGTATCTTTGCTGGTTTTTTTTTTTTTTGAGTGTTTTGTTTTGTTTTATGGTACTGGGGATTGATCCCAGGGGTGCTCTACCACTGAGCTATATCCCCAGCCCTTTTTTTTTTTTAAATATTTTTTTTTAGTTGAAGATGGATACAATATCTTTATTTATTTTTATGTGGTGCTGAGGATTGAACTCAGTGCCTCCACGCATGCAAGGCAAGCGCTCTACCACTGAGCTACGATTCCAGCCCCATCCCCAGCCCTTTTTATTTTTTATTTTGAAGCAAAGTCTCTAAGTTGTTGAGGCTAGCCTTGAACTTGTGATCCTTCTGCCTCAGCCTCCAGAGTTGCTGGGATTGTAGGTGTGTGTCACTGTACCTGGCCATCCTCACTGTTATGGACTGAACATTTGCCTCCGAAGTTGATTTGTTGGAACCCTAATCCCCATGGTAGAACTTGGAAATGAGGCCTATGAGAGGTCATTAGATTATGAGGATGGGGCCCTCGTGATAGGGTTAGTGTCCACACAAAAAGATGCATGAGAGCACTTCCTTTCTTTCTCTGCTCTCTGCCATGTGAGGATATAATCTGCTATGGTTTGGATGTGGTTTGTCCTCCAGAGTTTCCTATGTTAGAAGCCTGGCCCTCAGTGTGGTGGTGGGATATAGTATGGAATCTTAAACAGGAGGGACCTCTTGAGAGGTCCTTGGGTTATTTAATGGGTTGCTATCAGAAAGGAAAGCTGATCTTAGGCAGTGTTCTCCTGGGAATGAGTTGTTATGAAAACCTGAGTCACTGTCTTGCTTCTTGTCTGACAATGTGACCACTTGCTCCCACATGTACTCCCACCATTGCTTATCCCCATGATATCATGCAGCTAAGAGGACCTGTCCCAGAACTGAGCCAACACATGTGCCATGCTCTTGAATGTTGACAACTGTGAGTTAAATAAACTTCTTTTCTTCATAATTAGCCTGCCTCAGGTAATTCATTATAGCAACAAGAAACTGACTAATACACAACAAGAAAAACACCATCTGCAAACCAGGAAGCAGGCCCTCACCAGATGTTGTATCTACTAGCATCTTGGTCTTGAACTTTCTAGCCTCCAGAACTATGAGAAATAAATGTTTAAGATATCTAGTCTGTGGTAAATTGTTATAGCAGCCTGAATGGATTATGACACCCACTAACAGTATGATGTATTACCAGTCTCTTTAAATTTTGGTGGTCTAACAGGTGAAATTATGCATCTATGTGTAGTCATTAGTCCCTCTATATGTTTCTTGATCATGTTCAATGCACATTTAAAAAATGAGTTGCCATGCATTTTTATTGCTTTGTAGGTCTTTATTCCGGATAGTAATTCTACTTTTTTTCTTCCAGTGCTACAGATTGAACCCAGGGTCTTAAGCTTGCAAGTACTCCACCACTTGCAAGTTCTCTACACTCCCAGTCCCTCAAATCCTACATTTTTAATGTTCACTTCTATTCAGCTTAATTTTTTTTCAGATATTGGGGATTGAACTCAGGGGTACTTTATTATTTTTTTAAATATTTTTTTAGTTGTAGATAGACACATTATCTTTATTTTATTTATTTTTATGTGGTGCTGAGGATTGAACCCAGTGCCTCACGCATGCGAGGCAGGCGCTCTACCACTGAGCCACAATCCCAGCCCAGGGGTACTTTATTTTAAGACAGGATCTTGCTAAGTTGCCCTGGCTGGCCTTGAACTTAACCATTCTCCTACCTCAGCCTCCTGAGTCAGTGGAATTACAGGTGTGTACCATCATGCTTGATTCATCCTAATATTTTTGAATGATTTGGATCTTTGCTGGATGCAGCAAGGGACAGGGAAGGCCACCAAGGTAGCAACCAAGGGCAAACTGACCACTACCTATGAACCCGAGCTGATTCACCAACTCCTAGTCAGGAGTCTCTCAAAACAGAGGTGGCAGTAAATAGAAAATGTGGGGCAATGTTTGATCTATTTGCCTTGTGACCACACCCTTGGGAGATAGATTCAGAAGATCCTCAAAATGTTTTGAGCCCTCGGGCCCAGTGCTTGAGTCTCTTATTAATAACCGAAGTCTATTCCTTTGATAGTTCATTCTTTGACATTACACAAATGCTTCCTAAATTCCTCCCTGATCCTGCTCACTTCATTTCCATGGGGTTTATTGTGCCAACTCTAAGAGGAATGGATCTTAAGTGGGGGCAATAAGGAATGGTACCTGTATATTTCCATTTGCTGGAATAATAATTATGTTCTTGACTCAGCCACACGTGTAGTTCCAAAAACATCCACACTCTGCCGTCTTCTCCCACTTGTCTGTTTCTTCTAGTGTCTTCTCTGGGACATCAGTCACCTGAATTCTGCTAACTAAGCCCAGTATAATTCCATCTTCTCATACAATAGTTTTCTCATGATAAATACTATCCATCATATATGACAATATTTTCTCCTAGACTGCTGTTTGTCTTTTAATTTTGCTTATGGTGTCTCAAGTCATAGAAACTTAACTATTCATCTAGCCAAATCTGTTGATCACTCTGTCTTTCTGAATTTTATGTTTTGCTTAGAAAAGTCTTTAACACTCAAAATTATAAATATATTCCAACCCATTACTTTTAGAATTGTGTTGTTTAAAACTTTTATTTATTTTTAATTGTAGTAAAATACACATAAAATTTACCATCTTAACTATTTTAAGTGTACAGTTCAGTAGTGTTAAGTATATCTACATTGTTGTGCAGTGACCAATCTCTAGAACATTTTCACCTTTTAAAAGTGAAACTCAGTAACTCATTTCTCAGAGGTGACCATGTATTCCACAAGTACTTATGTCCAGTAGCTGTGAAGTACCTGACACTCTTATAGACTATAGCTATAGCAATGAACAACACCAGGTCCCTACTGTTATGGCAGCCAGGAGGAAGAAACAAGCAGTGCACAGATTCTGGTGACCACATGGGGGGATGTTATCTTCAGAGCATTGCCCTAGGTACCACCACAAGTGACCATGGTGGAGAAGCAGGGGGACTCTGGACAGACGAGTGAGTGGGTATCCACAGACATGGGTACCTCCCATGAAACCTTCCTGTTCCTCTAAGCCTGAGGGCACAGCGTCTAGGGTCTGTGGCTTTCCAGGAGCTTACAACAATGTTTGAAGCCTGAAAATAATTTTTGGCTCTAAAATACAAAAACTCTTACCACAGCATAGAGAATAGCTATTTAATGAAATGCACACAAATGTAACATGGCAGCTTCATGAACTGTTAACTGGAGCATTCATACAGCATTTCACACATTTGAGAAATCTGTGGATTTGATTTTCTCGCTTCTCAAGAATTCCCAATTAAGAACAGATTTTTGAAGAAGAAGAAAAAAATCAGAAAGCAAATTGTGAATTAAATGAATTAATTACTCAGACATATAATTTCAAAAGCAAAATTATAAAAATCCTTTCACTTTTACTCCTCCCCCCAAATTATTGTAAATGTTAATAGGAGCACTTTTTTTTTTAATAAGACAGTAAATATTTTTTCCAGTTGTTGATGGGCCTTTATTTTTTTTATATGCGGTGCTGAGGATCGAACCCAGTGCCTCACACTTGCTAGGCAAGCACTCTACCACTGAGCCACAACCCCAGCCACACAGGAACACATTTTAATCTGCTAAGGGCAGCATTTCGGGCCCATGTTCCCTGCAGGACTGGGTGGTCTAAAGATGGCTCAGGTGGGCTTTCACAAATAGAATTGTGTAAGGCCAGTACTCCCACCCCCGTCCCAACTCAGCCATCTTTTTATTTTTATTTAAACTTTTTTCCTTTAACTCAGCAGACACGACCCTAACCAAGTGACCAAGTAATCAACAGTAATAGGACATAGGAACATCATGTCCTCGGCCATCTTTTCATGGAATGATTCTGTTGCTTCATTTTGGCAGTTTGCTAAGGCTGAGGCTGACAGACCCTACTCAGAGACAGCTTCAAGGCCCACTTACAGAGAAAGGATGAGGGGGAACCCTGGTATCATCTCGCTGGCTGGTCACGGACTAACCCTCCTCTTGGAGGCTGCCCAAGCCTCAGCCTGCTCTGTTGCTTTTCCTCGAAATGTTAGATGGCTCCCTGTTCTGTTCTGACTTCTCAATGCTGGTGTTTCTGAGAAGAGAATGCTCACTGGTCCAAATCAATACCTCTGTTAGGCAGTCACTAAAATGACTGTTTTCCTCCTAACCTCGGAGGTTCCAGAAGTGTGGCTTCTCCTCGCATCAGCAATAAGACTGATGCTCTGTCCATGTGCAGAAGCTCTGTCAGTGACTTTGTCACCTAGAAGAGACCTGAGCAAGTAAGAGGAAGATTCTCATGCTTTGATCCATGCTATTCATTCATTTGACTTTTCTTGCCTGGGCCCCTTCAGCCAGGACACCTTACTTTACATTCAGTATTTTAGTTGTCACACTTCTCAATCTTCAAACATCAAATCTAATTTTTTTTAAACATTTATTTTTTAGTTGTAGGTGGACAGAATATCTCTATTTTATTTTTATGTGGTGCTGAGGATCGAACCCAGTGCCTCATGCATGCCAGGCGAGCATGCTACCACTGTGCCATAACCCCAACCCCAAATCTAATTTTTTAAAAAAATAAAGTTAGAAGCCTGTAATCCCAGCACTTAGGGAGGCTGAGACAGGAGAATCGTGAGTTCAAAGCCAGCCTCAGCAATGGCGAGGTGCTAAGCAACTCAGTGAGACCCTGTCTCTACATAAAACACAAAATAGGGCTGGGGATGTGGCTCAGTGGTCGAGTGCCCCTGAGTTCAATCTCCAGTACCAAAAAAAAAAAAAAAAAAAAAGTTAGAATGGCAACCATCAAGAACACAAATAATAATAAATGCTGGTGAGAATGCAGGAGAAAGGAACCATTATATACTATTTATGGAATTAGTACAACCACTATGGAAATCAGTATGGAGGTTTCTCAAAAGACTAAGCATGGAATCACCATATGACCCAATTCTACCACTCCTTAGTATTTGTTATGGTTTGGATATGAGGTGTCCCCAGAAAGCTCATGAGTGAGACAATACAGGAACAGTCAGAGGTGAAATGATCAGATTATGAGAGCTTTAACCTCAACAGTGGGTTAATCCATTTGATGAATTAATGGGTGGTAACTGTAGGCAGTTAGGGTGTGGCTGGAGGAAGTAGGTCACTGGGGGCACGCACTTGGGGATTATATTATCTCTGACTCTTTGCCCTCAAGCTACATGCTTTCCATCTATCAGGAACTGAGCAGCTTGCCTCTATCACATCCTTCTACCATGATGCTCTGCCTCACTTTGGACCCAGAACTATAGAGTCAGCCCACCATGGACTGAACCTCTGAAACTGTAAGCCAAAATAAGCTTTTCCTCTATACATTGTTCTTATTGGGTGTATGGTCATAGTGACACAAAGCTAACTAAAATGAAGCATTTATTAAAAAAAAATGAAAGTCTGCCTACTATAGTGATACATGCATATCCATGTTCATAGCAGCGCAATTCACAATAGCCAAGTTACGGAACCAACCTAGGTATATGTCAACAGATGAATGGATAAAGAAAATGTTATATATATATATATATATATATATATATATATATATATATATATATATATGTATATATATGTGCATATGGAGACACATACATACAATGGAGTTTTACTCAGTCATAAAGAAGAATGAAATCATGTCATTTGTAGGAAAATGGATGGAACTGGAGAACATCATGCTAAGTGAAGAAACTAGACTCAGAAAGTCAAAGACCATCTGTTTTCTGTCATATGTGGAAGCAAGAGAGAAAAAATAGAAAATAGAAGCGATATTGGTGGAGTAGGGGACAAAGATTGGGGAAGACAGGCGGGGAGGTACTGGGGAATGAAATAGATCACATTATGCTATGTGCATATACAGATGTATCACAATGAATCCCACTATTTTGTATAATTGTAATGCACCAATAAAACTGTTTAAAAAAAGAGAAAATATTGCCCCTGAATACATACCTATATAGTAGAATTGTAAACTACTAGAAAGGGCAACTAATTCAGCATTGTGATTACTACCTCTTGGCTGTGGTAAAAGAAGGGACATAGGACCATGGAGGGGTTACTATGTACTGGTAATGAGTAATATTTTAGACTAGGGACACAGTCTTAATCACATTATTATGTGTGTTTTGGGGGGATTTCTGAAATATTTAATAATAAGTTAAGAAGAAAATATTGCACCTGCTCCTGTGCTGGTTAATTGTTTTGGTCATTCTTGAGACTTGCCAATTCTCCAAACCTCCCTTCAGTGGTTTTCTTCTCCCTTCTCTGCATTCCCTGAATCTTGAGTGACATCCCACCCTCTTAACTTGACAACCATTCTTGTTAATAACTCTTCCTTGTTGGGTATTTCCCCATTATGTGTCTTTATCTCCTTGGAAACTGTGAAGTCTTAAAATATCTCAATATCCCCTACCTGCCACCTCTTCATTTACCAAGCAGAATCATGGAATTTTAGAGCTGTTGACATCTTGAGATCATCTTTTCCAAACTTCTCATTATTATAAAAGGAAAAAAAAAAGGGGGGGGGGACTTGGAGATTAAACTTCATCTTCAGCAATGGAGAAGCTGAGATTTGAAATGAGGTCAACTCCAGATTTCCCATAAGACTGCTAACCAGGAAAGGCTCTTGGCTTCTGTCCCTGGAGCTGCTGCCAAGGTGGAAGGGTGGTTGATGAGTACTGGAACCAAAGACAAAACTGAGAGGAAACCCTGGAAAAACAGAAAGTGGTCAGATACCTCTGTGTATGTGCATACGTGTGCATAGTGGCAGTCTGAAGCAGAAGAGAGACAGATACTGAGGGTTGAGACAGGTATCACACTGTGCCATTTTTCACCTCCATATTGGCCTGGCAAGACCATTGCATAATCGTCACCACCGTGTGGCCAAAATACAAAACAACAACAACAAAACAAACTAGTATTAACTTAGTGTTAACTTAATGCCAACCTGGAGTAGCAAATTGACAAGAGAGAAGCACTGAAGAAGATACAAGGACAGTCAAGTAGTCTCTCATGTTCATATGCTCCATGATAGGGACAAATCTGAGTGTTCCCATTTCCATGGGTGTTATGACAGAATTGTGTATCTCTGCCCCCAAATTCTTGTGTGGAAGCCCTACCCCCTTAAGGTGACTCTATTTGGAGATAAGGTCTTTAGGAGGTAATTAAGGTTAAATGAGGTCATAAGGGTGGGGTCCTGATCCCCTAGGATTAGTGTCTGTATAAAAAGAGACACCATAAACTTCACATGCTCCCTCTCTCTGTATATACTCACAGAGGAAAGACCAGGTGAGCACACAATGAGAAGGTGGCCATCTGCAACCCAAGGGGAAAGCCCTCACTGGACACCAACCCTGATGACACACACCTTGAACTTGGATTTCCAGGCTCCAGAATTATAGGAAAATTAATTCCTGTTGTTCAAGCCCCCCAGTCTGTGATATTTTTTTGTTTTAGCAGTCTGAGCAGATGAATATAATGGGATAGGCAGTTGCAACAGGGAGGAAGCCCTTGAAAAGAACGATCTTGGGGGAGGGGTTCTGGGAGCTTTACTGAGGAAAAGAACTGCCTGGATGGGGAAAGCAAAAGGGAAGTGGATACTTTCAGATTACAACACCAGAGGCTGTCTCACTGAATGAGTACACTTTGGCTGCCAGGGTAGCTGATGGTCCCAAGGATTCAGGAACTCATAAGGACAAGTAATGGGATGTCTGAGGAGGGCAACCAATTATAAAAGAAAGATCATAAACGGAACAACATCAAAACAAACAACCAATAGATGAGGAGTATATGTATTTGCAATAAGTATAACATGTACTCTCAGAGAGATGAGGGAAGATATTAGGAACATGGAACAGAAGCAAGAATGAGTGACACAGAACAAATTGGATGGACATCCTGTATATGAAAACCGAGTGAAATCAACACATCAACACATCAATGGATGTGTTAAATGACAGGACAGAAACAAAGAACAAGTAGTGAGTAGGAGACCCTCTTTATGAACTCTCCCAGAGGCATCAGCATAATGAAAAACATGAGGCTGGGTAACTTGTAAAGAAAAAAGATTTATTGAGCTCACAGTTCTGGAGGTTCAAAAGCACAGTGATAGTATTGGCTTGTCTCTGGTGACAACCCCATGGTGGGCAGCACCAGAGTGGGAGTGCTTATTGTAGGAGGCAATCATGTGGTGAGAAAGGAAGCAAGGGGCAATCTCCAATTAAGCCCCACCTTTTAAAGATCCTCTATCTCTTACCAGTGGGGACAAAGCTTCCAATACATGAGTCCTTGGAGTACAAACTATGTCCAAATAATAGCACCAAGAAGTAGAGGATTAAAATGTAAAACTGAAGTAAGAAGAAAGTGAGCAGAAGAGAACATAAAAGTGTTTTTATTCCAGCTGGGTGTGGTGGCGCAAGCCTGTAATCCCAGCACTTAGGCAGGCTAAGACAGGAGAATCGCAAGTTCAAAGCCAGCCTCAGCAACAGCGAGGTGCTAAGCAACTCAGTGAGACCCTGTCTCACAATAAAACACAAAATAGGGTTGGGGATGTGGCTCAGTAGTCGAGTACCCCTGAGTTCAATCTCCAGTACCAAAAAAAAATTGTTTTTATTCAAATATTTTATTCACCTCAGAAAATGGAGGTGGATAAAATATTTAATAAAAAATGAAGAATTTTCAAAAGACATCTCAAGTTAACAAAAGGAAGCTTGTCAAAGAAAAAAAAATAAACAAATGAACAAACAAAACCCAAACATTTCTAGCTGGACGCAGTGGCGCAAGTCTGTAATCCCAGCACTTAGGGAGGCTGAAACAGGAGAATCGCGAGTTCAAAGCCAGCCTCAACAACGGTGAGGCACTAAGCAACTCAGTGAGACCCTGTCTCTACATAAAACACAAAATAGGGCTGGGGATGAGGCTCAGTGGTTGAGTGCCCCTGAGTTCAATCTCCAGTACCAAAAAAAAAACCCCCAAACATGTCATATCATAGTAAAATTTAAGAATAGACATATCATAGTAAAATTTAAGAATATCAAAGACAAATAGAATAATGTTGGCCTTGAGTTTGTCATATATAGCCTTTACAATGTTGGGGTATGTTCCTTCTATCCCTATTTTTTCTAGTGTTTTAGACATGAATGGATGCTGTATTTTGTCAAATGCATCTATTAATAATCATGTGATTATCATGTAATTATCATGTGATAATCATGTGATTCTTGTCTTTAAGTCTATTTATGTTATGAATTTATTGATTTCTGTATGTTGAACCAAACGTGCATCCCTGAAATGAAACACACTTGATTATGGTACACTATCTTTTAAATGTGTTTTTATATGCAATTTGCCAGTATTTTATTAAGAATTTTTGCAACTATGTTCATCAAGGATATTGGTCTGCAGTTTTCTTTCCTTGATGTGTCTTTGTCTGGTTTTGGTGTCAGTGTGATACTAGTTTCATAGAATGTGTTTGGAAGAGTTTCCTCCTTTTCTATTTCATGGACTAATTTGAGGAAGATTGGTATTAGTTCTTTAAAGTTTTGTAGAATTTGGCTGAGAATCCATCTGGTCCTGGGCTTTTGTTAGTAGACTTTTGATGGCATCTTCAATTTCATTACTTGAAGTTGATCTGTTTAAATTTTCTATATCCCCCTAGTTCAATTTGGGTAGGTCATATGTCTCTAACATTTTGTGAATGTCTTCAAGATTTTTGACTCACATCATTCTAAGTAGAGAAAAACTGAAAGCATTCCCTCTAAAAACAGGAACAAGACAAGGATGCCCACTTTCTAACTTCTCTTCAACACAGTCCCTGAAACTCTAGCCAGAGTGATTAGGCAAAAGAAAGAAGTTAAGGGGATATGAATAGGAAAAGAAGAGCTAAAAATATCCCTGTTTGCCAATGATATGATTCTATATTTAGAAGACCCAAAAAAACTCCACTGGAAAACTTCTAGAACTCATAAGTGAATTCAGCAAAGTAGCAAGATACAACATTAACATCCATAAGTCAATTGCATTCCTGTACTTCAATGATGGATAAGCTGAAGAAGAAATTAGAAAAACCATTCCAATAGCCTCAAATTAAAAAAACAAACAAACTTGGAAATCAATCTAAAAAAAGAGGTGAAAACTGCAAGGAAAACTACAGAACACTAAAGAAAGAAAATGAAGAAGACTGTAGAAGATGGAAAGATGATCTGTGTTCTTGGATAGCCATACTACCAAAAGTGTTATACAGATTCAATGCAATTCCCATCAAAATTCCTATGACATTTTTCATAGAAATAGAAGAGCAGTCATGAATTCATTTGGAAAAAAGAAGAGGCCTACAATAGCCAAAGCAATCCTTAGTGATAAAAGTGAAGCAGGAAGCATCACAATTCCAGACCTTAAATTATACTACAGAGCATTAGTAACAAAAACAGCAATATTGGCACCAAAAACAGCAAATAAAACCAATGGAACAGAATAGAAGACAAAGAGACCCACCCAGGTAAATACAGGTATCTCATAGTAGACAAAAACACCAGAAAACACACACTGGAGAAAAGATAGCCTCTTCAACAAATGGTGCTGGGAAAACTGGAAATCTGTATGTAGTAGAACGAAATTTAACTCCTATCTCTCATGCTGCACAAAACTCAGCTTGAAGTGAATCAAAACCTAGGAATTAGACTAGAAACTCTATACACACCAGAACAAAAGGTAGGTCCAATACTCAACATATTGGTTCAGAAACTGACTAACTTAAGAAGATTCCTAAAGCACTAGAAGTTAAATGACAAATTAATAAATGGGATGGTATCAAACTAAAAACCTTCACATAGCACAGGACACAATCAAGCAAGTGAAGAGAGAGCCTACAGAATGGGAGAAAATCTTTACCACCTGAACCTCAGATAGACCATTAATATCCAGGATATATAAATAACTCAGAAAACTTAACACCAACAAAACAAAACAAAACAAAAACCAAATAACCCAGCCAATAAAGGGGCAAAGAAACTGAACAGACACTTCTCAAAAGAAGAATTACAATGCTCAATAAATTTATGAAAAAATGTTCAACATCACTAGCAATTAGAGAAATGAAAATTAAAACTACACTGCGATTCCATCTCACTTCAGTCAGAATGGCAATGATCAAGAATACAAGTAATAAGGGCTGGGGTTGTGGCTCAGTGGTAGAGCGCTTGCCTAGCATGTGTTAGGCACTGGGTTCAATTCTCAGCACCACGTACAAATAAATAAAATAAAGATTCACCAACAACTAATAAAAAAAATTTAAAAAAAAGAATACAAGTAACAAGAAATATTGGTGAGGATGTTGGGAAAAAGGTACACTCATACATTGCTGATGGGACTATAAATTGTAGCAATCACGCTGGAAAGCAGTATGGAGATTCCTCAGAAAACTTGAATTGGAACTACCATTTGACCCAGTTATCCTACTCCTCGGCATATACCCAAAGGACTTAAAATCAGCATACTATAGCGACATGGTCACAGCAACATTTATAGCAGCTCAATTCATAATAGCTAAACTATAGAACCAACCTAGGAGCCCTTCCCCAGATGAGAGGGTAAAGAAAATGTGATATATGTACACATTGGAATATTAGCCATAAAGAAGAATGAAATTATGACCTTTGTCAGTAAATGGCTGGAACTGAAGACTATCATGCTCAATGAAATAAGTCAATCCCCTGGAACCAAAGATCAAATGTTTTCTCTGAAATGTGGAAGCTAACCCACAATAACAGGAGATAGAAGAAGAACAGAAGTTCAACAGATTAGACAAAGGGGAATGGAGAGAAAGGAAGGGGGATAGGAAAAGGAAAGAGTGGAATGAATTTGACATAATTTTCCTATATACATATAAGAAATTATCACAGTGAATCCTACCATTGTGTACATCCACAAGTATGGGGACCTAATTAGAATAAGATATATTCCATGCTTGTAAAATTATATCACAATGGATTCTAGTGTCATGTATAACTAAAAAGAACCAATAAAAACATAAAGACAAATAGAAAACTATTTTTAATTTAAACTTTATTCAAAGATGAGTCATTCTTATAGTTTGAAAAATTCTTAGAAAAGGTATATATTGAGAAGTGTATTTTAATCTTCTCTTTTGTCCACTCATTTCCCATCTCTTCCCCCACAGATAGCCACTTCTCTTACTTTTTGTGTATTTTCCAGTTTCTTTATGCAAATACAATCAGGCCATTTTCTCCTTTTATATGCAAAAAGTAGCACAGAGAAATTATTCTGCCCCTAACTTTTAATTTAAAAGATTTTTCCATATCAATACATAAAAAGCTTCTTTTAATTGCATAATATTCCATTATGTGGTTATACCATAATCTATTTAACTGATCCCTTACTGATGAACATTTGGTCATTTTCATTTTTTTGCAATAAATGATTTTGTATAAATACCATTTCACATATAGGCAAGTATATAAGTAGGGCTATTGCATCAAATTATTTGTATTTGCTTTTCTATGAACTGCCTATGATATTCTTTGCCCATCAATCCATTGGGATTGTTAGTCTTTTCCTTATGGATTTGTAGGTGATTTAAAGAATGATAGGCTTTTGTACATAAAATGAATTACAAATATTTTTCCTGTTTTTCTTTGGTCTTTTGACTTATTTTTTTCTTTTCTTTTGTAGAATTTTAAATTTTAAATTTTTTTTATTTTTTAATTTGTTGTAATTAGTTATACATGACAGGAGAATGCATTTTGACATATTGTACACCCTTGGAGCACAACTTCTCATTCCTCTGGCTATACATGGTGCAGAGTCACACTGGTAGTGTAATAATACATGTATATAGGGTAATAATGTCCATCTGAATTTTTTATTTTTATTTTTATTTTTTTATATATTTTAGTTGTAGGTGGACGCAATATCTTTATTGATTTATTTTTATGTGGTGCTGAGGATCGAACCCAGTGCCTCACGCATGCGAGGCAAGTGCCCCACCACTGAGCCACAATCCCAGCCCCTGAATTTTTTATTTTTATGTAGTAAAATGCACTAATATTTTTCTGGCTCCTGGATTTTTAGCCATAGTTGGAGAAACTTTCCCTATTACAAAGCTATTAAGAAATTCTTTCATATTTTCTTCAAATACTTTTATTGCTTCATTTTTTTATACATCTTTGAGCCAATTTGAGTTTATCTTGGTGTACAGTGTGAGGTAGGGATTTCACTTTTCCTCCTATCTGATGGATGTCCAACTTTCTCCAAACCATTTATAGACTAGCCTGTCTTTTCTTCCCAGAAAATTTCTGATCAGTTGGTCTATTTTTGTGTCTTTGTATATTGAGGCTTTCATTGTGTTCTTAAATTTTTTTGTAAAATAGTGCTGGTCCTATTTTATTGTGCTTTTTTTCAGTCTTCATAGCTATTTTTGAATCAGCTGTTCTAGTTCCACTAAAATTTTAGAATCAGATTTTGAACAAAGCAATCAACTAGACAATAGCAACAATAAAACCCAGTTAATATTTTTATCTGGGATGCATTAAATGTATAGATTAATAAAAATAAAACTGATTTCTAGCTGGGCGCTGTGGCGCAAGCCTGTAATTCCAGCACTTAGGGAGGCTGAGACAGGAGAATCACGAGTTCAAAGCCAGCCTTAGCAATGGCGAGGCGCTAAGCAACTCAGTGAGACCCTGTCTCTACATAAAACACAAAAGAGGGCTGGGGATGTGTCTCAATGGCCAAGTGCCCCTGAGTTCAATGCCTAATACCAAAAAAAAAAAAAAAAAAAAAAAACCAAAAAACTGATTTCTTTGTGATGCTGAATCACCTATTTAAAAACATGGTATGCTTTTTCATTTGTTCCAGTCTTTGTCCTTCAACAGTTTTAAAGTTTCTTTTTTGTTTTTTAATTTTTTGTGGTGCTAGGGACTGAACTTAGAGCCTTGTACATGGGAGGCAAGCACTCTACCAACTGAGCTATATCCCCAGTTCCCTTAAAGTTTCTTTATATAGCTCTTATACATTTCTCATTGTTTGTCCCCAGATATGCTATTATTGTGTTGTTGACAGAAAAATTCTAATTGCTTTCAGAAAAAAGAAACTAACCATATTGACATCAGACTTTTACCATCAAGCTGGATGAAATATAACAAATGGACAAGAACTTTTTTTAAAAACATTTTTTTAATTAGGTGGACATAATATCTTTATTTTATTTATTTATTTTTAATGTGGTGCTGAGGATTGAACCAAATGCCTCACACATGCTAGGCGAGTGCTCTACCACTGAGCCACAACTTTTCAAACCCTAGAATCTTGTATGTCATTCTAACTACTACGAAAATGTGCCCATGAATTTAAAAGTCAGGCATGTAAATCCTCAGAATGTTTATTATATCAAAATTTTCTTCGAAACCATCTAACAAATTATTTTCTTAGTGGCTGTTCTAGGATTACAATTAGCTTTCAATTTCAAAAAATCTAGTTTGTGTTAATACTAACTTAATTTCTATAATCTACAATTTTTTCTCCAATATGCCTCTACTTCCTCCCCATATCTTTGTGCTATTACTATCATATAAGTTATATCTTTTTACATTAATAAGTTCATCAGTAAAGTTTTGCAGTTATTGCTTTATGCAGCCAGTTTTAAATCAGATAAGAAAAGAGAAGAGCTATTAAGGAAAAGAAGTTTATTTGTCTTTTACATTTACCTATTTAATTACTTTTATCTCTACTCCATATTTTTTCACATGGTTTTGACTTTCTGTCTGATGTCCTTTTATTTCATCATAAAGGACTTCCATTCTGGTCAGGTCAGATAGTGATGAGTTCTCTGTCTAGAAAGACCTTAAGTTCTCCTTCATTTTTTGAAGGAGGATTTTGCTGGGTATAGAATTCTTTTTTTTTTTTTTTTTTGGTACTGGGGATTGAACTCAGGGGTACTCAACCACTGAGCCACATCCCCAGCCCTATTTTGTGTTTTATGTAGAGACAGGGTCTCACTGAGTTGCTTAGGACCTCTCCATTGCTGAGAGTGGCTTTGAACACACGATTCTCCTGTCTCAGCCTCCCAAAGTGCTGGGATTACAGGCATGTGCCACCGCGCCTGGCTTGGGTATAGAATCCTCGATGAACAGATCTTTGTCTTTCAACATTTTGAAGATGTTATTCTGTTGTCTTCCTGTGTCCATGATTTCTATCAGAAGTTAGCTATTAATCTCATTGAGAATACCTTGTACCAAATAATTGGCTATCTTCTTGCTGTTTTCAAGGTTTTATTTTTGTCTTTGATTTTTGCATATTTGGCTGTGATGTGTCTAGATGTAAATCCCTTGGAATTATTATACTTGGAGTTTGTTAAGCTTCTTGGGATATGTACTTTAATGATTTTTCACTACATTTAGGGAGGTATTCTGGATGGGATTCCACAGGTCTCTGAGGCTCTGTTCACTTTGATTCATTCTTTTTTTATTCTGTTCCTCAGACTGGATCATCTCTACTGACGTATCTTCAAATTTGCTAATTATTCTGACAGCTCAGAAGATTCTTTTTAATGAATTTTTCATTTCATTTATTGTATTTTTCAATTCTAGAATTTCTATTTCATTTTTATAATTTATATTTCTTTGTTGATATTATCTATTTGGTGATACATTATTGTATGCTTTCCTTTAATACTTTAAACATGGTATTATTTGATTCTTCCAATATATTTGTAATAGTTGATTTTGCCTACTAACTTAGACATTTATGTGCCCTCAGGATATTATCTGTGGGTTGCTCATGTTACTGTGTATGTGGAATACTTTTCTGATTTTTGCCTGTCTTTTGATCTCTGCAGGAAAATGAATGTCTTAGATAATATATCTAAATGATTTGGCATCCATCTCCCCAGGTGGTTGTTATTGCTAGGTTTTTGTTATTGTTTTTCCTGTTGCTATTTGTTTGCTGACTTTCCTGGATTATTTCCTGGATTACTTATATTCTATGTTCTTTGCAATACGTAGGGCTTAAGTTTTCTGTTAGCAGTTTTTTTAAAGTTCTTATTTTTATTTTTAAGTCTTGTTTCCTAGAGTTCACTCCCAGGTCAGTATAATTTAGTGGTCAGCCAATGATTGGTCTGAAGATTTCCCCAAATGTCTTGTCTGTATGTCCTCCACCCCTTGCCAATGGGATCTGTGTTTGAAGGCACAACTTCAAACTTTGGGCAGTTTATAAGATAGCCTTAGCTTTTACTTTCTGCTTACATAAGGACTCAAGGTCAGCCAAAAGTGAGTGACTGAGACCTTCTACTTTTTAATGTCTTTCCCAAGCATGTACATATACAAAGATTTCCAGATCCCCAGGAATATTGGAACTTTAAAAAGTTCCCTGTGGCTTTCTATTTCTCCTTTTAAACTTTTATTGTTGTTGGCTAGGCTCTTGTTTGCTGTAACCAAAATCACAACCTTAGGCAGCAAGAAACCCTGATTGCTATTGTATTTGGTAATTCCTGGGGGGTAGTCTCCCCAACCTTCCCGCTGAGCTATGAGTGAAATAAAATTACCACAACCCTCTGAGAATGGAGATTTTCCAAGTAGTTGCTAATTTGGGTAAAATATTGATTTTGCTACTGAGATTGGGTTTTTGATAAAGCTCCCAAAGGGGTCAGTCCTCTCCATTAGCTTTGAGATTGCTAGCTTTTCCTAGCTTTTCCTTGTTACTAAACCACCAAGTTACAATGCCATAGATACCACTATCTATTGAAGTTTGGTATTTTCTTTTGGATTAATGATTTTCAGTTCATTTTGTGACTTTGGTACATTTCCAGTGTTCTCACACGGTTCCTTTTAGTTGTTTTGCCAGTATTTTTTGTTGTTTTAAGTGAGAGTGGCTCACCAAGTTTCTCACTTCACCATTCCAGAAGTCAGTCTTACTTGAAGGCATTTTGAAAGGGGAAGCACGCCCAGTAGAATGGGAAATGATCCAGGAGGAAGCTTGAAGCACGCAATGGAAAGTGGAGAACATACCCAGGAAAAGTGCACTGTAACCTAAATCAGCAAAGCCTTCCCATGCAAAAATGATAATGGTGTTCAGAAACAAACCCTAGACTAGAAGCATACTGGGGAAAGAAAATGGAGAAACTGCTGGCTGGAGGAAAGACTGGAGAGTGATGGGAGCATACTAAGGTACTTGTCCTCTTTATGGAAATGTGTGATATTGTTAAGCTTGAGACATTGACAAGGGAAAGAATATTTATAAGGGTCAAACTAAGTTAGGGTTAACCATGAAAAGAGAATGAATAGAATGTATTTTTTTCTTTTGGTACCTGGGATTGAACAGAGGGGTGCTTAACCACTGAGCCACATCCCCCAGCCCTTCTTTATTTTTTATTTTGAGACAGGATCTTGCTTAGGGTCTCCCTAAGTTGCTGAGGCTGGCTTTGAACTTGTGATCTCTCAGGCTCCCAAGCTCCTGGGATTACAGGTATGTGCCACCACACTCAGATGAATGTATTATTTTCTAAAAATTAAATTTGATCTAGTTAATGCAGGTAGGAATCCAAACTTCAATGAATGGAAGAAAAATTTTGAACTGTGCTAAAAAACAAAGAAAAGAAAGTAAAGTCAATAGACAATACAAAATGAGATGGAAAAACAAGTCTTTTTTTTTTTAGTACTGAGGATTGAACTCAGGGGCACTCAACCACTGAGCCACATCCCCAGCCCTATTTTGTGTTTTATTTAGAGACACGGTCTCACTGAGTTGCTTAAAGCCTCGCCTTTGCTGAGGCTGGCTTTGAACTTGTGATTCTCCTGTCTCAGCCTCCCAAGTGCTGGGATTATAGGCATGTGCCACCGTGCCTGGCTAGAAACAAGTCTTTGACATTAATATAAATATAGATGAAGGAAACTAAGAAATCCCAATATAGGGACTCTGATTAGACATAAAGACAAACTCTAATAATGTACTATTAGCAAGAGGTCATCTAAGCAAAATTGGAAAATGAAAGGTTAAAAAATCCAGGCACATTAAAAAATATGTTGCAAATTTAACATGAGAATGACAATTTAGGGTGAAATTAATTTAGGGTGAAAAATAGCATAAAGGACAAAAAGAGATATTACATACTAATTAGGAATAATAAATTAAGATGAAATAATCATAAACATAAACACACCCAGCAAAGCAACAATGTGGCCTCAAAGTATATAAAGCAATAACCACATAAAATGAGAGAAATTGATATGTCAGTAATTATATATGAAGATTTCAGCACACCTATTTTAGGATATGGTAAATCAGGAAGACCAAAAATAAGAATTTTATTCCTAAAGTGCAAGAAGTCAAGTCAAGAATCAATAAATGAGATGGTATCAAACTAAAAGGCTTCTTCAATGCAAAGGAAACAAGAATGTGAAGAGAGAGCCTTCAGAATGGGAGAAAATCTTGGCCACCTAAACCTTGGAGAGACCATTAATCTCTAAGATATATAAAGAACTAAAAAAACTTTAACATCTAGAATAAATAAATAAATTTTTTAAAAAAGAATCTTCTCTCAAAATAAAAATAAAATTGAAGTCAGGTGCAATGGCACACGCCTGTAACCCAGCACTTTGGGAGGCTGAAACAGGAGAACTGTGAGTTCAAAGCCAGCCTCAGCAATGGCGAGACGCTAAGCAACTCAGTGAGACCCTGTCTCTACATAAAACACAAAATAGGGCTGAGATGTGGCTCAGTGGTAGAGTGCCCCTGAGTTTAATCCCTGGTACCAAAATAAGTAGAATAAATAAATGAAATTGATAGTAATCATGGAGATTAATTTAGGTAAAACAGTATTAATTTAAGCATAAACTATTAAAAGAACTAAAAATAAAAAAACCCCAATCTATGAATGGGCAAATAAACTAAACAGACACTTCACAGAAGAAGAAATATGATTGGTCACCAAACATATGAAAAAATGTTCAACATCACTAGCAATTAGAGAAATGAAAATTAAAACTTCACTGCGATTCCATCTCACTCCAGTCAGAATGGCAATGATCAAGAATAAAAGTAACAAGAAATATTGGCGAGGATGTGGGGAAAAGGCACATTCATACATTGCTGGTGGGACTACAAATTGGTGCAACCACTCTGGAAAGCAGTATGGAGATTCCTCAGAAAACTTGGAATGGAACCACTATTTGACCCAGTTATCCCAACCCTCAGCATATACCCCGAAGGACTTAAAATCAGTGTACTATAGTGACACAGTTACAGCAATGTTTATAGCAGCTCAATTCACAGTAGCTAAGCTATGGAACCAACTTAGGTGCACTTCAACAGATGAATGGATAAAGAAAATGTGGTACATATACACAATGAAATATTACTCAGCCATAAAGAAAAATATTAAATCATGGCATTTGCCAGTAAATGGCTGGAACTGGAGACTACCATGCTAAGTAAAATAAGCCAATCCCAAAACACCAAAGGCTGAATGTTCTCTCTGATATGCAGATACTGGCTCATAATAGATGCCAGGGAGGGAGGAGTGGAGGTTCACCGGATTGGACAAGGTGGAGTGGGGGAAAGGGAGGGGGGATGAGAATAGGAAAGATAGAATGAATCGGACATAAATTTTCTATGTTCATATATGAATACATGACCAGTGTAACTCATCATGTACAACCACAAGAATGGGGAGTTATACTCCATGTATGTATGATATGTTGAAATATATTCCACTGCCATGTATAACCAAAAAGAGCAAATAAAAAATTTTTTAAAAAAGAAATAAAGTGGGCTGGGATTGTAGCTCAGCGGTAGAGCGCTTGCCTCGCATGCGTGAGGCCCTGGGTTCGATCCTCAGCACCACATACAAAGCAATAAAATAAAGACATTGTGTCCATCTACAATTAAAAAATATTTAAAAAAAAAAAAGAAAAAGAAATAAAGTGCTTAAATTTTGAAAGAAAAAAATTAACGTTTTAGTTCATTTTCTGCAAATACCAGATGCTGGATACTTATAAGAAAGGTTTCTACATGCAAAACTTGCTCAAGCTGAAGCTTTGGTTGCAATGAGACAAAGAATTCTTGGCACAAATTGACAAAAAGTTGTTGTTTAAATTGGTTTGCTTTCTATATGCTTTTTCGTCCCCATCCAAGATAATGCTAAGCAAAATTCAGACATCACCACACTACCTCTGGCTGTCTGTGGAAGGAAGAATTTCTTTGAGTGTCTAAATACCCTGAGCTCCCAAACTGGTCTGACTTCAAGGTCCCAGGGACAGACATGGTGGGGTTTATTTGCTGCTGACAGCCAAGCTCTGTGCAAGGTGGGACAGTTGTCTGCAAGGGGAAAGGCATTCAGATCCTGCTTACAACTTTCCTTTAAAATGACAGATCCCTGGGAGCGTATGCACAGCAATTTTACTTTATTTAAGGTGGGTTCAATGGTGAATTCAATTGTAGTTCTCAATTAATTCACCTCTCTCAGGGCAGGCTTTTTCTTATTCTCCAAAAGAAACCTCAAAAGGAAGCCAGTAAACCCCCAAGAAAAGAGGCTTTGGTCAAAATCAAGTGTTAGCTGCTCTCCTTTCTGGAAGTGCAGTCTCTTTTATGGGTAAAGGGCACACAGATTTTGGTGTCACTTGCCAAGAACAACAGAAAGAGGCACTGTTTGTTGATGCCATCTGTTTCCGTCATGAAAGGAAGAGATCATAAACATGGTGGTAGCAGAGGGTCTCAGAGCTTTCTTCAAGTTCTCCAGTGACAAATCTGCTTATCTTTTCCATTGGCAGTGGGAGTCCAGTGAGTGCCTGGTGAAATCCAACTTACTGGTAAATACTTGGGAGGTCCTCTCTATAGTCACCCACAAAACAAATAAACTGGTGAGACTTGGGCAGACAGGGTTGGAAGGGGGTGTAGTCTAAGGATCAGGAGGCAAGTATCTTTGAAATTGGTTTATTACTGTGAACTGACCTCTTGTCAGCCCTCAGAGACTCAAGTGGTACGTGCAATTATGTACCCATTTCTTCCCTTTTTACACTGACTCCCCCCAACTCTGATCCAGGGAAGGGATAGCCTGGGCTGCTCTGGGCTAGCAGGGCTGGTGGTACCTCTATTTCTTTCTCTCCCTCTTCCTTCCTCCCTCCCTCCCTCCCTTCCTTCCTTCCTTCCTTCCTTCCTTCCTTCCTTCCTTCCTTCCTCCCTCCCTCCCTTTCTTCCTTCCTCCTTCCTTCTTTCTTCCTTCTTCCCCTTCCCCTCCTCTATCCTCCCCTCCCCTCTCCTCTCCTCTCCTTTCCTTTCCTTTCCTTCATATACTAGGGATTGAACCCAGGGTCCCTTGACCACTAAGCTACATTCCTGGTCCTTTTTATGTTTTATTTTTATTTTGAGACAGGGTCTTACTAAGTTGCTTAGGTCCCCATTGAATTGCTGGGGCTTGCCTCAAACTCAGAATCCTCCTGTATCAGCCTCCAAAGTTGCTGGGATTACAGGTCTGCGCCACCATGTTTGGTACTTGTGTTTCTTATGGGGCAATCACGGTGAAAGCCATTGTGACCATCCCCTTTTCCCAGACTCCTTCCCTTGACCCACTTCCCATGTCTCACAGGCCAGCTCAGCACCCCACCTTGGATTTTTCTGTAGTTCCCAGTTCCAGTAGCTACAGGACTCAAGGGAGCCAGCTTCACCCTGAGCCTGGAGCTTTGGGAAGGGCATGGGACCAGGTTGCCCAGGGAAGTGGGCTACCAGTTCTCCCAGTGTGTTTAGTGCCCCTGGTGGAAAGCTTCTGGCTCCTGGTTGAACTTCCTCTTGCCTCTCCGTTCTGACTGCTTTCAGGAGCCCTCTTCAGCCCTACTAGCTCAGGCCATGTAAAGGTGGAAAATGGTTTTCCAGGTCCATGATGAGGCATCTGCCTTTTAGAAAGGGCTGAGGGTTTGCAGCTTGTGGGGAGCAGGCAGTGTCCTCTCAGAGTTACTCCACGTACATAGAACAGCCACTCCATTTTGAATGTAAGTGCCAAAGCAGAATGAGCCTGTGGTGGTTGAGGTAAGCACAGCTGAGGGGAATGTTGACAGCCACAGGCAGGTGTCCACACACTGAAGACACCTGTCAAGACCTCCCCTTCTACAGCAGCCCCCACACTGGAGCCCCACCCACAGACACAGAATTCTGGCCCCACGGAGTGTCCTTGTGGCTCATCTCATTGTCCCCTGGACCCTGGCTTTGAGGCCACATGGTCAGCCTTGTGGGGCTGGTCTTTGGGCTCAAGATGGCCACTCTGAACAAGACAAGGGACTTAGTGCCAGTTTCACGGGACAGAGATAAACATTTATATGTAGCCTGTTATCTATCAGGTTCCAGAATACCATACTACTCTGAGTGAGGTGGCCTGAGGTGGAGTGATCTTGCCTTAAAGAAAGGAACTATTTCAAGTTCAAGCAGCATCACTTAGAAGGTCATAGATGTCAAAACCCTCATTTTTCAGACATAAGGTGAGCCCAGTGGCTAAGTGACTGATCTAAGGGGTCATACCATAAACTTTATTTCTGTAGCAGAATACACCTCACATATTGTGCTCCTATCCAAAGCCACAGGCTCCAGGGACTAAAAAGAGCTTCAGTTTGTGTAAGGTCATGTCTTGAAGCCATTTTGCAGCCAGGCTTGAAAAAATGATACAGGTTTCATAAACACAGCTGGGAAAAGCCTCTGGATACTATTAGATGTCTACTGCTTCGCCTCTGGTCTCAGTGATAGAGATTTTGGAGGGAAGCTAACAGAAAGTTAGAAGAAGCTACTTGCTGGATTGTCTCTAGCTCTTCTGACCTGGGTGTTGGTTTCATGTTTGGACTCCCGGGCTCTGCCAATTCTGCAGATTATCCCCTTCATTACATGGGTCCAAAATTGCAAAATTGCCCATGATCCTTGATACCATCTTAATCTCCTGTCTCATTATCCAATCAATAACTATGGTCAATGTTATTAATTCCACCTCTGCAACTCTTATATACATTTCATTGTCATTTGAATCTCACTCTCTTTAAAAAAAATAATTTCAAAACATAGTGATATGGTAAATTTGCCACTTATATATTTATTTATTTTGGTGGTGCTGGTGATAGAGGCCAGGGTCTCATGCATGCTAGGAGAGTGCTGTACCACTGATCTCCACTCCCAGTCCCTATTCTCTTGTGGGATGCAGCCTTTTCTTGCCTGACGGTTGCTATGGTCTGTCCAAAACAGACATCTCAGCTCCCAGCATCTCCTCCTACTCAGACTTACCATTCACAATGCAACCATCAAGAGAGCCAAACACTTTCAATGCTTCTCCATGGCTGGCTCCATCTTTACTTTGCTAGAAGCAGCATTGTGTTCAGAAGAGCCATGAGACTTTTTAGTGGTCAAATCTGGGTTCAAGCCATGGCTCTACCAACCATCAAATATCATGAAACTAGGCAACTAACTGGCTAAGCTCTCTGAGCCTCAGTCTCTCCTTCTGTGTTAAGCAGTATTGTATGCAGGCTTCAGGCACAGAGAGGAGGCAACATTCAACTATTGTGAGTTCCCTTTCCCTCGGTTGACATACAGTTTGTCCAACCTTA
Source organism: Xerus rutilus (assembly GCA_028644305.1). Taxonomy (NCBI): domain Eukaryota; kingdom Metazoa; phylum Chordata; class Mammalia; order Rodentia; family Sciuridae; genus Xerus; species Xerus rutilus. The sequence goes on from CM053402.1 coordinate 47,923,201, forward strand.
TAGACATCCTCTCCAACCTTGTTTGCCATGAATCCCCATGTGAAATCCACACACAACACAAAATTAATGTCTTATCCCTACCATGCCACTACCTCTGATCATTGTTCCTCTGCTAGGAATAACCTCCCTACTTATCTGAATTGGTTTAGCATAGTGGTTAAGAGGATGGACTCCAGGGTCAGACGGATATGGCTTTGAACTTTAACCTTTTTGAGTCCTAGTCACTCTGTAAAATGAGGCTATAGTCATACTTCACTTTGTAAAGCTGACTACATTAGACACGTTCTGCTCTTAGCACAATGGCCAGGACTCTTGCCAGTTTGGGAGCCCAGATTTGTCCCTGAGCACCAATTCTGCTAAACTGAAAAGACCACTGTGAGAGTTGCTAATGTTGGCATTTCCCAAAACATCTTCTAGGGATCACTAGTTCTGCAAGATTATGATTGGAGCCGGGCGTGGTGGCTCACGCTTGTAATCCCAGCACTTAGGGAGGCTGAGACAGGAGAATCGCGAGTTCAAAGCCAGCCTCAGCAACGGCGAGGCGCTAAGCAATTCAGTGAGACCCTGTCTCTACATAAAACACAAAATAGGGCTGGGGATGTGGCTCAGTGGTCGAGTGCCCCTGAGTTCAATCCCCAGTACCAAAAAAAAAAAAAAAAAAAAGATTATGATTGGTGTTTTCATGGGGAAAACATTTTGATACCAAATGCAGGATGGGATTTATAGGTCAAACCAAGCTAAACAAGTCCGTCAACTACAGGGCCTTTGAGAATCTTTATTTGCTAATAGGCATTGTAAGTTTCTAAGAGGTGACAATAATTGACATCATTTTCCAAAGCTGTCTGGCCACAGAATCCTTTCTTAACCACTGTCTCTAACCCTCCACCCTACTAGAATTAAGTGTTCTACAAAACTCAGTTCGAAAATAATAGTCTAAGTAAACATCAGCAAAACAGCTCATTCAATATCTACTTTCCTCTTGGCCAGAACCAAGAAATGTCAGGCTCAATATCTCTCAGACCCACAAGGCGGGGAGCTAAGATTTCATTTACTTTGATTTTGAGAAACTTTCCTGAACCACTGGCTAGACCAGCTGATAGAGTAAAAGTCACAACTGGAACTTTAAGTCTTTCTGACCAGTCTTTCCTTGCTTTAATATGCAGGCTTGTTTCACAGTCTCCAAGAGTTTTTTTCTGAATATCTCAGTAGTCAGCCATTACGCCTGCCTCATACTTTCTGAAATACTCACTGTTTGAACTTTCCTTTTGACATTTACCATGTCCTGTCTCATTGTTTGTGTACACATTTTTGGCTATGCCTTTCCTTCTAAGTTGTCAGCTTTGTTCCCAGGCAGTCTTCATCACAGTAGCAAAATGCTGTGGTTCAAAGTTTCACATCTGCACAAATAGAGTGGCTAGCATTGGCCCCACTTTCCAAGGAAGGGTTTCCACTGACTGTTATTCTGATTGGACAGTTTAGATCACATGCTCGACCTCAACCAATGATTGTGGCCCTGATGATGTGCTCAATGGCAAACTCGGAGCCCAGTGTTTCTCCTGTCCTGAAAAATCTCCCCCAGAGCCTTTACTTGGAACGCTCCTCCATCTTAGCATCTTATCCAAAGTCATCATGGCCATAAAAAGAAAAGCCCAATGGTCTGAACAAGAAGTAACCAAATGTGGAGCATTTAGGAAATTTGTGATGGCAAAATCACTGACTGTGGAGTCAAGGGAAGACAAAATTAGAAGTTTTCCCATTTGGGCCATTGGTAAGATATTTGGCAGAAAAATCTATCTCAAACTGTTTCATCAACCGGAAGCTAGTATATGTTTTGTTGTTGTTGGGGGGGATTTTTTTCCTAATCCATGAAATGTAGTGAGCATGAACAATCTGATATGCATATTTCAGGGGACAGCACCCATGACATCAGATTATTAAAGGGGGCTATAAGCCCCAAAATGTCGTGAACCTCATTTGGAGAACAGGGTCACAGGGTGATGGTAGACCAACTTTAGGGTACCATTAAAAAGCAGATGGTAGGGGCTGGGATTGTGGCTCAGCGGTAGAACGCTTGCCTCGCATGCGTGAGGCCCTGGGTTCGATCCTCAGCACCACATACAAAGCAATAAAATAAAGACATCGTTTCCATCTACAACTAAAAAAAAATATTAAAAAAAAAAAAAAAGCAGATGGTAGCCGGGCGTGGTGGCACAGGCCTGTAATCCCAGCACTTAGGGAGGCTGAGACAGGAGAATCGTGAGTTCAAAGCCAGCCTCAGCAACGGCGAGGAGCTAAGCAACTCAGTGAGACCCTGTCTCTTCATAAAACACCAAATAGGGCTGGGGATGTGGCTCAGTGGTCCAGTGCCCCTGAGTTCAATCCCCAGTACCAAAAAAAAAAAAAAAGTTTTGGGATTCTGATAATGCGTATGTGTTGGAAAGACTGGTATTTATGCACGCAGCAAATGAGGTGGGATGGGCAGGCCTTGTTTAAATGAGGCAATCCAGACTGTAGATCATTCTCCACAGCTTTATAAACTTGGAAAGCTGTTGGTAGTCTCAGCATTTTCTCACAGAGGTCATGTCCCCACACATAGAATGGAATCCTCAGAGACCTCCAGAGTTCATCTGGCTTGATTCCATTTCTCGAGCCTTATGTGTATGTGAAACCATCCAAGATACAAAGTTATTAAGTCTTTCCGATGATTCTTTTTTTCTTTAATGTACTCCAGGCACAAAGACCACTACTCTGAAGTATTTAGTGTTCTGACAGGTGATGTGCTCACCTGGGCGCCTGAGATTGTTTTAATTCTGCTCACTTCTTTGCCGCTGGTTAATTTTCAAAAGCACACTAAAATGAAGAGGAGCGCAACACCTCATTACATTTTCTCTTTGGCAAGTATAAATTAAAATCATGATGAGATACTGCATACTTGACTGTTAAGACAGCTAAAATGAGGAAGATCGACTGTCCTGTCTTGGTGAGGATGCAGAGGAGCTGGAACTCCACCTGGTGGGCATGTGAAATAGTGCAAACGCTGCAGAAAACTTTTTTTTTTTTTTTTAAAGCAAGTTCTTAACAAGTTAACACATGGTGGGGGGGAGTATTATGATGTATTATGATGACTTGCCAATTGCTTCTAATGGACAGAATTTAGAATTAGAAAATATTCTATGCTGGTAAGCAAGGCTCAACATAGGGTTTGGGATCTGCAAAGGTCGAACCAGCTGGGAGAATTTTAACAACCATTTCTGAATGCATGAAACACAAACTTTTCTTTATAGTGTTTATAAACATATCGTACAATACTGTTTCCTGTTGTGTCATATGCCAGAATGGCACTGTGAAACAAGCAAAGTGTCATCTGATTCTTACAAAAATGAATCACTTAAACAAGTCAGTAAAATAAAGGATAATACCTGCTTTTAAGCATACAGATTGTAAAACTGACTTCTCTCCAATAATACACGTTTGCTTAAAATTATTTTAAAATTTAGAATACAAATTAAGTTTACTTCAGTAAACAAAAGCATTAAGGGATATGGAAATAGTGTCTTTTTTAAAAAATATACTTTTTTTAGTTGCAGATGGACACAATATCTTTATTTTATTTATTTTTATGTGGTACTGAGGATCAAACCCACTGCCCCATGCATGCGAGGCAAGCACTCTACCACTGAGCCACAATCCCAGCCCCTGGAAATAGTGTCTTAACTTTCAGTTGGTTATAGTGCAATTAATGTGTTTTTAAAATGCATATTTGTCACTGAGACATATTTTAAAAAACCAACTAATTGCTAGAAGAAGGTATTTGATCTAAAGTTTTTTTAAGTTACACTCCATGTATGTATACCTTTATTTTGTTTGTTTATTTTTATGTGATGCTGAGGATAGAACCCAGTGCTAGGCAAGCGCTCTACCACTGAGCCACCACCTCAGCCCCTAAAGTTATTTTAATATGAGTTTTAAGAGTAATTTCAAATTCAAGAGTTGCCAAAGTTAACAATGGAATATATCCTCTCTGTAATGTCTGGAAATAGGAATAATTTATTATGAATTTCTACAGGTATTTTTTACATAGAGCAAGCATGTTAAATTTAAGATATGAATAACCTCAACAATTTTCAGTGTGTGTTCTGTCTTGATTGAACTTGGTGCATCGGTTATTTGTGAGGGTGTTCATCCCATATGAATATTGTTTCATGTTTGTATGGAAAACTGTAGGATTTCATTGTACCCAGTCTGCTTTTTTTTTTTTTTTTTTTTTTTTTTTTTTGGTACTAGGGATTGAACTCAGGGGCACTCGACCACTGAGCCACATCCCCAGCCCTATTTTGTGTTTTATGTAAAGACAGGGTCTCACTGAGTTGCTTAGCGCCTCGCCGTTGCTGAGGCTGGCTTTGAACTCGGGATTCTCCCGTCTCAGCCTCCCTAAGTGCTGGCATTACAGGCTTGAGCCACCGCGCCCGGCTCTAATTTTTTAAATGTGAAAAAATATATTTAATGACTATAAGCAAGACAAAGCAGTAGAGTTGTGCTTCTTAAGCAGACTGCGCCCGGCTCTAATTTTTTAAATGTGAAAAAATATATTTAATGACTATAAGCAAGACAAAGCAGTAGAGTTGTGCTTCTTAAGCAGACTGGGAGCCGGGCGCGGTGGCTCAAGCCTGTAATGCCAGCACTTAGGGAGGCTGAGACGG
>CM053402.1:47928000-47956617 GCA_028644305.1 Xerus rutilus
CCCAGCACTTAGGGAGGCTGAGACGGGAGAATCGCGAGTTCAAAGCCAGCCTCAGCAACGGTGAGGCCCTAAGCAACTCAGTGAGACCCTGTCTCTATATAAAACACAAAATAGGGCTGGGGATGTGACTCAGTGGTCGAGTACCCCTGAGTTCAATCCCTAGTACCAAAAAAAAAAAAAAAAAAAATTAGCATATATCTACCATACCACCTAGACATTCCACTCTGAGATGTTTACCTAAGGGACAAATGCATAGAAGGACTTGAAAATGAATACTCATAGAAGTTTTATTTGTAATAGTCAAGCTTGGAAACAATCCAATGTTCACCAGCAGGTGGATGAATAAATAGATTTGGTATATCCAAACAAAGGAATACTACTTAAAAATGAAAAGGAAAGAAACTTTTTGTTTGTTAGTTTGTTTTTAGTACTGAGGAGTGAACCCAGGATGCTTTACCACTGACTTACATACCCAGCCCTTTTTATTTTTTATTTTGAGACAAGGGTCTCACTATCTTGCTGATGGTGTTCCTGAGGCTGGCCTTGAACTTATGAGCCTCTTGTCTCAACCTTCCAGTTGCTGGGGTTACAGGTGTGTACCACTAATAAACTCAACAACCTTATTTTGCATAATAATTCAAAATAATTATCCTTGTAATAATGAATTTGGTCTTTGTCCTGGGTTCCTAGAAGGTATCTGCTAAATCCTTGGAGTTTTCCAAGTTGTAGGAGTGTGTTTGTTATTTATGGTGGGACCTTCAGACTACATTTGAATTTATGGTAATGAGGGGGATTCATCAAGAGCCTCTAGATAATTTATGCTAATGAATGACAGCATAGGGGCTGGTCATGGCAGAAAGACTGACTATGTGATTAGAAGTTTAGGACTTGGAGCCATTTGATGTCAGCCTGACTTCTGGGGAGAGGGAAGGGACTAAAGATGGAGTCATAGTCCAGTGAGTCAATGATTGGTGCCTGTGTAATGAAGCCCCAGTAAAAACTATGCACATCAACACTTGGCTGAGTCTCCCTGGTTGGGGATGTAGTGTCACACATCCATGTGCTGGGAGAGTGATGCATCAGGAGGAGAGCACACAGAGGTCCCGCATTTGGGTCCCTCGGGTCTCGCCCTATGTGTCTTTTTTTTTTTTGTACCAGGGATTGAACTCAGGGATACTTGACCACTGAGCCACATCTCCAGTGCTATTTTGTATTTTATTTAGAGACAGGGTCTCACTGAGTTGCTTAGCACCTTGCTTTTGCTGAGGCTGGCTTTGAACTGATGATCCTCCTGCCTCAGCCTCCCACGCCACTGGGATTACAAGCATGCACCACCATGCCTGGTCTATGTGTCTTTTCTTTCAGCTGTTTCTGATTTGTATCCTTGTGTAATAAAACCCACATCAGAAGTTGTTTCAATATGCATAGCTCTTGCCTCAAAACTTAACAAATGGTACAATTTAAATATGTGCAGTTAATTGTATGTCAACAATACTTCAATAAAGCTATTTTTAAAAAGGGCTCAGTGTAGACATCACCTGTCATGATCCTGTCTAGAACATTCCATGGCTTCCCTGGTGTCTACAGAATCAAGACCTTCCACGATCTTCCAAGCTATCATTCCAGCCTTGCCTTTCAGTGCTGTCCTATACAAAACCTTTTCTCTGTCCAAACTGTATTTTTGGCTATTCTTTAAGAATTCTCCATGCTTTTCCCACCTCTGCTGCTTTGCTCACACTGCTCTAGAATGCCCTTCCTTGAGTTACTACCCCCTCTCTACCTGTTAAAAGTTGATCTATCTCTGAGCCAGGTGTGGTGGCACACACCTGTAATCCCAGCAATTTGAGAGACTGAGATAGAAGGATTGCAAGTTTGAGGCCAGTCTCTACAACTTAATGAGACTCTGTCTCAAAAATTTAAAAAAAAAAAACTTTTTAAAAAAGGGCTGGGGGTGTAGATCAGTGGTAGAGCACTCCTGGGTTCAATCCCTGCACTGCCCCATAATACACACAAAAGTTTACCTATCCATGAAGGCTTACATTTAAATGCAATCTCCTTCATGAAACTTCTTTGAGTTCTTTCATCAGAAATGAGGTGTTGCTTTCTGAGTGGCATTTTTCATGTTGTCCCATTCTTCTTTATATATGTGTGCATGTACGTAAGTAAATCTAGCTAGACTTTTTTGAGGCTAGAACTATCATTTTTATTCATCCTTGAATTCCCCAGGCAAGTAGCACAGTTCTTGACAAACACAAGGGAGTTGTTTAAATGTTGACCAAACAGCCCAAACACAAATTTACCTGTGGGCAAGTAAAGAATGGCAAAGAAAACGACTGTTATGTTAGGTGAAATAAACCAAACTCAGAAGGTCAAGGGTTGTACGTTTTCTTTCATGTGGAAGCTAGAGAGGAAAAGGTGGGGTATCTCATGAAAATCAAAGGAAGATAAGTGGAATAGAGGAAAGGGACGGGGAGGGGACCAACGGGAGGGGAAGGAGAGCAGCGAAGTGCTGGGGAGTGATATTGGCCAATTATGCTATTAGATATTATGTTCATGGATGAATACATAACAACAAATTCCACCACTACATACAACTATAATGAATCAATTAAAAATGCAGAGAAAGAACAACCACAATATGAAAAATTAAAAAAAAAAAAGAATGGCAAAGAAAACTCTTTCTCTTCTTCAGTCCAAACCACACTTACGACCTTAGTTCTTTTGTTATGCCAATTCCTGTTCCTCAGTCTTTGGTTTGTGCCAAGAAGACAATTATTCTATGTTCTGTCTACACAGTGAATGCTATCTACTATCCAACAAATTTCAAGTAATAGCTGCTTAAATCATGTGTGTGGTGCTGGGGATCTAACCCAGGGCCTCACATATGCTAGGCAAGCACTCTGCCACTGAACCACATCTCCAGCCCCCCCCTAAAATCTCAATTTAATCTCCCCACCAACTCTTGGCCACAGATCACAGTGATCAAAACGTCAGGCTGGATTTGCCATCTTACTACCTGTGTCACCTCAAGGAAACTACTTAGCCATCAGCTTTGTCACCTGTGAATTGCAGATGGTAATAATGACTGCATCTTGTGATTGTTTTGAAGATGAACTTGTATGTGTAAAGAGTAGTGCTTGGTCTACTGTAAATAATAGCCATTATTCTTTTCATTGCACACTAGAAGTAGCTGGTAAAGAAGTGGTGAGACAAATGGTCCTGGACAGGGAAACTGAGTGGACCAGTGTTTGGTTAACTACGTCAGAATCACTTTGAGATGCATCAAAAACAGCTTTCTGGGTCCCACCAGGGAGATTCTGATGGAGCCTAGGAATCGGTCCTTTTGTATATGCTCCTCAGGCTAGGATGCATAGCCAGGCTTGGGTACTATTGGCATAGAAGAAAATGCCCTAAATTTGGGATAAGTGGTTAAGGGCTCTGATAGTGTTTCTGCCAAAGACACAATGAGGGATTTTTCTGAGATTCCATTTTCTCATTTGTAAAACACAGATAAAAATTTTGGTTGATTTTTTTGGTTATTGGGTTTGGGGTCAAACTGCTAAAGTCATTACTGATGGGGAGTTGGGGGAGCTGGTTTATTGGGGTGAAAAGGAACACAAGCTCTAGAATGAGATGAATCTGGATGCAAATTCCCCTGTGAATTCCATCCGGCTGCTTTATCTGTTCCTAGATGACAATCTTATATCCAGCCCGTCTTCCTAACACAATCCAGATTTTACTTGGGTTGTCACTGTACCCATCCGAAAATACTCTGCTTCTCAGACTCCCTTGCAGTTGGGATGGTCATGTGACACAGTTCACTCAGAAGTTGGCTGAGGAGTTTTGGGAAGGCTTTTCTGAGCCTGTTTTTCCCTTTGCCCTATTGTCTTTCCCTTTTCTTCCTGACTGAATATGGAGGAGAGGCCTGGAGGTGCAGCAGCCATCTTGTTATTATGAGTACAAAGATGGGAGGGAAGCCTACAAGCTGAGCCAAGAGATGAAAGGATCCTAGGTCCCCAATGAGCAGCTGTATCAGCTCTGGACCACCTACTCCTAGACATATTATGTGAGACAAATGACTCTCTGTTTAAAGCAAAGGTAATTCTGCATTGGTTATTTCTAACCTAAGGCTTTCTAGGGAGAATTTAAAAAGAATCAAGACCCTAGAAACATGTCTGATCCAGTGGGCATTCATATCCCTTCCCATTCTCCAGCTGTGAGACTATTTTGCATTTGTTATACAGTGAGGCTCCTAAATACAACATCCATATTTACTTTATCAGAAGGTAGAATTGGGCTCTTGGGGACTAGCCTATGGAAGAAAGGGCCCTGCCCTGGGGTTCAGAGGATTCTGAGGGAACCCCAGAAGTGGCTGGGCACAGGTACATAGCACCCTACCCTATGGAGACCACTGCACTCTCAAACCAAATGTTAAAATCTCCATGTGCTCTTGAGAGATGGAGTGTGCAAAGGGTGCATCCAAAGGACATAAAATTGCCCCTGCTCCAGTGTAAACATGGATGATGATTCTAAGGATCCTTTCCCTGGTGACACACATATTTGAGAGTAAGAATGAAACCTATTAACCCCCAACACATAATACATGTTCCATCATTTTCTCTGATAGGGAACTTAAGCACTGGGGTGAATGTGGGTGCTGTATATAAGGAGGGGGTTCAGTGTCCACTAGTACTCTTTCCTGGCCCCGGAATGGCTTCTATATGATCAGGCCTCTAGGACCTATGGGGATGCCCAAGGGTCCAGTCACCCACCCTGCCCACTGCATCTGGCAGGTCTTTCTTGCCTTCCTGGCACCTCCAGTTTGATTGGATCACTTCAGCCACTGCCAGATCCAACAGCACCAGAATCAGTGCAATTGAAGCTCCTGCAAAGCTTCTACATCAAAATACAGTGAAAAATCTGGGTGCAGTGGTGCATGTCTGTAATCCCAGTGACTTGGGAGGCTGAGGCAGGAGGATCACAAGTGTGAGGACAGCCTTGGAAACTTAACAAGGCCCTGTCTCAAACTAAAAAATAAAAAGGGTTGAGGATGTGGCTTTGTCAATCTCCAGTACCAAAAAAAAAAGAACACAAAAGAATTTTTTTAAAGCAAATGTATTCTTCCTCCATTATTTTAAAGTGGCAAAAAAAGTCAAATCTCTTTTTACTACAAAAGTAAAGAAAATCATGCAGTGAGATGATCCTTTTGGGCCTTTGGCATTGACGTGCCTTCTCTTCTCCAAGGCTCCCGGTAGTCCAGGGCAGGATTCTGTCCTCAGCAGACAATTCTGTCCAGTCCATTAGTTCCTTCCCAGATCAGAGCACTGAGGCCTTCTCTCAGCCCTTCCAGTCTGAGTGCTCCTCCCTCATGGCCTTCACAAGCCAGTCCGGTTCTGATCCCTGCTCAGAATCGCTGGTGTCACTCCCCTCCACAGTCAGCAGCTTTGAGTAGTTGATCTTCCGGTCTTGGGGCAGCCTCAGCTGGATGGACAGGAACAAGACTAGCCAGAGCAACAGGACCACACAGCAGGCCCGGTAGAGCACAGCCAGGCTGAAGTGCATTGCCACGAAGCCCCCCACAAAGCTGCCCAAGCTACAGCCACCCCCATAAAAGTGACCTCGGAACATGGTACTCAGAGGCCTCTCTGTGCCAGGGGAGGCCAGGTCCTCTATGGAGGCCCCCAGAGCCCACCACAGAGCACCGCTGCTGATGGCACTCAGTATCTGAACAGGGAGGACAGACCACCAGTTCCAGAGGAAAGAGTAATAGAGCAGCTGCCCAGCAAGGCAGCCCAGCCCCAGCCCTATCACACCCACCCTGGTCAGTTTCTTAAGCAACGCAGTTTTGAATGGATGGAGTAGAATTTCCCCCAGTAAGCCCAGGGCAACTGAGAAACCCATCACTAACTCTCTGCTGCCATGGTCCTTCATGTGCCAGAACAGAAAGTTCTGCACAGTACTGACAACAGCTCCTATCAAAATGACAGTGAGGGCGAGGAGAATGAGGCGCGGGTCGCCCCCTACGAGAGACAGTGCTTTGACGGTTTTGTAGCTGGGTTCCTGATGCCGGTAGATGGGGACAGGAAAAGTAATGCTCACCAGTAAGGCCAGGGTGCTGATCAACGCGTAACCATAGAAGTGCACCACACCTGGAGGGCCATTTGTCACCAGGAAGCATTCCAGCTGCTCCACCAAGGCTGCAATGCCACATACACCTGCTGACATGCCCAGTGATCTCCATATCCACAGGCTTCTGTATCGGTCAGTGGCATCCACAAAATCCAGGTATTCATAAAGGCTGTCATCTGCCACCTGCTCCAGAGGGGCTGTCAGCAGCTCCCAGAACACCATGAACCCCAGGGACAGGATGAAAGTCCACCGCAACCCTTCCAAGGAGAAGTGAAGGACTTGAGCTTCCCCTTTGGCAACTGACAAGTTGGCCAGAGTTTCCAACTCTGGGCTCTCAGGAAGCAAAGTGAAGGTAGTGTTGAATGCCTCAAAAACACCATCCCAGGAATTAGCTTTCATGCCTGAAGTGACAGGATGGAGAACTTGGGACATGGTCCTGGCTCCTTCAGTGGAGTCCGCTGAGTATCTGTACAGATCACTGAAAATTTCTTGGTCACTTTCACCAGGGCCATTTCTTAAGCCAGAGGCTTCCACCACTTCCGTATCCCTCCTGGCCAGGAGCCTGGGTGCCCCTGCTGAGTGCTTTGAGGCAGACTCTTGTACAGAAATGCTGTTCACAGCTAACGTGACCCCCGGTGGTTCCACTGTAGTGGTCACACTACTGCTTCCATTACAAGAGCGGTATTCCAGATCTTTGCCGAAGGCTGGGATGAAGACCATGAAGAGGCTGGCTCCGGCCGAACCAAGCAGCGAGACTATCAGAAGCACTCTCCTTTTCTGGTAGCTTTTGGCCAGGAAGGCGCAGAAAGGGGCCCAGCAGGCTGCGATCAGGTGCTTGGTTCCCATTAGGATGCCCACCCAGGGCGCGGCCAAGCCCAGCTGTCTCAGGTAGAGGGTCAGGAACGGGGTCACGCAGGCATCCCGGACTCCGCAGACCAAGTGGAAGAGCCTGGCCACCCCCAGCGCCCTGCTGATATCCCACTGGGGGTTCGCGCTCATGGCTGCCTGGCTCCGTCAGACTCGGACCTGCGGAAGGCGGAGTGGGGCGCAGGGCGAGTGTGTCCCCATGTCCCCGGGAGGGAGGCTCCAGGATCCCAGCGCAGAGTTAGCCGGACTGCGCCTCTAGCCTCTGGCGGCACTGTGGTCACCTGGTCAACCGCCACCCCCCACCCCACGTCCGGCCACTGACCCGGAAGTGGCCCCGCCCCTAGGGGTCGGTGCGGCGGGGGCGGAGCCGCTGCACCTGCCACGTCCTCCTGCCTTCGCCGCCCCGCCTGTCGGAGGTGCACAGGTGCGCCAGGGGCGCGAAAAATAGCCTGCAGGTGTGTTCTGAGCCAGGATACAGGCCCCACCTGGCCCCTGGCTGCCCCGTGTTGCCCAGGAACCTGAGCTAAATTCCTGGACTGCTTCTGGCGACTAAAACTTTTGGGGTCAAACTGGGTTAGGGTTAGGGGTGTGAGAGCAGAAATGGACGAATGATACCCATGGGTCTCCCTCCCGCATCTTCTTTAGGTCTTTGCTAAATGCCCTCTGGCCAGTGACCACCCACAGGGATCATTCCTGTCCACCCTAAGTGAAATTGCCAAGCCCTTACCGCCATCCCCAAGACTCACATGCCTGTGCTTTATTTTTCTCTATAGCACTTCACTATCAGATGCACTACAATTTCTATTTCTCCTGTTTACCTTGCTTATTGTGTCTGCATCAGAATTAAAGCTTCAGGAAGGCAGCTATTTTTGTTCCTAGGACTGCAGGTGAGCTGCCTCTGGAAGACTAAGGATGACACAATTTCTTTCAGCCAGGACAATCCGCTAATAGACCTGACAGCTGAGGGCAGCCAGATCCAGTCCTGATAGTGCATTACAGCCCTAGAATAGTGTTATGTTTTAAATCTACACTGAAGGTAGGTCAGTTGTGGTGTTTATGAGTACCTACTCCAGAGGTGCTTGGTTAGCATTTAATCAAAATGCCACACTGCAGAGGCAACTAATACAAGCACTTCAACAATCATATATCAATAGAAGTGGCTTAATTTATTAGCTTAGTTTTTCATTGACAAAATTAGTGGTGCCCAAGCGTGTCATGTGGACTGGGTACACTTTTTTCCAGAAGCATTTCCTTTCTCACTTGAATAGGGCAGAAGAATCTAGACATTTGAGCAGTGCAAACCCTTTGGAAGGGTGCCATAGGCTTTGCTCCAAAGTAGTCCAGTGTCCAGCCACTGACTCAGTAAACTTCTCATATGAATTATGCTCAGAGCACATAATTTGGCTGTGGGTTGGGTGGGGGCTGGGGCTTCTTGCTATCATCTCTGTGTAGCAGAATTTGATCAAGACTTGCTTTTATTGTAAGTTGGTAGAGAGGTGTTAGGGAAGAGGTTCAAAGCCCTCACCTAACTTTAACAACTGGTAAACTCTGCAAATGTTTACTAAAAAACCTAGTGGTTGTGAATGTTCAAATTGATATGAATCAGTTTATATCACACCAATGCAGAAAAAATAAAATCTAAAAACTCCCAGGTAAACTTACCAAATTCAGTGATACTGTATTCATTTCAAGTTTTAAAACACCTCAGTCCCACTGAGGACTGTCCCAGTCCCTTTTCTCTCCAGGTTCCACAGAAGGCAGCTTCAGTGGAGGCCATAACATCCATCTGTGACTCTATCTGGACCTATGCTGGTCTGATCTGCCTAGGAGGCATGCACCCTGCCATACTGCTATCCATCTGGTACGCATGTCCACATCTGGCCTTTAGGTGCCGTACTCCACAATGCTGCTCACAGTGGCACCCTTTTCTCTTTGAGATCCCTTGAGTGTATTTGTTTCTTGCTGAGAAAATCTTTGCCCACTTCCCATGCCTCACAGAGGCACAAAGATGTCCTCTAAGGCTGCCCTTGGGTCCATCTATCCAAGTACCTCAGGCAGCCCTTCTTACATTCATCTCCTTGGCCTTGAGAATGTGCCCTGGATCTTGCCCCCACTCCTAGAACAACTAGGCCAAAAATGAAGTGCCCACTTCTCTACTTTTGAATCCCCAAACTTCAAAGGGATTCTTTCATCATCTCCACCCCCATGCTCACCATCCCTGGGGATCTCCACACAGGTGACAGGGTTGGGCTCAAGTCCAAGCCTTTGTGTTCTGTTACTTTCTTCCCTGTCCCATACCTAGTTCTGAGGCTGTCACTGGAGATGTGTCATCAATCTTTTCTATTTTACACCTGGATATAATTTTTAAAAATTCAAATGTAAGAATGTTGATGTCCTCAATTTATGACTCCTCTGAAACTACCCTGCATTCCCACCTCTGGCGACAATGCTGGTTAGGTGAGTCCCTAAATTAATGAGAATAAGGGCTGGGTCTATAGCTCAGTTGGTAGAGTGCTTGCCTCACATGCACAAGGCCATGGGTTCAATCTCCAGCATCACCAAAAAAAAAAGAAGAATGATGATAGGAGAAAGGGGAAGGGTGGCAACTAAGCAGTTTATACTTCACAAAACCATTATCTGGGCTAAGTGGATTCAGTGGGTTCCATTAGGTACTGCTTCCCTTCCCCACGGATTTCTATTAAAATATAAATATCACCAGGTATTAGATGAAAGCAGAAACACTTTAATGTACATTTATTGACTCTGTCATTTCCCCCTCCACCAGGAGTGGTCCTTCCTGGGTATAGATGAGGTGAGTAGTGGTCCAAGAAGGAAGGGAACAGACTCAAGAGGGCACAGGTGCAGTTGTGTGTACCTACTTCTGATTTTCCCTTTGGCTACAGGGCTCCAGCCAAAATAGGAGCTCTGACCTTGGTTTTCAGAGCTGGGTGGGGAGCTCGAGTGGGCAGAAACCATGGTAGAAGTGGGAGTTGGAAATAAATGCAGGCAGGGACGTTTATGTGACAAGCGAGGCTATGTGTGGGTGCTTTCATGCAGTCACAGCTTTGCTGGGTGATCCCCTGGCCTTGGCGTGGGCCCCTCTCCACCACACGCCCCACAGGCAGGCTCCCAGCACGCTCAGGCACTCACTGTCTCCTGTCAGAGCCAGAGCTGCCCAGTGGAACCGGGCCTTGTTCTGACTGTTGGTAAGTGCTGGTGTGCTGGCAGGGTAGTGTTTCCTTCTTCTTGGGCCTATTGCCCTTGAACCCAGCTCTTCTGCTGCCCCAATGACTCACTGGACGATCCCAGAGAATGTGTTAATGGGCATCAGAAGGGATTTGGGCTTTGCTTTGGCCATTTCCATCTCCTTCTGCCCTTGTAAACTGAGCCACGATGTCTTGGACTTCTGAGCCCTGGAACGAGGCTCTGGGCAGGGACCAACCTCGAATCTGTGGTGGGGAGAGACCATCTCAGGCAACCCATCTCAGGGATCAGATCTGCCCTGGACATTTGAAAGGTAGACCTGTTATTGTAGGGTATAGAGGTGGGTAATGCAGAAGGAAAAGGGAAAAATCCAGAGGAGGAAGAATGTGAGCCTGGGCTGCCCAGGGGAGGAGGGATGCCTGGACCAAGTCATCTGTGTCTCTGTCTGCCTTCCTTATCTAAACACACCCTGCTGGGGGAAACCTGGAAAGGTGGCATTAACTGGGGCACAGATGCCCCAGAAGGGTAGCCTGTGTGGGAGGGTCCCGTGCCAGCAGAGGGGTTGGATTAGGAGGGCTACAGGCTGAGTGTGCCCTTCAGGAATCTTGGGAACATTTAATGTCAATATCTTCCCAGTGATAGCCATTCACTTGCCTCTTCTTCCAGGATTGAAATCATAGGGCAGTGGCGGAAGCCCACACCCATGAGGTATCCCTGCTTTATCACGGGCTCTGCCTCTGATCCTAGACTAGTAGTAGAAGATGGCATGAGATGGCTCCTGCTTTGGTTTGTGCCATGGGGCCTGGAGCTCTAGGGATGGGAGACCCAGCTCACCTGACCACATCCCTGAAAGTACGCCGACTGTCCTTGTCCAGTGACAGAGTCAGCAGCTTCTGTTCCTGGCTCTGGATCTGGATGTTGGATGTCCGGAAGGTATTTGTCACTGTCTATAAGAGAGAGACAGCTCATGAGTGTCACCTTTGCTCAGCACATGGCCCTTGTCAACATCTCCTATCTTGGAATCTGGTGTGGACCAAAGGGTCCTTGGCTGTCTTTCTGTAAGTGACTCTGAGCAGTGATAACCCTACATTAACTGCCTCCCAGTTGCCTTTGCCCTTGGCTTTTGCATGGTTTCTGCAATTCTTTCCCTAATTTTAACTGTTTTCCTGAAACCTGAACACAAACTGGCATGCTGTGGATAGTGTATACCAGGTTCTCAAGTGACCTGAGTTAGAATGTTGATTTATTCAATAAGCATTTTCCAAACACCTCCTGTATGTTGCTTTGTATGGAACTTGGGAGTAATTCAGAGGGTTTATAAGTCCTGACTCCAAGACTTATGTAATTATTAAATGACATACACAATTATTTAACTGGGGCCTAGACAGAGGAACTAGAAAGCAACCAAGTACTCACAAACCTCAGACCAGGCCAAAGTAAAGCAACTCCCAGGCATCTGTACAATCCTCCACCTGAGAGAGCTGCTCTGGAGAGCATGGGGCAGAGGACTCAGAGCATCGTCGGTACCAGGTGGGACTTCCAGAGGGCCTTTCTGTGTCTCTGATCCCTTCTATACATGGACAGCAGCTTTGGTAATTTATAGGCCCAGAACCCTGAAGTTGCAAGAGGCTTTGGAGTCAGTTCTCAACCCTGGCTGCTATAAGAACCACACATAAAATTAGAGATTCTGATTTAAGCAGCATTGAGTTGATCATGGATGTAGAGCTGAGAACCGTTGAGTCAACTCACTATTTCATTGTTAGATAGAAACAGCAACCTAAACCATGTCTGGGAATTTCAGCTGAACTTTTATGGGCCAGAGTAGTTCAGCCAGAAGTCTGCAAGCAAGAATCTGCCAGGAGGAGAGTCAAGAGCAGTCTCTAAACCAGATTGCCCAGGTTCTAATCTTGTCTCTGCCATTTACTAGCTGTGTGATTTGGGAAATGTTTCTTAATCTCTCTGTGCTATTTGGAAAAAAAATATGGCAATAATTATAGCAACTACTTTGTAGGACTATTCTGAACATTAACTTACACTTTGGAACAGTGCCTGATATGGTAGGAGCTGTAAGAACGGTGACCATTTATTATTATTATTATTGTTATTATTATTAATTATAATTTTCCAAGGAGCCAAGTGTGAACAGAGGTCTCAGTGATGAAGCCTCAGTTGTCACAGGTGTGTGTGGAGTTTCCACTGTGGATTCTTTCTCTTTGGTTTGTCTCCTAGGCTGAGACCCCTTCTACCACCACCATCCCTAGACATGTGAATCTGAACAGATGAGTTGTGAGTGAAGACAGATTTACCAAAACTTTTATGGGAGGTGAGGAGGACCCCATGACAGAGAGTGACAAAGGAGAGTGGGGACTTCTGGCTTTGTAACAGAAACTGAAGCAGCTGTGGGTCTCTCAGCCACAGGGGTGGGTTTGCTTATGGACAGTGGGAAGGGGGCAGTGAAGCCTAGTGGGCACTTGGTGGACAGCTAACTGGGTAACTGTCAGCACTGGGATATCACCAGAGATCTTCCAGAAATTTCTGGAGAGACTTGGGGAGTTGGAATCCTTAATGAACTGGGGCTGGAGGAAAGCCAAGTACATTCAGCTTGTGGCAGTTAATGGGACCATGCTTGAACTGCAGCTGGTGGGAAGACTAAGGCAGGAGGGATTCAATGTGACCTGCTCAAGGTTGCACAGTGGTAGGTATGGGGCCCAGCTTGCTGACTCTCAGCTAAGTGCTCATTGCCCTGCATCAGGCTGCTTCAGGTGTCTCCAGCAGGACATGGGCTTCCATGTCCCCACTCAGGACCTAGCCCTGTCCTCTGTATAACAAATGCAGTCTCAGAGCCTCCTCCCACCTGCCCACAGTGTCAGCAGGTGCCTTTCCTTTCCCCTTTGTGGTTTGCAGCTTAGGCACACCCTACCTGCTGGACTTTGGCCCATGAGGACCACAGGAGTCTTGGACTGTGGTTCATAAATATGGCAAATGGTGGATGCCTGTGGAAAGGGTCAGATGCAGAATATGCGAAGGATGCACGTCCCTATTAGATGAGGGGGTGGGCAAAATGCTGCTAATTGCCTCCTGTTCTTTTTGATCACCTCTTGCTTTCCAACCCCCCAAGCCCCAATTCTGTTCTTGCCTTATTTGCCATTGCTCTCCTCTGTCAAACTTGCAATTCAGCTGGTGTCATATCTTTGCTGAGCCTTAAACTCACCAAGCCAGCCATCATGTCCTTGCCTGTGCTATTCTCTGAGTCGGGAGCATCGTCACTACAGCACAACCATGAACTTTCCCTTGCTGCTCAATGTTTACTATCTGAGCCATTTGGACAGAAGATGCTTATGAACCCACCTGGCTTCTGAGAGGAAAGCACAGGTACTGGAACTACCCTCCCCTCCCGCGCCCTGCTCCCCAGTAACTCAGTTCAGGGACAAAAGGGAACTTGCTGAGGTGATAAATTTAGACTTTCAAAAAGCCCCTGACCAAGGTTGTTTAAAGAGAAGTAAGGAACTGACTTCGAAAGAGGAAATACAATATAAGGGTAAAAGGGTCCATGGTTCAGCTTAAAGCTTAAACATCATACTGCCCTATGAGAAGACAGATCCCAGCGCAAAACAAATCTCTCAGCCAACTGGAGCTCTCCTACAGTGGGTAGGTGCTCAGAGAACATGGGCTTCTGATTCTGGGATGTCATAGAGGAAGGAGGGGTAAACATTTGGTGAAACTCACTTGTTGGGTGCCAGACACATTGAGTGCTAGGGAAACAGGGAGGACTAAGACCAGGAACCAGAGCCCAAGGACTCCCTAAGCTGTGGTGCCATTTACAGAGTTGCAAATGGCTGTGTTCCCAGGATTATAGGGCAGATTATAGAGATGGGGCCTCTAGCTCACCAGGGAGTGAGAAGAGGGGGCAGAATGTGGAGGGAAGAAGAGCATCCAGACAGGCCTCCCAGAGAGATGAGAGTCTCCATCTTGCAGGATGAGGAGTTACAAAAAGAAGGTGTGGAAGAGGAAGGGAGGAAATGAGTTTCTGAGCAAACAGCATGAGCAAGGGATGTGACTTCCAGAACACTTTCAAACTCTTTGGCAGAAAGGGCCTAAAAGGAGAGGCCAAAGCTTCAGATGGAGAGGAAGAGGAGCTCCATAGAGCCATCCTGCCTTCCCTTCCTAGCCTAGGCTGCTCTACCACTGAGCTATGCCCCCAGACCCTTTTATTTTTTTATTTTGACACAGGGTTGCACTGAGTTGTCTTGAATTTGGAATCCTCCCGCCTCAGCCTCCTGAGTAACTGGGATTATAGACATGCACCATCATTTGTGGCTCTGGAAGTTTTTCTGCCCTTGGAGAATGGGAAATGATGGAAGGGGTCCAAGAGGACAGTGATATGTCAGAATTCTGTTTTAGAAAGATCACTTAGGCAGAGACATGGAAAGTGGGCTTAAGGAGCATTGGAGTGGTGTCAGGGAGATCACCTGGAAGGCTATCATATTTGTCCAGAAAAAAGGGATGGATGAAGGTCTGGACAGAAGAGAGGGAGCAGAGAAGAAGAGGAAGGAGAAAGAGGAGCAGGGGAGGAAGAGGAAGAGAGAGAGAAGAGAAGAGAAAGTAGAAACAAAAACAGGATTTAGAGGAAACAGATACAATTCAGGAAGCAAAGAAAATTTCAAATAAACCATAATTATTATCTTCAGAGAGATAGAACACTGCATTCATGAAACAAGATTACTACCAAAACGAGTAACAAAAAAACAAAAAAGATTTTTTGAAGTTTGAACATTAAATAAATTAATTGGAAGAAAACTCCCCAAAAGTCAAAGAAATGACAAATAACAATTGCAGAGAAAAGCTGAGAAAATCAGAACAACCATCTAGGAAGCCTAACATTTTCCTATTTGTAGTTCCAGAAAAAGCAAAGAAATAAAGGGAAGGGTTTTTAAAAAAATTGTATTAGAAAAAATCTCAGAATGGAAAGTTGCAAATCTCCAGATTAGAAATGTCCATCAAAAGTCCAAAACAATGAATGAAGAAAAGATGCCACTGAGGTATATTCCTGTAACACTTCAGAGCCCTTTGGGAAATGAAATATCTAAAGCTTCCAGAGAGAAAAACACAAAAACCAGTTTCATGCAAAGACTGAGCATAAGAAGGCATCATGTTTTACAACAGCAATATCAGAAAAGATAAAACAATTCAAATTCAAAGAAATCAAAATAGAATTAACAAAATCAAAACCATGGTGAGAAGGTCAACAAACCCCTCTCAGTTTTGGACAGAAGAAGTGGAAAAAAATTTTAACTCATAGATTATGGTAATATAATGTGTTTTCTTTCATAAACACTGTCCTTTGTGTTCTATAGATAGAGAACACATGCATTTTTTGTTGCCAAAGGATATTTAAAGATTTATCATGTTCCAGGCAATGAAGAAAATGTCAATAAGTTTCAAAGAAGTCAAATTCTGTCATTCAGATAGACGCTTTGGCGACCCAGAGGCTTTGGCTAACCTCGGGAATCAGGGCTCAGGGTTCAACAGCCATGGTGGATGAGAGACAAGGCTTTGGGCCCACATGAAGCAGGAAAATGATACAGATTCCCTTCAAGGACTCTCGAAGGCCACACTCTCATTGAAAGACTAAATTAGAAAAAGGCCCTCCAGCAGAAACAGGAGGGCTTTCCCCATGGAAGGCTCTCAGCTTTGATTTGTTTTATCAGTAAGGAAGAAGTATTACCTGAAAATTCTTAGCTCCAAGGCCATCTTTTTTTTTTTTTTAATATTTTTTTAGTTGTACATGGACACAATGTCTTTATTTTATTGCTTTGTATATGGTGCTGAGGATCAAACCCAGGGCCTCACGTCTGCGAGGCAAGTGCTCTACCACTGAGCTACAATCCCAGCCCCTCCAAGGCCATCTTGATGTGGATTCAGGGTATACGTTTACTCTATCTGCATGCTCTAGAAGTTTTTGAGCCAGAAAGAAACTCTATGATCTTCAGCCAATAACATCAGAGGGGCATTTAGCAAGAGCAAAGACAGAATTTTTAGGGGGACAATTTTCCCACCAGATTTGCCACAGATAAATCCTCAACAAATATGACAAATAATGAGGAAACAAAGAAGGAATTGAACCACCATGGGGATCAGTGACCCCAGTAACCAGAAGGATTAGTCTCCCAATAATTACAGATAATGTAAATGTATAACTCAGACTATAATGTTTAAAATGAATGAAGAAATAAGGAATAAAAATCACAAGAAAGGAACATGCATGCTATCAATTCTAACCACCTTCTCCCATGTTTTAACTTTTCTAAAATTAGGAAATATTTTTGCAACTAGTATAAAGGCTGATTCCTAGTTCAGGAAACATTGTTCTGTCTTAGTAGTGTACACAATTATGGTATGTCAGACATAGGTAATGAATAATAGTATCAGAAGCAAAAATGATTAAAGGAAATTGGAAAATTTTGATATATCAAAACATAAAGCTGGGGCAGGGATTGTAGCTCATTGGTAGAGCACTTGCCTCGCATGCTTGAGGCACTGGGTTCGATCCTCAGCACCACATAAAAATAAATAAATATATTGTGTCCATCTACAACTAAAAAAATTTTTTTAAAAACCCATAAAGCTATTTTAGGTAAAAAAATTTAAACAACAAACTTGGAAAAGCATTTCCAAAATATATGACAAATGAAGGGTTAACATCTGCATAAAATAGGGACATAACACTATTAATACAGGATAGGACTATAAACAGGAAATTCGTGAATAAAGAAATATAAATTATCAATAAATGTAAGAATCTTTCAACTTCACTAATTGGTAAAGACATGCAAATTAAAAACAACAAAAAAATTGACAATCAGATTTGCAAAAGGAAACAAATCAGTTAATATATTAATCATGTTGTGAAATTGGCATTCACATATTACAATGAGTGGCACTTGAAGGGCAATTTGGCAAAATATATGAAATATTCTAACATATGGATACCTTTCAATTGAAAGATTTCACTTCTAGACATTTTACAAAAGGCACATCAATGGTGTTTAGCACATATTTAACCCTAGGGATGTTCCTCACAGTGTGTTTAGGATAGTGAAAACGAGCACTTCCTGGAATCAAAATCATTTCAATAATTATACAGGCATACATAACCACCAGGTGATAAATTTTGAATGGAATATATTGAATGACAAAAACCATATTTAATGACTTAAACAAAGTGCCAGCAGGGCTCATGCACAGGGCTTTAGTATATTTTTGAGTAAAAACATCATTATAGACCATTATGTACCGTAGTTATCAGTTACGTAAAAACAGATAGAAGAAAAGGTTGGGTGTTTACACTTGAAAGTGTTAATAGTCATCCTAAATCAGATATTGGTGAACTTACTTCTTTGTGCTATTTTGTATTTCCCAAAATAAATAATGAAACTTTTGTTTATAGGTTCAGACATTATCTTGAAAAATGTTAAAGAAACAGGACTAAAAAGTGACCGCTGGTCTTGGCAACATAAAGGTGACTTTGCCACAGTCAAAGCAGATGATTGTGGGCAGAAAAGTCTGGAAAGGGACTGGAAGTTTCTAGAGGCAGCATTCAAAAGGCTTGACTGAGAAGGGAAGAAAGGTGATACAGCAGGTAGCTGGGGAGGTAGTGGAGTCCTAGCAGAGTTGCCTCAGTTTTTTAGGATAGAAAAGGCTGAACATGTTTATTAGCTGAGAGGAAAGAGCAGGAGAGAGGGAGAGAGAGGTCAAAACAAGAGAAAAGAGAACTGCACACTGGTCGGAGGGGCTTGAGAGGACAGGAAAGGGTCTGGGTGAGCTGGGAGGCCGTAAGTTTCCCAGGACTTAGCCAACATGGATACAGGATTTATATCAGAAGTTCTCAGTCACTGAGGCATACAGACTGCCTAGGCAGCTTGATCTAAAGCGAGTGTCTGCTGGAAGTTGAGGGTGTCAGCTTGAGCTTGGGACATGCTGATTACACCTGGGCATAATCAGGAGGCTCCAAGTTCAAGCTGAATAGAGAGTGAAGTTCAGGGAGACCACCAGATAGGGAGAAAATGGATGGGTCTCATGTCTTGATCAGTATCAATCAAGGCCAGGCAAAGGGCAAAGGGCACCTGTAGGGGCGACACTGTTGAAACAGTGGGTTTGAAGTGGTCAAAGGCTGGGCTGTGTTGTTGAGGAGTCTGCTGTGTAGTGCCTGGGGTGACTGGATGTGGGTGCATTGTGCGGCCCTCTGGGAAAGGTTTAAATCCTCAGTCAACAGATGGAGGGCATGGCCTTAAATTTTCAAGAGCCTTATTTACACCAGTTGATGCTCAGTATTTCAGACTGATGGGAGACTAGATTGTCTCCAGTATGAATCTCCACTTCAGTAGCAAAGGTTCAGAAGCCAGTTCCCCTTTTCTGGATGTGCTCTTCTCAGGGATCCCAGCCACCTACCCCATTCCCATCTGGTTGTCCCCCTTTCCTATTCCTCCCTGTACTTACAGAGAAGGACCTTCCTGCCAGATTGGAGGACTTGACCACCTCAGTCACACTGACATTCAGACATGTGTGGTCCATAATCGGAGCAGCAGTCGGAGGGCAGTGGGGGAACCCTGAAACTGAATGAGATGGGGATGCTAGGAATGAGTCTCCCGGGAAGTGGGGGAGTTAGAGATTCTGGGCCCTAAGAAGACCACCATAAACCCATGCTCACATCTTCTTCCCCATTTAGACCCCTCCCACACCTTGCTTGTCTAATACTTCCTAATTCTATCTTGGTCCTACCCAGTTTCAGCTCCTTCCTCAACATCCATCTTTCTTCTCTGGGAAATCAACCAAGTTTCTGGGTGCTCAGACCCAGCAGCCATATTGCTGACCCAAATCCCAACCCACCAGCCTTTCTTTGTCTCCTCTTGCACCCATTTTTCAAAGGAAGAAAGTTCTGTTGAACTTCTTTGCGACTATTGGGCATGTTAAGAATGTAGAGAACACCTGATCCAGGTGACAGGCAGGTAGAGGTGATTAGGCGGGTATTGATCTAAAGAGTTGAGAGTGTTTCTTCAACCTTCTTCTTCTTTTTTTTTTTTTGGTACCAGGGATTGAACTCAGGGATATGCGACCACTGAGCCACATCCCCAGCCCTATTTTGTGTTTTACTTAGACACAGAGTCTCACTGAGTTGCTTAGCCCCTCGCCGTTGCTGAGGCTGCCTTTAAACTTGCAATTCTCCTGTCTCAGTATCCCAAAGGGCAGGGATTACAGGCGTGCACCACCGCACCTGGCTCTCTTTAACCTTCTTAATAGTGTAAAATGTGTCAAAAAATCATTATTGCACGGTTGCTGCCAGGTTTAATTTCTCCCTGCCAACTACATAGGTGTTTGTGCCTCCAAGGGAAGTTTTGGCATTACCACATCAATCCTGGGAGGAGACTTGTGAAAGAAATAGAAGACATATAATTTTAACCATAAGTGCTAATATTTATAGTTTGCTATATGCACACAAATTAGTGTCTCTTAACTCTTTTTTTTTGCACATAAAGGGTTTATTTTAAATGTTTTAAGGATAGAATAGAGTTACATCATAATTACAAAAATTATAGAATTAACAGATTTATATTGTGTATACTTCCAAATGCAGAAAATAGGGAACTGTTTACACATTGTATAAAATAAAATTAAAAATGAATTCAAGCTCAAATGATGAAGTCATTTACCTAGTTTTAAAATGTGAACACAAAGACCTCTGTACTATAGTGTCTCTTAACTCTATTAAAATCTTTCAGAAGTGAAGAGGTTACAAATAACTTGACCAAGGTCACATGGATGACAAATGGTGAAGGTAGGTTTCAAACTCTGCCTACCTGGCTCTGCCACCTGCCCTCTTGACCCACTGATGTATGACCATTTCTAAGTTTTGAGCCATCGACAGAATTATGTTTCTCGTTCATGGTGTTAAAGAGTTACACATTAAGAATCTCTTTGCGAGGCTGGGGTTATGGCTCAGTGGCAGAGCACTTGCCTAGCACGCATGAGGCACTGGGTTTGATCCTCAGCATCACATAAAAATAAATGAACAAAATAAAAGCATGTTGTCTATCTATAACTACAAATTTTTTTTTTAAAAAAAGAATGTCTTTGCTGTGAGAGAGTTTCACATGTCATCTGCAAATTCAACTTGCCTAGAAGCAATTTTATCAGAAACTGATAATAGTCTGGAGTTTCTTCTTTGCACCAGATGCCAAAAAAGTTGAGAATTTGTGGGGCCTCCTCTAAGAACGCAAATGGACAACAGATAAAGGCAGGTCGCAATGGGATGCTAGCAAAGCCCCTGAGAATTTTAGAGACATAGTCCTTATTGGTAATTAAATAGAGGAGGAAGGATCAGGCTCCGCTTCTTCATCAGCATTCCAGCCTTAAACCTGTTTTCATTCTGTGTTTTTTATAGAATATTCCAAATTTGTTCCTTTTTTTTTTTTTGGTACCAGGGGTTGAACCCAGGGGTGCTTAACCAGTGAGCCAGATCCCCAGAACTTTTTATTTTTTATTTTGAGACAGGGTCTTACTAAGTTGCTTAAAGCCTCACTAAGTTGCTGAAACTGGCCTTGAATTTGTGCTCCTCCTACCTCAGCCTCCAGAATTACTGGGATTACAAGTGTGCACCACTGCGCCCAGCATCATTTATTCAAACAAATTTTGTTATGTAAAGGAGCACTTCATTTATTCAGTAAATGTTCACTGAATATCTACTATGAACCTGAACATGGGCTGGGCACAGGGGATAGAGTGGGAAACAAGATATATTTCTATGTGAGTGAATTTTCTTGTTGCTCAGAAATGATCTTATAGAAGCACCTGTGGGTCACATCCCTGAAGTCTAGTCTGTTGAGTCCTGGCAATCTTAGGGAGGCAGTGTGGGGCAGTGGTGAGGAATGTAGTGGGAGGATGTCTGAGTTTGACCCCAGTTTTGACTCTTCCTCAGAGGTCACGTTGGGTAAGATATTTGCTTTAGTTCAGTTTCCTCTCCAGTAAAAAGTTACTGATACTAATAATACCTATCTCAAATTGGTATCTTTTATTATCTATCTAATACCCTGCCCCTAGGTTCAATCCCTGGTCAGGAAAAAAAAAAAAATCCAAAATTCCTAAAAAACACAACCCATCTTGCAGGCAGGCCCAATTCAAAGGTGGGAGGTCACCTGTAACCCCTGCTTGAGTCCCTCCAGATGCAGTGGTGCAGCCTCAGGGTCTATGCTGGAGACTGGGTTACTTGACAGAAAGCCACCTGAGGACAGGGACCATGCTTCAAGCAGCACAGCATAGGGCTCAGCTCACCCCAGCCTGGGTTCTGTGATGATGGGGATGGTGTGGGGTCTCCCTCCTCTGGCTCCCCCGGCTCCTAGTACTTGGCCCTCTGGCTCCCCCGGCTCCTAGTGCTTGGCCCTCTCCTCTCCTCTCTCCCCACCTTCCCCCTTATCCCCCTTCTCTTTCATTGCTCTGTATTCCCAGCTCCTCACCTTCAGTTTCACTGGCTGGAATGGCCTTCAGGACCAGCCCAGTGGCCCTCAGGTTAACGGTGACCTCTCGGGGTCGGTGGCTGAGCAGGGCCTGGGGAGAGGGATTGAGGAACAGATGGGGCTGTCAGGGTGTGCCTGCTCCATACATCCTCACATCCCCAGTCTACCTCCCCCAGGCTTTCCATATGTGCCCTGATGTCTTTTCTGTGTCACTGATTCCCAGAAGGGGCTAGCGGAGAAAGGCTTAGAGAGTTCTTAGCTCCAGCAAGCACAGACAGCTTTCCAGTCCCAAAGGAATAAGTCCCCAGTGCCATCAGTTCAAGCATGTGGTCAACTGGTGAGGAAGATATTTTTGAGCAAGGGGACAGCCCTCTTGTTCCTTAAACCACATTACCTGTATTATAAGGTCAATCTTAGCCAGGTGTGGTGGCACACGCCTGTAATCCCAGCACTTTGGGAGGATGAGACTGGAGAATCACAAGTTCAAAGCCAGCCTCAGCAACAGCGAGGGGCTAAGCAACTCAATGAGACCCTGTCTCTACATAAAACACAAAATAGGGCTGGGGATGTGGCTCAGTGTTCAAGTGCCCCTGAGTCCAATCCCCTGTACCAAAAAAAAAAAAAAGTCAACCTTGACCAACCAGGACCTGCAAAACTCTTCAAAGATGGAGAAACTGATAGCAGCTTCAAGAAAGGGGAAGAAGTTTCCCTTGGCTCCATCTGCTTCCCTACCCACCACTCCATGTCCCTGAGGCCAGCTTCTATCACGTGTGCCTCCTGGCCATGTCCACACACACTGACCTTCTGGTAGCACAGGGAGAGCTCTGCACCCGGGCCCTCAGCCACACCTCTCTTCCGGGGTGGAAAGACCTCTGAGGGAAAATGAGCAGAGGCAAGAGGCGTGAGATCCCCAGCCCTCCGCCCCGACTTGGCCCCATGTTGAGGTCATAGCTGAGCTGCTGGATTTACCAGGCAGCTCTCCCTGGACAGAAGGGCAGCACATGAGGGGATCATGCTGCCTTTTGGTTTGGGGAATCTTGGAGGGAGCAGAGGGCAGACCTGCCATTCAGCAGAGGTGTGGGGTGGAGCAGGGATGGACTGGTGGTTTCACTGGCCGAGAGGTGGGAGGAAATGTATAGGGGAAGCATTTTCCCTCTGGGAAAAGGAAAGTAGATGCTCACCTTTGGGGATCTTGGAGTCTTGAATTTTCACCTTCAGCTCAGTGAGGAAAATGTCCTCTATTGGGTCCTGGCTCAGATCGCTAAACATCTGGAAAGAGGAAGAAATGGGATGGGGGATAGGAGTGAGGGAAGAAAAAGAGGAGATATGGAGAAGGCTGCCTCTGACTCCACAGCCCGAGGATGCCCAGAAGTGGGGCAGGTGTCCCTCACCCAATCTACCCATGCTAGATTCTGAGCTGCATGAAATGACCACCTGGGTTTGAATCTATCCATATTATAGCAACATATCATATGGTCATGTGTCACATAAACATGTTTTGGTTAACAACAGTATGCATATCAGCAGTGGTCCTACAGGATTACAGCGAAGCTAAGAATCCCCATCACCTAGAGATGCAAGTTCATGGCACAGCACCTTATTCACATGCTGGTGGAAAAAACCTGTGCTGTCAGTCATATAAAACATCATGGGAGAGGCTAAGAAATCAGCTAAGGAATCATTGTTTGCAAGGGAGAGCAGGGGGATGGCTGCATGATGTCCCTGTTTGACATTATTGTGGAGTTGGCTTTGACCCCATCATGGTCACGCAGCATGGCTTGTGTATTGGTTAAAAACATCAGCATCTGTGAAGTTGCTAATGGTCAAGAAGACACACCATGGTCTCCTTCCCAGTTTTCAGAGGCTTCATTTCTCTTCCCCACATCTCTGTCCTCAAAAAATCTTTGGTCACTCTTCCATGTTGTCCAGACATCCCTTCTCTTCCCCTAGCCATCCTTGGTCTCTCTTCTCTGTCGCTTTCCCTTATCTGATTTCTTAGCCTCTCCCATGAAAATTACTGAGAAACCCAGTCACTGACTTACTCCCATTTCTTGCCAGCATTCAATCCAGAACAAAATCTTGCTTTCCAGAACCCTTCCCCAAATCCTGAGACAGGAGCCCAAATTCCATTAAGGTCTTCCTAGCAGTCTGTTGCAATGCCCTATGGCACCCTCTGGTGGGCATTCTTTCTCAATGCAATAAGTCTGCAAACCCAGCAGCCACCACTTGAACTCTATAGACCCAGGGCTGAAGGGCATGGAAAGATGCCAAAGCCTTAGTTTTTGTTATTTGTGTTAACAAGAGGTTTACTTCCTTTGCCATTGTGAGATGATTTTTTTTGTCTTGTGGTGTTTTATTTTGCTCTTTTAAACTCCAGGAAAGGACCTAAATTCCTGCACTTAGATCAAAATCAGGAAGGCAATAAATAAAAGATCTACTTCAGGATGTAGCCTGAAGAAAAAATATTCAGTAAGATAGGAAGCTGGAGGTGGAAATGGATGTGAGGTATCAATTAGAAGGTGCTTGCAGAAATGTCAAGGCACAAGGCCTTCTCTAGAATGTGCAATGGGGAGTCAGGGAAATAACCATTAGGTTTTCAGTAGCAAGATGACCCCAACTACATTCTGGGATGACATATCTATGACCAAGTCTATATCACATGTGGTTTGCTGTGAGATTGTGGGTGGGTTGGACCTTTGGATACAGGAGCACAAAAATATGAAGGAATGAGGGACAGAAATCCAGGAGGGCTCAGGAATTCCTTTCATTGGGAGACCCTTCTGTACTGGACCCGCTGGTGGGCACTTGACATACACAGTCTCATTTAATCCTTATGGCCATCCTAGGAGGTAGGTTTCATTGGCCTTATTTGAGGGGTCTGAAAACTCAGGCTCTGCAGTGTTAAACAACTTGCCCAGCGTCACAAGTAGCAAAGCAGGGGTTCTAAGCTAAATTCTTCATACTGTCTTGGCACCTTTTGTGTGTCTGCCCCATTACCCTCATCTTCCCCTACCTCTTTACTATAATTTTCAACTCATTTGAATTCTCGCAGGAACATTATGATAGGCAAAGATTATATTCCCATTTTAAATATAGGGGCATTAATTTTGGAGAGGGAGAGGTGCCCATGATCTCAAAGCCAGCAAATGGAGGAACCAGAGGGCACAGCCATGAATGTTTTGCTAGTACACAGTGCCTCTAACTGAACATTGATTCCATCAGTTGATCCCCCAGGACCACAGCGACACATTCCCTACTTGCGTGCGCATGTGCACACGCGACTACGTGCATATATACACATAGACACACATGCGTGCTCTACCGTGTTAAGAGCGGGAGATTCAAGGATGAGTGGAAAATAATTATTTCAAAGGATGCCTAGTTTGGGTGAGGAACAACATATATCTGCAGTAGATGATATGCTAGAGCCACGGCCAGAACATTATAGTTACACAGAGAAGCAGTACCCAGTCCAGGGATGAGAGGAATGTAGGTCAGGGCAATTTTATATGAGATGGGAAAGTCATGGAGGGTGAAGAAGGGGATGTGAGGTGTGAGAGAGATGGCATTCCAGACCTAGGAAACCAAGTGGGCAAAGACCTGGAGGTGAGAGTTGTTAGGTCGGTTCAGGGTTCAGGGTGTCCAGTTAGGGTGGCCGGTCAGGGCAGCTGCGGAACGGAGCAGCCAGCCAGACACTGACATCCGCAGTAGAGGCGCCTCCTGTCAATCAGCGGGCTTTTCCTGACTTATTTAGGAAGGACTCTGGCCTTCTCTTCCTGCCTTAAGCCCTCCCCTTCCTGACCGGGCCTTTTAAAATTGTCTGTACCCCGGAACACGGGCCCCATTTTCCCATACACACTCTGATGGACGGGAGAGTTCAGCCGGAGAGCATGTATTTCCAATAAAGCCTTGCCCAGAGGTTTTAATTTGCCTCCTTTTGGTCATCTGGCTTTACAAGAGTATCAGGGGAGGTGAAGAAAACCAAGGCAGAATGAAGGGGCTGGCTGGGCCAAGGAGCATCTCTGAAGACAACAGAGGGGGACTGTCAGAAAGGGGAGGGGAGGATCAGAAGAGAATGCTACAAAAATCAAGTGAGCCAGTGTGGTGGCACACGCCTGTAATCCCAGCAGCTTGGGAGGCTGAGGCAGGAGGATCATGAGTTGAAAGCCAACCTCAGCAACAGTGAGGTGCTAAATAAAATACAAAATAGGGCTGGGGGTGTGGCTCAGTGGTTGAGTACCCCTGAGTTCAATCCCTGGTACCAAAAAAAAAAAAAAAAAAAAAAAAGAAAGAAAAAGAAAAAAGTGTGTGAGATAACACATGTTAATTATCCCAATATAGTTATTCTACAATGCACACACACTGCAAAACAACATGCTATGTGCCATAAATACATACAGATTTTGTCAATAAAAACTAATGGTCATATTTATGCCAACTCATAGTTGTCCTTTACTGAAGAAATGAAAAAGGAATGTGAAGTATTTTATAGTCCCTGTTTCCTGTTGCTGCGTAATATATACTCAAAAGCTGTTCATTAGATAGTACATTTTAATACTATCTGCACAAACCCACCTCAATGACAAGTCTTTTATTTTTTAATTTTTTGGTACTGGAGATTGAACTCAGGGGCACTCGACCATTGAGCCACATCTCCAGCCCTATTTTGTGTTTTATGTAGAGACAGGGTCTCACTGAGTTGCTTAGTGCCTCACCACTGCTGAGGCTGGCTTTGAACTCACGATTCTCCTGTCAATGACAAGCCTTAATATAACTTAAAGGAGTGAGGATGTAGTCCTGTGGTAGAGTGCTTGCCTAGAATGTGCAAGGCCCTGGATAACTCAAATGTCTTTATTTCTTATGTGAATTATTAACCATCTCTTTTTTCTCAAGATGTCTCCTGGTAAACTTGTTCAATTATGAACCAGAAACATATTTGGACATTTTGAATTAAAACAGAACCTTAAAATAGTCTTCAAAACAAAGCAGGAGCCAGATACAGAATTTTTTAAGTGAAGATGCTAAAAGGAGGAATTGATGGGGACAAGCAGGGTGAATAGCAATGAGACCGCTTCCCTCTCCTGTAAGGGATTTATTCTACCGTTGTGCTGCCCGCTGTACCCCGGGGCTCAGACCATGTGCCTCCTAGGGCTGGAGCTTTAAAGGATTGGGTAGAATAAAGCCAGGATGCAAATGAATTGGCCACTTCTGTGGTCTCTGCAGTAAGAGCCACTGAGATAACACCTATGGTCAGCAGAAACTGGTCAGTCTTAGAGCAGGAAACAAAGAAACCACAGCCTTCCAAAACAAGTCCTTTCTACCTGTATCAGCTCGTAAGAACTGGGTAATTCTGGGAATTAAAGGACTTAAAAGGCCAAAGTCTTTCACCATTGAGTGCCACCCAAGGTATGGTATGAAACTTTGGGGGAAAAACCATACCTTTGAAAGGTATGGAACTTTGGGGGAAAAAAAGAGAGATAAAACAGAGATCTGAAAAAATAAAAATAGAGACCTGAAAAAAAGTCTAGACTTTTGGGTTTGCTTCTACCAAGTCCTGTTGCTATGCATACCCTTAAAGGGGAAAATAAATGGAAACTTCATTCATCAATGGGCTCAACAGGTTGTTTTGTTAGTTTTCTGTTACCAAGACCAAATAATGGCGAGGGACAGGTGAAAGCAAATGACGGAGGATGGTCCAAGAGGAAGTGCAAGCACCTGAGATGAGAAAGTAGATGAGGGATCCTGAACTGGAGGAGGTCTACATCCACACGAGGAGAGCCTGCGAAGGTGGGAATGGGCGTAGATCCATTTCTGGGTGTAGGTATGAAGTCTGGGGAGAGAATCTAACAGCTTCTCTTTCTGTTTTTTTCAGTGCAGTGGGTAGAAAAGTTCTTTGCTGAAGGAAAGAGCTTGAGGAAAGTGGTGGAAGATTGGAAAAGTCAGGTCCCAGAGTGAGAGGGAGCTCACCAAGGAAGCTCTGTGGGCACTGCTGAGGGTGGACACTAGGAATGTGGGAAGACATTAAGCCAAGGGGCCTCGGAAGCCTAACTTCAGCAAAATGCAGGGCACACTGTAGCACTGATCTGGGCTTGGATTTTGGCAGGAGGAGAGATAGTAGGAAGGAATGCAAAAGGAGGGACAAGATGAGAGAATGGTTAAGATGAGAAACTGACTAGCTGGTGGGGAAGGAAGGGAGGCAGCAGGGGAGGGCAAATGTGGGAACACGCAGAAATTTAGAGGTCTCCTTGAGTCTGAAGCGAGGTGTAGCAGGGGAGAAAATGAGAGAGCTTTGGAGCAATGGGAATTCATGACCAGAGACTGGAAAACAGAATTCAGAGCAGACTGTCCCTGATCCCCAGTCATATGCTTGGATCTGAGGTCTTAGAAGCTAATAATTATCAGATTCATCCAGATACTCAGAAGACAAAGTTAACCATCGAAAGTGTTTGGGTGTGTTCATGATTTGCAGCCTGGTGACCAGTGCTTCCTTAGAGCCAGGGTATTCAGGTGGTAAGATCTTGTGGTTCTGCAGGCTGGCGTGGTAGCCTTGAAGCCTTGCGGGAGACTTACCTTAACTGTGTATATCTGGAAATAGATGGGTTGGGTCCCCATGCGAACATAGTAGGTGATGACATCCAGGATGAAGGGATCCACGGTCCGGGATGTGTCCAGGCAGGGAGGCTGTAGGGGGATGGGGAATGTCTTGAGCAACCTCCCTCCAGGATACTGTGGGAGATGCCATTTTCTAAATAGAAAAATTCTAATGCCCCCATATACACTCTCTGATGAACAAGCCCATCTGGTCCTTCAACATACTTCAAACCTTTCTGATGACCAATCAAACTATACCTGTCCAGAGCTCCATTTTCCTAGGGAATCTGATTTATATCAATTTCACAGAGACATATTG
>CM053402.1:47957117-47982675 GCA_028644305.1 Xerus rutilus
CTGCCCCTCGCCTTCTTCACCACCCACTCCCACCCGCTGAGACTACACACAGCTCCCAGGTACTTTGCCTAAGACATTAAAAATCCGTTTACAGTATGTTTCTTCTTCTTGTAGGGATCAGTGATACAGTAACTATGAGCAAACCCAAGGACCTCATCCTGCCATTGGGAGCTCTCCATGAATTCTCCACACTGCCTCGACTTCCCCACATAAGAGAGAAGCCATTGTGCAGAAAGCAACCCAAGAGCTTGACTAGGCTTCCCTGGCAGAGACTAGGTATTCACTAAGGGCAGAGGACAGTGTTGGGCCTAACTACAGGGGGGTCACCACTATGGCCTGGAGCCCAGCCCCCAGCTCACCTTAGTGAGCACATACATTAGAGTATGCAGCAGAGGAATGATGATGTGCCGGAGGTCCTCGCTTTCTGCCTGGAAGACAGGAGATCCTGTGACGTGTGGTGGGCAGATCACCTCATCTTAGCAGCAAGCGGTTTGGGCACAGGACGGGTGGAAGGCAAATCCGTTATGCCAGGGTGAAAAGGATAGAGGAAGAGTAGGGTGTGATGGAGCAGAAGTGTGGGAGCCCCTGTGGGGGGGGGCATAGGGACTCCATAGGGAAGAGGTGACAAAGAAAATATTGCTTATATAAAAGTCTAGGAGAGATATTTATGGTAAAAATCAAGCACATGATTCACAAATGATCCAAGTTTGGGGACACAGAGCTAATGAGCCCTCTTTTCTTAATCCCATCTGCCCCCTAGAAGCCCAGAACCCACCTTTTCCAGCTCTCTGAGCAGAATGCGGACCAGCACTGGGCTCTTACCAGGATCTCGCTCAACCTTCTTATGCAGGGACCACCTCCACATGCCTGGACCAGGAGAAAGGGGAACCCAGCAAGACAGACAAGGCAGGCAGCTCTTAGAAAAGATTCCTCTGAGCAGGACCCTGAGCCTGGGGCCCAATACTGACCCTGAAGCCAGCCTTGGGCTCCAGGGGAACATCACATCACAGGTGGATTCTTCCTTATGGAGGGATTCTGATCTGCAGCCCTTAATGGACAGTGAGTTCCCAGGGCAGAAATGAAGGGAAGAAGACATAAGTGGGACAAGTGTATGCATGTGGATCATAGAGACTCGTTTACAGGTGTGTACCTCAGCCACCTTCTGGAGGTTCTGTAGTCCGGAGGGGAGTTTTCTTTGGAAATGGAGCTAGGGAAGATGGTTAAGAAAGAGGGTGGCAGATCCTCAATGCACTCTGCCACATTTGGTGGGAAGATTGCACTAGGAAGCACAGAAGCCATCTCTGATGGACCTCCAGACTCCAGGTATTTCCAGGGGGAAGGGGTCTAGGCTGGAAGCCCCTGCCTATTGGCTCCAAGTTAGAGATGGAGGGGTGGGGCTTGGGGAGGCAGAGTGAGTGACTGCTGCCTGCCTGATAGCTCTTACCCTGGTTGCTCTGCAGGGCAGGGGCCTGGGCACTGAGCTCCCGGAGCACAGCCTGTACGCTCCTCTGCAGGTCCAACTCTGCATCTGGAGGAAAGTGGTCTTTGAGCCAAGAACTTGAAGCTTGACTCACCTGGCCTCACTCCTGCACCCACTTCTGTTTGCCCTGAAAATGTCTTTAGCCTTTCCATGAACCTCAAGTGTGCTCTGAACTAATCAACCACCACATTGGCCAAGGCTGGAAGATGGCATTTCCATTCAGTAATTCTATGTCCTTTATCCTTTGTAAAACCAGCATTTCCCAGTAAAATCAGCATTTCTGAAAGTGCAGGGTATGCAGCAGGTTTTGCTTTCTGCAGTTTCATTACTCACAGTCAACAGCAGTCCCAAAATACTAAATGGAAAATTCCAGAAATAAATGATTCATAAGTTTTACATTGCTTGTCATTCTGAGTATCATAATGAAATCTCATATCATCCTGCTTCATCTCACTGTTCAGTGTATCTATGCTGTATACACTATCCACCTGATAGTCACTTAGTAGTTGTCTTTGTTGCCAAATTGATCATCCTTGTGTAGCAGTGTTTGTGCTCAAGTAACTTTTATTTTACTTAATAATGGTTCCAAAGCACAAAAGTAGCGATTCAAAGAGTCACAGGGGCATAAAACATGGAAGGACAGATAAACTCTACAAAGAATGTGGGAAAAAACAGAATTAAAGATTTGGTAATCTCTGCGGCTTCAGGCATTCATTAAGGGTCTTAGAATGTATTTCCTGAGGATAAAGATGAACTATTGTATACTGCTGATGGTAGGCAATACAATTTTTGGTAGTACATAACAATCTTAAAATTTGAATAGCTGTGCATTTATTTTATTTATTTATTTAGGTACTGGGGATTGAACTCAGGGGCACTCAACCACTGAGCCTCATCCCCAGCCCTATTTTGTGTTTTATGTAGAGACAGGGTCTCACTGAGTTGCTTAGTGCTTCGCCCTTGCTGAGGCTGGCTTTGAACTTGTGATTCTCCTGTTTCAGCCTCCCAAAGTGCTAGGACAGGTGTGTGCCACCGCACCCAGCTGCTTTGCATTTATTTTAATGTGTATTAGAAAAAATATGTATAACTAGTCCCTCAATCTATACATGAAACTAAAATTTAAAGTCAATTTAAAGAAACATATGAGCTAAATACCATGTAACAGATGGTGACAAAGACTGTCCTTGATCAAACTTTACTTAGCTCCTCTGAACTCCTTTCTCAACCAGGCCTGACTTTCCTTGTCCCTTGTCCTGTTTTTGGCCTGTTCAGCACAGTTTTGGCAAGAAACCCACTAAGTTAGTTTACAGAGCTTTCCCTACTCTTGATATCTTCATTCCGCAATTTTGATGTATAAGACCTGCCTCTAGTGAGAATCCTATCCAGTCAGTTTAGCAAGAATCCGTCCCTGCTGATGTCTCCTCTTAGGGTTTTTCCACCTATGGACCCTTTTTTCTGCTCATCAGCTATAAATTCCCAGCTGTTTTTCCTTATTCTGAGTTGAGCCTGCTCTCTTTCCTATTGCAATAGTTTTCAATAAAGTCTGCCTTATTGTTCAAGAGTCAGAATACTTTTTTTCTTTAATAATGGTATGTTGACATGGCAAAAACATAAAGGTGGTACAAGAATAAGCAATTGGTTATTCCTGGTAGCCAGGAAAATGCACCTTGCTGATCTTTTGCTATTGGCAGTTTCATTGACCCTGGCCCGCAGCTGCTGTGCTGTGAAATGCATTGCTCTGCATGGAGCCACACTCCTGGACAATACAGAGAGCAACAGGGATTCCAAAGGTACCCCCAAGAGACAC
The DNA here is from genome assembly GCA_028644305.1 of Xerus rutilus. Lineage (NCBI taxonomy): Eukaryota > Metazoa > Chordata > Mammalia > Rodentia > Sciuridae > Xerus > Xerus rutilus. The sequence continues at coordinate 47,960,405 of CM053402.1, forward strand.
TTGCTCTGACAGCTACTTTTTGGCTCAAGGTTCTCCACTATCCTGCTGAGCCTTTCTCAGATCCTCCCCTACCCCAGCCAGTTTTAGACACTTTTACCCAGCCCTGTTTCCCTTTCTCTTTCCTTTGGGGTCAGATTTGCACTGCTGTGGGGCAGCTCACTCTCCCAGCTCCCTCCTCATCTTCTGTCTGGCAGTTGTTTCCTTGAATAACTCCTTGCATATCTAAGATCATCTTGGTGTCTGCTTTTTGGAGGATCCAGAATAAGACAGGAAGTAAGTATAGGAAATACTCCCACACAATGAATTCCTCTTTGCAGTGAGCTCCAACCAAGAGTTTGTCCTTATGGGCAAGTGTAGAGTCTCTAGTCACCAGACAACACAAACCACAAGCCTCAGGGCTTTCCCTTTTTGACTTGGCTGCCAGGAAACTTAAAGCCAGATTAAGGCTTAGCCTCAAAAATAAGTTCATCTCAAGGGACAGGGACCTCTCTTTTGGGCTCCTCCTTGGTGCTCCAGCTTTGAGCTCTTTTTATTATTTATTTATTTATTTATTTATTTATTTATTTATTTATTGGCACTGGGGATTAAATCTGAGGTCGCTTAACTACTACTGAGCCACATTCCCAGCCCCCACTTTTTTTAATTTTAAATTTTTTAAAATTTTGAGACAGGGTCTGGCTAAGTCCTTAGGGCCTCACTAAGTTGCTGAGGTTAGTCTCAAATATGTGATCCTCCAAGCTGGGGTTGTTGGCTCAGTGGTAGAGCACTTACCTCACATGTGTGAGGTACTGGGTTCGATCCTCAGCACCACATAAAAATAAATAAAGATATTGTGTCCATCTACAACTAAAAACATATTTTAAAAAAAATGTGATCCTCCTGCCTCAGCCTCCCAAGTTTCTAGGATTGCAGGCGTGCGCCACCACATCCAACATTTACACTCTTTTAAATATAAACATTAGTCATTTCAGATTCCTTTAGAAGGAAATAGAATAGGGATTATAAATTTAATTTAGGTTGCAGTTCAAGAGTTAAACTTTGTTCAGGCCAAGGCTCTCTGTTTCCTGGTTCTCAACAAGTGGCCCCTCAGGGGCTCTGGGGTAGGCCCAGGCAAAGTCCACAGAGGCCACCTGACATCTCTGAAGCCCTTCTTCTCTCTTGGCTCTCATTAGCCCCCTGAGAGACACTTTCCACTGTTAAGGCCCGATCCTGGTTTTCTTCCACGGTAAGAGTCAACAGAGTGCTAGAGCCGCATCTGCCCCCCTGGATATTCTGCAGACAGGGCAGCATCCCTCCCAGACAGGCAAGATAGTCATTTAGCCTGGCATGGAGGCTGGTCACAATCTGTCCTTCCACCTACTCAGCTCCACCTTGCATGAAGATTTAATAAGTTGGGCTGTGGTTGTGGCTCAGTGGTAGAGCGCTTGTCTAGCATATGTGAGGCACTGGGTTTAATCCTCAGCACCACATAAAAATAAATAAATAAAGTTATCATGTCCATCTACAACTGAAAATTTTTTAAAAAAGATTTAATAAGTTAACTTAGGGGCAGTTATTAAGGCATCAATTGGTGTTTTTTCCTTCTCTTTCCCTCCTATCTTTGCCTCTTTCCCTTTCCCTCGCCCCATCTCTTTCACTGTCTGTGGACAAAAAGACCTAACACCATGACCACTGTGACTTCCTCCTTTCCTCCTCATTAGAAGGGAAGCCAGGCCTTTGTCCTCTAAGCCCAAGGTTCCTCTGCTTTGCAAGGGGAGTTATGTTTTTATGTTTCAGAGAAAAATAGAGAAGTTGCTAGTAGCCCCGGGAGACAATCTCAAATAAACTTTGTTTTTGAAAGTCTGGGCAGCCGGAACGAACTCTCAGGCTTTGGTCCACATCTGGCTTGCAGACGAGTTTTGTCTGGGCTTGTGTAGTATCTTTTAAAAAATGAATTAGCTGCCAACATTTTTGAATCAAATTTTTGCATAAAATCTTGGGTGCCTGGTATCTCTTGAAAATCTGAAAATCTGTTGATACTGAGCATGCATTCTTCTGACATGGAGCAATCAACAGGGGCTGGCGAGCAGCTGTCCACTTGAGAGGGGCACAGCTTCTCTAGTTCTTCACAGTTCCCACTCTCCTGGTTTGATTCATTCACAAGTTCCCCAGCTTGATAATGGAGCCAATCAAGCTAGATTGCCCACAAAGTGTGGGAATGAAGGATCTCTTTAGTTAAAAGGTAGGAAGTTGAAGGCCATGAAGGAACAAGGGTTAAGGGGTTCCAGGTAATAGGGAAGACAGGGGCTGGCTGGGACTGGTTAGCTTAACGATGGTAGCGAAGATCAGAGGAGAGCAGCTAAGCATTAAGCCCAGTGCTCCTGCATGCCCTAGCAAAGGTCTCCTAATCTACCTTTGCCAGAGCAAAAGAATGTCCCCAAAGGAGCCTCTTACATCCCCTGTAAGCCTGGCTGACCAGTTCTGGAGGCTAGAGCCAAGTACAGAAGACCACAGAATCTTCCTGCCACCCAGGAAGGAAGCCCTGGACTTATCACAAGCCCCAAGTGGAAGTGCTCTAAGCGGAAGACACTGCGATTCATACTGATCTTGGAAAATGAGAGCTTGAAGGTGGATTTGATTTGACTAAGCAAAAGAAAAAAAATGGGGGTATGTCTTGTGCTCAAGTGTCTCAGAAGTGTTAATATATAATATATATGTCTAACATTGTCATTGATTCAGAAAAGTCAATAAATAAATAACATCCATTATTATTATGTTCCCACCCATCCATGAATGCAGGATATTACTATTAGGTATTAATAGTAATATTTACATAGCACTTGAAAGAATATCCCTTAAAGGTGGCAAGACAATGCTATATGTTCATCACATCGATTTTATTTTCATGAAAGGAAGATAGGAAGACTATATTTCCCAGACTCCCCTGCAATTACACAGGAGCCATGTGACTATTCTGACTAATGGAATGCAGTGGAAGTGATGAATGAGACTTGCCAGCCTGGTCATAAAATTCTTTGCACTATCCTCCATATGGTTCCCATTCTACAGTGACTTTGGAGGATACATGTTGAAGACAATGATGCCACAAGAAGGAAAAAGCCTCAGGCCTTGAATGACTGTGTGGGGCCCAGATTGGATTGTGATGTGAGTGCAGAACATTTGTTGTGCTATTCCTCTGATATTTGGGGTCATTTGTTATAGCAGCAAGCATGCTCTGACTTGACTCATGGATATTATTGTTCTCCCTGTCTTATAGATTCCAGGTCCAGAACCCTTACCCTGGTCCCAGATTACCTCTCCAACCACCAAAGTTCACACCTAGAGGGACCATAGAGCCTTGCTTCCCATTTTACAGATGAAGAAAAGAGGCTCCTTTATTTAAAGTCACACGGCTGTTGGAAGCAGAGCTTGTTCAGTTGAATGCTTTTCCTCTAAAGCTGTGCTTTAGTATGAGACCATCTGCCTGCTTACTAGGAAGAAAGAAGAGGGCACATCCAGGTAGGACTCTGTGAATGCCTGTCCATGTACACCTGGGGTTTGAAATGCAACCTTGGTCTAAAACAAAGGTTCCTGTTCCCACATAGGAGTTCCTGTAATTGTGGTCCACTTTATGCTTTGAGTATAAGCCTTGCTGCTCTGCCACATTTTTTTTAAAAGATAATCCATCTTATTTATTTATTTTTTCAATGGACCTTTATTTTATTTATAGGTGGTGCTGAGAATCAAACCCAGTGCCTCACACATGCTAGGCAAGCGCTCTACCACTGAGCTACCACCCCAGTCCTGCAACTTGTTTTTAAAATGGACATGTTTCTTTCTCTTCCTTTCCCTGCACCTCCCTAATCTCTCTCCCTCCCTAATCTCAGGGGAAACAAGGTTACTTTTCTTCTCCAACCTAAGCAGAGTTATCTGTCCCTGAGTACACACCTACCATAGGAAGGAAATAATCCAGACTTTGGGGATGGTACGGGAAGATGTCAGAAATGACTATTTCCTAAATTAACAAGTGAATTACAACTCCCACAGGGAACGTATGGAATGTAGCCTATGAGTTTCCTCTTTAAAAGCCCCCCATTGGGCTGAGGATGTAGCTCAGTTGGTAGAGTGCTTGCTTTGCATGACAAGGCCCGGGGTTCTAATCCCCAGCAATTAAAAAAAAATCCCCCTATTCCCGCTAATGGGCAGAATCACAGCCTCTGGGACAGAAGTTCCCTGTGTTTCTCCTTTGCTAGCAAAGCAATAAACCTTCTTTTTTCTTTTTTTCAAAACTGTGTTCTTGTTATTGGATTGGCCTCAGGAACCTGCTTTTGGTAACATTGTTACAGCTAAAGAGACAATATGGAGAAAGGGAGAGAGAGAAGAGAAAAAATGCCACCAAGATCCCTACCATGGTAGGACCTCTGTAGTCCAGGTTTGCCTCTCAATTTCAAGTCCATCTGTCCCAGGACTTGGCAAACCAATGCCCTGTGACCCCAGAGCAAGTCTCTCCCCTGGAATTTTGACTTTTTCTCTAGTTCCCAACCTTGACTACAGCTAGAACCATTCAAAAGCTTTACAATCTACAAATGCTCAACATCCTCCACCAGATCTCTGAGGCAGAGCCCAATCACTGACTTTTTTACAACTCCATTGGAACTTCCGATGTGCTACTACTGCCTTAGGCAATCAGCTTGGTGTTCTGGTCAACTATCTGGGAGGAGTCCAGAAACCTGAGGCTCAGAGCTCCTCCCCGAATTAAAGAGAAAGGTCACAGGGTCAGGATAACTCTTCCCTGGCAATGCTCCTGCCTGTCTTGGTAGTGGAAGGAGATGCAAAAAATACAGTTGGAAGCCAGGCACTGTGGCACTTGCCTGTGATCCCAATGACTCAGGCTGAGGCAGGAGGATCGCAAGTTCGAGGTCGGCCTGGGCAATTAAGTGAGACCCTGTCTCAAAATAAAGAATAGGTCTGGGAATGTAGCTTAGTGGTAGTGCACCCTTGGGTTCAATCCCCAGTACTTTAAATAATTACAGTAATATTCCATTGTGTATATATACTACAGTTTCTTTATCCATTCATCTATTAAAGGGCATCTAAGTTGGAGTGGTGCTCCTTTTGTGCACAATGAATCAAAATGCATTCTGCTGTCATGTAGATCTAATTAGAATAAATAAACAAATAAAAATTACAGTGGAGAAAGTTGATTTTTGCTGTTGTTTGTTAGCTTGTTTTGCAATAGATCTAACCTTTGTTCTCAAATGTAAACCTTGGTGTTAGGTCAGTGACAGGCGAGAAAAACAATCTCCCCTCAGCCGACAGCCGGCTCTCGCCGGACGCCCCTCGGCCGTCTAGCTCCCACTTCTCGCTTCCTCTTGTTCTGTGCTGCTGCCAGGCAAAGCGCAGGCGGCCAAGCCTGCCCCTTGCCCTTGCCCTTGCCCTCAGCGTCCACCACCCCCGGCCCCGTCAGCCCCCCGACTCCCGCCTCGCCCGCAGCGCCCCATGCAGCCCTGCCAGGCGTTCACCTAAGGGCACTTCCCGAAAGTTCTTCTCTCTCCCCTTCTCCCCGCCTTGACTGTCACTGCCCGGGGCGCCTGCCCACCATCGGCACCGAACATGCAAACATGGCAGCCCCCAGTACCTGATACGGAAAGAACAGCGAACCTCCAACGTGAGAACTGCCATGACTCCCGGCTCATCCTGGAAGGACTCTGACCTCACCAGCTTCACCTAGCCAATCTCAGAGGACACTGGACTCTAGACCAACACCTCTTCCTGCCCCAGACCCTTCCCTTCCGGCCTCAAGCCTGCCTCTTCCCGATGGGGAGGGCCCTTTAAATTCTGTGTGGCACGGCTGTGGCGCCATTTCTGTCCCATTCAAGCCTGGTAATTGAGCAGGGGAGGTAGCCCGAGAGCGTCCTCCCCAAAATAAAGCCTGTTCCGGTCCTGTTTTACTTCCATCTGGTTGTTTGGCTTTACACTTGGCACTGAGTAGATAGGGGTACCCTAATTCTCTTAGGGTCCAACTCTGACATGAATGAAATCTTCTAAGAAATTTTTTCAAGTAGACTAATCTTTTTTTGTTTGTTTGTTTTTTAGACTAATATTTATTTCCTTGAAGTTACCCCATACCCATGTGTGATAGTTAATTCTATGAATTGACTTGACTGGGCCACAGGGTGCCCTGATGTTTGGTCAAACATCATTCTGGTGTTTGCAGGTGTTTTGGGATGAGTTTAACATCTAAATTGAATGACTGAGTAAATCAGATTGCCTTCCATAATGCAGGCAGGACTTATCCAATCAGTTGAAGACCTGAACAGAACAGAAGACTGACCCTTCCCTGAGTAAGAGGTTCCTCCTGCCTGGCTGCCTTTCAGCTGGGACACTGGCTTATTTTCTGCCATTGAACTAGAACTGAAACATCAGCTCTCCTGGGTCCTCCACTTGTGGACTACAGGTCCTGGGATTTATCAGCCTCCATAATCATGTAAACCAGTATATAAGTGATAACATACATAAAGCTATATATTTTATACCAGTATATATAAATGTATATGGGCATATATGGGTAGCTGTTTCTGCTTGGGGGGAGATCTCCCTTTTTCAGGAGAGAAATCTTCAAGGGTGTTAGCCCAGTGGCCCAAAAAATGGTCTTTGACTTGCTGAGTGATTATTTGATGATACACATTTGGGGGAAGGGTCATCTCTTCTTGTCCCAGAAGGATATAGAGTGAAGAATCTCAGCTTTGGAAGCAGCTAGCCTGGGTTCCAGTCCTGGCTTTGCCATGTACTAAGCTGTGTGTCTTTGAGCAAATTATCTGCCCTCTCTCAGCCTCAGTTTCTCTTTCATGAAAACAAGATAATCATAGTGATATATCCCTACATCACAGAATCCTGACGTTTGAGACATTCCATAGGGAAATCATTAGGGTATGGATGGTGGATTACTAGGTTCAAATCCTGCTTTAATAATATGATATCTGTATGGCCTTGGTGGAAATTCCTGCCCTCACCATGCCTCAATTTCCTCTTCTGTAAAATGAGAGTAATAATAATACCCATCTTATGGGATGGTTATAAAGACAAAATGGGTTAATATTTGTCATGTGCTTTGATCACTGTAAGAGCTATAGAGTTTTGTTCCTTGCATGTGTCTGGTAATAAACCTTGGCTATTTGTCATTATTCTCTTGGTCGAACTCAATGACCTGCCAGCAGTTGGGGCCTTCCATAAGTGTGTGGGTGTCTACCTCTCAAGATGTTCTCACACTTGGGCAGCTGAATTGGGGTCTCCCTCTTAGCTGGGTGCCAGTGGCCTAGATGGCCCTAGGGACATCTTACCCAAAGGAGGGGCCTTCTGCACTGAGCAGCCAGGTTTGCTAGACCCTGTCCACCACCACACTGACCTGAGCTCTCCATGGGGACCTGTGGTACAGGAGAGGAGGATGTGGTTGTCTCCGGCAGCAGAATGGAAAGTAAAGTGGTTGTTTTTCTGCACAGAGGTGGTTCTGCAAAATAAAAGGCAGTACTGTAAGTGGTGGGAAGGTACAGAAAAGGTACCTGGGACAGAAAAACTCCTAAGGGAGCCTAGGCTTCTAGCACGCTGGAGGGAAGTCTAGATTTATTTAAATAATATTTAAATAATACTTAAATTTTTAAATGGTGGGAAGTCAAGGCTTTGTTTTGCAATAGTTATAACTATACATGTATAGATATTCATGCATGTGTATGGGGCCTTCGTATCTGCTGGTTCCACATCTGTAGATTCAAGCAACTACAGAGAGAAAATATTTGGGGGGGAAAAAAACCCTTATATTTGTGCTGAGCACACACATTTTTCTTGGCATGATTCTCTAAACAATACAACTATTTACATAGCATTTATATTGTATTAGGTATTTTAAGAAATCTAGAGATGATTCAAAGTATACAGGAAGATGTACATAGGCTATATGCAAATATTATACCATTTTGTCTAAGGGTCTTGAGCATCCCCCCAACAGTGTCTGGCATGCAGTAGGAGCTCATTTAACACTGAGAATGAGAGAGGCTGGGTCTAAGGATAAGGAAGAGATAAGAAGGTGCAGCTCCGAGGGACTATACCGGGTACCCATTGGCAGTGGAGGTAGGAGGTATGGAAGCAAATCCCTGAGGATATTGAGGAACAATTATGTTTAATTAATACTTACATGGTGCTTAATGTATATGCCAGCCACCCTTCTAAGCACTTAAAAAGTATCAGCTCTTTAATACATATATTAAGCTTATGAAATAGGCACTATCCCACCTCCGGGCCCCATCCCCCATTTTATGGGGGATGGTGGAATTGATGCACATAGGGGTTAAATAACTATTAAAGGTCAAAGAGCTAGTACATAAAGGAATGTGAACCGGATCTCAGACCATCTGGCTCTAGAGCCTAGCCCTCATTCATGACCCCAGGATTCCCCACTGTGATCACAGTAGGGGGTGCCCCCAAAGTCTACTCCCCAGAGCAGCAAGCCTGACAACTGAAAAGTAGAGGAATGCTGGAACAAATCCAAGAGCTTGTTTCTTGGAGAGAAAACAAGAAGACATATATGGGAAAGATAATAGAAAGAAGAGACAGTACAGTATTTTTTTAGACATATATATGTATGTGTTTATATATATATAATATATATCTCTGTGTGTATATATATATATATATATATCAAAAAATAAAATCTGAATCTTTATATGTGGATTTTTAGGAAAATAATAATGACGGAAAAGGCTCTAAAAGAGTCAGAAAAACTACTTACATTAGTAACCAGTGAGAACTATCTCTGAAAAAGTGGTAGTGACCCAGATGTTTCCTCTGATAAGTTCTTGCAAACCTGCAGAAAAAACGAAAATTTCTATGTTATTTAAACTGCTTGGAAACATAAAGAAGGAAAGATTCTTTGTTGATTGGCAAAAGCCAGCTTTTCTTTGATCCCAATTAAATAAAGGTAATTTTATAAAATAGATCAAACATTTCACACCTACTGAGATGGCTATTATAAAAATACAAAAAGCAAACAAATCAAAAAATCTACAAAATTGATTATAAATTATGCAGAAAACCCCAGAAGAAACATAAAAGCCCATTTACAGGATATCATTTACATAAATTAATCTGTGCTGTGGAATACTATGCAGTCATAAAAATGATGATGTATATCTATATTTGCTGCATTATAAAGACCTTACAAAATATTCATTTTTAAACAGCACATAACAGAATCATTAACACATTTCTAACATTCATTTTTAAATTTTTGGTCCTAGAGATTGAATCCAGGGGTGATTAACCACTGAACCCTTTTTAAAATTTTTTTAAATTTTGAGACAGGGTCTTGCTAAGTTGCTTAAGGCCTTATTAAGTTACCAAGGCTGGTTTTGAACTTGTGATCCTCCTGCCTCAGCCACTCAAGCTGCTGGGATTACAGGTGTGCACCATCATACCTGACTTCTATCATTAATTTTTAAAAAGCATTTTAAGTTTGTGTATATGCATTGAAAAAAATAAAAAAACATCAAAACATGACGTTGAAGTTTCTGATTCCAGTAAAGATAGAGCAACTACATTTCACTGTAACTCTCCCAGTAGATGCTACTAAAAAATCCAGATATTATACATGCAGCAACAGGATGAGGATCCTGAGAAGTAACTGGTGGCAGACACAAAGTGGAAGGAAACCAGAACTTGAAGTAAGAACAATCTGGCAACGTGTTTTCTGTTCTTCACTCTCTGTTCTACCCTAGTTTGGACACAAATCCAGAGCAAAACCTGGAAGTACATACTGAGGATAGACGGCAAAAGATCAGTGAAAAGCCCTCTCTTGGGCTGGGGGTACAGCTCAGTGTCTAGCATGTGTAAGGCCTTGAGTTTGCTCTCCAGGCCTCTTAACAAACAAACAAACAAACAAAAAATGCCATGTTTTCCTTATCTGAGAAGCAGAAAAGGGCTCTCTGAAGATGAGAGAGATGGAATAATCTTTTCTTTTGGTTTTCTCCTGCTTTAGCCCCAAGCAATCCTGTGATAGTGGTAACAGCAATGGTGAGAGGCAGTGGCCCTGCAGGTGACTAAAATTCCTAAAAAGTGAAATGTTCCTCTCTAACTAGGGAAACTGTGGTCCCAAGGGCCTGGAAAGACTCCTGATTGCTCTTTCTTTCTATCAGAGCAGCAAAAAATGATAGGGCAAACAAGATGGATAAGAACAAAATGGTCAACTTTCACAGTCATAATTACACTAAGTGTAAATGAGCTAAACACACCAAGTAGAGATTGTTGGAATAAAAAATATGAATAGAAAAAGAACTGACTCTATGCCACCTTCAAATAGGCTCCCTTCAAATGTAATGACATGAGTAAACTGAAAGCGAAAGGATAGAAAAGGATCTATGATGCAAGCACTGAACAAAAGTAGATTTCAGAGAAAGAAAAATTGCTAGGAACAAAGAAGACATTACATAAAGCACCTAAAAACTGGGCTTCCAAATGCATGAAATAAAAACTAATAGAAGACGGGCGTGGTGGTGCACGCCTGTCATCCCAGCACATTGGGAGGCTGAGACAGGAGAATCGCAAGTTCAAAGCCAGCCACAGCAATGGTGAGGTGCTAAGCAACTCAGTGAGACCCTGTCTCTACATAAAACACAAAATAGGGCTGGGGATGTGGCTCAGTGGCCGAGTGCCTCTGAGTTCAATCCCCAATACAAACAAAACAAAACAAAACCAAAAAACAAAAACCCCCAAAACAAAAACCAAAAAACAATAGGACTAAAGAATAAGCAGACAAATTCACAAATATGGTTGGAGATTTTAACAGGCCTCTGTTAAAATAGAAAATCAGTAAGGATATAGAGAAAATGAATGATATTATCAATCAACTGAATTAAATTGGCTTTTATAGAATACTATACAAAATAACAGTAGCATGCAAATTGTTTTCAACACGAACATTCACCATGATAGACCATAACCTGGGTCATAAAGCAAGCCTTAAAATATTTAAAATAATTGAAATCCTACTAAGCAGGTTTGCTGACCATATGAAATTAAAATAGAAACCAATAACATAAAGCTAACTAGAAAATCTCCAAATGCTTGGAAATTAAACAACACATACCTAAATAACACTTGGGCCCAGAAAATAAATGAAGAGGGAACATTATTCCAAAATCAAACAAAGGAAAAAACAGGTCAATATCTCTTATAAACACATATGGAAAAATCCTCAACAAAATATTAACAAATCAAGTCCAGAAATATATAGAAAAAGTAATATGCACAACAACTTGATAGGTTTATCCCAGGAGGTAATACTGGTCCAATATTTGAAAATTGATTAATGTAATCTACATTAAAAATTTAAAAAAAGCATATGATCATATCAATTGATGCAGTACAAATATTTGATAATTTTAACACTTACTAATGATAAAAATTTATAGGCCAAGTGCAATAGCACTTGATATTAGAGGACTCACACTCCTTATTTTAGCAATTATTATAAAGTTATGAGTGAAAAGCTAAATATGTAGATCATGTTAGATCAGATTTCTCCAGCTTTACTTGTTCTTATTGTTAGGTCGGATCAGGGTCCAGGATCAGGGTAGCTACTAAACGGAGCTGCCAGCCAGACCCTGATGTCACCAGTAGACACGCCTCCTGTCAATCAGCGGGTTTTTCCTGACCTATCCAGGAAGGACTCTGGCCTTCTCTTCCTGCCCCCAAGCCCTCCCCTTCCTGACCGGGCCTTTTGAAATTCTCTCTACAGCGGAGCCTCAGCGCCATTTCTCCCGGACACGCTCTGATGGACGGGAGAATTCGTGGGAGCGTGTACTTCTAATAAAAGCCTGTCCAGCGGTTCTGCTTTACTTCCTTCTGGTCATATAGTCTTTACACTTATATGTGTGTGTTTGTGTTACCTTTTAATAATACATACAAATAACTACAAAAAAGTGATATTTACTCATAAGCTATGGACTTACCCGATAATTTCTATTTTAATACATTTCTACATTTTCTGATTTTTAAATATTGTGCTTTATTTTTTACTATGCAGTGGATGGCACACACAAAAGAATAGAGCTAATATATGTATATGTTGTGAAGCATTATAAAATGAATGTGAGACAATCACTCAATTTAAGAACATTGCCATTGCATGCCTGCATAAAATCAAAAAAGAGCAATAAATAAAGTAATTGCTGCTCTTTTCTTTTCTTGGCTCCAGGGACATCTCAGCTATGAGGCTGACCTCTTCATTTTAAGTTCAATTCTCCCAGTCTTGAATGGCATGGTCCGTTGGTTGACCTCTCTGAACCTCAGCCTCCTCCTTTCTGTACCCCAAACACCATGTGGAGCATAAGACTATTGAATAACACCTGGACGTGGAGATCAGGAACCCAAAACACAACTGAAGAGAGGAGTGCATCAACCATTCATGCAGTTCTCTTTAAAAATGTACACTGGGCCATGCATGATGACCTGCACCTGTAGTCCCAGCTGTTCAGGAGGCTGAGGCAGGAGGATCACTTGAGCCCAGGAATTCCAAACTAGCCTGGGCAATATGGTGAGACCCCATCTCAAAAAAAAAGGAGGTCCCTAGCATGTGTTTGTGAGTTGTAAGAGTAGGCATCTAAATCATAATGAACTATGAAAATTCAAACATGAAAATTAGACTATGAGTGAAGGAACAATCTAAGGGACGGAGCAGAAAATGGCCACACGGGATGAGCCACTGCATGCTATAGACAGGCAGCTGGGCACAAGACAGATTCAGATCCTGATCCCAAATACAGAGGCCAAGAGAGTTCCCATTTTTCCAAATGGGACTCAGGAAGCTGGGTTTCCCAGGTCTCCTGATCACCTGTGTGGATGGAGGGAATGATCATAACCTTATTCCATCCTACTGTCCCTACTAGGTCCAAGCCACCATCATCTCTTGCTTGGATTATGGCAGTGCCCCCATGCTCCCAAATTCCATTCTTCTCCCTGCAACCAGTTCTCTGCTTAAAGTACCCCCATGGCCTCCCTTTGATCTTCTAGTAAACTCCAAATCACTCCTCTTTCCCGCAAGCTTGCCTAATATGGCCCAGGGCACCTCTGCAGCCTTGTCTTATCCTGCTGTGCTCACTGGGTTGCACCGGTTTGCCAAGCTCAGTCCTACCTTAGAACTTTTGCACGCCTCTGCATGGCCATACCCCCAGCTCTTTCCGCAGCCGGCTTCTCCTCTAAGTTCAGGTTTCAATTTAAATGTCACCTCCTCTGAAAGACATTTCCTGACCACCCCAGTCCCTTTCTTGTATATGCTTTAATTTTATTCACAGAATTTGTCAGTACTGATAATTTTCCTGGGTCCAATTAGTTTTCTCAGTAACAGATTAGAATTTGAGCCCAAGCAACAATGGGTCTTGGTTTGTCTTGTGTGCTGTAGCAGGTCTGATACCTAAGGTGGCATTGGCACCTATTAGACAATGGACACATATTTTAGACATTGGATGAATGAATGAAGGTGAAGAAGAATCTTGTGAAGTCACATGGCCAATGAATGATGGAACCTGTGCCGGAGCTCAGATCTCGACCCAAGGTCATGATCATCCCTCTTGCCTTCTGTACTCCTTCCTCTCTTCCCTCCAAATCTCAAAGAGCCTCCTCTGCCCTAGTAAAATAAAATGAGCACACAGGTCAATTCAACTAATAATGATCATGGAGTAGCCTTGAAGGAAAAGAAATCACACAGACAGACTAAAGGAGAAGTGTATAACCAAGAAGCTACTGATGTAGGTATGGATGCCCCTGGGAGGATTTTCAACTGAAGATAAACTTCTAAGACTCTTTAACAATCACTGTCAGAAAGATTCCTGTTGATCATTCATTCACTCCATCCCTCATCTAACGTTTATTCAGCATTTATGCATATTTGTGCAGGTGTTGAGGAGGCTTTGCCCTGCCCTCTTGCTTCTCCCAAAAGTGGACCTCTGCAATCTACTTCCTCTCCTCTGGGGTTGCTGACCACACCATTGTGGGGGAGAGCCCTCAGGGGACAAACTTGCACTAAGACAGGAAATGGAAACAAAGAGAACCACACTCATTCTCAAAATGCATCAGCATCTCATTTGTTTTTATTTCAGGAATGAGAGAAATTGCTTAGGAAATAAAGTTTGCCCTCTCAAACTCCAAAGCATGTCTTCAAATGTTTTCTCAAAGGATCTTGATGGAGCCGAGCAGACATTGCATGCTATCAAACAGCGAAGACTGCAAGAGCTGTTAGGAGGCAAGGGCACCCTCCACCCTCCACCAAATGACTCTGACTTTTTGACTTCCCTTTCAGCATTACTGTCTGTGCCCTGAATATAGAGAGTGAACCGGGCTTTGGTCCAGTCCAATGCCCCACTGGCTTTTTTGTAATTTTCTCAGCAAGCAAAGGTAAGGTATTATAATTCATCGATCCAAAGAAGCACTTACTATAATTTGCATGCTCAAGAGGTGCCTCCTTATTTGAACAAAGTGCCATCTGTATTGGCTACAACCCTGTCCCAGCCATCTTTGCTCTTCCACCCAGCTGCCAATTTGTTGAAGGCTGGAAAGCCAGATGAACACATGTGATCATCATGAATGTAAGAAACAGATACAAAACCTGAGCATAAAACTTCCATCCTTGGACTTTGGTACATCTATTCAGGTGGCTCAGAGGCCTCTCTGGATATTTCCTATTCCTGGAAGTATTATTGGTGACTGAGATTTTTTGAGTAAATTAAAGCACATCCATGGAAAACTATTTATGTGGCAGACATTATGCAAGACTTGAGAGTTTAAAGATCAATGAATGAGACACAGTTCTTGCCTGGAGGGGCTTCTGATCAGACCAATCTGGAACTTCTTCATTACCACAGTATGAGATTCTACTTGCCCAGTACTCTTAAATAGGCCTCACGCACTCCCAGCCCACCATTAAGGCACTGAAAATGTCTCAGAGGCCTAATGTACACAACATATTTGTGATGGTTAATTTTGTGTGTCAATTTGATTGAGTTGAGGGATGCCCAGATAACTGGTAAACATTATTTCTGATTATGTATGTGAGGTTGTGAGTTAGTCAGCTTTCCATTACTATACCAAAATACTTGAGATAATTAACTTAGAAAAGGTTTATTTTATCTCTCACAGTTTTGGAGATTTTAGGCCCTTGATGAATTGATCCTATTGCTTTGGGCTTGTGGTGAGGCAAGAACACATGGTGGAGCAAATCCACTGACTTCATGAGCCAGAGAGCAAAAGAGAAAGGTGATGGACTTGAGTTTCCACAATCTCCTTCATGAGTATGTCCCCAGTGACCTAAAGACCTCCCTTTAGGCCCCACCTCTTAAAGGTTCTACCACCTCCCCATACCACTACTCAGAGGACCATGCCTTTTATGCATGAGCCTTTGGGAGACATTCAAGGTCCAACTATATCAGAGTGTTTCTGGAAGAGATTAAGATGTGAATTGTAGACTGAGTAAGGAAGATCTGCCCTCACTGAGTGGGTGGGCATTATCCAATTCTTTGAGAACCCAAATAAAATAAAAAGTAAAGTAAATTTTCTTTCTCTGCTTGAGCTGGGAAATCCATCTTTTCCTGCCCCTTGGATACCAGTGATCCTGCTTTCTGAGCTTTCAGGCTTAAACAGAAATGGACGCATTGGCTCCCCTGGTTTTTAGGCCTTTGTATTTAAGCTAGAACTACACCATGAAATTTTCTGGGCCTTCTGCTTGCTGATGGCAGACTATGGGATTCTCAGTCTCATTAATCACATGGGTCATTTCCTCATAATACATTTCTTTATGTGTATATATATATGTATATATGTGTATATAACATAAAACATGTATATTTACATATAAACATATTATACATGCACATCTATATATCTGTATCTACATCCTATTGATTCCGTTTCTCGGAAGCACCTAAATAATACAATTTTAACCACCAATTGCACAGAGGCACACGGTGTGGGGAGCTAGCTCTATGTTATACCCTTATGACTAGCCATTGTGTGTAAATGGGAAAGGCACAAAGGAAGGAGGAACTATGTGATTGGTTTACATTTACAGTTGGTTCCACGAACGTGCAGCTCATGGACAGAATTCAGGGGGCTTACGTGCCTTGCCATATGGATGGCTCTTGCCTACGTGCATTGTCTCTGATTGGCCCTATGAGTTGAATGCTTGTTCTGCAAATACATGGGTGCCTGCTCTGACTGTACTCCCTGGCATGTCTGATTGTCCTCAGAGGGCTGGGAACAGACAGCCAGTCGGCTCCAACTCTTCCCAACTTCCACGGCTAGGTGAATGTGGGGGTGCCCCTCCGACCCGCTGGCTTGGGAGATGTGGGGGACATATGCAAGGGCATGCCACAAAATGGCGCCGAGCTACCAGCTCAGGCCTGACCACGCTGCCCCGGGAGAGCCATCACCTCGCCCTTATTGGCTGGCCTCTGCTTCCGTGTTCGTGGACAAGACATGGACAATGAATACTCTCCTACCTAAGTGCCTCTGTACATCCCACTTCCGCATTCTTAGCTCAGTAACAGGACACCTACCCCCTCCTCTATATAAGCCTGTATCTCTCCTCAATAAATCAGTTCCTGCTTAAGACAGAACTCTCCGGCTCAGGCGTGGTAATTGCATGCCAGACGACTTTACCATTCTCAGCCGTCATGTCGGGGACTCCCGGGGATCCCCTCCTCCCCGCTGACCGAGAGGGGAGACTGATACCTGGCTGGGAGGACCCCAACATCTGGACCGGACACGAGGACCGGAGGTACCCCAAAACGTCATGGGGACCTGACCTGTACATAGCCGACGGACTGAGCGAATAGGGGGCTGTCAAGGTAAAGTATCCCCAGAAAATGGGGTAGGTTTCTTTAAGGGTGGATGACCCTGGGCTCAAAGCGTTCAAATCTATGCTCAAAAGTAGAGGTTTACAGATTTCAGATAAACTAGCTAAAAGGGTTTGGGACACGTTTTCACATGCTGCCGCATGGCTCCCGGCAGCTAATCTTTTTAATGTAGATACCTGGAACAGGGTAGAACAATTGATGTGTAAGCAAGAGACTGATTTGGGAGAGGACCCTTCTATGGGGCCATATCCCACGCTGATGACTTTAAAAGGTTGCTTTGCCCCTAACCCACCTCCTAGAACAAAAAAGGGGAACTCAACCCCTCCCCTCCACGAGGCGCACTCTGAAAGTAAAACTTCTGTCGGAGACTTAAACCTTAGCTCTCCAGCTCAAGAGGAAAAGAGCAATCTTATAGTATCCCCTGAGTGTCCCGGAAGGACCCAAAGCTCACAGGACCCTCGCCACTCGGCTCCTCTGGGGGAACCTCCTCCTGGCCCACCGCCTTGGGGCTCGGGGACACACGGCTCCACAAACAAAAGGGCAAACTTTCTGCCCGATGGGACAAAACTTTCTGCCTAACTTGCCAGCTCCCAAGAGGGAGGATTGTGAGTTCAAAGCCAGCCTCAGCAACTTAGTGAGGCCCTAGGCAACTCAGCGAGACTGTCTCTAAATAAAATATAAAAAAGGGCTGGGAAGATGGGCACTACTGAAATACAAAAGATAATTAGAAACTATTTTGAAAATTTATACTCCAATAAAATAGAAAATCTTGAAGACATCAACAATTTTCTAGAGACATACGATCTACCCAGACTGAATCAGGAGGACATACACAATTTAAGCAAATCAATTTCAAGCAATGAAATAGAAGACACCATCAAAAGCCTATCAACCAAGAAAAGCCCAGGAACACATGGATTCTTAGCTGAGTTCTACAAGTCCTTCAGAGAAGAATTAAAACCAATATTCCTCAAATTATTTCATGAAATAGAAAAGGAAGAAACCCTTCCAAACTCATTCTATGAGGATAGTATCACCCTAATACCAAAACCAGACAAAAACACATCAAGGAAAGAAAACTTCAGATCAATATCCCTGAGGAACATAGGCACAAAAATTCTCAGTAAAATTCTGGCAAATCACATACAAAAACATGTTAATGTATGATACCATTTTATATGATATATCTAGAATAGGTAAATCTTTAAAAAATAAGCCGTAGGTTAGTGGCTGGCAGGAGATCTGGGGAGGGTTTAATGGGGGAATAAATGATTAAAAGACATGGGATTTCTGTTTGAGGTGATGAAAAAAAAAGTCCTGGCACTAGATTATGGTGATAGTTACACAACACTGTAAATGTACTTAATACCACTAGTCATATACTTTTAAAGGGTTAAAAAGGAAATTTTATTTTAGGAGTATTTTACCACAACAAAAGAAACAAAGGCTAAAAAAACCCCAAACAACCAAAAACATATTAAAAAGATAGTGCACTGCAATCAAGTAGGATTCATCCCAGGGATGCAAGGTTGGTTCAACAGAAATCAATTAATGTAATACATCACAACAATAGACTTAAAGACAAGAATCATGATTATCTCAATAGATGCAGAAAAAGCATTTGACAAAATACAGCACCCCTTCACATTCAAAACACTAGAAAAACTAGGGATAGTGAGTATATTCATTGTAAAAGCTATCTATGCTAAGCCCAAGGCCAACATTATTCTAAACGGAGAAAAATTGAAAGCATTCCCTCTAAAAACTGGAACAAGACAAGGATACATTCTTTCACCACTTCTATTCAACATAGTCCTTAAAACTCTAGCCAGAGCAATCAGACAGATAAAAGAAATTAAAGGAGTACAAATAGGAAAAGAAGAACTCAAATTATCACTATTTGCCAATGACATGATTCTATATTTAGAGGATCCAAAAAATTCCACTGAAAAACTTCTAGAATTAATAAATGAATTCAGCAAAGCAGCAGGATATAAAGTCAATACCCATAAATCAAATTCATTTCTATACATAAGCAATAAATCCACTGCAAAAGAAATTAGAAAACTACCTCATTCACAATAGCCTCAAAAAAAAAAAACCTTGGAAATCAATCTAACAAATGAGGTGAAAGACCTCTACAATGAAAATTACAGAACACCAAAGAAAGAAATTGAAGAAGACCTTAGAAGATGGAAAGATCTCCCATGCTCTTGGATAGGAAGAATTAATATTGTCAAAATGGCCATATTACCAAAAGTGTTATACAGATTTAATGCAAGTGCCATTAAAATCCCCTCATAGAAACAGAAAAAGCAATCATGAAATTCATTTGGAAAAATAAGAGACCCAGAATAGCCAAAACAATCCTTAACAAGAAGAGTGAAGCAAGAGGCATCACAATACCAGACATTATACTACAAAGCTAGTAACAAAAACAGCATAGTGTTGGCACCAAAATAGACATGTAGGCCAATGGTACAAAACAGCAGACACAGAGACAAACTCACACAAATACAGTTACCTCATACTAGACAAAAGCTCCAAAAATATACATTGGAGAAAAGATAGCCTCTTCAACAAATGATGATGGGAAAACTGGAAATCCTTTGTAGTAAAATGATATTAAACTTCTATCTCTCACCCAGCACAAAAAATCAACTTAAAGTAGGTCAAAGACTTAGACACTAGAACAGAGACCCTGTGCGTAATAGAAGAAAAAGTAGGCCCAAATCTTTATTATGTCAGCTTAGGACCTGACTTCCTTAACATGACTCCTAAAGCACAGGAAGTAAAATTAAGAATCAATAAATAGGATGGATTCAAAGTAAAAAGCTTCTTCTCACAAAAGAAACAGTCAATAATGTGAAGAAGGAGCCTACATAATGGGAGAAAATCTTTACCACATGCACTCAGAGCACTAATCTCCAGAATATATAAAGAACTCAAAAAACAGTACAAAAAAGAAAAGAAAAGAAACAAAACAAAACAAAAACCCTCCAGAGATAGCCCAATCAATGAATTGGCTAAGGAATTGAACAGACAATTCACAGAAAAAGAAATACAATCCATCAACAAACACGTGAAAAAATGTTCATCATCTCTACCAATTAGAAATGCAAATCAAAACTACTCTGAGATTTCATCACACTCCAGTCAGAATGGCAATTATTAAGAATACAAGCAATAAGTGTTGGCAAGGATGTGGGGGAAAAGATTCACTCATACATTGCTGATGGGACTGCAAATTGGTGTAACCACTCTGGAAAGCAGTATGGAGATTCCTCTGAAAACCTGGAAAGGAACCACCATTCAACCCAGCTATCCCACTCCTTAGTCTATACCCAAAGGATTTAAAATCAGCATACTACTGTGACGCAGCCACATCAATATTTATAGCAGCTTAATTCACAATAGCTAAACTATGGAACCAATCTAGATGCTCTTCACCAGATGAATGGATAAAGAAAATGTGGTACATATACACAATGGAATATTACTCAGCCTTAAAGAAGAATGAAATTATGGCATTTGCAGGTAAATGGATGAAACTAGAGAATATCATGCTAAGTGAAATAAGCCAATCCCCGAAAATCAAAAGCTGAATGTTTTTTCTGATAAGTGGATAATGATCCACAGTGGGAGTGCTGGTAGGAAAGAATGAGGAACTTTGGATTGTGCAGAGGGGAGTGAGGGTAGGGTTGGGGCTGTGGGGATAAAGATGGTAGAATGAGACAGACATTATTACCCTATATACATGTATGATTACACAACCTGTGTGACTCTGCACCATGTACAACCAGAGGAATGAGAAATTATGCTCCATTTGTGTACAAGATGTCAAAATGCATTCTACTGTCATGTATAACTAATTAGAACAAATTTTTAAAAGTTTAAAAATTTAAAAAGAAAAGGCTGGGGATGTGGCTCAGTGGTAAAGCTCCTGAGTTCAATCCCCAGTACCAAAAAAAAAAAAAAAAAAAGTTGACAATTTGTAATTGTATTAAAGGGATACAAAGTGAGTTTACAATATATGTGTACAATGTGGGATGATTAAGCCAAGCTAATTAACACATCCAGCACCTCACTCGCTTCACATTTTTTTTGTGTGTGAGAACATTGAAATTTATTTTCTTAGGAATTTTGAAATACACATGCTTCTCAATTTACTATGAGGTTACATCCCAATAAGCCATCATAAATTGAAAATATCATAGGCCAAAAACCACATTTCTTTCAATTTATTTTTAAAATTTATTTATTTAAATGCATTTCAAGTCATAGTACATATATAGAGCTCAATGTTTCCATTTCTCTGGTTGCAAACCAGATAGAGTCACACCATTTGTATCTTCATACATGCACCAAAGGTAGTGATGGCCATCTCATTCAACCATCTTTACTACACCCCTTCCCTTTTCCCTCCCCCCACCTCCTCCCTGCCGCATCCAGAGCTCCTCCATTTCTCCTATGTTCCCCATTCCCACTCCCCTTATGTATCAGCATCCACTAATCAGAGAGAACATTCGGCATTGGTTTTTTGGGATTGGTTTACTTCACTAAGCATAATGTTCTCCAATTCCATCCACAAAAAACACATTTAATACATCTAATCTACCAACCATCACAACTTAGCCTAGCCTATCTTAAACATATTCAAAACACTTATATTCGTCTAGAGTTGGGCAAAATCATCTAACACAAAGCCTGTTTTGTAATAAAGTGTTGAATATCTCATGGAATTTATTGAATATTATAATGAAGGTGAAAAACAAAAGTGTTTATAGGGTGGCACATGCCTGTAATCCCAGCAGCTGGGGAGGCTGAGGCAGGAGGATAGAGAGTTCAAAGCCAGCCTCAGCAAAAGCAAGGCACTAAGCAACTCCGTCTCTACATAAAATACAAATTAGAGCAGAGGATGTGGCTCGGCGGTCAAGTACCCCTGAGTCCCTGGTACCTTCCCCCCCCAAAAAAGAGGGGTTTTATAGATATGCTCCAGTACCATCGTAAAGTTGAAAATTCTTAAGTTGAACAATGATAAGTTGAAGATCATCACACACAACACATTACTATTACTATTATTATTATTATTATTTGCGGTACTAGGGATTGAACCCAGGGCACCCTACCACTGAGCTATGTCCCTTACCTTTTTTATTTTGAGACAGAATCTCACTAAGTTTTCCAGGTTGGCCTCAAACTTGCTATCCTCCTGCTTCAGCCTCCAAGTTGCTGGGATTTCAGGTGTGTGCCACCATACCCAGACACAATCAGTCACCATGCTATGTAAAACATCTCAACTTATTCCTTCTAACTGAAACTTTGTATCCTTTGACTCACATCTCCTCATTTTTCCCACCCCTGCCAAGTGTGTGTACAGTTTTTAAAAGGGTGACT
>CM053402.1:47983175-48070760 GCA_028644305.1 Xerus rutilus
TTAGAAAATGGTAAGAAGTCAATGAACCAGAAAACTGTGACATAAACACATTTTACTTCTTTTAAACAATAGGCACAGTTAGGGAGGTGTATAAACTAGAGTTTAAAGACTCACGTCTCTGGTGGAGGTGGGATTAGAACCCAGCGCTATCCAGGCCACCTGCTCCCCAGCAGGCTGAGCCAGTCTGAGTTCCAAATCTCTCAACCTCACTCCAGGAAGGCCAAGGCAGTGGCACAGTCGAGACCCACCTGAGTCGAGACCCACCTGCTTCTCAGGCAATCCTCTCCAGCCCTCACACCCACCACTGGAAAGCAGATGGAGGCAGGACAATGTCATAATGTAAGCCAGTGGCTTCCAAACTGACATCCCTGGAGCTGCAGAATCAGCATCCCCTGGGAATCTGTTAGTGACTAGTATTGTCTGCTGTGGTCATGGAAACGAAGAAATAGGACTGCTTGGGAATTTTCCATCTTTTACTTCTGGTAGTGTGATTCTGCAGGATGTGTGTGTGTGCAGAATTAGGACGAATTGGGGTGATAGTTTACAGGAAGTAGGTTTATGCTTAATATCCAGCCACTCACCCTTTACATCACTCTATCATTCTTGGTTTTGTTTGTTTGTTTGTTTGTTTTGTTTGGCAGGGGACAGGGAGCTGAGAGGAGAGAGAATTTGATTTTAAACACCATAAATGTTCTCTTTTTAAAGTTTTGATGTCTAAGCTGGTTGCAGTGGCACACGCCTGTAATCCCTGCACTTTGGGAGCTTGAGACTGGAGAATTGCTAGTTCAAAGCCAGCCTGAGCAATGGCAAGACACTAAGCAACTCAGTGAGACCCTGTCTCTACATAAAACATCAAATAGGGCCGGGGATGTGGCTCAGTGGTTGAGTGCCCCTGAGTTCAATCCCTAGTACCAAAAAAAAAAAAAAATTTAAGTTTCGATGTCTAAAATAATTACTTATTACTTAAGTAATTCATAGATATAAGTTTGTTGTAAAAATACTCAAACATTTTAGGAGTATGCAGAGTAGAAAAGAGAAATCCCTTTTACACACACGCTTCTGACTAAAAAACTTAAATGACACGAAGGGGACCTATGTGAATAAGTTTGTCTTCTTTGTGCTTGGTAAGAAGGGACCGGGGCAGCCAGAGACTCACTTTCTCACCCTGACTTGGGCGTTCTCTGTGCCTCAGTCTCTCCATCACGTACACACATGCATACACATGTCCTACCCAAAGATGGCCATGGCACCCTCCCACTGGTCCCACTGGTTGGGAGGTCCTGTGGAATTTATTCTGGTCTCTAGGATGTATCAAAGAGGATTCCAAACCAGGTGAAAATTGCCCTGCTTTCTATTATTCCTGTCTACTCACATTAGGGAAATCAATAGGTTCTAGAAATTAAATATGTCCCTTAGTAACCTAAAGCATATTACATTTTGGAAACTGTATTTTGATGGTTTCCTGAGTGCCTGTCCCATATAGGGCTTCTCTCCCCCAAATCTCATAATCTCTTTCAGTGAAGAGAGGTGGACACACTCTGGGAGTGGTTTCCTGTCCCCTGGACTGAGTTCTGTCCCTATTGTATCTTCACTTCTCCATCCATACAGGGAGTTCGAGGGCACATGTTTTGTTTTTGTTTTTTGTTTTTTTTAACATGGAGCAATAGAAGTATAAAATATTTACTTTTTTCAGAACTTAATGTGTTCCATAAAATCTGTTGTCACCCCCAATGCTTCCCCCCACTAT
Organism: Xerus rutilus; assembly: GCA_028644305.1. Taxonomy (NCBI): domain Eukaryota; kingdom Metazoa; phylum Chordata; class Mammalia; order Rodentia; family Sciuridae; genus Xerus; species Xerus rutilus. The sequence continues at coordinate 47,984,923 of CM053402.1, forward strand.
CTAAATTCTTTGGTTTTTACTTGTTTGTGTTTTGGATTATTTTTTACCTTGTATCCCAAGGACTAAAGAATTAGCATAGGTACATTCTGATGTTAAGTAAAATAGTAAATTGCCGACATGGTGGTGCACACCTGTAATCCCAGCAGCTCAGGAGACTGAGGCAGGAGGGTAGAGAGTTCAAAGCCAACCTCAGCAAAAGTGAGACACTAAGCAACTCAGTGAGACCCTGTCTGTAAATAAAATACAAAATAGGACTGGGGATGTGGCTCAGTGGTTGAGTGCCCCTGAGTTCAATCCTGGTACATCCCCCGCCCCTGCCACCAAAAAAAAATTAGTAAATCATAGTAAGTGGTAGTGGTCATGATTTTCTCTGTTACTTTGTTACAGACTCTATGAAGAGCTGGGGCATGATCCCCAGTGGCTCAGGAGGCTGAGGCAGGAAGATACCAAGTTCAAAGCCAGCCTCAGCTACTTAGCAAAGCCCTCAACAACTTAGTAAGAACCTGTCTCAAAATAAAAAATAAAAAGGGCTGGGGATATGGCCCAGCCCTTTTGGATAAGTCTCTCTGGGTTCAATCCCCGGGACCAAAAACAAAACAAAAATAACCACGATGACAAATGTTTGACAGGGAGAAAAGTGGTGTCTGGTGTTAATGCGCCCCTCCCTTTGCAGTGTTGACCTCAAACCTCCTTTTCCTTTCAAATTGTGTGGGGAGGACAAATCAGCAGGAATCAGGGACCAAGAAGTAGGATCTACTCAATGACAACCAGATTGGCCGTTTGAATGCTACATGTCACTGGCCTACCATACCACACATGGCTATGGGTTCCTGCAGAGATGGGCTGTTTCTACCCCTCTCCCAAAGGATTGCTTCTTGTTTGACTGTGTAGTCTCAAGATCTCCTTCCCAATTCTTAAGTAAGGGTAGGAGCCCAGGGGTTATTGGAAATACTTCCCTCTTGTTGATTCAGCCTTGATGTCTTTTTTTCTTTTCTTTTTATATGGTGCTGGGGATGGAAACCAGAGTCTCACACATCCTAGGCAAGTACTGTACCACTGAGCCACACTTCCAGCCCACGCCTTGGTGTTTTTCTGACATCCTAGGTAAAGCCCACCGTGCATAAAGTGGATATCAGAGTTAAGACTGTGAGGAGACAAAATAAGGAGAATAATTTTACCCAAGATAATGAAATATCACATGTCTGCATTTTTCTATTAAGTGCATCCTTAGAAAATTAAATGTAACAAAAACACAGGGCATTTTTGGAAATTGTATGCTCTCTAGTAACTTTGAATTTTTATATGAGAACTGTTTTGCAAATTATATAAAATATTATAAAGATAGAAAAAAAAGAAAATTACCCTTATCCCCCTTCCCAATTTCTTTCCTCTCCCCCTCAACACTAACCACTGTTCATAGCTCAGGGTGATTTGCACATAAGCTTGTACCATACAAATTGTTCTTCAACTTACTTTGTTTGCTGGGGGATCATTTTATATCAGTACATAAGGACCAAGCAGATTCTTTCATTAAATTTAAATGTACAGGGCTGGGATTTTAACTCAGTGGTAGAGCACTTGCCTTGCATGTGTGAGGCACTGGGTTTGATCCTCAGCACTATATAAAAATAAATAAAGATATTGTGTCCATCTACAACTTAAAAAAATTTTTAAAAATTAAATGTACATTTTTTTGGACTAGTAATGTGTGTGCATTGTAAAAGCCAGATGACCAAAAGGAGGCGAATTAAAACTGCTGGGCAAGGCTTTATTGGAAATACACGCTCTCGGGCTGAACTCTCCCGTTCATCAGAGTGTTACGGGAGAATCGTGCATGTGTTGCAGGCTACAGAAACTTTTAAAAGGCCCAGTCAGGAAGGGGAGGGCTTAGGGCAGGAAGAGAAGGTCAGAGTCCTTCCTGGATGAATCAGGAAAAGCCCGCTGATTGACAGGAGGTGCCTCTATTGTTGATGCCAGCGTCTGACTGTTCCATGGCTGCCCTGGCCACCCCTACAGGCTGAACCGACCTAACATCCCAGCCTTTTTGATGACATAGGACAGCAGATTCAGTCGGCTGCTTCTTGCAGGATTCAGGGTGCCGGAGAGGGGGAGATGGCTCAGGTGTTGGTCAGGCAGGAAGGCAGATGCAGGGGTGTGGGAGCATCTGGTTGTCAGTCATGTTGCTTGAATGTAGAAGCACTGCCTGTGGGTAGGAACAGAGGTTTCGGAAAGATTATTGAGTAGCAGAAAAAGGGGGTTGCTGAGAAATTTTGAGTTTGGTGGGAGTCCAGTGCTGGTCGGTTCTGTAATGAAATTTGTTCAAGTTTCTAAGTAGTGGTTACTGCATAATCAAGTCCTCCTGCCCCAGCCCAGAGGCAGTGAATGGGGGCCAAGAAGAGCCCTTTTTGCCCTAGAAAGGGAGGTGGTAACAAGTCATGGTAATTCAGCCTCGCTGTACAGTTAATTGAGGAACATCAATAGGAATTACACTTATGATTCAAATCTACACAGAGGAAACAGTCTGAAATGTAGCAAGTATAAGGGTTGAGAATTTGTCCCCATAACAAGGTGGGAGACGACAAGGAATGTAAACATAGTATTTGGTTTTTAATGTCACAGATGTCTATCTTTAAGCTATTTTTAAATGCCCAGGAATGGCTGGGTTCTTGGTTTTGCTGTTTTGCTAGGTGTTTAAGATGAAGCAAGTCAAATTGACTTTTGTTCTTACCTATTGTTAAGAGTCACTTTTTGGTCTCCTGGGAGGCATCCTTGAGGAACTTGAGAGCAGCTTATTAGCTCTGCTAGTGCCATCTGTGTTAGGATAGGTCGAGGTCTGGCGCTGACCATGTGGCTTCCCAGGGAAGCATGAGAGATGGTTCCCTCTCTCTCCGACCTTCCTCTCCATCGTATGGCATTTGATCAGATCTTTAATTCTCTAATGGTCTCAGTAATCTCCCTGATCAGGAGGACCTGTGGCCTAGAGGTATAGAGTGCTTTAGAGAAGTTCCCTCATTCCTTGGGTTCAGGCTGACTCAGAGGGCAAGAGCCAAATACTGATTTTCTTGGCTCTTTAATTTAATTTTAGTTTTTAAGTCTTCATCTTAAACACTCAGCAAGCCAATCTCACCAGTCTTGAAGTAAGGGTACTGGGCTTTACCTTTAAGGTCTATCTGTCCTGTAGGTGATGGCTTATTTATTTTAAATTAAATTGGGTTGTCTGTTCTTGAAGTAGTACCTCTGTAAAACATTAACAGGCAATAGTCATCGAGTTTAAGGAAAATACAAAATAAAATCAACAACAGTAAAAACATATTTAGTTTGCATAATAGCTTTCTCAAATTTCAGGTGAGTTACACATTATATGCCTGTTTGAGATCCTAATGATCTTTACAACAAAATCAATCCTTTGAACATATCTTTAAATGAACTGGAGTCTTGCCTACTTTGAAGCCATTGTAGTAAGCTGGGAGACAGAACTATCTCAGAGAAGACAGGGCTCCTTGCAAAATCTTAGCAGAATATTAAATAGATTAGGTCCTCATTTGTTTAAAAGATCACTCTGATGTAAAAATAACCTAAAGCCTTATCTTATTGATGATAGGTTCAGTTATAAAACATTAAATGATATAAATCAATACTATACAAGTTCAGTTTGGAGAACATCAGCTTGATATAATGCTCTTTAAAACCTTCTACTTTAAAGCTTGTACATTTGAAAGATATGAACACATTTAATATAAAAATAGAACTAGTGGTACCATAATTACATTGATGTTATTACATTAAGTTTAGTTCTCAAAGAAAAATTTAGACTCTAACTTTTTAGTTAATCACAGTTGTAAACCTTTTGATCAGAAATATTCTCTTTCCTTCCAATAAATACCATATTTAGAATCTTTGATTTCTTCTGTTCATATCCCAAAGCAATCCCTGTAATTTTTTGAACTTTTGCAACAGTAGAAACCTTTAAAGCTTCATATAGGAATCTATAAACATTTGTGTTTACTCAATTTAAATTGAACCTTTTAAATTACATGAATTAAAAATATTTGGATCCATGTTTTTTGGTTTTAATTCATGAGTGCTCATTATCTGTGCCAATTTTGATACCATGTACATGGTACACACACACAGAGAGATGTACAACATAACAATAATAAAAGCCTGCAGGCAATGTTAGATGTTTTAAAAAAACTCCATTGTTGAATTAAAATAGGACTGATCAGAAAACATTATCCTAGATGTGAAGGATTAAGGCCATGAGCTCAAAAAACATAGAACTTAAGAAAAGCAAGAGTCTTAGAAAAAATGATGCGGCTGGTAAAATAAGAAATGCAGGGTGGTTGGCTTGGTAGCTCACAGACGCTGATCTGACCATCTGAGCTCCAGTGAGAGGTGCAGGGACCCCCGGGTGAGCGGGCTCCACCCAACACCTCGTCTCTGCCTTTGGGCACTAGGGCTGTGGCGGCGCCACCTCCTGGGAAGATGGTGCTGCACTCCACTGGAGCCGAGAGCGAGAAGAGGTGGGATCTGGGTAGGGAGCGGGACATAATGGCGGCCGCACGTGTAGATCTGAGAATGAGGAAGAAGATACAGAAGAGCAAATGGGAAAGGGTCTTGGGATTTTCCCTAGGGAGAACTTGAGAGGACAGAACAGATGGGAAAGAAGGGAGGGGCGAGAGCGTACTTTCCAACAAATCCTTACCGTAAGGAGTTTCTGCCCATTTCCCTATCCAGTGACAAAAATTAGCCAAATCAGTGAGGATTTGAAAATCAAAAGTTCCCCCTGGAGGCCATTTTGATCTGTTATCTAGGCCATACCGAGGCCATACTACAGTGGAAAAGAGGACCAGACGCTTACGGTGTAGGTTTTCAACAAATCCTAGCTTCTCAAAATTGCGATACAGACAGCCCAAAGGAGTTTTGGGGTCTAGAGAAGAGTTGGTGTTTCCCATGACCTCTCAGTGCCCACGGGAAGTGGGCGGGAACAGAAAAAGGCGTCCCTAAATCCGTTCGCATCCACTGGAGAACGGAGGGCCAGGCGGGGAATTCAGGCATCCCTGGAAACTCCCCGGGGCCCAGACGGAGTAGAGTGGCTCACACGAGGATTGGGAACATCTCCTCAATCCAAGCAGCCCTGGACAGAAACCTATTGCACACGTGTGACTTAACGGATAGGCCTCTGGAACGGACCCACGGGAGGGAGGCTGAAAGGCCAGGGGAGACGGGGCAGGGGCGGGCCTACCTCACTTTTGTCAATCTGAATGGGGGGTGGAGAATGGAGAGAGTGGCTCAGGAGTTCTCCCAGTCCGGAGGGCTTGCCTCGACCCTGGTACAGGGGGAGGTTCAAAAACCCTCCTGGGTTTTGGCACCATTTGTAAAAGCCAGAGGACCAAAAGGAGGCAAATTAAAACTGCTGGGAAAGGCTTTATTGGAAATACACGCTCTCAGGCTAAACTCTCCCGTCCATTAGAGTGTGTCTGGGAGAATGGCGCAAGTGCTCCGGCGTACAGACAATTTTAAAAGGCCCGGTCAGGAAGGGGAGGGCTTAGGGCAGGAAGGGAAGGCCAGAATCCTTCCTGGATAAGTCAGGAAAAACCCGCTGATTGACAGGAGGTGCCTCTACTGCTGATGTCAGCATCTGACTGTTCCATGGCTGCCCTGGCCACCCCTAACTGGACAGGCTGAACCGACCTAACATGCATGGTTCAGAATGACACAGAAAATTGATCCACTCCCTGTTTGAAAGCACCTCTTCAGGTTGATGAGAGAAAACTGTAACCCTCTCCCTCCTAAGGCTTTAGCAGGTACAACTGCCGCCCAGCTCTTTGGCACTCTTAATCCCTCGGGGAAGGGGCGAATGGGTGCAGAGAACTTGCTTCCCTGTTCTCATGGCATCCTTGAGTGGGAAACCAAGGGACCCTCCTGCCCTGGCCCCAGCCCATCATCTTTAATTGAGTTTCCCACCACCTCACCCCACAAGTTTCTCTGGAGCTGCTGTGCCGGGAAGCAGGCCTGAGAACTTCCCAGGATGTAAAGGAGGTGCCAGGGGCTTCTTGATGTGTACAAAGTACATAATTCCTATTTCCTTCTGGCAAAGGGATTCATACCAGGAAGAGAAAGGGGCCAAGAAAGCTGGGGTTGGCCAGTGAGAAAACTCAGAGTCCAACTTCTTTTATCCATGCAAATGGCTTAGTCTCTGTGCATATCTATGCTGTTGTGCATGCCACATGGACACACAAAAGCACATGCGCACACACACAACACACCCTAAAAAGACAGGCAATCTGGCTGGACTCCCTCCTAGCATACCCTTAGCTGTGCGACTCTCTCCTCCTGGACCTCATTTTCTCTACCTGTAACCTGAGGGGTTGGAAAGCACATTTCCAAAGCCTCTGAGGCTTCTCAGTCCCAAAAGGATCCTGAGTTCTGACCTTAGGGACTCCGGGTTCCAGTTTTACCTAGAGAAGGCCTCCTTGGTTGATGGGAGGTCCCTTTCCTCAGAGGTGCAGGGGTGGAGCTAGGGTGGGGCCTGCTCTGCTGCAGAGATCTCAGGCCACCACATTAGGCCTGCTCTCCCACCTGGAGCTATATTTGGGCTTCCCTCTGGACTTCCTCCCCTCTGTAGTGGACAGCACAGACTTGCTTGGATCCTGACCAAGCCACAGCTTCCCTCTCCTCCCTCATCCCCCGCCTTGCCCACTACTCCCGAGGACCTGAGGAGTTGCTTCCTTTATGAAACATCAGAGCTCTGCCTGAAGTCTATTATAATGAAGCCATCCTTCTCAGACAGTGTGTGAACTTTGCCTTTCTGGACCTCAGTGTACTCGCCACGCATGTGAGTGGTTGGGGAGCCCATATAGCTCAGTGGTTAAGGACAGGCACTCTGGAATGAACTATGTGGTATTGAATTGTCTTCTCCTTTTTACTGTCTCTGTGACCTTGGGTAAGTTACTCAACATTTTTGCCACTCAAAAATAGAGTTTTTTGAGAGACTTCTGAAAAGTTTTGTGAGAAATAGAAAGTCTGGTGGTTCATCTTTAGAATATAGTATTTAGCCTCAATTTGATAGAATTGTAGCCATTTTAACTGTAGCCCACCCCTTTGTCAGCCCTCATTTTAAAATTAGCCAATCACAGAGATTGTACCTGAGTCCTCCAATCAAAGCAAAGGGCAGAGCTGTGTTTGATATAAAAGCAGGCTCTGGCAGAAGGAAAAGTTTGCCTTGTCCACCTACTTTCGGGCATGTGTTTGATTTCTTGGGAGTATCTCGGTATTCTTAACAGTTTCCTTATTCCATAGTACTGATTTTTGTAGCAGGGAATCTGGGAGGCACAAGCCCATTAACATAAACATGGAGATAAAAAGCCTCAGCAGCGATTGCTCATGGCTCAGTTTGCTCTGGTTGGACATTCTCTGGCAAGCTCCTGTTCAGGGTTAAGAGCCACTAAATCAAACCAATCATTCTATTTTATTTTATTTTTTTACCTTGTTATGTGTAGTGTAACAAAGTATTGGATAATTCCAACATCTGGATCATCTTGATTGAGATGATCTTCCAGCTCTAAATTTCTAGGGATCTCTCAAGAGGTATACATGTGTGGCAGCTATGTCTATAGCTGCTTTTCCCAGGACACACACTAAGAGGTTCAGAGGCCCTAGTCTGAGCCAGGACACAAGTGTACCTTCACATGAAACAAAGAGAAATAAACTGGCACATTTGTGGACACATTCTGGGGTAAAGCAAGCAGATGGCTTGCTTTACCCCAGAATGAGGCAAAAGGCACCCATTCCAGGAACAGCAGTGTCTTTTACTCCAAACTTACGGGTGAGATTGGGGTAAAAGAGGGATTTAGAAAGATGGGGGAAGAGGAGAGTCAATATTCCTCCGAGAAAGCCCTTTTCTCAGCAAGAGGCCCACCTCCCAGTGCTAAAGTGGGTGGTGAGTGTGACAACAGGGGAGGGGAATCTGAAGCCCCCACACCCCATCCCTGGCTGCTTCAGGCTGGCTGAGTACAGAGGCATCTTCTGTGTGTGACTGCAGGGACTGGAAACTTCTGTACAGCCTGAATTTAAGCAGATGGAGGGGGCTGTTGGCTTCCCTGCCCCAGGGGCTGTGGAGAGCACTTTACCTGGGAGGCAGGAGGGAGCTTAACTTGGATCCCCTGGGGAGATCTGAGGATGGTGGTGGACCATGGCCTTCAGGCCCCTACAGGAAGCACCAAGCTGCCTAGGACAAACAAGTCTAGGAGCCATTGTTTTTGGAGGAGCCTCCTTTTCAGGAAGGCTTCAAGGCCCCCACTCAGCTGGCCAAGGCCCTTTGGCTTTCTGCTCTGAGGGATCTCCTGGGGCCAGGCAGTTTCCTGGAGAATAGTCTAGAAAGCACCATCTCCATTCACATAACTTCCTCTCATAAACCTACAGTCCCCTAAAAATAGACATTGCATCCCCTTCGCAGGTGAGGAAATGAAGCTTAGAGATGTGTGAGGTGGCCAGAGTTGCACAGTGGTGGCAGTTTCTGCTCCTGCCAGGCCTCCCTTCCATCAGAGGGCTAGTCTGAGAGAGCACCTCTATGGGTCAGGGAAGCAGAGGGAATGTGAGGCCACAGGGATGGATCCTCCTGCACCTGGAGGGGTCACAGAAGTGGAGGTAGGAGGGACAACAACTGTTTACAGCCCCAACCCCGAGACCCTCAGTGCACAGCTTGATTTTGGTCCTGTGACTAAGGCCCATCCAGCCTTCTAGAAAGCAGAAACCTGGCAATGGGAGACTTCCCCATGTGCCCAAGTCAGAGGATAAATGCCGATGGTAGGGATGGCAAGGCTAGAAGGTAGTGGCCCTGGGACAGGAATAGCTACATGGAGCAGTGTGAGGTCTTCAAGGTTATTGACAGGTTCTCCTTAGTCCATGGTGAAGTAGCTTGGAGAAGAAGATAGGGAGGCTAAGCAACACAACCCGCCTTCACCCGCCAACAGCAAGACACAACTGGCAGTCTCATCACAAACCCCCAGGCCTCTGACCCTTTTCTTCAGTACTTAATGACTCAGATTGACGAGAGTCATGGACTGGATGAAACATTCTGGCTCAGACTCCCTTGAGTTTGTGATGTCTTGATTCATAGATTGGTCATAGATCATGGTGATTATTCAGAGTGGGCATCAGATGTACAGGTACCCATCTATAGGTTAGCCAATGATTTATGTTGAAGTCTGGCCTAAGGAATCTATCTTCCTAGGGGGGTTATAATAACCAAAGTCGTGGTTTTCTGCTGTCATCATCCATCAGAATTATCTAGGGAATTTTTAAATGGACACCCAGCCTGCATTTCCCAGAAATGCTCATTAGTTTGGATTGGGGTGCAGACACTGGCATTTTACAAATGATTCTTAAATAATCTCAATGTGTACTCATGGTTAGGAGCCACTAAATCAAACCAATCATTCTATTTTTTTTATCCTTGTTATGTGTAGTGTAATAAAGTATTTGATAATTCCAACATCTGGATCATCTTGGTTTTGGCCTTTGTTGATAATCATTTCCTTTGAAAATGTGCCACATTTCATTTGTATGTTGAATAATTTTGAATTGTATTCTGGATGTTACAGTTTTGGATGTGAGGTATCCTCAAAAGCTCTTGTATGAAGCTGGGCACGGTGGTGTATGCCTATAATCCCAGCACTTTGGGAGGCTGAGACAGGAGAATCGTGAGTTCAAAGCCAACCTCGGCAATGGTGAGGCACTAAGCAACTCAGTGAGACCCTGTCTCCACATAAAACACAAAACAGGGCTGGGGATGTGGCTCACTGGTCAAGTACCCCTGAGTTCATTCAATCCTTGGTACCAAAAAAAAAAAAAGCTCTTGTATGAGATAATTCAAGAAGGTTTAGAAGAGAAATAATTAGGTGATAAATGCCTTAACCCAATCAGTGAATTAATATTCCAGATGGGATTAACTGAGTAGTAACTGAAGGCCAATAGGATGTGGCTGGAGGAGGTGGGTCATTGGAGGTGTGCCTTTGGGGTATATAATGTATATCTGGCAAGTGGAGTCTCTCTCTGCTTTCTGATCATCATGTGAGCTGCTTCCTTCAACTTATACCCTTCTTCCATGATGTTCAGCCTCACCTTAAGCCCTGAGGAATGGAGTCAGCCTCCTATGGACTGAGACCTCTGAAACTGTGAACCCTTAAATAAACTTTTCCTCCTCTGCAGTTGTTCTGGTCAGTCCTTTAGTCACAGTAGTGAAAAAGCTGACAAAAACACTGGACATGGTGAATATTATATCCTGGAGAATCTGAATTCTGTTATATTCCTGTGAAGAACATTTTTGTTTAAGCAAGCAGTTACCTTTGTTAGACTCAAATTACAAATTCTACATTTTGTCCAGGCAGTTCAAATCTCAGTTCAGTTCATTTAATCTTAGCTGCCAGATGCTTTGAGTCTGAATCAAAATATGTATGCATGGTCCAGCAGTCAGCTAAAGACTTGGGCAGGGTTTACTCACAGAATTAGGGGCTCTATTCCTTTGGTTCTGTCTGCCTCAGGATCCTACCCTCACTCCTTTGCCACCTCACTATCCAGTGGTCTTAGCTGACCCAGATTTTATTCCTATTTTCTAGGTCAGAAAGATGGTGGACTTTCTGTAGGAATTTTTTCTGCTTATATTCTACCATGACTTAAAATGAATGTTTATTCTGCAGCCATTGGGTGAAGTGTTCTCTAAGTATTAGACAGGTCAAATGGGTTAACAGTGTTTTCTATATATCCTTGTTAATTTTCTGTCTGGTTGTTCTACCAATTATTGAAAGTGAGGTTTTGAAATCTCCAACTACTTTTGTAAGATTGCCTACTTTTTTCTCTCAATTTTGTCCACTTTTGCTTCATGTATTTCAGAGCTTTGTTGTTGCATGTGTATACCTTTATATTAATTGTGTCCCTGATTTATTCATCCTAATACCATTTGAAATGCCCCTCTTTGTCTCTGATAATATTTCTTGTCTTAAAAGTTTATTTTATTTGATACTAAAATAACCACTCTCATTGTTACTGTTGGCATGGTATGTTTCTCATCTTTTACTTTTCAATCTTTTTGTGCCTTTGAATCTAACAGATGTCTTTTGTATATAGCATATAGTTGGGTTTTGATCTAAAGCATGTATCATGTATATAGCATATAGTTGGGTTTTGCTTTTGTATCCAGTCGGAGGATCTCTGCTTATAAAGTGTTTAATCCATTTACATTTAATGGAATTAGTATATAGTCAGATTTACATCTGTTATTTTGCTATTTGTTTTCTATCTGTCTCTGTCTCATATCTTTTTTGTTATTCTGTTCCTCTTTTACTGCCTTCTTTTTGATAAGTAATAATTTAGTGTATCATTTTATTCCTTTATTGATTTTAACTTTTCACATACATAATTTTGTCTTGATTTTTATAGAGAGGATTTTTCTACATGCTCACCCCACCATGCCCAAAGGATAATTTATTTTTTTATTGTTTATTCCTATTTACCTGGGATAAATCTTATTTGGTTTTGATACATTTATCGTGCTTATGTACAGTTATATGTCAACTTTTTTCCCATATTTTTTATTCGTGCATTATAGTTGTACACAATGATGGGATTTGTTGTTTCATAGTCAAATATGCACACAATACAACAATATAGTTTGGCCAGTATCATTTCCCACCAACATGTGGACTTTTTTAAAGAACTTTTTTGTTTTTTTATTTGTTCTTTTTAGTTATTAAGGACTTTTGAATCTAAGTTTATGAGGGAACTTGATAAATAATGTAGAAACACACTTATTGTGTTTTAATATGAAGGTTGTACTAGATTCAAAAAAGAGCTGGAAAGCATTCCATCATTTTCTATTCTCTGAAAGATGTTATATAAGATTGGAGTTGTTTTTTCCCTAAATGTTTGGAAGAATTCACTGGTAAATTCATTTGATCTATGAATATCTTTGTGAAGTGTTTTTTCTTTAATTAAAAAAAAATAATGGCTTGACTTCTGGTTTCCAGTCCTGCTTGCGATAGGTGGATAGTCAGCCATGAGCAGGTAAGTAGAGGAGGACAATGAAGGGCAGTGACTTACAGGGAGGATATCAGACATACACATCAAAGAGAGCCCATAAGTCACAGGACTGACTGGGCATAACAAAAAACTTTATCAAAGCAGACATGCATCCAGAAAACAGGAACTGGTATGCCAAATCTCTCCCAACCACAGTGACTTACAGCCACTTAAGGAAACCATCATTTCAAGACCATGTTGCAACTGTCTCTTGTGACCAGGCCATCACTAAACCCATGTCATAGCCACCCCTTGTGACCAGGTCATCATGACCCTCACAAAGAAAACTTGCTGAGGGCTCTACCAAGGGTAATAGACCACTTACAGGGGTATGAGAAACTAAGGCAAAAACAAAGGGACTCAAACCCAGACCTAAACAGGGACTTAACCTAGACTCTAAGAGCTCTGCCATTCTTTCCAGAGATGGTCCACTCAGTGCCTATGCTGTATGTCCTTGTCTTCACCGTCTCTAAAAAAACTCCTGCCTCTTAGGCTTTGCAGCTTGCTTGAAATCCTTCCTGTGGGATCTCATGTACTGGTTGCTGCAGACCACTGGGGTCACTTCAGCTCAGTGAGAGCAGCTTTAGAGAAATTGTGAGGAGCTTGGTAGCTGTCATTCACATCTTAACATTGTGAAAAAAAAAAAAAGCTGAACAACTGAAAGTTGACAACTCTTCATTTTGGGGAGGGGGGTGGTACTAGGGATTGAACTCAGGGCACTTGACCACTGAGCCACATCCCCAGCTCTCTTTTGTATTATTTAGAGGGTCTCACTGAGTTGCTTAACGCCACATGCTTATATTATCGCTGTAAAGCCAGAGGACCAAAAGGAGACGAATTAAAACCGCTGGGCAAGGCTTTATTGGAAATACACGCTCTCGGGCTAAACTCTCCCGACCATCAGAGGGTGTAAGGGAGAATGGCGCGTGTGTTCCCGCATACAGACAGTTTTAAAAGGCCCGGTCAGGAAGGGGAGGGCTTAGAGGGCAGGAAGAGAAGGCCAGAATCCTTCCTGGATAAGTCAGGAAAAACTCACTGATTGATAGGAGGCACCTCTACTGGTGACGTCTGCATCTGGCTGGCTGCTCCCTTCTGCAGCTGCCCTGACCGGTCCCCCTAATTGGACATCCTGGACCCTGAACCGACCTAACAATCGCATGTGTTTTTGCATGTTGTCTCCATTTTCCATTAAAGCCCTTAGCATATTAATTTCATTGTTTTAAGTTTTAATTTAATTTCATTGTTTTAACTCTTCTTAAATTCAACAGAAAACTGAGGTCACAGGACAAACCTTTGCTTCAAAAATCAGATACATACAAAGAATGAAAACTTACTGGAGTAAAAGGCCAAGAAAAGAAACTCCCACAGGAACCAAGGCCAGGGTAAGAAAGTTTGAACTGTGAACTGTAAACTGCTGGAAGCTCCATATGGACAATCTTGAGAGTTAATGACTCCAAGGGGATCCAGTCATTGAGGATCCCACACGTGTGTGTTTTACCACTAGGAGCCCTACCAGGTTCTTATAGTGAAGAACTGAAAAGTTCCCTCATGCTTCCGACATAAGGAAGGGGAAGTAGCCATTTTGAAATATGCTGAGAGCATTCTCTACCTCTTCACAAAGCCTGCCCCTGTGAGAAACTTCTACCAGAGCCTAACTGACCTGGGGAAGGGAAATATTCAAATCCAATCCACTCTAGCCTTTCTGTAGGGCAATATCAACACTACCTTCCCTAACCATCCTGTTGGTCCTAAGGGGTGTAAACAGAAGCAGCAGAGATATAGACCAGCTAAAAATGGAAACTTAATTACAGGACTATTGAACACGTCATCCGCACTTACCACCACATGAGTAGTGCTCTTGCACATCAGGGGCAACAAAACAAAGCATACAGAAAAAATGTTAACCTCTGAAACCCACGGACACAGCAAATAGCAAACACAGCCTAACTCCTAGGCAGATTAACATAAAAAACAGATTAACCTATTTACTTCAGTTCCTTTTAACCAGTACACCTTGTTAGTTTTCAACAACAACAACAACAACAATCACAAGGCATACTCAAAGACAAAAAACAATGCAAAACAAAACCAAAAAGTTTGAAGGGACAAAACGAATATCAGAATCAGACTCAGAAACGGCAGGGTTCTTGAAATTATCTGACTGGGAACTTAAAACAATGAAATCAATATGCTAAGGGCTTTAATGGAAAATATGGACAACATGCAAAAACACATGTGATAACAGAGATAGAAACTCCAAGAAAGAATCCACAGAAAATGCTAGCAATCAAAAACATGGTAACAGAAATGAAGAATGCCTTTGAAGGGCTAATCAGTCTGTACATCACCAAGTAAAGAATCAGTGACCTTGAAGAAATGTCAATAGAAACTTCCCAAACTGAAATGAAAAATGAAAAACAGAATGAAACAGAGCTGAGACAGACTGCTTCTCTCCCTACCCCGCTCCCCCATGAAAAGGGCAAATGCAATCCCTAGACCTAACTCATAGCCTGTCAGCCATTAAAATTATGTTAAGAGCTGTTTTCCTACTTTGCAACCCTTAACTCATAGCCTGTTACCCATTAAAAAGTATGATACAGTTTCTTGACCATGCCCTCACTCTCTCAAACAGTCTTAGCAACCTCAAAAACCAGGTGCAGCTCTAAAATCAGGATGCCTTTGCCTTAACATCATCACTGAGGATAAACTTAGAGACAATGAAACGCTTGGGGAATTGCCAAAAAAAAAAGCTAAATAAAAACTTCCTGGGCCCTAAACCTGTTCCTCGCATGATTTGTGTTTTTTCCTGCTCCTGCCCCCACTTACGTGTTCTCTTAGCAGCTACAGCAACTCATCCTTATCACAGGACAAAGATGCTTACCCAGATGTGGTATCCATAGAAGAGATGTAACATTAGGTTCCAGACCCACTAACTGAAGGTCCCTCCCTCAGCATGGAAGTGCTCACACTTCAACACAAATCCAAAACACCTTTGAATTGTACCTAAAGCCAGTTAAAATTCCTAAACTCTAGCCTACCCCTATACCCTGACACAGGAATAAAAACTAGGTCTCTTCATTGTTCGTGGAGCCAGCCTTATCTCTCTCTCAGTGCTCTCTCCCCTCTCCTTGAGGTAAACTTCTCCCATTAAAGCTTTGTCCGTGTGTTGCTATCCCTTGGCCTGGTTTTCATTTCCATCATCACCAGGCAGAAGTTCCCAGCTCCTGCATCAGAATGTCCAAGAACTGTGAGATAATTACCCGAAGTACTTATATACACAAAATGGGAATACTAGGAGAAGAAACAGAAGAGATATTTGAAACTGTAACAACTAAGAATTCCCCAAAATTATCCACAGACACCAAACCATTGAACCAGACACCTTGGAGAACACCAAGTGGGATAAAAAACAAAACAAAACAAAACAAAACAGAGAAACAATAGCTGGGTAATGGTGATGTTTTCCTAAAGTTCCAAATACTCAGAAAGCTGAGAGGGAGGAGGAGCCTTTGAGCCCAGGAGTTCAAAGCCAGCCTGGGCAATAGTGAGAACCCATCTCATGGAGGGGAAAAAAAAATTCTACCTAGGCCTATCATATTCTAACTGCAGAAAATTAAAGACAAAGAGAAAAACCTGAAAGAAAGCAGGGGGGAAAATATCTTGTTTATAGAGATGAAAGGATAAGAACTACTCAGAATTTTCATTTCCTCTGTCAGATTAGAAAATTGTATTTTGATCCCTTTCTCCATTTTGTACAACTTGTACACTTAATTGTGTAGTTATTTGTTAAATTCTCTCTCTCTCTTTTTTTCCCCTAGTGCTGAGGACTGAATTTAGGCCCTTGATCATGTTCAGTAAGTTTACTGAGCTGCAGTACACTCTGAACTTTTTCTTTTCCTCTTTTTAATGTCTGTAAGATCTGTAGAGATGCCCTCTTTTTTAGTCATCATATTGGTAATCTTTTCTCTTTCTCTCTCTCTCTCACCAGTCTTTCTGGGGTTTTATCAATTAGTATGTTAATTTCCTAATTCAATTATTTCTGCTCTTATACTTCTTTTCAGTTTCTTTAATATTGATCCACTTTCTGGGTATGGTGGTGCATGCCTGTAATCCCAGCAGCTCAGGAGGCTGAGGCAGGAGGATCACGAGTTCAAAGCCAGCCTCAGCAATAGCGAGGTGCTAAGCAACTCAGTGGGACACTGTCTCTAATTTAAAAAAAAGAAAAAATTGATCCACTGTTTTTTTCCTAATTTTCTGAGATGTAAACAATAGACTTTTAGCCTTTGCTATTCTATATCATCATGACAATAACTTTCCTCCTAAGCATTGCTTGAGCATTTTATTAATTTCAATATTATATCTTCATTATTAACCTGTTCAAAATATTTTCTAGTTTTCATTTTTCTTGTTTGACTCATAAATTATTTAGAAACATAGTGCTAAGGTAGATAGGATTTTCTTTTAATAATTTTATTATTGGTAGTTTAATTTCATTGTAGTCATAATGTAATCTGTTTGATTTTCAATCATTTGAAATTTGATATTCTGCTTGTACTTGAAAACAATGTGACTTCTGTTGTTGGGCACAGAGTTCTATCTATTTCAATGTGGTCAGATTTGTTGTGTTGTCCAGATCTTCTGTATCTCTACTAATATTATTGTCTATTTATTTTATCAGCTATTTAAAAGTAGGGTAAAGTTCTTCACAATGGTTGTGAAGACTTTAAATAGTCAATTTTTGCCTTATATAGTTTAAAGTTATGTTATTATATGTGTACAGATTTATAATAATTCTGATATTTTTTGTTAGACTGACTTGATTTTTCTTTTCTTTTTTTGGTATCGGGGATCGAAGCAATGAGCCACATTCCCAGCCCATTTTTTTCCACTTTTTATTTAGGACAGGGTCTTGCTAAGTTGCTCAGGGCCTCGCTAAGTTGCTGAGGCTGACTTTGAACTTGTGATCCTCCTGCCTCAGGCTCCTGAGCTGCTCAGACTATAGGCGTGCACCACCACATCCAGCTGACTTCTTGACCTTTATGCAGTGCCCCTCTTTACCTTTTTAAGTGCTTCTTGCCTTAGGTCTTTGTCTGAGTAACAAGACTAACTTTATTGGTCAGGTTTGCAAGGTGTTATCCAGTCCATTCTTTTTGCTTTCAACCTTTCTGTGATCTTAGATTTAAAGGGTACCTCTTGAGAGCAGTGTATAATTTAAAAAGCAACTTAAAGACACTTCTGGGTATAGAATGCTAGGTTGGCAGTCATTTACAGCACTTTAGATGTTCTTTCATTGTCTTCTGGCTTTCATTGTTTCTGTTGAGAAAGGAACCCTTAGATTAATTGTTGATACTTTATTTCTCTCTGGAAGTCTTTTAAGATTTTCTCATTACTTCTTTCCCCATTAGTTTGAAAATGAGGAGCCTATGTGTGTCTGTGTTTCAAAAACTGAACTGAACTATAGATTTTATTGGGATTTTATGATTTTCCCGCTAATATCCTCTGTCTCAAGATCCAATCCAGGGTTCGATACTGCATGGGTTCAGTTTATGTAGTTTCCTTGGATTTATGATTTTCTCAGCCTTTATTTTTCATGACCTTGACAGTCTAGGGAAATACTGGCCACATTACCCTGTCGAATATCCCACTATCAAGGTTTGTCTGATGTTTTTCTCTTGACTAGACTGAGGTTATACAGCTTTGGAAAGAATATCAGAGGTGAAGCGCCCTTCTTGTGATTTTGTTTTGTCTTGTGTGAGATTCAGTGAATTTATCAAATCTATGGGTTGATAAGCTTCATCAATTTTGGTCTCTTGAATAATGGCAAAAGAGATGCTGTTCCAATTGAAGGCCCCAGACTTTGGAGCATCACGTGTCTCTGCCTGCCCCTCTTGATCTAGCATGCTGATCCAAGGTGCCTGAGAGAACAGCAGACAAATTTGTACCTCAGCTGCAGCCTGGAACCAAGTCACCCTAAACCCAAATAGATTAATGGGCAAGAATAAATGCTCACAGTTTTAATCCACTGATTTTGAGATGTGCTTCATTACTGTAATAGCCAACTGATGCAGACTAGAAGCATCTTACACATCCTTCTCCCTCCATCCCAAGTAGTTGACGCTGGTGTTTACCTACCTTTCCCAAGTCACAGATGTTCTCCACTATCCCAACACCTCCTCTTCTTTCCCTCCCTGTGATCCAAGTCTAAAAGCAGACCCAGACCTGGAGGGCCGCTGTTGAGCTCTCTTCTTTCTCTCAGTTAGTTGCATAGTGGGTCCATGGGTACCATCTATCAGCAAGCATCACCTTAGGTCCACTCCCTCTCCTCCCTTGGGATACAGGGAGCAGCTGGATATATGGGCTTATATTTCCCAAGTGAAGTGGCACAGGAACTGTTGAGCCCTTAGGTATAGCATTTTTGATTGCTTGTTTTGTGCAGTTATTTTGTTTTGTTTTGTGTGTCAGGGTGTTTGATGAGGCTTAAATAGAACAGTGCCAGGGAAATTGTAGCACAAATGTATTTTTTTTACAGAGTGGAAAATTACAAAAAGATAATCAAAACAATTCTCCAAGAATCTTACTTCTGTGTATGAAATGATTTATGTAAACTAAGTAACAGTTAACTGTCATGTAGCAAAATAATGGTAGATCATTAAATATGAAAAAAATTTGTTTTATTTAACAATAATATTAAACACCCTACACGACTTCTTGTATGCTATTTTGCTGCTCATTTCCTATGCATGAGTCCCATGACCCCTGGGTCAGGCTGTAAGCTCATGACGCCAGTCCCTCCATCTTCTACTCCTCTGGGATCTTGCCCACATTTCTAGTGAACTTGTGGGAATGGAAGATTCTGCACACAATGTGTACCAGTCCATGGAGCAAGATGGGACTGGGGGGTACTGGGATAACCTGATAGAGAAGGGGGTGGCGGGTACAGCACCTGAACAGCTCTCCCTTGAAGCTGACAAAGGCAATTCCTTCTTTAGAAGGTACAATAGATCACTCCTGACTCCTTCTCTGGGTTCTGCCTCATCTTGAACCAGAATAGAGTGAATGAGGAGCATCACAGAGGCAGTGTGAGCATGCCAGTGGCCCAGGACAGGGGAGTCGGCATTGAGAGGGTAAGGTGCCAATCTTTGCTGAGCACCTACCACAGCGAGGCACTGGGCTAGATGCTTTGTGGACACTTCTTTTTTTTCAAACCCCCAACCCTTTAAGGAGGCTTTATTTCCCTCTCATTTAGTGCTGAGGAAATGGAAACTCAAAGAAATTCATTAGCTTCCTTTGGTCACTTAGCTAATTGAACCAGTACTCAATTTAAGTTATCCTGTGTCCCCAGGATCTCAGATCCAGAAAGGGGCTCAAGAGAGCATCTGTACAAGGTCCTGGCAGTAGACAGGTCAAATGTTAGTGCTGTTTTTCAAAGAACCTTGGGAACTTGAAGGAGAGAAAGTGTGTGTGAATATGCGCATGTTTCTGGGGTAGGAGGTGAGGAGATGGTATTGAAGGTCAAGCCAAGAAAAGTCTCACCTATGTTTCTCCCACCTGTGCCCCAGAGTAGAGAGGACTGGACTCCAGACACAGAACTCCCCAAGGCTTTGACAAAACAAGGGTGGGCCCAGCCAAGGGTTAGGAGGAGAGGCCTAAACAGAGCCTCCTCTGGAGTGCCAGAGTATCAGATTACCCTTTGGAGGTCCACTCACCCATCTCTCTCCCTCTGTTATGAGGAATCTGAGAAGCTAAGTGGCCAGGCTCCTTTCTGAGGCCCCAGAAACCTTCCACCACCACACCTTAGGCCCATTGTAGGGCCCACAAACGACCCAACACAGGGCCACTCAGTTCTCCACAGAAGCAACTGCTGGGAAAAGGGGTCCAGAAGAGGTTGCCCAGGGCTTTCTGTTCAGTCTGGTGCCAGGGTCATGCTAGGGCAGAGCTCCACTGAAAGTCATGATGGGCAGGCAGAGGAAGGAGCAGAGGTCAGGTGTGGCCTGAGTCAGCAGGTCAGGGGATTTCTGGGGTGGTAGGCCACTCTTCTCTGGCTTGTAGCACGGTGACACCTCACACCTGTGGGGCAGGGCAGGGGTAAGTGCAGGTTGAGATCCCTCCAGCTTTTTCCAGGCCCCCAGGTAGGAGAATGGAAACCAATCCCCTCTCTAGGATCCCATATTTCTACAATGGAGCTTCTTCCACCCTTTCCTACCTGACTACACTCCGCAGGATCTTTCTCTCATCCTGGTCCAGACAGACAGCAAAAGGGCAGCCATTGGAGCCAATGATCTGTACCTTGTCCACTTTAATATGCGATGTGCTAATCTGGAAGGGAGACAAGGGTCAGACCTCAGAGCCTTGGCCACACAATGCGCCCAGTCCTTGATGGTTCCGTCCCCCAGAATTGCCCATTAGGCCTGGGGGAGTAAGGGACAAGAGTTTGGTTGGCAGTTCTCCAGAGCCAGTGGTCAGGTCAGGGGAGGGGTTCTGAGGCTTCCATCAGTCCCTGCCTCCTCTCTGGCCTCTTCTCTTTCCTGAGTCTGGAAAAAGCGCCTCCTGGGGAGATGGCACTGCCTTCTATACTGTGAGAGCCCTAGGGTTCCCTAAACAGAGTATACACTCTGCTCTGGACTCAGGGATCTCCAGATCATACAACCTTTCCACATACACATCCTCTCAGAGGACATCCTTCTCTCCCTGACACCCCTGACACTGCATACCTCCACATACCCCAAGCCATACCCCTCATCTACCTCTGCTTTCCCCTGCCAAGGACATTCCTTCTCTTTCTCTCTCGCATACAGGTGTACACGTGTACACTGGCACACACACACGCACACACCAGTATACAGGAACATGAGCACACTGGCTAGAGGGAGAAGGAAGCCCTCACCTGGTTAAAACCCTTCTTGGATTTGGGGTTCTGCCTTTTCACCACTTCTGTTAGAGTTAGCGTCAGCGCCTCCATACTGGAGTCTGAAGGTCAAGGGAGGGCTCAGGTCAGGCTCAAAATACCTCTCTGCCAGGCCACCCCACACCACCGGCCCCACTTACCTAGCTCCTCCTGCTTCTGACAGGCCTTGTTGAGGTTGACAGAGGTACAGACCTTCTCCAGGTTGCTCCAGCGGCTTCGTCCACTGATGGCCCCCTGGAAATGCAGCACAGCCAGACCCTCTCAACCCACAGACCCCTGTGCCTGCTGCCTTGGAGGCTCTAGAGGCCACAGGGGAGAGATGTCCGCTCTCTCCTCTGGCCAACTTTTCTCAGCACCAAAGGGAGCCTGCTGCAGGGCCCAGCAACAAGTCCTGCTATGGGACCAAGCTCTGGTGGAGGATCAGCAGATCCTCAGAGGGCATGGCTCTTACCTTGCTGTAAACAATTTGTAGTGTTAGAGGGACAGCTTCCCGGTCGCCATCGATGCCCAGCCTCTTGCTGCCAGGACCTGTGCCACACAGTCTTCACTCGCTCTCCCTCTCACAAGGCCCCGCCTCCCTCGGGCCCCTCCCCCACAGGGCCCCGCCTCCCAGGACGCGGCCTCATTTTAGCCTCTCCTCCAGGTCCTGCCTCCTCGAGGCCCCGGATCTGGCCCCGCCTCCCCTCCTGCCTCTACCGGGGGCTCCAACCTTACGCACCAGAAGCCTTGATAGCTCGTGTCGTAGCAGAGTGACCAAGCTCCAGGGAGTGGATAAAGATCTCGGTCGTTTTCTCCCCAGTGTCGAAGGTCAGCTTGGAGAGGGCAGGAGCACAGACAGGCATTAGTGTGAACCTCTGCGCGGGGAGGTCCCACCCTGCTCCTCCAGCATAGCTGATGGCAGCGAGTGGCAGTGGGGGCCTATAGGCCCAGCAGGACATAGTCTGGGACCTGGTGATGCTGACCCTGGCATCAAGGGAGTTTGGGGAAGGAGACAGAATGGGCAGGGCAGACCTTACCTCTGTCTGATAGACCTGCAGTAGTACCGGCCGGGCAGCGAAGCGGCAGTAGTAGAGCAGCATGTCGGCCAGGATGGGCAGCTGGGCAGGAGAGCCCTCCAGGGGCCGGGACTCAGCCTTCAGGGACTGCTGTGGCCCGCGGGGGAGCCAAGCCAGAGGCACAGAGACAGAGACCCAGAGAGAAAGAGGTAGTGGGAGGAAAAGACACATATAGGCAGAGGCAGAGAGAAGAGAGATTCAGAGGCAGACAGAACCAGGGGGAGAGAGAGAGGGTGAGATGGAAGCTGGAGGAGGACTGGGGGGTGAGGGAGTACCGTGCAGCCTTCACACCCTCCTCATCTGGCACACAGGCCTCCAGGGAGGCCCCTGGCAGACGTGGATAAGCCAGGAGTTGAGGAAGGAAGCTGAAATCTAAGGTCCCCTGAACCCTTCTGAGGACCCTCTCCTGTAGCTGCAGTGACTCTTCAGTTCTTATCTCAAGTGCCTCGGGTTCAGGCTCAGTCCTGCTTCTCACTCCTCCTTCCTGCTCTTTTTCAAGATAAGCCCTAGAGCTGGCCCTGGTGGTGCACACCTGTAATCCCAGCACTTCAGGAGGCTAAGATGAGAGAACCAGCCTTAGCAATGGCAAGGCACTAAGCAACTCAGTGAGACTCTGTCTCTAAATAAAAAACACAAAATAGGGCTGGGGATGTGGCTCAGTGGTTGAGTGCCCCTGAGTTCAATCCCTGGTGCCCCCCCCCCAAAAAAAGACCTAGCTTTTCCTTCTTCCTAGAAGCCTAAAGCAAACCCAAAGCCTTCTAAGTG
Source organism: Xerus rutilus (assembly GCA_028644305.1). Taxonomy (NCBI): domain Eukaryota; kingdom Metazoa; phylum Chordata; class Mammalia; order Rodentia; family Sciuridae; genus Xerus; species Xerus rutilus. The sequence continues at coordinate 48,007,726 of CM053402.1, forward strand.
AGGATCTGTGACAATAGCCAGGAGGTTCCAGCCCCAACCTCATGGGCCACTTACCTGGCACAGGACTTCAGGTGGCAGGTGCATGAGGCCCAGCACATTGCGCTCATACCAGGGGTCAAGCATGCCAAGGTAGTGGGAGATGTCATTCGTGCTGTCCTCCCCTGAGGGTGTGCTCAGCTCCTAGATCAAGGGACAAGAGTCATTCCCAGCTACCCAGGAGGGCCTGTCCATATTAGCTGCAGGGCTCTGAACCGCACCTGCAGCCTCAAGCTGAGATTTTCCTTGCTCTTAAAGAGGTATGACAACTTTTGGTTTTTGTCAAATGGCAAAATGATGTACCCAAGTGCAGGCAGGGACTTGGGATTGAGGGTCAGGTAGAAGGCAGTGCCTAATGTCTTAGGAGGACTCCCAACCAGCCCCCTTTAGGTACCTGGAACCTGCTCATGTCTACTTTCCCACCCTACTTGGCTGGGGGCTGGGGACTTACTGCTGAGTTTGACTGCCTTGGAGAGTCTGGGGGGAGTGGAGACATCTGGCTCAGAGGTGCTGGGCAGGCACTGGAGCCAGTGGCATGGCTTCGCTTCACAGGCACATAGAAGAACTGCAGCTTGAACAGCCGTGTGAGGAGCGGGCGATTGTTCTCCAGCCTCCTGGAAAAGACGATGGTGAGAAGCGAACTCTCAGCTGCTCTTGGATACTAATCTTCAAACCCTAGTTTCCAATAGAATAATACAAGGCAGAGCGATGTGCCCCATGACGAGTCTTACCGGAGGTTGCTATATGCCCGAGCCACTTTCCCTGAAACCCTGTCAGAGCCGAAGACCACAACCCGAAGTGTGGAAGCCTTAGGGTCCTCATCCCCACTCAGGAAGGGGCGGCGGCGCTGGTGGCATGGGGCAGGGGCCAGGAGCCAGCTGGGCAGCTGCATGCTGAGCTTGGGCTGGGGCAGGGAGCGTGAGCGCTGGGCCCGGGAAGGGAGCTCTGTTGGGCTGTCCAGCGGGCTACAGAGGCTCCCTGCCCTCCGCAGAGGCAGAGCTGTGTCCGAGCCGCTCTCTAGGCCCCGAGAGTTCCTCCGCAGTACCAGCTGGCTGGTACTCTTGAAGATTTTATAGATTCTGTTGAACTTTTGCCCAGGCCTACGGTGGCCCCTGCGTTCCTGGCTGCCAGGCCTCTTGGGCCACTCAGAGGAACTCTCCTCACTGTCCTCCACATAGCCACTGTCCATGCCATCAGAGAGGCCTGAGACGAAAGAGGTCAGCAGATGGCGGGAGAGCTCTGGCCCTGAGGTCTGGGAGGAGGCAAGGGACAGGGTAGAGTCACGGGACACCAAAGAGTTCGTGGAGAGCAGTGAGTCCCTCTCCGCACAATGCCCATCAGTTTCCAAGTCCTCCTCCTCCTCCTCTTCTTCCTCCTCTTCATCATCCCCCAGGATCCCTGGCTGCAGCAACTCCTGTTCCTTGAGTAGGATTTCCTGTAGGATATCTACAGGGAAGAAAGGGCCCTGTCTGGGTGGGTGGCCCTAGAATCCCTTCTGAGAGATAGGCTCTGGCAGTCTTGGGGAGGAGCAGGAAGGGGGCTGGGCCAGCCTAGGACTCAGTGCTGCCCCTTGCTCTGCTTAGGGTCTTTGAGGGCACATGGAGAGACAGGGAGGGCAGCAGCACAGACCCAGGACCACAAAGAGCTCAGGCAGTATGGTGGGCAGGTGGCCCAGGGCCCAGTCAGCTCCTTACCAAAGCTGTCCTGGTTCCAGCTGTAGGTATAGCACCTGGCGACAGGGATGGGGATGGTGTAGAGCTTCCCAGGTTTTGCGGTGTCTATAAGAGGAGTGAGGGAAGGAGAAGAGGACTAGGAAAGGGCCTTGGAGAATGCCCAGCCCAGACCTTTTGACTTAGAGAAGAGGCCAGAGTTGGGGAATGACTGGCACAAGGCCATGCACCTGGACTGTGTGAGGCCGAGTTAGAGCCAGGATGCCTGGCTCCCAGACAGAGGGGCTTTTCTTTGAAGCACACGGTATAAAGCCATGCGCTTTACTAGGGGTGTATATGGCCACATCACAGTCCGTGAGCCTCATTTTACCATGTCCAAATGGGAAAAGAATAGAACTATCTTCAAAGTTTTGTATGAGAAATATTGTAAAGGAAACTGCTAAGCGTTCCCAGAATCTGTGCTCCCTTACTCTATGGTGGAAGAGTTGTAGAGAGGACATTTCCCAGGCTCCTTTGGGGCAAAGTGTCGCCATGTTACACAGGTGGGTTTAAAGGCATACATGTGAAAGTGATGCATGCAGCTTCCACAGTACCTTCAACAAAACAACCAGGCTCCATGACCTCGGCAAACCCTAGCTTTTCTTTTCCCCACAAGATGCCAATATGATAACCCAACCCTGCACCTGCAGACCAATCAATGCCCTAAGGGTTGGTGGTGCAATAAGATGATGACTGGGTCCCCAGGGGCTGTGTAAAGCAGAGCCATCAGGCTCACTGACCTACACCCTCCTGGGAACAGGTGACAGGGAAAGAAGACAAAGCTCCCCTGCCCCCAGAACCTCACCCAAGATCTCAGAGAAGCCAGCTTTTTCTCCCACTGCCTGGAGCTTCATCCTGAGCCACTTCCGAGCCTCAGTTGCATCCCCGTTTTCAGATGCCTGCTCCTGTGCTTCAGCAACCTCTGTGAAGATGTCCTCGAGCTCTGCCAGGGTCTTGGACTGCAAGTTCAGGAGAGATGAAGTTTGCGCCTGTCCAGTGGCCTGGTCATCTGCCTTTTCCAGTTTCCAGGGTCTTGACAAAGGCAGCAGCCACCAGTCTGCACTCTGGTCTCACTGCCCACATCTACCATGTCTGGCCAAGGAGCTGGGCCTCTCTGTGCCTCCTCTGTACTCTCAGAAAATGGTCAGGAGAGAAAGGTTCAGAGGCAGAACACTGCAGAGCAGGAGGGACTTCAGACTCCTCACTGCACCCAGGGAGGAAAAGGGGCTGTCCAGGGTGACACAGCTGACTGGTCACAGAGCCAAAACTAAAAGCCAGGCCTCAGTCAAAAGCTCATTTCCATTCCTGATGCCTTCTTCAGCACCCAGCCCCATTACTTAGGATGCCACCTAATATTGGCCTAGATCTAGCCATTGTCCTGCCATGTCACTTGGGATAAGGGAGGCTGGTGTATACTGGAATCTGCAGCCAAGATGGAACAGAGAGGGAGCTGTGCCTCTCAGGAGAAGTGCCAGAAGTCACCAGAGCTCCAGGGTCCCAGGCCCATACCTGCAGCCTGCAGTGTAGGCCCGGGAGGTCACAGTGGGCACCAAAGGTGGCCTGGAAGGCATGCAGGAGTAGAGTGGTGTAGGCGCTGTGGGTTGAGTGCCCAGGTGTGCTCAACTTGTCAGCCACGGCAAGGAACTCAGCTTGCACCTCCACTGGATTCAGCAACAGCACAGTGCTGGAGACACAGAGGACCAGCTGTGAGACCTGGGGGTGGGCAACAGGCCAAGGCATAGCTGCACACCTTGCCCTGCAGAGCTCAGAGGTCAGCTCTGCTGAGGCCTGGGCCTCCTTATGGCCCAGTAGTGCCTGAGCAAGCAATAGCAGGAGGCCAGGAAAGAGGCCTGGAGGGCTCAAGGGTCCCATTTTCAAGAGGAATGTTTGTGATCTACTTTGGAGTATTTTGTGGTTGGAGCTTTTAAAGACTTTCCAAACTGAACTTAATTTTTAAAAATGAATCTTGCTTTAATTTTTATATAAACTTTTTTTCCTCTGGGACATCTAGGTGGATACAGATTATTCAAAAGAGGATGGTAGTTTTGTCCAGGTGACTTGAAGCCCATTGACCATTTTGTAGGGGAGAGGGGAGCAGGGCAGCCACATGCTGTCTGGCCTGAGGCAAGTAGGGCCTGAAATTCCTCATGGAGTGGGACGGCATCTGCCCATAGGAAGGAGTGCCAGTCAGGGCTTCATCTGATTCCTCCACTGGGGATAGCTTTTCAAATTAGCTCAGAGCCATCATGCAGGCTCACATTGGGCTAGCAGGTGGGTGTTGGCTCAGCCACCTTCGCTTCCCTTCCCACTGGACATCTGGGTTCCCTCTTGGTGCTAGTGTTTAAATTTCTTTATTGCGGAAACTTTTAAACATACCCAAATGTTAGGAGAATCATGGACCCTCAGATACTGGTAACAGTTAACAACATGTATCCTTCTCATTTCCCCCCGTGCCAAGCCCTCCATGACTGTAGGATCTTAGAGCAAATTTGAACCATAGTGATAATATAGTCATAAACTTGCTCTTATCCTCATAATTCCATGTTGTTAAAGTTCTGGGCAAAGAAAAACTCTGCAAGAAGGGTTTCTTGCTGGCTTTATGGATGTCTGTCCCAGAGCTGTGCCCCCAGGTTCAGGGCAGAGAGACAGAACAGGGTCCCTGTCAACTGGACAGAAAGTTTTTGATTTCCACATTTTTGAGGAAAAGAAAACAGGCTCTTATAAGTGGCATCTGTCTGAGCCCTTCTTCCTTGATGAGTGCTTGATTTTTTTCCTATGTGCTTTTTCCCCTATGGGCATGTGCTGAGCACCACTGTTTGAAGGACAAGACTGAGATCCTGTATGATTTCATTGTCCAAGAACTTTTCATCATTCCCAGTTTGTAGTTAATGGAAGTGAGATCATCTCCCAACCCTCAGCTCTTCCCAATAACCTCTCTGTGCCTCAGTTCCCTTATCTAAAATACACCTTTCTCCCAGGATTAATGTGAAGATTAAATGAGTAGACACATGTGAAGATGTGTGATGATAGTGCCTAAAGCCCAGTAAGTACCTTAAAAGTGTTGGAGATTATTCATCAGTCCACTGCCTACAGCCCACCTGCCTGTAGCCTCCTCCCCCATCTAAGGTTTTGTTTACCTGTAGTCAACCATGCTCTGAAAATATTAAATGAAAAATTCCAGGAGTAAAGGATTCATAAATTTTAAATTGTGTACCATTCTGAATAGCATGTTGAAATCTCAGACAGTCCAGCTGCAACCCACTGGGACACAATTCATCCCTTTGTCCAGCATATCCACACAGCCTATACTACCTGCCCATTAGTCAGTAGCTGTCTCAATGATCTCTTAGATTGTCATGGTATCACGTGCTTGTGCTCAAGGAACCCTTATTTTACTTAATACTGGCCCCAAAGCACAAGAGTAGTGATGCTGAAAATTCAGATAGGCCCAATTTACCACAAAGTGTTTCCTTTAAGTGAAAGGGTGAAAGTTCTCAGCATATATAGAATTCAGTACTATCTGCACTTTCAAGCATCCATTGCATGCCTTAGAATGTATCTCTTGCAGATAAGAAGGGGCTACTGTATGACATTTTTATGTCCTTTCTGTCTCAACATCTACCCCAGACTTTTTTATTTGCTCATTTTTACCCAGAAGTGTTTCAACCACTTCGAGAAGTATTTACTCAGATGGTTGATTGAGATCATCATCACTACCCTTGGTGCATGTATGAAAACACAATTGGTGTAACTTTATCTGGTTTGCAACCAGAGAAATGGAAAAACTGAGCTCTATATATGTGCTATGACTTGAAATACAATTAAATAAACTAATTAAAAAATCATTAAAAAAAAGAAGTATTTACTCAATATGAAGTGAACCCCTAGGCTGGAGGGATGGAGCAGCAGCATTTCTGAGCCGGTGGAGGTCAGGGAACCTGGGTTTGCAACATGTCAAAGTGAGATGGCAATGAGACAGAACCCACATAACTTTGATATCTTCAGAGATCCTCAGCACGGGTGCTTCCTTTCTGATGCTTTTCAAACTGTAGGCCAGGGCCCAGGAGTAGGTTAATGAAGTTGGTTTGGGGAGTCACAACAGAACTTGTTATTTAAGTAAAATGGTGCAGTAAAACTTGTTATTTAAGTAGGATGGAACTCATTAGATCACGGGGGTTAGTGTCAGTTCATGAAAAATGTTTCCGCTCTTTTTTTGTACCAGACTGTCATATAAAAATGCATTCTTTTAAATTGTATATCCTGGTCAAAAGAGTTTGGAAAACACTGTTTTAGTAACAGGAGAAAGACACTGTGGAAAGAGCAAAGGCCTTTGAGTAAGACTGAGGCTGAAATCCTGGTTCATACACTCCCTAGCTGTATGACCTTGGGGAAGTTGTTTGGCCTCTCTGACTTCCAGTTTCCTCTTCTGAAAAGTAGGAATGAATAAGGTAATGTGCACCCAGTATCTGGCATGATTGATGCAGACCCCTTTCAAGAATCTGAAGGAAGACCCTCATCCCAGAAAAATGAAGTTATACACAAAACATCACCAGCAGTTCCAGAGGGTTCCTGGTTCCCTTGAAGCCTGTTAATTGGTGACTAGGGTGGGAAAGGGTGCAATGATGAGGAAAATGCTAGATGCCAGGGTAGAGAGGGTGGTGAAAGGGTGGGAAGTCCTCTTCCAGTTTCCCCCTGCCCCAAGAAAACTCACACGGTGGAGCTTCGTTGATTCCTGATGGGCAGCCCCTGCTCAGACCGTACCAGTCTCTGGTAGGAGATTCCTGTGGGCCAACAACAAAGAAAAAGAGTTCAATGGGTTTATCTCTTCCTTTAGCAATCATGTCCTTGTGCCTTGCAACAAGCCATGCACTGGTCAATCAGGCCAGAAGTTCCTGCAGATGAGGCTCAGGAGAACCCTGGGGAAGAGAGCTGCTATTTGGATCTTCTGTGTGCCTGGTGTTTACCTCTGTAATTCTGGTCATTCTTCACAAGTGATTCCCCACCCCACCTTTGTAACCTCAGCCTCCACTCCCCAAATCTATCCTAAGCCTCACCCACTTTGGGGGGCTTTCCACTCTGGTTATGCTTCCATCCAAAGGGCTGCCCAGTCCCCTCTCAGCCATTCTGCCCAAGCCCTGTCCCCAGGCAGGGAGCAGCCTGGCAGGGAAGAAAAGGATCCAGGGCTGGAGCCCTGGTCAGAAGGCTGAGTTCTATCCTGGCTCTTCCATATGATCTTGGGCAGGTCATTTTACCTTGGGGTCTCAGTTCCTCCTGTCACTTAGATGGGGGGCCTCTGAGGCCCTAAACAGTCTATTCTTCCTAAGCCTCACCTGGGATCCACCAGGCTATAATGTTTCCATTGTTAGATATTGTGAGGTAGAGCATCCTGGAAGGGAGAACCTGGGCACAGGAGGCTGAGGAGTCTCATACTACCCAGATTTTGCTGGGTCCCTGGCTCCAACCACCACAACCCATGGTCCTAGTAGGTGTGCATCCTAAGTATCCCTCAGCCCCCTGGCTCAGCCTCAGTTCCAGCCAGGCAGCAACCGGCCAACCTCTACATCTCTGCCTGGCTTCCCACACCTCATGGGAAGCTGCTGTCTTGTCTAATCTTACTTTCTCTGAAGTCTGTATTCCTGCTCCCCTCCTAGCCTCCATCCTCTCCTCTCCAGCCTCTTTTATCTCTCTCTCTCTCTCTCGTGACTTTGAACCTGCTAGGAAGAAACCCACAAAACATTTTCTGCTTTTTTTTTCTGCCACATGACTCTGCAGTTGGACAGTATCATTTTACAGTCTGTATTCAGTTCTAAGTCTACCACAATGAGCTTCAACAACCCACTTGCCCACAGACCAAGGTAAACAGAGGCAGGACTGGGGCTGTAATGAGGCAGGCCACCCTCTTGTCAGAGGTTGGAGGTTGTCACAGGGAAGTCTCTGTCAGGAACAGACCACCTAAGTATGAGGTTGAGCTAAAAAGTCGGAGGGAGATGTCCTCTGATACACAAGCCAAGATTAGAGGTATAGGGACAGCTATAAACAGAAAGCCCATGATTTTTGTTTAGTAAATGGCAGAAAATTACCAAATCATGTTCTTCTAACTTGGGATTGAATGGCTTTGAGTGTTGGTCGTTTATGTGATGTTTAGTTGATGTAATTGGCCCCTGATTCGAAGTTAATGTTCTATCTATGGTGCTAGATAGATCCTGAGATTGTGCTGTCACTCTCAGAACTTGGGACACCATCTGGTGGCTGCTCACATATATTACAGAGAAAAGCTCCGCTTGAAACCCCCACTGGTCCCCCAGTGGAGACAAATGGATATCCCCCCACCCTAGTCTTGCTGGCCGCAAAATATACACCCAAGAAAAATCTCCTAACTTCATTTCTCTATTCTTTTACCATTTAATTTTTTTTCAGTGCTTTGGATAGAACCTAGGGCCCACCCATGCTAGGTAGGGAGAACCTGGGCACAGGAGGCTCTACACTGAGCTACATCCTCAGCCCTGTTTATTTATTTATTTAAAACATGTAGTCCACATCCCACTGACCTCTTATCTCCACCCCCAACTCTGCCTCTATAGACCCAGGACATACAGCTGGTCACACTCTGGGGAGCAGCAGGCTGTGAAGCCACTCTCCTTCCACATCAGGTTTCCTTCAAAATGCTTTCAACCCCACTGACCTCTCAGAGCTTACTAATATTTCCCCTGTCCCCCAACATAACCACTCGGTCTTAACCATCACTCTTCTTGGAAATCTGTTTATGGAGTGTCTATGGATTCTGCCCTTCTGTAGCCTCCATGGCAAGAAACGCTCTCTAACACCTTCCATTCCTATACCCATGTATGTTGGGATACTTTCCCAGCCTTATTTTAGGATTACACAGTATAGTTAGAGCTGGGGGTTGCTCCCTATTCCCTGTGTGGATGCCCCATAACTGCTTGTGTTTTTATGCTTCATTCTTGGGGGAGATTTGAAAGGGCGCCTGCTGTACACCCTGACCCAGACGGAGCTGTTTTCAGAGCTGATGGGCCTGTCTGAATACCCAAGACCTCAGCAATTCCCAAGTGGAGCATACAATCATCAGACAAAACCCCTCCACCACACCCTGACAACACCCATCAAATCCCCCTTCTTGGCCTTTCTTGGTAATGGCTTCACTGCTCATCATGGGGTGTGGAGTTTGGGGGGAATGGATTGAGAGGCTGAGGTCAGACCTGAGAACAAAATAGAAAATCTTGTAATGGGAAAGAAGGCTTTGATCCTATCAACTTTTTTTTTTTTTTTTCGCAAACTGACTCTCTAAAGTGGGTTTAGAAATTGTACTCCAACTCCCTATTTGTTGGGGTACATTGTGAGGTTAGAAATGCCTCCCAGCATCTTGCAAGCCAGATGGACCTTGCTTTTCACTATGGTCTCAGGTAGCTCCAGAAAGATCACCACTGCTAAGGCAGGTGGCAAGTACCAAGATCACCTTTAACCCCAAACCCTATTCCCTCAACAGGGAGCTTCACCCATCCCTGGTGCTAGCACTTGAGTCCTAAGAGTCCCCAAAGGTCCATTTGTTAAAGCTTGCCCCAAGGTGGTACTATTTGGAGGTGATAGAAACTTTGAGAAGGAGGACCTAGTGGAAAGTCCATAGGTCACTGAAGTTGTGCCCTCCCAAGAGATTGTGGGAGCCCAGCCCCTTCCTCTTCCTCTCTGTTGCCTCCTGGCAGCGAGGTGAGTGGTCCTGCTGTACCACATACTTCCACCATGATGTGCTGCCTCGCCACAGGCCCAAAGCAATGGGGGCCATTTGATCATAGACTGGCACCTTCAAAACTGTGAGCCCAAGTAAACATTTTCTCTTTGTAATTTAATTATCTTAGATATTTTGTTATAGTGATGGACCTCTCAGATATTTTATTATGGTGATGGAAAACTGAAAAACACATTTGGTCACCTTTGCAGATGGGACCAGCTTTCTGAGGTTGCTTCTTAGACCCAAACTGCAGAGGCTGAAGAACAAAAACAAAACCCTTGCTTGAGTTGTGACTAGTTCAGGTTTTTTTTTAAATTTTTTTTATTAGTTGTTGATGGACCTTAATTTAATTTATTTATATGCAATGCTGAGAAACGAACCCAGTGCCTCACGCATGCTAGGCAAGTGCTCTACCACTGAGCCACAACCTCAGTCCCCCAGGTCAGGTTCTTGTAAGCAGGAAATGGAGTAGAGCCACCCCCCATGGACAGAAAATGGATGCTGACGGGGAGCCAAGTGGTCATGGCAAAGTTCAAACTCCTTGCTCATGCATTCAGGACCCTTCACAGTTGAGCCACATTTGCCCATCTAGGTTTCCATCTCTTCTTATGGTGACAAATAAATGGATCTGTGCACACAGCAGCAGATTGTGAAGACCAAGGATACAGAAAAGTCACCACTTCCACCCTCAAGCATATACTAGTATAAAATCAACAACACACCAACGCTCTGCGCTCAGGGTGCTGGGAGCACTTGGCCCCGGGTAAGACAGGCAGCAACAACATTTTGACTCAGTTTCCTCTTATAAGGCAAAAAAGCAAGATTCCATGAAGTCAATAGCACTCATGTAAAGCAGAGCCAAGCTTAACTGTGTTGCAATCCCAAAAGAAGACTGTGCCGTTCTCCAGTTTCTATAATTAATGTCAGCTCATGGTTGACAGTTTGAAAGTCTGATCTACAGCAGACTCAGGCATGACACTCCCAGCAACTAGGTTTCTCTTATACTTTCTCCCAACTGGGGTCCCATGAGTAACACTTTCCTGCTCCCCATCTTGGGATCCTGGATTCTAGATGGGCTGGAGGAACCTGGGACTTGTGGCCATGTAGCCTCAGCAGGCACTGGGCAGGAAAATCCAGCACAGCTTTCAAACAAAGGCAGGGCAAGGACATGGCCAGGAAGGCTGGGGATCCCCGCCAGTTTGGGAGCAGAGAGGAGAGGATGGGAAGGGATGCGGTTAGGAAATGCAAGAGGAAAATACTAAGGGCAAGGAAACTGGTGTGCAGATCTCGGCGCTGGCAGAGTGGATTTCAATTCTTGGAATCAACAGGACAATGATAACAAAAGACACATGCTAGCGTGAAACCACAGAAATGCCTGTGGGGTGAGGTCCTCCAGGTTTGCAGAGCCGTCAGGCCTGGGGGTAAGTGAGGCAAGACCTGCCATGACACCCCTTTCACCACCCTACCAAGAGTCACACCAATGGGCCCAATCTGGGTTTTCTGTGCCATTTTTACAAGTAAATCTTACACAGTAGAAATATCTAGTCATCTACGTAATATCATTCTTCTTTCTTCCTTACTAATGGGACACTGGGCTATGAAGTCACACTTCTCAACCACCCTTGCAGAAGGAGTTGACCAGATTTACTTTTGAAACCTCTCTCACTTCCTCCTTTCTATAAACTGGAATGTGGATATGATGTCCAGAGCTCCAGTCGCCATCTTATACCATGAAATGACCTTGAGGACAATGCCTGCAGCTAAGGATGGTGGAACAGACAGATGAGAGAGAATCAGTGTAGGGTATTTGTGGGGTCACTTACCAATGTTGGACTGCCTTCTTCCAGATTTTTTTTTTTTGTATAGGGGAAAAATAAATCCTTATGAATTTAAGCCACTGTTATTTGGGGCTTTCTGTTATATGCAGCCAGCTTAGTCCTAGCTGATTGCACCCTGTGATTTCTGGGACACTTGCCCTCTGTTCTTTTCCCTAAATCTCCCCCACCCACTAGTCAATGATATTTGACATTCATTCCTTCAAATATACTACACCCTTTATTCCATCATCAGAGACAGAAAGAATAAAAAGCAAATGTCTCAATGAATAATATCTCAAGAGTACCTTATTGTCACTGAAGTCCATCCAGAATTCACCTGCTACCAGTTGATAGGCAAAACTGAATGAGCTGAGGTTGAGGTTTCCTCTACTTTGACAGGAAGTTCAAAGGCAGGAAAGCATTACTAGTGTCCAAAAGGGGGGAAAAATAAGAGAAATTCCCCAGGAAGGAAAATTAAACAAAAGACAGCTGGGACAGGCCAGGGTCTTTGGGTCACACAGTCAGTCACCTGTCTCTGTCTGCCAATAGAGAACTTTATGCAAACAGGAGAATATGCTATGGTTTCTGGGACCAAAGAGACATGTAGGTTCAAATAGTGGAGGCCCTGTTAGCTATGTGACTGGGCACCAGCTACTCAACTGCCCAGCCTTCTGCTTCATCATCTGAAAAATGGGTATGATAGTCACTACCCAACAGGAGTTTTAAGGGTATGTGGAACTGATGCTCGGCAGTGTTTAATACATCATCCGCACACAGTCAATGAAACCATATATCTTCCATATAGTCATCATCATCATTAACATAAGTTGTTCTTTATTTTTTCATTTTAAAAAGTACTTTTATTTTAAAATTTCAATATGAACAAAACTGCCATAAATTACATTCTTTGCAACTATTTAAATTTATAATGAACAGTTGTAGATGCAACTTTAAAATGTGTTAGAGGGGCTAGGGCTGTGGGTCAGCGGTAGAGCCCTTGCCTTGCATGTGTGAGTCACTGGGTTCGAACCTTAGCACCACATAAAAATAAATAAATCAAATAAAGATATTGCATCCATCTACAACTAAAAAAATGTTAAAAAATAAATAAAATGTGTTAGAATATGTCATTTTTTTCAAACTTCCGTTCCTCTGCAGGTGACCACCACTGGTATGGACAATTCTTTTTTTTTTTTTTTGAGCACAACTTTTCATTTCTCTGGTTGTACACAATATAGAGTTACACATTACGCCATATGTGCAGTCATACATGAACCTAGGGCATTGTTGTCCATCGTATTCCACCATCTTAAGTTTTGCTTTTGATAGGGAAGTTCAGAGAGCATACATAACTTGCCCAAGACCATCAGCTAGTAAGTGACAAAGCAAAGGTCTTTGTCATTCCAAGGTCCATGTTCCTTCTCTTGCACTTAGGGACTTTGATGTTTTGGACAAGGGATGCTGACCTCCTCTGAGTCTGAGTTTTCTTGTGTATGAAATATGATACTATGACATCTCTCTCTCTGACATTGCAGGGCTGTGGTCTGGGAAAGCACTCCTTGAGGTTTGTGTGCTTCGAAGACTGCTGAGTGACTTGCACATAAGATGCCCATGGTTGCCACTCAGCATTACAGATCAATTCTTTGCAGGAGAGTATGTGGTTTGTGCTGCTGTGTGGGCATAAAGTAAATATTTAACAAACATGTGGGCTGAGCTCAAGAGGGCTGTGGGGGGCAGGACCCGGTAGCATTGATGTGAGGTTTCCTGCCACCCCCAGCATGTAGGCTGGAGGTGACCTGATTGGGGGTGGAGTCAGGAAGAAGGGGGAGGCGCCCAGCCTTGATAACCAGCCCACTTCCTCTGCTACCCAGCCACAATCTCCATGGCAACTGGGACACTAAGGCTCCATGGGTGGCGGGCCCAGCTCCCCAGGCCCCTTGTCATCTTCTCCCTGCAGCCTTGCTGGAACCCATCTCTTAACACCACCACCTTCTGACCAGAGCAATGTGACATCAATGTAGGCAGTATTAATACCCACAAACTGCTCTGAAAAAGAGACATCATGATATCTCATTTTACAGATGAGGAAATGGAGGCTTATATAACGTCTCTCTGAAAGCCCCACAGATAGTGAGCAGCAGACCCAGACTCAGGATTTGAAACCCTAATGGTCTCATACCGAGCATAGGTAACAACAAATTATCTGGCCTTTCCTCCAAAGCCTCAAGTTCCCAACCACCATTCCAGCCTTTTACCACTTCCTCCTTTTGCCTCCCTCAGCTGGGAGTACTGGGGGAAGAGGGAGCACTCAGGAACGAGTATCACCAAAAATCATACTAAAGCATTCTCTAATAAACCTACCTTAGGTTCATGTAGAGGAAGGTAATTTTATTTAACCTACTATTTGCTATTGATTAGGGGTCAAGTTCTTTAAAATTAGAGATGCACTTGTGGAAGTGAGATGAGTTGCAAGTGATTTTTGTATGGTAGAAAACAGAACCCCAGAAGTGCTGGTTTCATTCCCCTTTATGATAGCAACTAATTTTGCATCTAAAGCGCCAGTCTTATTCTAGTTGATATGAGACACTTGTATCAGTTTCTCATATCTTTCTTTAAACCACCTTTTGCTGGTTCCCTCAGCAATGAGCTGACTTCATCTCTAACACAGGCTCACATATTTATATGTGGGTTTTTTTTTTTTTGCTTTAAGCATTTATGTGTTATTTATTGCAATGATAAAACTTGAAATGAAGGCATTTGAGTTGTGAATTTGATAATGTTGAGTGGTGAGTGCTCAGCTCTTAAATATTATTTTCAATATGTTTTTGTTATGCTTGAATAATCCATAATATGTTACCACACTTGTGTAGGTTTGGTTAATATTTACAAAATTCTTGTGAAAAACCCTTTATCATACAATTTTTCCAACAGTTTCAATGCCTGTGTTGATTTGTATATTTAGTTTATCATTTTATTTTATTGGTTCTTTTTAGTTATACTTGACAGTAGAATCCATTTTGACAAAATTATACAAGCCTAGGATAGATCTTATTCTAATTAGGACCCCATTCTTGTGGGTAGGCGCAATGGTGGGGTTCACTTAGGTAATTTCATATATGGACATAGGAAAATTGCTAGACTTATTCTATTATCTTTCCTATTCCTATCCTTTCTTCCTTTCATTCCCCTATACCTAATCTACTAAACTTCCCCCCCAATTATTATGGTTTAGCTTCCACATATCAGAGAAAACATTCAACATTTGGTTTTTTGGAATCAGCTATTTTACTTAGCATGATATTCTCCAGATCCATCCATTTACTAGCAAATGTCATAAAGTCATTCTTCTTTATGGTTGAGTGATATTCCATTGCATATATATACCACAATTTATTTATCCATTCATCTGCTGATGAGTATCTAGGTTGGTTTCATAGCTTAGCTATCATAAATTGTGCTGCTATAAACATTGATGTGGCTGTGTCACTATAGTATGCTGATTTTAAATATTTTGGATATATGCTGAGGAGTAGGATAACTAGAATAACTGAGTCAAATAGTGGTTCATTTGTTTGTGGTTTTTTGTTGTTATTGTTTTTTTGTTTTGTTTTGTTTTGTTCTGGTACCAGGGATTGAACTCAGGGGCCCTCGACCACTGACTCACATCCCCAGCCCTATTTTGTATTTTACTTAAAGATAGGGTCTCACTGAATTGCTTAGTGTCTCACTTTTGCTAAGGTTGGCTTTGAACTCCCAATCCTCCTGCCTCAGCCTCCTGAGCCACTGGGATTACAGGTATGCAACACCGCGCCTGGCCATTTGTATGTGTTTTTTAACTGCTTAAAAATTATTCTCTGACATAAAGGGGAGTTAATGGTTTCCTATTTCAGTTCTGCTTTCCTTAGACAAAGAGAAATTTCTAGCATGGGCAGCTTGGCCTGAGTTTCCCTTTCTAGGCATCTGCCTTCTGCCTGATCACCAGGATATCTGAGGCCTCATGTGATCCCAGGGGCAATGTCCAGAAGGTCATCAGTGCCTTGAGTGATGGTTCTCAGGGTCCTCCCTGCTCCAAGGCAAAGGACCCTCTTTCCATTTCCATTTCCATCTCCAGTGGCTGCTCTGCCTGCCTCTTATGCTCCATGCGTATCATCCCATCAGCACAGGGTCTGAGCCTTACCCCCACCTGCCCCTGCTCACCACATCTGCTTGCTGGGCTGCCCAAAACAGAGCTCCAGCCCAGCTGGCCACAAAAAAATACCTCAAGGCATATCATGCATTCCATTGAGGGAACCCAGCTGGTACTACTTGAAATTGGGAAGCGGTCTCCCCACAGGTGACGCCCCTCCCCCACCCTAACATCTCCCTTACCCATTTCAAAATAAGACAGAGTCATAGATCTTTGATATAAACTGAAGGCCCTGCCAAGGCATATGCATTTTGAATTCTTTCTCTCCAAATTATAGAAGAGAAGAAAAACTTTGCTGCCTGGTAAGGGTACTCCAGTCACCAGCAAAAGGCCCAAAGAGGTCCAGATCTATTTGTTTTGAGGGAAAACAGGAGAAGATGAAAGAAATAGACTTTAAATAGGTTTGTTGATTTAGGGGGTCTTAGAAAGTTATGTTGGCAGACTATTTATAATGTGCCTGAGTGCCTTTCCAAGCCCAAGGCCTTCCTGATTTCTTACTCCATACACAAGTATCTACAAAGAAGTAAGGCCCATCTTATGGATAGATTTTGGGGTTGGCCAACCTTAGCTAGTACCTGCTCTGCTCAGTTCTTGTTAGAACTCAGCTGACTGGTTGGAAGAAGATAGATCAGCTGATTTTGGTGGGGACAGACAGATCAGCTGATTGGCTAGGGTAAGACAGACCAGCCAATGGGCTGGAAAAGGAAGTCCTGAACCCTTCCAAAGGATTTTACAAACAAAACTTCAGTCTTGAGCTTTTTATGGTCTATGAGTTGGGGAATAAGATTGATACTTTAATCCTGAGTGTGTTTAATGACAATTAAATGCTGCCAAAACTCAACAGGACTTGGAACAGGTATACATTGTAATGGAAAAATAAAAATGGGATTACAGCATACATAGTATTGCGGGGGGGTCCTGCTTTTATACTAAACAAGTTAGTCAACATCTTTTGACCTAAATAACTGTTTCCACAATATCTTTTTTTTTTTTTTTTTTTGTTCTGGGGATTGAACTCAGGGGTATTCAACCACTGAGCCACATCCCCAGCCCTATTTTGTGTTTTATGTAGAGACAGGGTCTCACTGAATTGCTTAGCTCCTCGCCCTTGCTGAGGCTGGCTTTGAATTCGCGATTCTCCTATCTCAGCCTCCATAAGTGCTAGGATTACAGGCGTGCGCCACCGCGCCTGGCTTCATGGTGCTTTTTTAATGTATCTGAATCATGTCCTTATTTCTATTTCCATTGGTGTGTCTATTTTTTAATTGACTCAGAAGAACTTATCATGGGTTTGATATATTCATTTTTGTCACAATTATTTTAGTTTATTATTTGTTTCACTATTACAGAGGTTTTAAAGCCACATAAAGGCTTTAAATTTTATGCTTTCAAGTCTTTATGTTTGAAAAATCTTTTCTTTTTAACATTGGTGATTAATCCCAGGGCCTTGTGCAAGCTGGGCAAGCACTCTACCACTGAACCCCACCCTCAGCCCCAAAATCTTTATAAATCTTTATCACTTTTAAAATTATTTATTTTTATGTCGTGCTGAGGACCAGTGCCTCACACGTGCTAGGCAAGTGCTCTACCACTGAGTCACAACCCAGTCCTCTTTACCACTTTTGTCTTGGGGATATGTTTGAGAACTCTTCTCCTATCTGGGGTCATGTAATTTGTTTTCTTCTACTGCTTTTAAGATCTTGTTTTCCACACTTAAACCTTTTGTCTATCTTAAAGTTGTTTTGTTTGAAATGGGACTCCATTTTGGATTTTCTGTTTGTCTTTTTTTTGAGATGAAGTTCTAACTCTTATGATCTGCCAGTTATCCTGATACCACTTATTAAATGTCTTGAGCTCTTTCATCACTGATTGGAGGATGTTGTTTTGTCATATCATAACTTTTTAATATTCTGTTTCTAGATATTATATTTTGTTCCATTAATCTATCTATCCTTATACTGATATGTGATATTTTAATTACCATAGCCCTATACTACCTTCAAAGACCTAGTAAGGGAAATATCTCATGTTTTTAAATTTTTTTTTTAGTTGTAGATGGACACAATACCTTTATTTTATTTGTTTATTTTTATGTGGTGCTGAGGATCAAACCCAGTGCCTTACATGTGCCAGGCAAGCACTTCTGCCACTGAGCCACATTTTTATTCTCTTTTAAGAATACATAAATAGGGGTTGGGGTTGTGGCTCAGTGGTGGAGCGCTTGTCTAGGTTCAATTCTTAGCACCACATATAAATAAGTCAAATAAAGGTCCATTGACAACTAAAAAATATATTAAAAAGAATACATAAATAAATATATAATAAATACATGGTAACTGCATGAATAAATGCTATTTCTTTCAAATAGACTCAATTTGTTAAATTTAAAAAGATCTTGTTGGTATTTTGATTAGGATAGCATTTATTTTTCTAACATGGTATTATTATAATATTGTTTCAATACAGCAATATGTCTCTTCAATTACTGATTTTCAGTAAAGTTTGTTTTCTCTATGTAGCTTATACACATTTCTTTTATTTCTTTCATATTTTTAATTGCTATCATAGTTTTCTCTCTATTCTGTATCCTTACCTGTTGATACCAGTATATGGGAAAGCACATAAGCTACCTGTTCTCTAGTTCTGACAATTACTCATTCTGGTGATTCTCTTAGACTTTACAGATAAGCAATTGTTTGAGCTCTAAATAATTAAAATGTTTTCTTCTCTTGATGAGGAAATATTCTTTGTTTTTGTCTTTTTGCATAGGCAAAATAACTATAAGCAAAAAGACATACAACTGAGTTTAAAGGAAATGCCCGTGGTACTTAACCTTGGGCTGTTGCCATATTTAAAATACTTCTATGGAAATAGTTTCCATATATTGGGGGGTTTTGAATATCTGGACTGTATGTTGAATTTTACCAAATGTTTTAGAGACATCTGTTGAGATGTTATGTGACTTTATTCCTTGGAATATCAATGTGATGAATTACTCTAATATAGGGCTACTGTATCACATTTGATTATGTTTTCTCTTGCTCTATCATAGTTTTCTTAGAGTTCATTTGCATGTCTATAATAGTACTTTCTATTTCTCAAGAACCCATACTTTTCAGACTCCATGTGTAAAAACTTAGACAGTACCAAGTCCTCGTCCACATGTGCATAATGGCCATCAACCTGTCTTTTCCTAGCACCAAACCATCCTCTCGTGCCAGAACTATGTTAACCCACACGCGCAAGTGTCTATTTGCTCCTGGGGCAAAGAGAACAATTAAGGAGCTCTAGTCAATATTCTGAGGGCTTCTCTGGCTGACCTAAGCAAACTTGAAGATCCCTTGGCTAGCTGAAACAGGCATAGGTGAACTGTTGGGGTCTTCTTGTCCTGAACACTTGCTCCCCCTTCCCCTAAAGGTTCCTCCTTGAGTTGACTTCCACATTTACTGCTTTAGCTTGTGCAGACTCAAGCACCTGATGTTGTATGTACCATGAAGAAAAGACTCCAAGATTTTGACCAGGGCATGGGCAGAGGTGAACTAAAGGTTAAAAGGTGAGGAGGGTCATATCCAAAGAATATTTCAAAAGAGCTTCCTGGCCACATGAGCTCTGCCCCTTGTGCTGGCCTCCTCAACACTCACCTGGGGCCTTGAGTTCGGCATCAATGAAGGTGAGCAGTTCCTGGCAGATGCTGCAGTAAGGAACAGGCCAAGTCAGGAACCGGTGGTAGGTTCTGGCTGCCTTTAGAAGGAGATCTGAGTCTGGTGGGAAGTGTGGTGTCTAGGATGGAGAAGGGGCAGCAAGAGAGGTATAGGTGAGAAAAAGCTCACTGATATCCTAGGACAGCTTCTGCTCCCTTTCTGGAATGTTCTGCAAAGGATGAGCATTACCTGGGAGCAGTGCGTTTCAGAATGAGGTTAGGAAGAACTAGAAATGAGTTACGGGGAGTGAGTCACAGATGGGCAAGATGGCACTTAGGGCCTTGTTTTTACCAAACAGACACAGTTTACCCAAACTTGAGAGAGCCTCTCTGCAAAGTTGTCACCTAAAGGTCATTCTACATTGTGCCTTGTTGCCACTTATTGTGGGGAAGGATCTTCAATCCTGTAGTTAAACATCCTCACTACAGGCAAGTGTTTATTCTTTGGGTGGACTGAATCAGTGTACACAGTTATTTGGGTCACCAGTCTGGTGAATATGAGAGGTGATCACACTGTGTGAAACTGACCACTGGGGTAAAAATTGAGGTGGACATAAAATCTCTCAATGGAATCTCTCTTGTGGTTTATGAATATACTGTCATAGCAGTTCCTCTGTGGAAGCCCAGAGATGCCAGGCACAATGGCGGCCACAAGAAGTTACTGGAGACCCCTCAAGATCATAGCTCTGAAGACATCAGAGGACCAAAACCTATTTCATGTGTTACAGTTCATCTCTCTGTTGATCCCCAGAGGAGTGAGGACTGTGTCCCTGACAGAAGTTGCTCCTCCCTTTCCTCCCCTCTCCTCTTCTCCCTCTCCTGCTTGGGCTCAGTGAACTTACATAGAGGACAGTGGAATAGAAGAGCAGAGCCAGTGGAGTGAGGAGGTCATAGGTGCCCTTCTCTTGGACCTGTGGAGACAGTGGAGAGGTCAAAATGCTAGCATTCTCTTGGCCTATTCTGGAACTCAGGGAGGTTGGAGGCACAGAAAAAGTCCCACTATTTCTTCTGTGCTGGATGAAATGTAGACTTTTCCTTCTCTTTACTCTGAATAGATGATGCATCTGCCACGACTGCTATTTGATCCCTTCTACAAAACCCTCCCCTGTCGCTACATGAGTGTTGATCCTCTTTATTTGGGTTTATAAGTTAAGCACCCCAGAGGCAATTTAGTGCTTAAGCTGGTTTGCTTGTGATCACAGTATAAAAGTAGGTAATTGTAATCCAGAATTGTAACCTTAGATGTCTTGATAAACCAAGACTTTCTTTTTAGAGGTAGCCAACTGAGAGAGAAGAAAAATCACGTTTTCCTAAACTCAGTCATTTATTGAAAAAAACAAAACAAAACAAAACTTAAAAGAGAATTCTTTTTTTTTTTTTTGGTACTGGAGACTGAACTCAGGGGCACTCGACCCCTGAAGCCACATCCCCAGCCCTATTTTGTGTTTTATGTAGAGACAGGGTCTCACTGAGTTGCTTAGCGCCTCACCATTGTTGAGGATGGCTTTGAACTCGCGATTCTCCTGTCTCAGCCTCCCAAAGTGCTGGGATTATAGGCTTGCACCACCATGTCTGGCTTAAAAGAGAATTCTTTATAAAAGAGCCAGAATCCTCTTTTGGAATTCACGGGTGTTCTGGAAACCTAGCCCAGCTCAGCACTACATGCATTCCTTGGTCATGAAAGCCATGTATTGAACTGTCAGAGGAGGCCTCAGTTTCTCTTCCCAATTGTTTTTCTCTTTTATGCCTTTGTTCTTAATGGGTCCTTCTGAGAAAAGGGATTTGATTAAGCTTCCTCCCTCCTTTCTTGTCTATGGATCAATTCAGGTCTCTGGATCACTTGGTCACACTGGAGAGAACACCCTCCTTTCCAGAAACCTTCAAGGCACAAGCATCCAGACATAGGTTTCTCAACTCTACCATGCCAAACGCAGAGCTCTGCCTTTCAGCCCCCAACATCCTCACCTCTCGAGTTTTCTGCAGGATCTGCTCCAGGAGGATGAGGAAGTGGCCTGGGTCCCTGCTGACCAGCTCCTGTAGGCTCCAGCAGTTCAGACACAGCCCCGCTAGGAAGGGAGTAAGAGAGGCAGTGATCAGCTCAGGTGTCCTCTGGCCACCCTCAGTCAGGAGCTATGGAGAGGCGGAATCTATATTGGAAAATTCTCTCTTGGGGATGGCACTGGAACATTCCTTTCTAAAGTAAGAGAGCCTTAGTGAGCACACTGGACCAATGCTTTACCCTATCCCACTGAGACATGATGACCTGTTTCCTATTCCTACATGTACAGGAGGCTCTAGAGCACAGATTGGAGATATGGGCTGGGATCCTGTTAGAGGCCAATGAACTTGAGATCACTCTGCCCCTGCACCTCTGGGGACCGCCAATGCTCCCATCTCCCCTCCTTTCCTGCAATGTGTGCTGGTGCCTATGAGACCCAAGGAAGTTAGATCAGAGCTAGAAACTGCTGAAAGAATGAATAGAGGAGCAACAGAAAGCTCCACCCTAAGGCCCAAGATTATATCTGTGATAATCATGGGGTTTCCCTGGACTGCCTGGCAATGAAACCCAGGAAGGGGAAGCTAAATTCATTTATAGCTCAAAAGCTATAATGAGCACTTTGCCACTGTAACTTCCCCAGACTTTCTTAGTTTGTTTGTCTCTGCTTCCCTGAAGTCAGCAAGGGTAAACCCCTAAAAATTAAAGGGGGTGGTCACAGGGATCAAGGGAGGCTATATGTCAGGGGATGGGGAATGAGAATAGCAGTGATGGATGTATATAGACCACATATTTCATGGAATTCAAACTCCAGGTTTCCTCATGTACATGGATTCCTTCCAAAGGCTGGGAGATCCCTAAACACAGGTTTTTGTAAAACTTGCAAAAGTCATATCTTTTCATATTCTTTGACTTGATAATGTCCCCCAACTCTACAAACTTAGTCCCCATCAAAATTTAAGTAGAAGACAAGAAGGGAAATTTCTATTTTATTGATCACTACTGCGTGCCACTATGATGCTACTTTGCCTTTGCATATATTATCTCCTTTGAATGTCCCAAGCCCCCTTCAAAAATGTTCCTGTTGTTATTATTCCCATTTTACAGACAAGATACGTGGAGTCCTGAAAGGATAGGTAGCTTGCACAAGGATGTGCAGCCAATTGAAGACAGTTTTAATTCAGGTCCAATTCTGAAGGCCAGGGAAAGCTCTCCATGGAGGTGACATTTGAGCTGAGGCCTGCATGAGAAGGAGCCAACTATGCAGTCTGAGAGAAGAATTCTAGGTAGCAGGTACAGAGGTCCTGAGGTGGGAAGAAACCACGTATGTTTAAGAAGCAGCAGGCATCTATCTCATGGAGTAGTTAGAAAGACAAGTAGACACAAGATGTGAAAAATCTTTACCAGAATAAGAAATTCTTACAACTAGGCACCAGCCTCAGAGACACCCCTACCCCAGCCTGCAGATCCCCCAGTTCTCGGTCCTGGGAGACATAGAAGATAGAGACCCCTGATCTAGAGCTTCAGTTCTGCTGAGTTTCTCTCTTGTTATACAGGCTAGAGGAGGACAGGGCTGTGGAAGGAACTAGAAATAAGTAAGCAGGAAAATTCTGGGGAGAGCTGCCTGTGAATTCCTGGCTGCTTCTTTGGAATCAGTAGGTATGGTGTTTCTAAGCAAATTCCAAACCTTCTTCAAGGAACTGTGCTTCTAGCACATGCTAAGGAAGCAAGATACCACCTGAGTAGGATGAGGAAGCTGTCGAGGGAGAAAGGAGAAAGAGACTCATGCTGTAGATGAATGCTTCGTAAGGCTCCCGTCCAGGTGAGATCTAGGGGTTTGCTCAATTCACACACACACACAGTTTGAACAGAATCTGAGGGCTGGGGATGTAGCTCAGTGGTAGAGCACTTGCCTAGCACATACGGGGCTCTGAGTGCAAACCCTAACACCATAAAGGAAAAAGAGTGAATCATGAAGCAGAATCTGCCAGCTTCCATGATTGGTCCTGGGCCCACCATAGCCCCTGAAGCCCCCTGGGGTTCTCAGAACACCTCCCCAGCTCCCTCAGCCCTACCTGACCAGGAAGTGGAGCTGCGGCCGAGGCTGAGTCCATGCAGGCAGCGTTCCAGGGCATGCTGGATGCGGTCCTCCGTGCACGTCGTGGCCCCTGGCTGCATCCTGAGTCATCGCCTGTGTGGGGAACAGATGCCAGGTCAGCCTGTTGGATCCCTCTCTCAGAGAATGTGAGGCTTGTCCCTGAGTACAATAGGGCAGCACCTGGCCCAGGACGGCAACAGGCACTCAGAGTCTAGTGTGATCAGCCCTCTGTAGCGGGGTGCTGTGGGCACTTCCCTAGGGGCCTTAGTGCTGCCTCCAGGGCAGAAACAGTTTCTGGAAGGCCACATCTGAGCAGCAGGAGAAGCTATCCTGTGGCTGAACAGAACAGAGGCATAGGAAGTGAAGGGCCAGGTGCCCAGGGGATGCCCACACAATGGCCAGACCCTAGAGGCAGCTGGGCGGCGGGGGAGGAGGACCTCCATGGGAAAATCAAAATCACTTGGGGGATTTTTTCTGAATTTCTGGGCCTGCATCCTCCCAGTCTTCCAGGGATGGGGCCATAGGATCTCCTTTCACATGCTGGGGTGCCAGGGCAGGGAGTGTCCTCACATATATCCCCATTTCCATCCTGCCACACCTCCACACAGGTCATGGGTACCTGTGTCCTCTCTGTTCTAACCTCTTTTGCCATTTTTTCTTTTCTTTCTCTAGGCTTCACATTGTCACCAGCTATCCAAAGTCCTTGCCCTGTCCTCCTTCCCTATTCTTCTGGGAATGCAGCTGAGGTGGGGACTTGAGGGGCTTTCATATCAGATGGGGAATGCAGGGCTTCCGGCAGGGCCAGCCCAGCTTCTTGGGTTCAGAAGACATGAAATGCATTTTGACACAGTGATCAAGTCAGGCTCTAATCCGACAGGCCTGGACTCAAATCTGGACTCTGCTATGTGCTAGTCATGAGATTTGGGGCAAATTTCTTTAACTTTTCCAAACCTCAGTTTGCTTATCTATCAGATGGGGATGATGATGGTGCTGGTCTCTCAGGGCTGTTGGGAAGATTAAATGTCACAGTGGATGCCATCCACTTTCACTGCGTCAGTGCTATCATTCTACCATGCTGCATGCAGTTGCCCCCAGTGCTTGAGAATTTCACTCCATTCAGCTCTTCTGTGCAGATTTTGTCACTGGCCAGTCAGGCCAGTTCATGGGAAAGCAGAGGAAGTGGCAGGCCAGTTCTGTGGATCTGGGGACAGACCAGGAAACCAGAAGAGGAAGCTTGGATCCCAGAGCTGAGCCATGCAAACGACATGCAAAAAGATATGAGCTCCTAATTCAGGTCTAGTTGTAGGACAGCAGCATTCAGGTCGTGGAGTCACCACATAGGCAAATTTTCCTACTTCCCTAGCCTAGGGGGAACCACATGCCCAGTAAAAAAATAAGCCCTGTTGTTAGCTGTTGGACATCACTTCCTTGATGTCCCCAGGTGCTATGAGCTATGAAATGAGGATGGTACAGTGATGAACACAGACAGCAGCACCCACATATCCATTCTGTCATTGATTTCTTGACCAACTACTACATGCCAGGGATACAGCAGTGAATAGAGCAGGCATGGGTGGGCGACCTAGACATTCACAATTAAGTGGACAAAGAAAGAGGAAATCCCATAGCACACTGAAATATGCTCTGAAGAAAAGATATTTCTGGAAGGAGGACAGATGAGAAGCCTTCTACTTGTTATTGTGGGTCTCTGAAGAGGGATATTTCAGCCAAATGAGGGGTCCTGGGGAAAATGAGGGCAACAGTATTGCAGAAAGAGGAGATACCATGTGCCAAGATCTGGGTGCAGGGATCAGCGTGCCAAGGACTTAGACCCAGAAGCGAGGAGGCTGGGGTGCTGGGCTGGCCTTGGACACAGCCTGAACTTCCAGGTCCCACACCTCTGCTGACAAGGTGATGGTGAAGAAAAGTTTTGTGGGTGACTCAGGATGAAGGACCTTAGATGTTCCCACTAGTGATACCTGTTTGTCCCAAGACATTCTTAGGCCCTTTCATCCTGAGGCCCAACTGTTACCCTTGCTTTTGGACCAGGTAGAGAGTCCACTGCCCACCAGTCAGACTGGGCAGTTTTCTGGTGTTCAGCCCCTCCCACAGCTCAGATTGTGCCAGGCCTTGGCATGGACAAGCACCTGTGGAGATGAACACCTGTGATGAGGCTGTGCCCTCCTGCCTTTAGTGGCAGCCCAAGCTGCCTTTAGTGGCAGCACCAAGACCACTGTGGACACTGGTCCTGTGTGGTGCAGGTCTTACAGCACCTGCCAGAAGAGGCAGACCACTGGGCACCTTTACCAGGAGGACTTTGGGCATGAGTGGCAGGCCAGATGTCCTCAAGGGCTGCTTTCTCCTCTGTCAAGCTCCTCAGGCCAAGTTCCTGAAGGGACACCAGGGGTCTCCCTGGCAGGTCCTTCAATTTACAGTTGGAGAAACTAAGAGCCAAGAGTGGGAAAGGGCTCATTCAAGGCCAAGGTATCAGCTAGATTTCTTCTGTCTTTCCAAATTGTGGCTGAGGTCCCACGCCAAGGACAAACGTGCTACCTGCCCTACATTCCAAAGTCCTCAGAGGCACAGTGGACTATGGGGACGGGAGCTGCAATCATCCTAGTGGGCTTGTAGGGGGATGTTAGTTCAGAATCAACAAAGTGACATACCCATCCTGCCATTATAAAATTAGGAAGAGAAAAAGGTTTGTGCCATCTTGGAAGATACTCCTTTCTCTCTCTAGAGCCAAGGGCCAGGGAGCAGGGGCTTTAAGAGAATCCCTTACACAGATTGGGCTGCCCACCTAGTGAGGGCATTGCTGTTGTCAGTTCAATACCTACTTAGCAAATGGGCTCACCTGCTCCTGTGTTACCTGGAGAAGGGGCAACTTGCATGTCCACTGTGGGGCAAGTCAAAGATGTGAGTTCTTTGGAACTGGCAAGAACGAAAGCTGAATATGAGCAGTTTCTGCTCCTCTTTTACTCCAGAGAGTGGAGAGAAACTTAGCAGTCAGAGGCTGACACTGGATCACCTTTGTGGGACACTGGTGGAGTGAAAGCAAGAGGTGGGCAATTAGTAGCACAGAGAAATTAAACAACTTGCTTGAGGCCACACAGCTGGGAGGGGGACAAAGCCAGGATCCAAACCCTGGGAGTCTGGGTTCTTACAGTACATGGTAACACTCACTGCAACCACTGTTCCTCAGCACAGTCAGATGCAGTTACTACAAAAACAAAACCAATTCAAGTTTTACCCCAATTACCATGATTTTGCTTTAAGAGGTTGAGAATCATAGGGCACAGTGGTGCACACCTGTAATCCCAGCTATCTAGAAGGCTGAGGTAAGAGGATCACAAGTTTGAGGCCAGCCTCAGCAATTTAGTGAGGCCCTATGCAATTTAATAAGATCCTGTTTCCAAATAAAAACTAAAAATAAAAAGGACTGGGAATATAGCTCAGTGGTAAAGTGCCACTGGGTTAAATCATCAGTACCCCCCAACCAAAAAAAAAAAAAAAAAAAAAAAAAGAGGTTTAGAATCTGCCAGGCATAGAGGCACAAGCCTGTAATCCCAATTACACAGGAGGCTAAAAAAGGAAGATTGCAAGTTCAAAGCCAGCCTGTGCAAGTTAGCAATACCTGTCTCAAAATAAAAAAATAAAAAGAGCTAGAGACATAGCTCAGTGGTAAAGCATCCCTGGATTCAACTCTCAGTAAAATAAACAAATAAACAAACAAATAAATAAAATTTAGAATCTCGGTTGCTAGAATCATGAACTCTACTGTGTCTGTCTATACCAGCTGCCTAGCACAGCTCCTGAGAAAGAACCAGGGCTCCCAAGAGTGGGAGCCAGAGAGGGGACGCCCAGCAGACCCTCTTGGGGCAATAATGACCATGGTGGCACAAAGGGCTTGGGGGTCTCTATCCTGGAGCATGGGCTGAATTTTGTGAGCTGGGTTTTAAGTCATCCTCCACCCAGTCCCTAATGTGATGAACAAGCAGTCAGGCCACGAGGCAGGCATGAGTCACCCATGTGTCCTACATTGTCATGATGCAAATGCAAGACACAAATGATGCCACTTCTGCCACACCCTTGTCCTTAAGGGCACCAGAACACACTGTCCTAGGGCTGCTGCTAGCACTAGACCTAGAGCTACCCCTTTGGGCCCCCTCCCACACCCACTGGGCCAGGCCTTCCTCTTGTCCCATGTAATAGGGAAAATCAAGGCTTTCTTCATAGAAGAGTGCGACACTCTCACGGCCCTGGGGAAAGTTCCTAAAGTGTCAGCCTCCCTGGCATCCTGGGGCCACCAAGAGCTTGACCAAAGCTCTCATGGTTGGGACTTGCTGGTGCTCTGAGCTTGGGGAGTCTGAGGGAGGCAGGAAAGGGAGCCCAGTTGAGGGACCTCTCAGCTTAGTTGCCCTGGGGGTCAGCCCAGAGCACAGTGGCCTGGCCCTTGGCACACTCATTTCCTCCTGGTGAGTCAGTTGGGTCATTACTCATTCCTTGTGACTGCTCCCCTCTGGCTTTGGGGAGGGGGTTACAAGGGAGGGCAATGGGATCCCCTCTCTTCAGGATGAAGACTCTTTTCAAAAGCTTGACAAGGAAGGCCTGGCCTGTCCCCAGCATCCCACTCCTACCCCCACCCACCTCTTTAAGAGGAGGCTTCCCTCCCACCCCCTCCCCCCCAGTGCGAAATTCCAGCTGCTGCTGGAATGCCCCTCTCCTCCAGTGTGAATGCTGAAACATTCAACAACAGGGCCTGCCCCACCTCCAAGTTCCTCTTCCAAGCCAGTAAAGAGGACTCACAGTCCTTACTGGGGAACCTGAATAGGGCAGATAGAATTGGAATTGGGGGTGGGTTTGTGGGGCTCCAGTGGACACAAGGGAGTCCGCTCTGCTTCTCCCGCCCCTTCACATGAGGTAGGCACAAGCCTAGTTAGAGGAGTGGGTTCTGGGTTTACTTCCTGTGGCAGCCTCCACGAGGGTTTCTGGTTTTTGGTATCTTCTCAAAGTGTTAAAGAGCAGAAACTGGACCATCCACATCTCATAGAGAAGGAGGAATAGGCCTCCAGGTTCTGGCTAGCACCCCACACTGTTTTCTTGGTGTTCTGGAATATTTCAAGTTCATGTTTTGAAGCTCTGGTCCCACAGGTAGCAGGGGACCAAAATGGGATATAAATATATATATATATATAAAACAAATTAACTTAATGGCATTTTGAATGATGTATGTAATCACATTGAAAGAGATAGGGAAGAAAATAACTAACCTAAGTAACCTCAACAAGGTTATGGTTTGGATATGAAGTGACCCCTAAAAATCCTGTTAATGCAGGAATATTCAGAGGGAAAATGATGAGAATTGAAAATGATTAGAGTAACCCAATCAGTCCTAGTTTGAATGAACACCTATAGTAGGCAGGTGGGGCCTGGCTGGAGGAGGTGGGTCACTGGGGGTATGCTCAGGAGGGGTGCATCTTCCTGTAGCCCCTCTCCCTTCTCTTCCCTGTCTCTTCTTCCTTGCTGCCATGAGGGGAGCAGCTTCCCTCCTCCACACCCATCCCCCATTGTGTTCTACCTCACTCTGGGCCCAGAGGTACGGAGTCAGCCATCTATGGACTGGACCTCTGAACCCATGAGCCAAAATAAACTTCCTCCTCTAAGTTGTTCTCTTCAGGTATTCTGGTCACAGGAGCACAAAAAGTGACTAAAACAGGTTTACATATGTTGACTGGCTAAAGACAAAAAGAACTACAGACAAGTATTATATAAGCTATGTACCCAGTATTCTCAAAGAGGTGCTACTCCCACCCTTGTCCCCCTCTTTCCCCTGCCACCCACCTCCCACTGTTACCAGTCTCTTTAGTCTCTGCTGCATCTTTTGGTGTTGGAAGTGAGAATCATTTTTATTTGGGTCGCAGAGGACACTCCACCTCAAGCAGCCACAAAGAGGAGAATGGGGCAGAGAAGTAGTGTGTTAGAGAATAATGGGAAGGGTAGACAAGGGGTGATCCCCCACGGAAGCAAGTGGTATTGCCTGGACTGCATGCCTTGGCATGTTTGTATCTATCACCATGTTGGTGCCACTTAAAAGGACAAGGAAGGTGAAGAGTGTGCTGGGGGTCTGCAAGAGCTCAGGGCTAAGCACAAGTTAATAGATGGGAAATTGTTAGAATGATGTGTGACACATCATAAGCATTCAATAAACTTGATAAATATTAGCTATCTGAGCACTTTCTTAACATACATTTTTCTGCTCCCTGACTCCAAGTGTCTCTTGGATTGGGTCAAGAAATAATATACTCTTAGGATGATTCTGGTGCACAGGTCAGACCTGCAAAGTAATGTTTTCTATTTACTTTAGTTTGGATCCTTTTGGTGTGTATGCACACACATATGTGTGTGGTGCTTGAGACTGAACACAGGGACTTGCACATGCTAATCAAGAACTCTACCACTGTCTGATATTCCCAGACCCTATAGTTTGGAGTCTTGACCATTCCACAAAGGCTCATGTACTAAAAGCTTATCCCTCAGTCTGTGGTACTATTGGGAGATGGTGGGACATAGGTGTGCCTATGTTCATGTAAAATAGTGTTAGTGTTCTGTCGCTGTGATAAAATAACTGAAATAAACTATTTATAAGAAAGAAAGGTTTATTTTGGCTCACAGTTCTGGAGGTTTCAGTCCATGGTTGAATGGGTTGTTGCTTTGGGGTCTGTGGCAAGGCAGTACATCATGGCAAGAACACATGATACTGTCCACCTCATGGCAGCCAGAAAGCAAAGAGAAGGTCTCAATATCTCCTTCAAACACAGTCTCTCAATGACCTAACTTCCTCCCACTAGACTCCACCTCCTGGAGTTTCCACCAAAAATTATAAAAATTAAAGATGTGTTGGGAAAAAGGTCTCCACTTACAATAGTATCAAGAAGAATAAAATTTAAAAATAAACTTTAAAAATATGCAAGATTTTTATGAAGAAAACTTGAGAGACACAAAAGAAAGCAAAAGTGAATGGGAATGAATATCCTGTCATCAGATAAAAAGATCCAATATCATAGAGAATTAGAATTCGTTCAAAAAAGACTAAAGGCTGAAACATAAAGACCTAAAACTATAAAACTCTTGGATATGGGAGAGAGCTTCATCACACTGGATTTGTCAATGATTTTTGTGGATACGATAGCAAAAGCACATGCAACAAAAGAAAAAATAGACAAATTGGACATCAGAACTTGAAACTATGCTTTAAAGATTTTAATCAATAGAGTAAAAAGGCAAGCTACAGACTGGAATAAAACGTTTGCAAATCATTTATCTGATAAAGGGTTAACAGCTATAATATATAAAGAACTTCTATAGCTCAACAAGAACAACAACAACAACAAAACTTGATTGCAAAATGGGCAAAGGACTTGGATATTTCTCCAAAGAACATATACAAGTGGCCACTATGCACATGAAAAGATGCTTTTCATTACTAATCATCAAGGAAATACAAATCAAAACTAAAATGAGATACTATCTTACACCTACTAAAATGGCTATTATTAAAAAACATCACTGTAGTGTTAGGATGTGGAGAAATTGGATCCCTTGTGCCCTGCTATTGGAACTGTGAAATAGTGTAGCAGCTATAGAAAACAATACGGTGGTTCCTTAAAAAATGAAAAGTAGAATCAGTATATGATCCAGCAATTCCACTTCTGGATATATACTCCAAAGAATTGAACAGGTATTTATACTTCTCTTTTCATAGAAAAATTATTTACAATAGCCAAAATATAAACAACCCAAGTTTGCATCCAAGCTGAATGGATAAACAAAATATGGTATATACAAACAATGGAATATTGTTCGGCCTTTAAAAGGAAAAAGAAATTCTGACACATGCTACAACATGAACGATAAGCAAATTATGCTAAGGTAAACAAGCCAGGCACAAATAGACAAATGCAGGACTCCATTGATATGAGCCCCCTAGAGTAGTCAAATTCACAGAGACAGCAGGTAGACTGGTGGTTGCCAGGGACTGAGGGGAAGAGAAAATAGGGAGTTGTTTAGTGGGTACAGAGTTTAATTTTGCAAGATGAACAGTTTTGGAGACTGGGTTGCACTACAATGTGAATGTACACTTAAAAGTGGTTCAGATAGTAAATTTTACAGTATGTCTCTTGTAAAATTTTTAAGAGTAAAAAGAAGAATTAATTGGTATATTTGTGATATTACATAGAAATGTCGATTCTTCATAAGTTTCAGCCTAGAGAATACGAAGGAAGGAAAGAAGGAGGGAAGGCAGGCAGGCAGGCTGCCTATTTCTGAGTGGCTCTTCTACATCAGGTACTATGCCAGGCATTTTCACTTGATTACCCAATTTAATTATCGTAATTACCCTATGGCATAATCATGGTTGTCCCTATCCCTGCTGTTCAGGGGCGGTAAGTCACTAATTTGCCCAAGTTCCTGTGGTCACAATTCCTATGGCCTAAGCTGGAAGAGCATCTAAAGATGGCCAGACTCCCAAAGCCCATATCCCTTGCTACACGCTGTTTACAGGAAATCATTTCTATCCTTTCTAGACACTCAAAAGGCTGACTTTGCTGTTTCGTCTGTGTGCTAGAATTTGAGGCTTCCAGGGAAGATGTTTTGCACAAAAATGGCCTGAATTTCCATTGCTTAGTGACTCATTCTCCATGGGTTAGCGCTGCTCACTTCCCCTGTCCTGGTTTATTTTTTAAGATATAAGATTCCCAGAGAGACATTTAGTCACCAAATGAATCTATTACAGCAGGAACAATGGACAGTCACTGGGCAACGGATGGACTGCAGGACCAGCAAGGGGAGGAGATGTGAACAGGTGGGTGGTGATGGTGTGGGGGTGAGGGGGGGGAGAGGGTGAAGATGGGGGTGCAGAAAGGGAGGCCCACTAGGGAACAGAGACAAGACTGCCCATTTCTCGACTCTCCTCAAGCCCTTCTCCAATGAAGGGTACAGGAAGGCCTAGGAAGATCAAAGTTGTGGTCAAGGCCAAAAATAATGGGCTGTGGCTGCAGGAGGGAAAGAAGAAACACGCTAACCCACACAGTACCAACTCTGGGCCACACACTGTGCTCAGGGCTTGAAGCACATGATCTCACTGATTCTGAACAACCCTAGAACTCATGAAACCTACAACAATGAGGACAGAGGACGCTCCTGGAGGCTCAGTTACTTTGCCAAGAACATACAATTAACAAGTAGCATAGGGAGGATTTGAACTTAGGTCTCTGATCTCTACCCAGAGAGAGTCCTGAAAAGGAAACAAGATGCCTGATGTCTTTGCATATAATTATTAGAATATCACCTAATGCCATTTGAATTCTTATTATATGCTGGACAGTCTTCTACGTGTTTTCTATGAATTAATTCCACATAAGGTAGACAGCACCTTATCACTATTTTACAGGTGAGGACACTGAGGCACAGGGCATCCTCTCAGCTGGCAGGTGATTACGCCCTAGGCAATTTAGCTTCTCCAAGCAGGTGGAGGAAGTAGAGACGGGCAAAGTGAAGTTACTGCCCAGATGAGGAAGCAGAAGAGAACAGTAAGAATTTACCAGGGTATGACCTCCAGGAAACAACCAAATTCTATGGGTCCCTGGGCTAAACCACAAGCACCTGGCGCTGGAGATGATTTATTCTACCTCTTTTCAAACTTAGAGCCTGTCTTGTTTGTCAGACAGATATGAATATTTCAAAGTTTTAGGCAAAGGAGATTTTGCTCTTTCCAGAGCACTGTGACTTCCAGATGCGTTACCATCAGGATAACTTTGGGTCTAATCCATTATCTCTTCCCTCAGACAACTTTTCTCCCACCTACAGTGATAAACTATTCCCTCACTCATCTGACAGCAGTAATTGCTCTCCATCTTTGGCAAATCCATCTTCTTTAGTCTCCGTTTTCACACTCTTTAAACTCTTTGCCAATTATATGAGTAAAATCTCCCACCTTCTTCTCCATCCCATTCATGAATGTGGCTTATTAGTGTAAGCAAAACCACCCTTACAAGAAAAGAAACCATCCAGACTTGTGAACAAAACTGAAATCAGATACTCCTCAATATCAGGCCAGGTGTGGTTTTTACAACTTTTTATGAAGCAGACACTGATTTCAAGAGTCTCAGTTTAGAATTTTCTGGAACTCTAAGGGATCATTTACTATGACATTAGGGCATCAAGCACTGATGCCATCTCTCCAAAATTCTCTCCAAATATGCCCTATATATGGAGAGAGGAAAACAAACATTTGTGTTGATACAAAAAAGATACACATGTGCACACAATCCAAATTGAAAACCCACACTGGGACCCAGGTGTGGTGGCACATGCCTGTAAGCCCAGTGACTCAGAAGGCTGAGGTAAGAGGATCACGAGTTCCAGGCCAGCCTCAGACCCTGTCTCAAAATAAATAATAAATAAGGGCTGGAGAGGTAGCTCAGTGATCTTAGGTTCAATTCCCAGCACCCCTCCCCCAATAATGAAATAAAAGAAGAAAGAAAAAGAAAACTAACATTGACAGGCCAGAATGAAAGAGTGACATTATGTCTGAATCAGGTGGAAATGGATTGAGAAGACCCAGGCTTCCATTCAGGCCAGTCTGTAGAAGTTGGGTGGAGTCTGTATCGTGGCTGGCGAAAGTTTGGCCCCCAAGTGGGTGTCTACATTTATTGGATACTTGATCTGCTTTTATTCTCTTCTTTAGTAAAGACTGATGGGTTCTACCTGCTGAGATGGAAAACTCTGGGGAAAGGACAATTTGGGAGGTGAAAACATGAGTTCTATTTCATCCAAATTGCACCCCCTGGCCCCAGTGGGGAAGTCTGCACTACAGCTCTACTTTTGGGGGTTCCTAGAATATGTTGGTCAAAGAGACAATGAGTCATCCCCAGGGCATGTTATGTTCAGAGGTGGCACATGGAGAATCCACAAAGGGCCCTGAGAAGATGTGGCTCTTGAAATAGGAGAAGAATGTGAGGTCACAGAACTCAAAGCAAGAGTGTTTCAAGGAGGGAGTGTGGGGTGCCGATGCAAGATCTCCAGCACCAGGCAGAGAAGTGGCCATTGGATCAGACGACATGGGGGCCAAAAGACCCAATGGCATAGGCTGAGGAGGGAAAGAGAGATGATAAGGGGCAACTCTTTGGGGAGTTTTGCTTAGGAGGGTCGGGCTTTATGAGTTGCCCCAGTATCCTTCTGTTAAGCTCCTTTTTGTTTTTCTTTACCTAGTTCAAGTTCATTTCTGGCAATTATGATGAAAAGAACTGTAAAAAGTTTAAAATTCTTTAAAAAAAAAACTATGTGGTTACATGCCAAAGTATTAGCAGTAATTATCTCCAAGAGGCAACATTATAGACAATTTTTATTTTTTCTATAAATATTTTTACAATAAGACATATTTTATAGCTTGTTTTTTTATCACACAAGTATTATGTTAAGTATAGAAAAATTAGAAAATGATTCTGGGAAAGTGAGGTAAATGTACTTTTCCCTGTTCTTCCTCTGTAGTATGACTACAAATCCTGGACATTGTATATAAAACTGACATAAGAGACTCTGAGAGGTAGAGAAGGCAGATGAGCTAGGGACCCTGGGAACAAGGAAGGACATGGTGGCAAGTTCCTGTGTTCTCTTTTTACCTCCATATATTCCAATTTGGAGGTGAAGAGCCAGCAACCTGGAAAAACCAATGGATACAGATAGAAAAATCTGACTCCCTCTGGCCAAAGATGAGGAAAGAGGCAGCAGAGCAGGAGAGACAACTTTCAAACAATAATTGCTGTGTTCCAGCCAAATTCCATAGAGAAAACTGTGGTGTCAGTAAAGGTCCAGAGAAAAACTAGACTTCCATTCCACCAGCCTGTGATGAGGTCCCCCAAGTCCCTGCTGTGGGTACTGCCTAAGAGCCAATTAGAGGTCAAGCCTTTTGTCCCCACTGGTGGTAATGTGCCCCCTCCCACCCTATGGTGTCAATAGACATGGGACCTGGACTTCCACTGAAGAGCCTGGAATTTCACTCCCGGCCCCAGACAATAGAGAGCTCCCTTCCCCAAATGGGTTAGTATTAGGTGAAGCCTAATGGAGAGTCAGGACTTTCACCACTGCCCAGACGTAAATGAGGTCACCACCTCCCACCACCATGGTTGTATTGGAACAGTAATGACGCACTCCTAACCTCTTCTAGCTGGAGAGGTATCAGTGGGGGCCTAACAGGAAGTTGAAACTCCCACTCCACCCAGTAGTAATGAGGATCCCTCCCCAGTGTCAGTGGAGGTTGAACATAGAACTGGAACCTCTACCCCCACCTGGCACTAATGAGACAATAATCTCCACTTCCCTTATCTAAGAAGCGTTAGAGGATACCAGGTAAAGAATAACATTTAAGTAAGATTCAGATCCTTATAATTCTCACAATGCCCAAAATGTCCATGTTCCAATTAAAAATAATGTCACACCAAGAACAAGGACGATCTCAATCTGAATTAAGACAGTCTATAGATGACACTCAGATGACAGATGTTAAAATTTTTAAAGCAGCCATCAGTAAAAAAAAAAGCTGCAATGAAGAATTATAAAACTCTCTGAGCACAAAGGGAAAAAACAGGAAAATCTCAGCAAAGAAGGAAATTATACAACTGAGAAATAAAATAACTAAAGTTAAAATTTAATGGATGAGGTCAAGAGTAGAATGTAGGGAGCAGAGGGAAAAAAAATCAATGACCTTAAATATAGGAAAATAATATTACCTAATCTGAGCAATAGAGAAAATAGACTGAAGAAAAACAAACAGAACTTCAAGGACCTCTAGGACTACAACAAAAGGTCTAATATTCATGTCATTGGAGTTCTCGTAGGAAAGGAGAAAGACAACGGGACTAGAAAAGTACTCAGAGAAATATCTGGTGAAAGCTTAGTAAATCTGGCAAAATACATAAACCTACAGATAAAAGAAGCTGTGTGAACAATAAAATACAGCTGAAACACTTACCAAAACATCTTGTAGATAAACTTACCAAAGTTAAAGACAAAGAAAAGAACTGTGAAAGCAGTGAGAGAGACAATATCTTACCATGGAGGAGAAATCCTTTGAACACAAGTAGGGTTTTCGTCAGAAACCACAAAGGCTAAAAGAAAGTAGAATAGCATTTTTCAAGTATTAAAAGAAAAAAGCCTGTCAACCCAGAAGTCTAGAACCAGCAAAAATATCCTTCAGGAATGAAAGAGAAATCAAGACATTTCCAGATAAAGGAGATCTAAGATAATGTGTTATCAGCACACCTACCCTAAAAGAATGGCTCAAGGAAATTCTCTAAGCTGAATCAAGATAATAGAAAAAGAAATCTTGGCACATGAGGAAGAATAAAGGTAGGCACAAAACTGGGTAAAATTTGAGTTTTCTAAACTATGTTGGATGGTTGAATAAAAAAAATTTGACACTGTCCAATATGGTTCTAAATGTATGCAGAGTGTAGACAATTATAAATGGGGGAGAGTACAGGGAAATAGAGGTTAAAGTTTTTCTACTTCACTAGAACTAACATTAATAGACTCTTAAGTTATGTGTGTATGTTGTAATACTCAAAAACTATACAAGAGATAAGTATACCAAAACATTATAGATAAAATTAAAATGAAATTTTAAAAAGTTCAAGTAATACATAGGCAGAGAAAAAAAAAACATACACAACAACAAACAGGAATTAAAAACCTAGACAACCAATAATAAAATAGCAGACTTGAGCCCTGGCAAATCAATAATGACACCCTTAAAAGGGCTGGAGACATTAATTAAATGACAGAGATTGGTAGTGAATTACAAAACATGAGCCAATCTTTTGCTGACAAGAAACTCACTTCAAATATAATGATACAGGCAAGTTGAAAGTAAAAGGAAGAGAAACCATGTATCATGCAAACTCTAGACAAAATAAAGCAGGAATGACTAGGTTGCAAATACAGTAGACTTCAGAGTAAAGAAAATTACCAGAAACAGAGACAGACATTATATAATAAAACTAAAGGATCAATTCACCAAAGACAGAGCAATCCCAAATGCATTCACACCACCCACAGCTGCAAAATATGTAAAGCAGAAGTTGAGAATTCAACCGGTCACAGTGGTTGCCTATAATTCCAGATACTCAGGAGGCTGAGAGAGGAGGATCGCCAAGTTCCAACCAGCAGGACCTGGCAACTTAGCAGGACCTGTCTCAAAATAAAATTTTTAAAAAGGGGGGAAGGGACTAGGAATGTAGCTCAATGGTAAAGTATTTGCCTAGCGCGCTGGATTCCATTTTTAGTACCATAACAAAAGGAAAGGGGGGAAAAAAACCCTGAGAATATGAAAAGGGGAAATAAACAAATCCATACTTATAGTTGGAGACCTCAACATTCCTCTCCCAACAATTAATTAGGAGAACGATAAAGAAAATGAACATTTATGCAACACTTCGCCCAACAACAGTGGAGTATACGTTCTTTCCAAGTACACCAAGACAGACCATTTCCTGGGCCTTAAAATCATAAGATAATTGAAATCATACAGAGTGCATTCTATGACCACCATGCGATCAACTTAGAAATCAAGAACAGAAAGAAAAATTTCCAAGCATTTGAAAACTAAACACACATCTAAATAATCTATGTGTCATAGAGGAAATCTCAAGAGAAACCAAAAAATTCATTGAAGGAATGACAATACAATGTATTAAAATTCGTGGGACACAGCAATTACACTCCTGAGAATTATTGCAGAAAAATCAAAACTTATGTCCACACAAAAACCTGTATGTTTATAACCCAAAATGGAAACAATCCAGATGTCTTTCAATGGGTGATACATTCAACAATGCCATATCTATACCATGAAATAGTACTCAGCAATAAAAAAGGAAAGAACTACTGATTTATTCAACAGCCTTGATGAGCCTTTAGAAAATTATGTTGAAAACACAAGGCCAATGGCCAAAGATTACACAATGTAAAAATTACATACTGTATCATTCAATTTATATGCTATTTTGAAATGACAAAATTAGAGAAATGGAGAGCATATTGGTTGCCATGGATTGAGGGGATGGTGAGGGCAAAGGGGAAGTGGGTGTGGCTGTAAAAGGACAATGTAAAGGATCCTCCTGTGACAGAAATTCTGTATCTGACTATATCAAGGTCAACGTCAATATCTTGGTTGCTATGTACTACAGCTTGTCAAGATGCTACCATTGAAGTAAATGGGGTAAAGAGTACATGCGACCTCTACTATTTCCTATAGCTACATATGAATCTACGACTATCTCAAAATTTTAAAAATCTAATTAAAACACTGGGGGTGTGGCTCAGTGGTAGAGCACTTGCCCACTTGCCTAGCATGTGCCTAGTCCTATGCCTGATTCCCAAGACTGCAAAACAAACAAAGTACAACAAAAGAAAAATTTAAAATCTTGAACAGATAAACTTTAAAATGTTAAAAGAGAGCTTTAAACCTACTCAGAATAAACACTGTCAATATTCTGATTTCTTTCCTTCTAAAAACCATTTTAAAAATGGTTTAAAAATCATACAAATCATACAAAAATCATTTAAAAATCATACAAATCAGCCGGGCATGGCGGTGCATACCTGTAATCCCAGTGGCTTAGGAGGCTGAGGCAAGAGGATTGCAAGTTCAAAGCCAGTCTCAGCAACTTAGAGAGATACTTAGAACTCAGGGAGACCCTGTCTCTAAGTAAAATATTTTTAAAAAGGGCTGAGGATTGGCTCAGTCATTAAGCACCTTGGGTTC
This sequence comes from Xerus rutilus, assembly GCA_028644305.1. NCBI lineage: Eukaryota > Metazoa > Chordata > Mammalia > Rodentia > Sciuridae > Xerus > Xerus rutilus. Next base: position 48,046,832 of record CM053402.1, read on the forward strand.
AATCCCCAGTACCAAAAAAAAAAAAAAAATAGTCATGCAAATTACACTTAAATATATTTATCTGATTAAAAAGGCCACATTCAAGAGTCTTTCTAGAAGGAATACTTTCCCCACCAGAGAGGAAGGAGTAATTGACATTGGGCTGGGTCTCTCTCTATAAATAACTGTAAGACTAGTCAAAACCTGTGTAGCAACTGTTTACATACATTGCACAACAGGCCTCCCAGGATTGCTACCTCTGAGGGAAGGGAAATACACAAGGAGAGTGCGCCTCTTTTCTTCCCTGGTTTTCTGCTTCAAGTTATTTCCCAGAGCATGGAGCACAGGAGCAGAACCCAGGTTCAGTACGGAGGTCTTTCTGAGTTGAGGAGATAGAAAGCCGAATTCTAAGCACCTGAAATGGCTAGAATCTGTGGGTCCAGGCACTGGAAAGGAAGAAAATGTGAAAAAGAAGAGTTCAAGAAATCTACAGAGGCGTTCTCTTGAGACTTCAGCTGAATACTAAACTGCATGTACAGGACAAGACCTTATGAAGAGTGGGAAAACCAGCTCCTAGGAAGTCTTGAGTTAAGATAGGGATTCTAGAATTTGCACAGTGTTGGAAGCCATTGGATTTCCAATCAGTCAGAGCACAATAACATCACTGGGTACCTCAGGCATTTAATTGAGACTCTGGAGCAACTCTAGCTCTTGAGTAAGAGCAATTCTGCACATATCCTAAATAAGCTTTAAGAAATGCTTAAAGGGATCATACATTTCATCTATAAATTAACTGCCTGCCAGAATAAAAATCGATATTCTTTAATGGAGAATAATAAAATCCAGACTCTCACCAACATGGCGACCACAGTGCCCAGAATGCCAGATTTACAAATGAATAGACAGGTGAAGATGGGAAAAAAAAGTAACTCATTGCTCAGAAAACAATTCAATATATTGGAATTAGGAGACAACGACTTAAGACATCTGTTATAGATGGGTTAAAAGATTTCAAGGAAAATATACACAACAAGTTAATGAGAAATCTCAGTAGAGAATTGGGAAGAATGAGAATCTTTTAAAAGGAAGTCTAGGACAGAGATCATATTGAAAAAGAAAAAGTCATTGGATGGATTGAACAAAAGATTGGATGCTGCAAAAACAAGATTAGTGAACTTAATATACAGCAATAGAAACCATTCAAACAAAGACTAAAAACTAAAAAAGACATTAAAAAATATGAAGAGAGCCTAAATGACTTCTGGGAACAATCAAAAACCTAATAGATATGTGATTGGTGTCTCAAAGAGTGGACAAAGAGAATTCAACACCCATTTATAAAAACTCCCAGCAAGATGGAAATAGAAGGGAACTTCCTAAAAGTTCAATAAAGGTCAAATGTGAAAAAATCTATAGTTCACATCATACTGAAAGGTGAAAACTGAGTACTTTTCCTCTAGCCTCAGGAACAGCCTGCTCTCTTCATTTCTGTTTGACATTGTACTAGAAGTCAGGGCCAGTGTCATGAGGCAATGGAAAAAACCTCCACAAAAAACCTTCTCAGATGAAATGATTATATGCACAGAATATCCTGAGAAGTCTATTAAATCTATTAAAAACTATCATAAATAAATTTATCAAGTTATAGGAAACAAAGTCAATATAAAAAGTTCAATTGTATTTCCAAATATTAATAATTACCAATTAGAAAATGAAATTTTAAAAATATATCATTCACAATAACATCCAAAAAATTAAATTCTTACGAATAAATTTAAGAAAAAACATGCAAAACTTCTACATTTAAATCTACAAATCAGGCTGCTGGTTCATACCTGTAATCTCAGAGACTCAGGAAGCTGAGGCAAGATCACAAGTTTCAGGCCAGCCTTGGCAACTTAGCAAGACCTTCAGCAACTTAGTGAGATCCTGCCTCAAAATAAAAAACAAAAAGGGGGCTGGGATTGTAGCTCAGTGGTAGAGCGCTTGCCTTGCATGCGTGAGGCCCTGGGTTCGATCCTCAGCACCACATACAAAGCAATAAAATAAAGACATTGTGTCCATCTACAACTAAAAAAATATTTTAAAAAACAAAACAAAACAAAACAAAAAGGGCTGGGGATGTAGCTCAGTGGCAGAGCACCCCTGGGTTCCATCACTAGCACTAAAAATAAACAACAAAATCTACAAAGCATTGAAAAGATAAATCAAAGTAAAAATGGCAAGAGATACCATGTTCATGGATCAGAAGACTCAACATTATGTCAATTGACCTACAGAATCAATGTGATCCCAATCAATATCTCAAGAGATAAAGAAGGAAGGAAAGAAGGAAGGAGCTGATTCTAAAATGTATATGGAAATGCCAAAGATTTAGAACAGTTAACCATTTTAGAAAAGAAGGACAAAGTTAGATGATTTCGTGCTACTTTAATCCATGATTTGCTCTAAATCGACATTAATTAAGACAATATGGTATTAGCAATATAAAGACAAACAGATCCACTTATCAGTCCAGGAGTTCAGAAACAGACCACTATTTACTGGCTCATTGATTTTTAACAAAGATGCAAAGGCAATTCAATTAGGAAAGGTAAATCTTCTATCAAATTGTATTGGAACAACTGGACATTCATCTGGAAGATAATGAACTTAACCCATGTATCGCATTATGCAAATTGTTAATTTGACATGGATTAGAGTTCTGGATGTGAAAAAGCGAAAACTATGAAGTTCCTAGAAGAAACACAAGAAAATATCTTCATGCTGTCTTGCACTAGGCAAAGATTTCTTAGGACACAAAAAGAATGAAATGTAACAGGAAAAAACTAATAAATTGGAGTTCATCAAAATTTAAACTTCTGTTCCTTGAAAGAACCATAAAGAAAATAAAAGAGCAAACCACAAACTGGGATAAAATATTCACAATGCATACATGGGATAAGTGATTTCTATACCAGAATTAAACAGATATTTCACAATTGGCAATAGCCAATAAACACGTGAAAATAGACTCATCATCATTTGTCATTAGGAAAATGCAGATTTAAAATTATGAGGTGACCCAACACTAAAATGTATCAAATTTAAAAGATGGACAATACCAAGTTTATATGGATACAGAGCCATTATACATTACTACTGGTAGAATCATGAAATGGTACAGCTTTGAAAATTGGTTTCACAAAATTAAACAAACACTGGGCATGGTGGCACACACCTGTAATCCCAGTGGCTCAAGAGGCTAAGACAGAAGAATTGTGAGTTCAAAGCCAGCCTTAGCAATGGCAAGGAGCTAAGAAACTCAGCAAGACCCTGCCTCTAAATAAAATACAAAATAGGGCTGGGTTACCAAAATAGGATGTTAAAAGATCACTTAAAAAATATTTAATATAAAAACCTCTTCAGGTATGAAAAGAAAATAGGGCTGGGGATGTGGCTCAGTGGTCTAGTGCCCCTGAGTTCAATTCTCAGTAAACCCCCCAAATTAAACAACCACCTACTTCTTTGACCTAATAATTCCACTCCCACACCCTCCCAAAAGGAACCATATGTTGAGGAAATAATGTTCATAGCAGCTTCATAATAGCCTCACGCTAGAACCAACCTGATTCATCAATAGAACAATTAAAAGTACTTGGTATATTTATACAATGAATTACTATTTAGCAATGCAGGGAATATAGAAGAACAAAGTACTAAGACACATAAGGACATGTATTAAAACCAAAAACGTGGTGTACTGATGAAGAGGAACATAAAGAGATCGCCAGGTACAGTGGCACATGCCCATAATCCCAGCAGCTTGGGAGACTGAGGCAGAAGGATTGCAAGTTCAAAGCCCGCCTCAGCAATTTTGTGAGGCCCTAAGCAACTTAGTGAGACCTGTGTCAAAATAAAAAGTAAAAAAGGGCTTGCGATATGGCTCAGTGGTTAAGCACCCCTGGATTCAATCCCTGGTACCAAAAAAAAAAAAAAAAAAAAAAATTCACATTCTCTAGTTCCATTTACAAGAAGCTCCAGAACAGGCTAAACTAATCTACAGTAGAATAAACCCACATGGTGTTCACCTCTGGACAGTACAGAAAGAACTAACCAGAAATGGGCATGAGGGAACTTTTGAGGATGATAGGAACATTCTGTATGTTGGTAGGAGTATGAGTTACATAGGTGTATATTTTTTCATAACTCATCAAGCTATATAATAAAATTGTTTACTTCATCAGATATAAATCATTCCTCAATAAAAATGTTTTCTAAAGAGTCTTCTTGCAATCCTCAATTAAAAATGTTTTCTGAAGAATCTTTTTACAATATACATAAGTGCATAGAGAAAAAATCTTGAAAGTTTTGCTTAGCCTAACCATTTACCTTCATCTTTTTCCATTTTCAAATACACACACATTTTCTTTCTTACTTTATGGTCTTTTTTTTTTTTTTTTGGCAAGGTTGGGGATCAAACCCAGAACCTAATGCATGCTAAATAAGAGCTCTACCACTGAGCTATATTCTCTGGCCCACTTCTGATCCTTTTTAAACTATGCACATACTCTTACATACTTGTGTGTTTTTCATGTTACTAGGATCACAACAAACACACTGTTCAATTGTTTATAAAAAAAGCACGTATGATTACACTCAACCCTCTGTGGGGTCCACATCCACAGGATTCTACCAACCAGGGATCAATACTATTCAGGAAAAAAGGAAGGAAGGGAGGGAGGAAAGGAAAGGAAAAAGGAAAGGAAAGCAAAGGGAGGGGAAGGGAGGGGAAGGGGAAGGGGAAGGGGAAGGGAAGGAAAGTAAGAGAAAATAGCCTCTGGGGCTGGGGATGTAGCACAGTGGCAGCATCCTTTGCTTAGTATTCTCAAAGTCCTGGGTTCAATCTTCAGCACTGCTAAAGAAAACAAAAAACAGAAAGAAAAAAATACATCTGTACTGAATAGTACAGACGTTTTTCCTTGTCATTATTCCGTGAACAATATAGTATCACAATGGTTTACATAGCATTTACACAGTATTAGATATTATAAGTAATCTAGAGATGACTTAAAGTATATGGATGTATGTAGGTTATATGCAAATACTATGCAATTTTATATAAAGGATTTGAGCATCTGGGGATTTGGGCCATAGGAGGATCCTAGAAACATCCCCCAGAGATATCCAGTGAGGACTGTAATCACTGTCCTCAGCCCCCTTAAGCCTTTCCAGTAGTTTTTCATTGTCATAGAACAAAGTTCAACCTCCTAACTCAGCTTGCAGGACCTGGAGAGGTCCAGGCCTTCCTGACCAACGTCACACCTCCCCTTTCCATGATGTACTTCTTCCTCTGCCAGAAACAACGTCTACCACATTTCCCTGCTTCTGATTTGGATCCCAGTATGCATTCTTCCACCTTCTGATAACAGGTCACTTCCTCAGGGAAGGCCTCTGACCCCCAAGCTGGGCTGGGTGTCTACTCCTGCCCTCCCATCTCCCAGAGCCCCTTGGCTTCCCCAATGCCTGCACTGTGACTGCTTCCTCTGCTGGGCTTCTAGCTCTGATGACAGAGGCCCACTACCATGCTCACCATCTCACCCTGGTGCCTGGCATAGGGCCTGGGCAGAGTCTCCCTGGAGAGCCGCACGAGTGTGCTAACCAAAGCGCCACCCAAATATGTGCCCATGATGCTTTGACAACATGAGCAATAGGGGGCATTCCTCAGGCCTCAAGGGGAAATCACATCTATTGTAATGTCCCAGTGAGTCAGTCTTCAGAGGTGTTGATCAAGTTGGGTTTTGGCCACCCACAGGGTAGGCAGGTTGCCTGGGAGACCAGCTTCCTCCTGTATTTCCTCTGCCAGAGGCCAAAGAAAGGGGTTCAGGTCAGAACCCAAGCTTCCTGGGAGCTGTTCCTAAGACCATGGAAGATGAATCCAGAACAGTTTATGGTGCTATTAATTCTTTTCTTTCTTCCATTATTCCCTCCCCTCTTACCATTCCTATGCTAAGGCAGCAACCAGCCTGGGGAAGGTTTATGGGGAACAACACTGAGTTCCTAGAAGCTCCTGGCAGGATGGGGCTCACAGCTGGATTTCAGTTGACATAAGAAGATAAATGGTTATTTCTTTTTCCTTTTTATAGGCCTTAATTCTTTTTTTTACCTTTATTTTATTATTTTTTATGCAGTACTGAGGATTAAACTCAGTGCCTCACACATGCTAAGCAAGTGTTCTGCCACTGAGCCACAACCTCAGCTTTAGGCCTTAATTCTTAAAGCAATTTTAGCTTTACAGAAATATTGAACAGAAAGTAGAGATCTTATATGCCCATTCTCCTCCCGTAGCTGCCCACAATTTCCCCTATTATTAATAGTTCCCATTAGTGTAATGCACTTGTTACAACTGGTAGACCGATGTTGATACATTTGTATTAGCTAAAGTCCACAGTTTGCATTAGGGTGCACTCTTACTGTTGATAGGAATGTATAACGTTATGTGCACACACAGAACATTCTCACTGTCCTGAAAATCCTCTGTACTGCCTCTCTTTCTCTCCAACCTCTGGCAGCCACTGTCCTTTTTACTGTCTCCACAGTTTCACCTCTTCCAGAATGTCATACAGCTGGACTTACACAGTATGTAGCCTCTGCAGACTGGCTTCTTTCACTTCTCAATATGCGTTTAAAATTCTTCCATGTCTTCCCATGATTTCATAGTTAATTTCCTTTTATCATGGAATGACATTCCATTGTCTGGATATATCAGTTTGTCTATACACTTGCTTATTAAAAAGACATTTGGGTTGCTTCCTGTTTGGGACAATTATGAATAAAATGCTATAAACATTTGTGTGTAGGTCTGTGTGGACGTGAGTTTTCAATTCATTTGGGTAAATACCTAGAAGTGGGATTGTTGAACCATATGGTAAGAGAACGTCAATTTTGTAAGAAATGGCCAAACTGTCTTCCAGAGTGGTGGTGCCATTTTACATTCCCATCAGTCATGAATGAGAGTTGCAGTTGTTCCACATCCTCGCTAGCATTTGATGTTGTCAGTGTTTGGGATTTTGGCCATTCTAATAGATAGAGTGGTTTCTTATTGCTGTTTTAATTTGCATACATTCCTACAACAGCAAGAGTGAACTCTATGCTTATTTTCCATTTTTATTTCTTCTTTGGGGAAGTGGCTGTTCAAATCTTTCACCCTTCAACTGGGTGGTTTATTTTACTATTATTAGTTTTAAGAGTTCTTTGTATATTTTGGTTGCTTGGTTACCCAGGGTCACATGACTTGGACTGTTTTGTTTTGTTTTCCCTTTGTGGTGCTGAGAATGGAACCCAGGGCCTCATGCATGACAGGCAAGTGCTCTACCACTGAAGCACACACCCAGCCCTCTCTGCATATTTGGACTCAAGTCCTTCATCAGGTATGTGGTGTGTAGATATTTTCTCCTAGCCTGTGACTTCATATTTCATTCTCTTACCAGTGTCTTTCCCAAGAGTAGAAGTTTTAAATTTTAATCAAGTCCAACTTATCAGGTTTTTATTTTGTGGATTATGCTTTTGATGTTGTATCTAAAAATACATTTTTAAACCCAAGGTCATCTAGATTTTCTCCCATATTTTCTTCCAGAAATTTTATTTTGCATTTTACTCTTAGGTCTACCATCCACTGTGAGTGATCTTTTTGTGAACAGTATGAGGCTTGTGTCTGGCTTCACTTTCTGTCACATAGATGTCCACTTGTTCTGGTGCCATTTGTTGAAAAGGCTCTCCTTTCTCCACCAGACTGTTTGCTCCTTTGTCAAAGACTAGTTGGCTTTGCATCTTTATGGATCTATTTTGGGGCTCTCTATTCTGTTCCACTAATCTATTAGTTTATTCTTTCACCAATATCACACACTTGATTGTTCTAACTGTATAGTCACTATAGCTTTTAATCTTGAAGTCAATAGTGTCAGTCCTCTGATTTTGTTCTTCGATATTTTAGTTCATCTTTTCCTTTCCATATAAACTTTAGAATAAATTTGTTACTCTCTACAAAATAACTTGATTGGATTTTAGTGGGGATTGCACTGAATCCATAGATCAAGTCTGGGAAGCACTAGCATCTTAACAATAGTGAGTCTTCCTATCCATGAACACAGAATACCTCTCCATTTATTTAGATTTTCTTAGATGTTCTTCATCAATATTGGGTTTTCACATGTACATCTTGATATATAGTGTTAGATTATGCCTAAGTTTTTTATTTTTAGTGCTAATGTAAATGGTATTGCATTTTTAATTTCAAATTCTAATTGTTCATTGCCAGTACATAGGAAAGCAATTTACTTTTGTATATTAGTCTTGTATCCTGCAACTTTGCAATAATAATAAGAAGAAGAATAAGAATAAGAATTATTATTATTATTATTCCAGGAATTGTTGTTGTTGTTGATTCTTTGGGGTTTCATATATAAACAATCATGTCATTTACAAACAAAAACAGTCTTACGTCTTCCTTCCTACTCTATACATCTTTTATTTACTTTTCTTGTCTTTTTGCATTAGCACTATGATGGGAAAAGCATCTAGTTTCCCACCATTAAGTACGATGTTAGCTATAGGGTTTTTGTAGACATTCTTTATCAAGTTGTGGGAGGTCCTTTCTATTCCTATTTTATCATGAAGAGGTGGTGTATTTCGTCAATTTTTTTGTACCTATTGATATGAGCACATGATTCTTCTTTAACCTGTTGATGTAACAGACTGTATTACTTGACTCTTTTTTAAAATGTTGCTTTAGTTGTTGGTAGACTTTTATTTTATTTTATGTGTATGCAGTGCTGAGAATTGAACCCAGTGCCTCACACATTCTAGGCAAGCACTCTACCACTGAGCTACAACCCCATAGCCACTATATTAGTTGACTGTTTTTTTTTGGTACCAGGGATTGAACTCAGGGGTACTTGACCACTGAGCCACATCCCCAGCCCTATTTTGTGTTTTATGTAGAGACAGAGTGTCACTGAGTTGCTTAGTCCCTCGCCATTGTGGAGGCTGGCTTCGAACTCACGATTCTCCTGTCTCAGCCTCCGAAAGTGCTGGGATTACAGGCATGTGCCACCATGCTTGGCTTTAGTTGACTCTTAAGTGTTGAACCATCCTTGTATAAATAGCATAAATCCCTCTGGTTATAGTATATAGTTCTTTTTATGCATTGTTGGATTTAATTTGCCATTATTTTGTTGGGGAGTTTTATATCTTTGTGCATGAGAAATACTGATCTGTACTTTTTCTTTCTTGTAATAGCTTTGTCTGGTTTTGATATTAGGGTGATGCTAGTCTATAAGATGAGTTAAGAAGCAGTTTTTCATCTTCTATTTTCTGGAATAGATTGTAGTGAGCTAGTATCATTTCTCTATTTAATGTTCAGTAGAATTCATCAGTGAAACCATCTGGGTTTGAAGCTTTCTGCTTTAGAAGATTATTAATTATTGATTCACTTTCTTTAATAACTATAGGCCTATCCAGATGATTTATTTCTCCTTGTGTGAATATTAGTAGAAATAAGAAATTGTCATGTCATCTAAATTATCAAATGTGTGGGCATAGAACTTGATTCTTTCATTATCTTTTTACTGTTCATAGAATGGGTTTTGATTTCTGCTTTTTATTGAGATAATAAGTCATTTAACATATTTAAAGTATACACTTCAAATTCAACAGTTTAAAGTATACACTTCAGTGATTTTTAGTATATTCAATGTGTTGTGTACCTATTACCACTATCTAATTCTAGAACATCTCCAACACTCCAAAAAGAAACTCTGTACCTATTAGCAGTCATTCCTCACTCTCCCTCTTCCCTATCCTCTGGCAGCCATCAATTTACTTTCTGTCTCTAAGGAATTGCTTGTTCTGGACATTCCATATAAATAGAATCATACAATATATGGTCTTTGGCATCTGGATTTTTTTTCACTTAGTTATGTTTTCATGTTGTTGCATGGAAAGGTGCTTATTCCTTTTTATAACTGGGTAGTATTCCATCCTGTGGAAATACCAAATATTCCCTAAATAAGTGAATTCAAGGACTAAGATTCATACTAGACACCTGGAGGAAACCTTTTTCCAACCCAGGCAAAAGAAAAAGATGAGAGACATAATCCAGGTCCGACTTAAGTGTACCCTTCTATATTAGAGACAGCAAGAAATGAACCTAGCCTGGAGTTCCCTCTCTAATAGAAAAGAATCCTGCTTGAATTTCATAGGCTTAAGTAGACTACAGCTACTGTCACCAGCTACCATCCATGATGGAACTCCCACTGCCTGCCAGATGCTATACAGCAGGAACTTGCATATAGAATGATCCTTCAAGGTGAACAATCTTCATCTCCACTTTACACATCAGGAAACCATGGCTCTGAGAGAGAAAGTCACTTTCTGAGGATCTTCAGCCAGGGAGAGCAAAGACACTAACTCAGGTCTGCCTAACACCAAAGTCCTTCTCAGCGGTCAGATCACACCAAGAATTCTTAATTGCTCCAGTAGCAGGCCTTACTGACCTTTGTTGTGCCGTGGGCCCATTTAGTAGTCTAGAGAAGCCTATAGATCCATCTTCCAGAATAATATTTGAAATGCATGAAATAAAATACACAAGATTGCCAAGGAAATGAATCACATTGAAATACAATTATCAAACTTTTTAAATAATCAGATTTATGAAATAGTGATTAACACATTAAAGAATAAAACTCAGTAGCAAGCCTAATCTATTAAAAAGCACAAATGACACTTGAGGTACCTACAACCCCTGTAAAGTGGAACGAACACATCTGGATTTCGGTTGGTGACAGAGACATAGGTGCTACAGATATGACTGTGGTTTGTTGCCTACGTTCATCATAGAAGGAAATGCTAAACTTCAGTTAGAAGCGAGTGAAAATAATGATGTCACGTGTCCCCCAGCCAGGTTCACAGACCCCTGGGTGAGAACCTCTGCTCCTCCAAAGTGGTGCAACCCAGAGGAATGGACAGGAGGGCCAGCAGAAGGAGGAGACCTCTCCCCTCTCTGGGGCCTGCTGTTACCTGGAGATCCTTCAGGGCATCCGGGAGTCCTGGTGTGAGAGGGAGCCACCTTCCTGTCCCCTCTCCTTCCCCAGTCCTGAGTTCCAAGCTCCTTGAATACAGTATGCTTCAATTGTCATGCTGGTCCTCATCTCAACTTAGTCTTACACATCATTTTCTCTCTCTCTATCTCTCTGGACAGTTTAATTTCTTTTCAAAACCACACCCCCAGAGAGATGTGGGGAGTTTCTAATCTCTCATATCAGACTTCTTGAATGACTTCAGAAGGGCATCCCCTAAGCCTGGTTCCCCTGGGAGAAGGGGCCAGCTGAAGGGGTGGAGCAAAGCCCCCAGCAATGAATGAAGCCCAGGGGTGGTGCACAGCAGGAAGTGGGAGCTGTAAGGCAAGCAGCTGGGGCAGAAGAACCTGGAAGCCACTGCCCTTCTCATGTCCTGGGCCCCCGCTTCAGGAACAAATGCTGGGTTAAGCCATATAACCTCTCTGGATCTGTTTCTTCACCCATAAAGTGGGAAGATGGGCCTTTCCACAGTGGCCTGTTATGAGGTAGAGAGCTGTGGCCATCCTTGAAGTTCACCCCTGACCAGATCACACTCAGAAAACGCCACAGGCAGCTTCATAAAACAGCAGCCCTTTCTGGCACTTTACTAAAGATCCAGTGCACGATGACCTCAGGGTCCATTTCCTACCAATTGCATTTTGGAGACATGGCCAGGTGGGGGCAGAACCAGTGGACACAGCCCACTTCCTCTGCTTTCTATTCCTCCCCTTTATTTAGGGACCATTGGAAAGTCTTCCTCCTCTCTCAGCCAAGGGACATCGGAGGGTCCCTCCAGCTCCTACCTAACCAAGCAGAGAGGAAGGATTGCATCACCCCCGTGTCAGTAGCAGGACAGTGGGAGCCACTCCAGCTGTCCCATCAGGTCCCCATGAGCAGAGACAACTTTGCTTCCAGTCTAACTCTGATTAAGGGGTTAGGGGTGAAGATAGGGCTGGGGAGGGGAGGCAGGAGGGAGGTGTGGGGAAGTCAGCCTCCATGGAAACACCCACCCAAAATAACGCGCATCACCTTGTTTCCAAGGTTCCCTGACTATGGTTGGGGGAAGAGGGAGCAGAAGACAAGAAGGAGAGAAGAAAGAGGATGCAGAGACAGGGAAGGAATGACAGGAGGTTTGAAGAACAAAGTGGAGGAGAAATACCCTTCAGACATCCTGAGACTGATAGAGATGAAAGGAGTTCAAAAACAAAAACAAAATAGCAACAATGTACACCAGCAGCCCCAATGTTTCCTGTTTTTCTAACAAATCACCGATGATTTCCAAGAAAAGCAAGCTGTTCTGCACTTGGCCCCGGGCACAGCCGCAGAATTTGCACATCTGGCCTGTGCTTCGAGAGCAGCCCGCAGGGCACCAGAGCACAGGATGTGGCAGAGCAGCCCCAAGGGTCTGTAGCTCGAGGATCTCAAGAGAAGTATAGTGAGGAGCCTTCCAGGGAACCACCAGCTGCAGCCATTCCTGCTGCCTATATCCTAGAGGCAGTAGCTTGTACTATCTGCCAGCCAGTTCATCCTACAGCCTCTTTAAATCCATCTGGCTTCATTGATGCAAGTGTCAATATGTCAGCAGTAAGACAGAGGAAATATGAAGATCCCCCTATCTTTAGAGCACCCCCTGGAAGGGTTTATGTTATGGGCTTCCTCGTGCCTTCCGGAATTCTCCGAGAATTTCCAGTCAGAAGGACCGGCAGGAGGACTCTAGGGAGAAACAGTGGGACCAAGTTTCCTTGGGAACAAGGAGCGGACAGCTTAGGTGGAGGCAAGGTCACCTTGCAGGCTCTCCGTGAGGGACCCCATCCCACTCTGTCTCCAACTTTTCTCCCTACTGTGGCAGAGGATCTCACAGAGACCTGGGCTCTTTCAAGAGCCCCTGGAGGGATGGACAGGCGCTGAAAATGAATCTAATGAGCTCAGAACCTCCAGCCTCCCAGGGAATCATACCCCACCTCTGCCTGCCTGACCCCATCCAGAAATACACAGTTGATCCTTGGAGAGCCCTCCCTGCCCCCATCCTATGCCTTCTTTCTCTTCTGCCCATGTAGAGCCTCCGATGCCACAGAACCTGGGAAAACATGCCAACTTTCAAGCCTGGGAGCTTCACTTCTTCACTCATTCAGGCTGCAGGCATTTCAGGTCTGGGCAACGTAGCCTGCAGCCCTCTCTTGCTCCCACGAAGGCTGCATGCAGGGAGTCTCAGGTGGAAGGAAGGGAAGAAGACAGGAGAACGTTTTGAAGCCTCCTTCTCCCTTTAGCCTTATTGCTATTTGGCAGTTGCCATAGCTGGACAGACCGATACTCATGTCAGAAACACACGCACATGCACACACGTGCACACACGTGCACATGCACACACACTTTGCTGAACCATCTGAATGGAAGTTGCAAGTTTGCAGGCATTGTCACACATCCCTTGCAAATAGTCATGTGTTACTTCACGACGGGATGCAGTCTGGGAAATGTGTCCTTGGGCAGTTTGGTCCTGGTGCAAACACCACTGAGTGTACTAACACAAACACAAGATGTGAGAGGCCGCTCTGGCACCCCAAGCTACTGTCTCACAGGAAACTTTCTTTCTTATAAGAAGAAGGAATACGTTCCAAAATAATAACAAAAAGTTTAGTAACAGTCACTTGTTGTCGTTATCAAGTATGATGTACTGCACATAATTACACCCACTGTCCTTTAAATGACTGGCAGCAACATAGGTTTGTCTACACCAGCATCAAATACACAAGTAATGTGTTGTGTTACAATGCCATGTCACTGTGATGTCACTAGACCAAAAGAATATTTCAGCTCCAGTATAATCTTATGGGATCACTGGCATATATGTGTTCTGTCACTGACTGAAATGTTGTTATACAGGACACGTCTGTATTAGATTGGTCCATTTGAACCATGACAAGATACTGAAGAAGTCACATGGTTCAATCTAATACTTTAGTACACATCTCTTAAATCCAAGGACATTCCCCAACCTGACCATCTATATGGTTATGACATCTAGCAAATTAACAGTAACGCCACAACATTTTCTGCTATGTTCCAGGGAACACACTCCTGCTGACACCTGGTCTGTGCCTAACTACACACCAGCCCCACTCCTCAAGGACTTCACCTGGAAAGGGGGCACACTGGATTAATTCATGAATAAAATTCCTTCAGACACTAATGTTTTATGATTTTATTCTGGAATGATGAAAGGGCACTTTTCCTTCCCCTGGGGAATAGCAGGGAGGAATTTGGTCTCTATTTGACGTGGGAACATGAGACCACTCTTGAGCCCAACCCTACTCCCCATATCTGTCTCCAGGTGTCAAAGGTCCCAGGCCAGGGCAGAAACATGGGTGACCCAAAGAGAAGTACCAGGATGGTTACTCGGTGTTATGGTTTACATATGGGGTGTCCGCCCAAAGCTCCTATGTTAATGCTGGAATTTTTAGATGTGAAAATGATTGAATTGTGAGAATTGTAACATATTAGTTCCTCCTAGTTTGAATGGACTAACTGGGTGGTAACTGTAGGCAGGTGGGGTACTGCTGGATGAGGTGGGTCACTAAAAATATATTCTGGAAGGGTTCATCTTCTCTCTAATCCCTTCCTTTTTCTCCCTCTGCCTCTTGGCCACCAAGAGCTGAGTCATTTACCTCCACTGTGCCCTTCAGCCATGACGCTCTGCCTCATCTCGGGCATAGAGCAATGGTGTCTGCTACTATGGACTGAACCTCTGAAACCGTGAGCCCCAAATAAACTTTTCTTCCTCTCCATTGCTCTTGTCAGATGTTTTGGTCACAGAAACAGAAAGGTGACTAACACACTCAGGCTCCTCAAACACAACATTGGAGCATTTGATTGGACATCATCTCCACAGGGTTCTACCCCAACTCACCAACACATCTCTCCCGCCCCATACTCACGCCCTCAAGAAATGAGAAACTGGCACCAGAGCTACACTCCCCCCACCTGGCTCTTTAACTGCTGCTTCCTCATACAGGTGGCTTCATAGCTGACCTGGAGAGCCAAGGTCACCATTGAGAACAGTGGGAAGAAGAGAAGGAGGCCAGTCATCCCTCTGACCATCTCACTCTGGCAGTTTACACTGGACAAGATGCAAAGCAGCCATGTGGAAATCCACCAGGGCCTAGTGACAGCATGAAATGAGAATTCCTCCTCAGGAAAACAGAAGACACGTTATAAGATCGTGGTTCCCAAAGATGGTCCTGCCAATATCTCTCACCCCATATCTCCTCCTACAATACAGCACTGCTACTCCTCAAGAAGTAGAATCTAATTCCTCTCCCCTTAAACCTAGGTAGGCCCAGAACTGCTTCAATCAATAGATTACAATGGAAGTGATACCATATGGCTTCCAAGGATGGGTCAGGAAAGGTGACACAGTACATAACTCTTGGAGCTTTGAGTCAAGGTGCAAGAAAACTGACTATGCATCTGGAGGCTGCCATGATGTGAGGAAGCCCAAACCATGTGCAGAGGCCACTTGTCGGCACTCTGGTTTATAGTTATGGTCCCCAATTGTATGCATCTTGTCAGTTGAGGCACCTGGGCATCACTGAACACACACACACATGCTATCCCCATTGTGCCCAGGTCAAATCCCTTATCCACAGAATCTTTGAGCATAATAAAATGCCTCATTCCACTACATCATATGAAAGTTTGTTTCACAGTAATAGTATCTGGGTCCAATACAGCCGGGGTAGGCCACCCTGACAGAGACTAAGCCACATGTCCAGAAGTCACTGGACCTATGTTCAGAAAAATCCAGAAGGAAAAGCTAGAAAGAGAATGCCATGCATGCACCAGGCATCTAAGATAATCACAGCAATTCAGAGGTGGAAGGTTCCCTGAGAAGCTGTCCAACCAGTTTATTTACTCAAATAAAAACCTAAATATCTAGTGAATATGACCACAGGAAACTTTGCTGGATGCTGTGGTAGGTACAAAGAGGATTAATACACGATCCTTCATTTCAAATACTGAGCTTCCCTGAGGCCAGTATGAAAATCACCACATTCTGAGGACTAAAATGATCGCAGTAGCACACCAGACACCCTCCTGCCCCTGGACCTTTGCATTGCTACTCCTCTGCAGGGAAGGCTCTTTTTCCAGATGTCTGCTCAGTTCACTCTCTCTCCTCTTTCCAGTCTCTACATTATGTTCTTAACAAGGACTGGCAAATCTTGTCTCTGGCACAGCCTTCTTTACTTTTTTCTGCATCCTCATCACCAACTGACATACTAGACATTTCACTTTTTTACTGTGCTTCCTGTCTGTCTCTCACCAGCAGCCCCATTAGAGTGTAAGCTCCACAAGGGCTTAGAAGAGCACCTGGCACATATTTGCTGAATGAATGAAGGAATGAATAAATGATAAGAGGCTCACAGGAAGATAAAAGAAGAGAGAAGCGCATGGGAACTGACGTCTAGATGCTGCATTTCTCACGTGGGTCATAAAGCTGACCCTGAGCCATGGTCTAGGGAAGGCAGAGGCTTTGTCTGAGTGTAGCCGAGAGGCTCGTGACGTGAAACCTAGGCCCTTAGACTAATATTTGTCCCCCAATCTTCTCACATCTTGGATAGTCACAGAAAACTATGGAAACTACTCTTCTATCGTCTTTGTTTCTAACGAATAAGAATGAAAGGTTTGTAAAACAGAAGTGAGCAGAATCAAGGAGAAAAGAACCACGTCACCTCGAAATGCAGTCATCAGAGAGGAAAGTGCTAGACATAGTCAGACACAAGCCATAGGTTTCAAAGAAGCAGGTTTCCAGGAAGCCAGGAATCAGAGAAATTGGCTTACCAGGGAAAGAAAACTAAAAATTAAAATCTGAAGGTGTGGTCATGGAGTGTCTCAGGGAGGAAAGAGAGAGGACCTTAGAGGGGCCAATGTGACTTCCCAGCATGTACATAAAGATGGAAGTGAGGCCCCCAAATAAGAATGGATATTAATGGATATTAGGGGCGGGTGCAGTGGCACATGCCTATAATCCTGGCGGTTTGAGAGGTTGAGGCAGGAGGATCACAAGTTCAAAGCCAGCCTCGGCAACTTAGCAAGGCCCTAAACAACTTAGTGAGAACCTGTTTCTAAAGAAAATTTTTACAAGGGCTGGGGATGTGATTCAGTTGCTGAACGCCACTGAGTTTAATCCCCGGTACAGAAAAAAAAAATACGAAAAGCTGGGTATGGCGGTGCACACCTACAATCCCACAACTTGGGAGACTGAGGCAGGAGGATGGCAAATTCAAGGCCAGCCTCAGTAACTTAGCAAGATCCTGTCTCAAAATAAAAAATAAAAGGGGCTGGGGATGTATCTCAGTGGTAGAGTACCACTGGATTCAATCCTCTGTAACAAAAAAAAAAGGGATACTAAAAAGTGAGAGGGAACGAGTCACAAAATGTCGCAAAAGCAAGATTTAAGAAACATAGGGAGACACTCAAAAAGGCCATGAAGTTATGTTCAGAGCCCAAATCAGTAGTATGCATTCCCCTAGTATCTGTTCCCTGACTCTAATTTTTTCTTGTTTTGTCTGAAAACTTTTCATAATGTTTGATAATCTATTTCTTCCAGGTCCTTTCTTTCTTCAGCCATTCAAATTAAACCAAACCTTGGAATATGACCATCGTGTTAGATAAGAGAACTTTATTTTTTTCTACTAGTGGGTAGAGACGGTAACGTACAAGATTTGGAGAGTGCTTTTACAACTATCTTTTATCATAATACTCAGGTTTGGTAAACCAAATGTTTCCTTGGTAAAATTTCGTCAGATAAGAGGCTTCTTTCTATTTCTGCTGTGATGATTTCTCTTTATTCAGATCACTAGGGAGATAGAGTATTTGCTCTGTAGAAACATGGAAGCCCACCTTAGTGCCAAATTCACTCACACAGGTTATGGTCATTAATTAGAGTATGTGGTTCCAGATGCCTGAGAGAAAGCGGGGCTCTCTTCTCATTATCCTTTATCATTTTTCTCAAGAAGAATCATCATCCCATTGGAAAGCATGGATCCCAGGTGGCTTATTCAGACAACAGAATATATGTGTTGAAGGTCTACAATTCAAGGGACTTCACTAGGCACTGGGGTCCAGGAATCTCATGGAGCCCATTGTTGGGGGAAGATGGACCCTAATCAGTCACCACACAATGCCTTAGTGGCAACAGCAACAAATTTTCTTTTTTAAAAATAGACAACCCAATAGCTAAATGGGCAAAAGATTTGAACAGACACCTTGCGAAAGAGGATAAATGGCCACTAAGTATACGAAGAGGAGCTTAATTTCATGAGTCATAAAGGAAATGCAAATTAAAACCACAATGTGATACCACTACACACCTACCAGAACGGCTACAGTGAAGAAGATGGAAAACACAGAGTGTTTGTGAGGATCTGAGGCAACAAGAATACTCACAATGGCTGATGGGAGCATAAGTGGGTACGACCACTTTTCAAAGGGAAAACCATTCAGCAGTCGCTACTAAGGGGGACTAAAACAATTCCACCCACAGGTATATGGCACAAAAGCTCAGGTGCCAGAAGGTGCCAAGGAGCAGCATCGAAAATAACATTCAGACTGGAAATAACCCAACAGATGAGGTGTCCCATGGAGGTTAGTACAGGATAGATGTAAAAGGAATGCAGAGGAGGGAGGGTGTAAATTGGAAAAGCTTCTTCCAAAGGGGAACTCTTGAGAAAATCTTCAGGAAGGAGGAGATTCCCTGGGTGAGATTCAAGCATGGTGGTAGAACCGATGGAGACAGGAGCTGACATGCAGCTCCTTAAGGGGAACTACCAGCAGTTCAACCCACTGGAGCATGAAGTATGCTGTGGGGCACGCTGGGAGATGAAGCTGCATGGCTGGGGTGGCAGACTGTAAATGGCCTTCTAGGCCAAGCTAAGTGCTTATGGGTCTCCTCAAGGGCCATGTGCATTAAGCTGGTGAATGACATTGGCCAGCCATGGGGTCAGAGGTAGACTGGGAGAGGAGGGTCTGATATAACAGGATCTGAAATCCAATAGAGCCTTGATGTTTAGAAGGTGTGTGTGGTGCTGGGATAGAACACTGGGCCTGGTACATGCTAGGCAAGTACTCTACTATTGAGCAACACCCCCAGCCCTGGTTGCTTAAATTGAGTTTTGGATTACAGATGAGGATAAATGCATCTCAGAGTCATAAAGAAACTTGGGGTTATAAAAGGGAACTGCCACTGTTAACCTTTGTAGAATTGGAGAAAATGAAATACGTGTTGCAGAAAGGGACAGAGACAAATTAGAAAAGGTTGTCCTCATTGGGGGAAATAAAAAGAGTAGAATCCTGGAAATTCTCTCACTGAGTGCACTAGTCCCCTGGTAATGTCCTCTACACATCATTATGAGGCAGTTTGTGAGCACTAAGGAAGGAAGCCAGGGACTGCCAAGGGCTAGAAGGAATTATGGAGTCAAAAATCCCTTTCCTCTTTCCTCTGCTTGCTAACTGGAATGCAAATGTGATGGCAATTGCTAGAGCAGATATCATGGGCCATGAGTTGGGATCCACATATCAAGGAAGGCAGAGCAATAAGACAGAAGGAACCTTGATCCCTAACCTGTGAGATAAAGTCTAGATCACTTAGACTACTAAAGGACAGAGAAATAAAATTCAATCTTGTTTAAGGCACTAGTATTTTGAGTCTCTCCAATACAACAGATGAAACAATATGCTAATTAATATCTCAATCAATGCTGATTAACCAAGAAAGTGAGATTACGTTGTTGCTATCACTTAGATATGTCTGGTGGATTTTCCCCCAAATTTGTCAGTATGCTTTATGGTCTGACCTTAAAAGAGACTACATGGTCTATCCCAAATTCCCTCATAAAAGCTGCAGTCATCCTCCAGAGAGGCAGCATACATTTTCTGCATGGATTGCACCGCTCTCCATATCCTACTCTAGAGGGAGCAGCAGCTGAGGTTGAGTTATTTAATGAGCAGACATTCTTTGGAGCATGCTGGCTTAGCTAATATTGAAGCAACTCAGGGCAAAGGAGTGATGTTTTACTAAATGAATTAGAGATTGTCTCTTACTGGTCACTCAGAAGGTACCATGAGAAAAAATTATGGGCATTACAAAACTTTCTCATTTGAAACAAGATCCAATGGTTTTGTGGAAATAATGTCCCCACTTTCATCTACTGAGCAGGCCTTAGGAGTAAGACAGCCAAGTGAGAAAAAATTCCCCCATCTTTGAAAATGCAGGATGGATGTGGTAAGGAGAGCAGATGGGATTCTGAGGGGACTGAGTAGCCATTATCACATGATGCTCACGGTCCCAACCCAAGCCCTTCAATATGCCCTAGAGAGGAGCCTTGATGGGAAGCCCACAGGCTGAGCCTTGGCCTACAGGGGTGTTCTCCAGCAGCTCTGCCACCTCAGAGGAAAATGTCAAACTGTGATAGTATGGTGCCTTGGGCCAAGGGGGAAGAATAAGAGGAATGGGAGGTTGCGTGGGTAACTCCTTCCTTATCCATTGTCTCAATACACTTCCAGAATTGAGGGCTTGCTTCCATCCCTTCCCACAAGTCTTCACCACCTTCTTCTTCTGACTCAGGTACCTTCTAGAACAATCTCTGATCTAATGCCCAAACACCTCACATGCCTTGGGCCTGAGCTTAGCCTCACAAGTTCAGAGATGTGTGTTCTTGACACCTACAGCAGGCAGGGCTTGTTCAACTCCACCTCTCATCCTCACCTCCACCCTCAAGCTGACATTCACCTCCCTCAAGGAGATTTTTATTATCAAATCCTTTAAACCGCCATGCCCTTACCAGTAATTTTTTTCTTCCTTGACACTTTGTAGCAAATCTCCCTACAGAAACCACTATTTTCACATAATGGCCAATGTGTCACTGTCACAGAGGCCTCTGCACCCCAGCCCTGTGGCTGGGCAGCTCCCCATTCTTTCTCTAATGGGCTCAAGAAAGACTGTACCACAGAAATCAACCTTAGCACTTCAAGTCTGCAGTGTGGATGGGCCCCATGTTTTGATTACTCATTACTAAATAAAGGGGGAACATGGATAATATTTCTCTCCCAAGTCCAAGAGACCCTAAGACACCTGCCAAGAATTACCTGACAAGACCTCTTCAGACATTTGCACCAGATCATGCTCTTGTGAGTGACATGGCAATCATTCCAGGCTGACAAATGGGTGCCTCAGAGCTGCCACAGCCTTGAGGAGGCAGAGAGGCCAGTAACAGCCTCCTCTGCCCATTTATCAGGAGTGCATGGAGAGAGTATCTCCCTATCCAGGGGAACTCCAAATCAGAATGTAAGGTTCTCTCTCAAGGAGTCCTTTCCTGCTTACTCCTCCCAGAAAGCTCTCTTTCCTCTCCAAAGTATAACTCCTCTTCAAAACCAGGACAAAGAAAAAGAAAGAAAAGAGGAAAATAAAGAAACTTCTCTTGCTTGCTCTGACCCATGGTCCCTGCTTGGAGTGAGAGAATTAAGTCCGTCCCTTCCTACCTTCCTTCCTTCCTTCCTTCCTTCCTTCCTACCTTCCTACCTTCCTTCCTTCCTTCCTTCCTTCCTTCCTTCCTTCCTTCCTTCCTTCCTTTCTTCTAAAGGGTTCCACATTAAACTGAAGGGCCACATCTGTGAAAAGTGTTTTGCACTTTTACAAGATGAAAAGAACATTATGCAAATTAATCATAATTATTAGTAATACTTTATTTGCTTCCAATTTTAAAATCTGTATTCTACATCTCCCTTAACTTCCTCCAGAGCCAGGCAGGCCAGTCACTGCACTTCCTCCCAGTGATGTCCAAAGAGTCTCCAGAAATCCCCTCCCCAACTATTTCTTTGCCCCACTCCCCCTGAAAACATAGCTCCTGATTGCTCCACAGCCTGCCGGCTAGGCGGGACAGGAAGCCCCTTGGCCTTGTAAACAATGTGTTGCAAGGACACTTCCCCAGGCTCCTGGCTAGAAGATGTCAGCAGAGAGGGAGTGGCTTGCAGGGGGAGGTTCCCCAGGGTGTCCTTTGCTCTCAGACTTAGAGAACTGCTTGTCTTAACACTGAATAGATTGAACAGTGGCTTAAAGAAAAAATGGATCCCCAAAGAGAGGCAGTGTCTCAGCATCTGGGGTTTGGCAGGGGCTCATGGGGTCCAAAGCAGCCACAGGAGGCCATCTAAGATGTTCTCTTACTAGAAAGCAAAGATGTAGGTGTCTGAGTTCCTTCAGATGCCCACAGAAAGCCAGCAACCTACACCCCTGGAGGGTGCAGTCCCTAAGGAGAGAATGACGACACTCCACAAAGATCTCAGATGCAGATTGGCAGCCCAGTCTGCCAGATCATCAATCACCCAAGGCTGAAGCTCAGGTGTCCTCCATACTGGCTATTCCATCAGGTGGCCATTCATTCAGCAAACATTGACTGAATACCTCCAGGCTCCCTCGCTAGTCACCGGGGAGTCTGCACTGAACAAAATGCTTGGGAAGGTTTCCTCATCAGAAGGGGTGAGATGCAAGAACACATGCTAGGTCTTGGGGAAGGTGAGTCAGGCAGTCTGCTGAAGGAGAGGATGAAGATTCTTGGAGAATGGAGTGAGACTCAAACCCTGAACACAAGACCAAGGACTGTGGACTTCTCCTGGGTGCTGAGATGCCGTGGAAGTCTTCTGAACATGGTAACAGTTTCCCTAAGAATCTCCTAGTGGAGCGAGGAAGAGCCTCTGGCCCCAACGGCACACCTGCAGGTGTACAGTAAAGAGAGCTGAATTGGATGGCGGAGAGAACAACGAGGAAGTGAGAGAAGCAAGAACCACGGGGCTGTAGGAACATCACGATGGGCTAGAGAGTGGAGAACCAGGAAGATGCAGGGCAGACTTGGAGAGGAGGCTAAGCCTTCAGGACTGGAGTCCCAAAACAGCAAAGACAAGAAATGGGGAAGTCTGCAGAGGAAGCCTGCCCTGTAGACAGTCAGGCCTCAGTTGTAAGCTTGCATTGAAATGGGGCATCCAGGTGGAAATAACTAGCCTTCCTTGGAGACAAGGGTCTGGTTGAGGGGAAGAAGCAAAGCCAGGGATGATAGGAAGAGGAGCCAGCAGAGGAAAGGCTGGAGGTATGCACGATCAGAGGGAAAGCTCCCTCTAGGTGAGAATGCTGAGCATCAAATGTAGGTTGGGAAGAGGCTATTGGAATATGCCAGCAAAAAGCCACAGTGACTTGCAAGGGAGCCATTCAGTAGAGGACTGACTGTGAGCTGAAGAAAGGGATTGCTGCCACCGTGGTCTGAACAGGGCCTTATAATCACAGGGATTCCTGTCAAGGGGGAGTAGGGTACCAGGAGGGAAGGAACAGGACCCCTCTCTGCCCAGTCATCAGAGCAGCTCCTATAAGGCTACTCCTAGAGAGCAGGCTTTGGAAACTTCCTGGAGGCCCCAGTCATAGAATTCACTTGGTCCTGGATGTAACCAGCTCAGAGAAATAAGGCAATCAGGGACAAGGATTAGAGACCACATCTCCTATTCCCATCCAGAGCCTGCACGTCACACCACAGCCCCCTGTGTTCTCTCAAGCACAGTAACAGGCCAACAAGAACTCTGAGCTTCTAGTTTTCTCAAAATGAAACTCCCAAGATGTCAGTACAGAAGTGAATGCAAAATACAAAGGCTTATGAAACATTGGCTTAAAAGCCCCATGAACAAGAGGCCATTCATTCCCCAATCAACCTGGAGGTTGAGTACTTGGATCCTGAGAGTTTACCTGCGACACCCACAAAGGAAGGAAACTCTGAAGTAGGGGTCGACTAGTTTATTTCACCAGCTATTAGAAAGAACCAAGAACA
>CM053402.1:48070860-48096446 GCA_028644305.1 Xerus rutilus
TGTAATCCCAGCACTTAGGGAGGCTGAGACAGGAGAATCGCGAGTTCAAAGCCAGCCTCAGCAATGGCGAGGCACTAAGCAACTCAGTGAGACCCTGTCTCTACATAAAACACAAAATGGGGCTGGGGATGTGGCTCAGTGGTTGAGTGCCCCTGAGTTCAATCCCTGGTACCAAAAAAAAAAAAAAAAAAAAAAAAAAAAAAAAGAAAGAACCAAGAACAAGAGACCAAGAAAAGTCCAGGCTCCTAGCCTAGGAGATCGGTGAGGATCTGGGGACCAGTGGGGTCTCCAGGGTCCCTCACCATGTATGATTATGTTTTTGTAACAGTCAAAGTGCTTCTGCTCTGGAGGAACACACTATGAAGCAGAATTGGATTTTTGAGGGAACTGCCCAGCTTTGGGATTTCTTTGTTCAGGACCATTGAATTTCTTAAATTTAAATTATGCTTTCAGAACAATCGGCTTGTGCACAATTGGTCAGACTCAGAGCCATGAGCTAGAGAACTGGAGTTATTTCAGTCTCCATCCTCGCAGCTATCATTTCCACACTATCTGACATGTATTTTTCCAAAATATTTCCCCCAATGGGGAACTTACTACCACAATGAGATGTGCTCGGAATTTCTCTAGGATTTTCCTTACACTGAGCCTAAGTCTATTTCCTTTCCATTTCCTTTCATTGGTCCCTTTTCCATCCTGGAGAATAATCTTTATCTTTTCCAAAGAATGCTGCCCTTCAAACATCTGAGGACAGATGTTACTTCTCCCCTTAGAGAAAAAAACATTTCCACTCCATTAATTATTTTGAGTTATATCATCACCATCTTGGTTACCTTTCTCTGGGTAGAAAGTGACTGGTTGATCAGCATCTCAGCATCAGGGACTGAGCTGTACTCCAAAGGCGTCTGCCCAACTCAGCATAGAAATGGGCCTCCCACAAGCTCAATGGTATATACAGTGAGGACTCATGAGACTCAGTAGCTAACTGTTGAAAAGCCAAGAATCAAAGATGGTTCAGGCCAAAAATAGTGGTGCACACCTGTAATCCTAGCAGCTTGGGAGACTGAGGCAGGAGGATCACAAGTTCAAAGCCAGCTTCAGCAAAAGCGAGGCACTAAGCAACTCAATGAGACTCTCTAAATAAAATACAAAATAGGGCTAGGGATGTGGCTCAGTAGCCAAGCACCTCTAAATTCAATCGCTGGTATCCCCCCCCCCCAAAAAAAAGATGATTCAGATGTCAGCTTGGGAGCACTGAGGCCTATAGGTGTGTGTCTGGGAGGACTAAGAAAGAGAGAAGAAAATGTTGGGAGTGTGAAAATAAGAATCTGGCAGCAGGAGACCAAAACATCAGGGCTGTTCTCTCACCATCCAAGGAACAGATTATCGCTGCTCTATAAGTTGTTTCAGGGTGCAGGTAAAGATGAGTTGTGTTGGGCTGAGGATGTAGTTCAGTGGTAGAGTGCTTGCCTAGCATGTGCAAGGCCCTGGGTTCAATCCCCAGTACCACCAAAAAGATAATATGAGTTGTGTCCAAAATCATTATGCAAAGCTGCATGCACAGACAACAACATCATAGAAAAGGACAATAGCAAACTCACTTATAAGTTCCTACAGTTTAAAAGTCCCCCGAAGGCTCTTGTATTAGAGGATTAATCCACAGCTTGGTACTATTGGGAGGCTGTGGAACTTTCAGAGGTGGAGTCTAAAAAAGAGGTCTTTAGGTCACTGGAAGTATGCCCTCAAAGGGGATAGTGAAACTCCAGGCCCTTCCTAAATGAGGTGAGCAGTTTTGTTCTGCCACGTTTCCACCATCACTTACTATAGACCAACAGCAATGGGGGCAATCAATCATAGATTGAAACCTCCTAAACCATGAGCCAAAATAAACCTTTTTTTATTTATAAGTAGGTTATTTCAGGTATATGTTATATATGTCATGTGCTGATTAACACATGAGTACAGATGCAAAAAATCCTAAAGAGGATCACAGCAACTCACACCTAGTATGTGTGAATAAAATACCTGGATCAAACTGAATTCATTTCAGAAATGCAAGGAGGTTTCAATGTGATAGAGATAAGAGATAATGTGTCACATACATCTGTTGCAAAGAGAAAAGATAAAAGCATTTTCTAGTAGTTGATTAGAAAGTATTTGACAAATTTATCATCCACTCTTAACCACTGAGCCACATCCCCAGCCCTTTTCATTTTTTATTTTGAGACAGAGTCTCCTTCAGTTGCTTAGGGCCTCACTAAATTGCTGAGGTTGTCCTTGAACATGCAATCCTCCTGCCTCAGCCTCCTGAACTGCTGGGATTAGAGGCATGGGCCACCATGCCCGGCCCATTCATGCTTTTAAAGTTCCTTAGAAATGAGAAATTGAAGAAAACTTCCTTCAAACATAGCACTTTACTTCCAGTGAATTGTGACCACGTCAGAGAAACAAAGCCCCAAGCTTATGTCAGTCTCTGGGAACATGGGAAGTTGTATACATGTGTGGCAAAGAAAGAGCAGCAGCCACCTCACTGATTCCTAGTCTGTTTCTATTCGTGCAAATGCCCACAAACACATTTTCTCAGTCCTAGCCATAAATCTAGTTCCCCAATTAGGGGACAGAACAGAAGGGTTCCTTGTTAGGACCACACTAGCAAAAGTAGTGTTTGTTAATCACCTTGCAAATGGGTGAACTCAAAGCTTGATAAAAAATCCAGAAAATGTGCCTGTGGTAGTAGCTTGGTGTACAATCATGGAGCTCAGGCCCCTTTACCACACCACTTCAAATTCTCACCAGTGAGTCACTGGGGATGTCCCCGACACAGTTTTCATTATCCATCACCACCTCTAGCTTGCCTCTGACAACAGTTTCCTCTCCTGTGAAGTTGTGCTGGGGGTTATCCAAAGAAATCATCATAGAGAACATAGTATTTTCTAGAACACAACTTATTAAGCCAGGTTCCTTGGTGGAGTGCTGAGATCTGCAAGATTCTGGAATCTTATGCAAAACTTTGAAAGAGTGAGAGAGAGAGAGTCTCTGTGTGTGTGTGTGTGTGTGTGTGTGTGTGTGTGTTTGCCTGTACCTGTGTGCTTAGTGATATATCAATTCCATCAGTTTTTCAAAGGGGCCCACTATCTAGAGAGAGTTTGAGACTTCTCTGGAAGAGCTGTACGTGCAAATGTGATCTAACTAATGCAAAAAACCATAAGGATGAATACCTTGGCAAGGTTGGGTGGAAGTGGTTGTGTGAAGATTCACCTGACAAGAGCCCAAACCACTGAACCACGTGGGAACAAATGGTCCAACCAAACACCCAGTGGTATGTCTGCCCAGATTTCATGATTCTGGAAAGCAGCTTTGGATATGTGAGACAAAAAGATGACTTCTCAGATGATACAAGGACTTATAAGCTGGGTTTTGTTTGTTTGTTTTATACCAAGGATTGAACCCAGAGGCGCTTAACCACTGAGCCACATCCCAGCCCTTTTTTGTATTTTATATAGAGACAGGGTCTTGCTGAGTTGCTCAGGGCCTCACTAAATTGCTGCTGCTGGCTTTGAACTTGCAGTCCTCCTGTCTCAGCCTCCAAGGTTGCTGGTATTACAGGAGTGTGCACAGTGCCCTGCAAGAGCTGGGTTTCTGAGCCCTAAAAAACAGTAGCTCTTAAGAGGGACAGAATGAAAACATGGCTCATACTGGGGTGGAATGTTCCATGAATGGGAACTCCCTTAGCTGTTGACGGAGATGCAAAAGTGCACAGAACCCTGAGTGGGATGTGCTCTCTGGAGATGAACACCAAAAAGGAAAAAGGAGCCCCCATAATTGTATTTAACATTGATGTTCATAAGCTGGGTCTTGGAGTATGCAGAGAGAGGGTTGCAGGGAATGAGTCTCTGCTGCATGCTGGACACAGAACTAGGTGACTACCGGCCCAGGCGTCATCTAATTCCCATAGGAGAGGAAGCCCACATACCCACGAGTTGTTGAACAGAAAGCACGAGAGAGTGCACCCAAAGGGCCTTAAATAAGTGTCTGCTACACGGTATGAATATTGTCATTATTATTTTCTTCTATTTCACATCTGTCAAGTTTTAACTCAAATACTATTTTTTCAGGGGAATTTTCCTTAACCCTCAAATTGTATTAGGCTCCCTTTCCATAATCTCATAGTCCTCTCAATTCTCACAATTGTAATTACATGATTTGTGTGTTGTCTTGATGATGTCAAGACTGTCATTCCCATAAGGGCAGGAACAATGGCAGTCTGGCTCAGTGTCCATGCCTGGCACACAGAAGGTGCTTGATACAAAATTGCCAAGCAAAGAATTTGAACATGAGATGATGGGCAGGGCCCGCAGAAAGCACCCCATTGTATAGATGAGGAACCGGGCACCTGGAGGGGCACAGACTTAGCTGTGGTCCCATGGCTAGGAGTGAAGCAGTTGGGCAGAAGCAGAGTCCCCTGACTTCATGTGAGGCAGAAGTCTAGAAGCCACCTTCAGCCCTCACACCCAGCCCTGCCCCCTACAAGGAAACCACACAAGTTCATTTGCCTAGGTCAACAACAGCAACAAGAAGACTCTGGAGGACATGAAAATGAAAAGCACACCACTCCCTAGTGACCCCACCCCACTGTCCTCCACACTGCCCTGCATCCAGGCATCTTCCACTATGGCTGTGCATGGACGGAGATCCTGGGGAGACTGGCAGCAACAGCTTGATAACAATGTGAGCATCAGGTGCCTCAGGGGGGCAGGCTAACCTGTGCCAAGTCACTGATCAGTCCCTGTAGGACAGGACAATCAGTGCTATTGTGGGGGAGCCACACAAGCTTAATACTGTGAGGTGAGATGGGGAGGGGCTTGGGGAAGATTGAAGGTGCAGCTTGAACTGGGCATCAAAGGAGAAAATCTGCAGCTCATTGGGCAGATAGGAGAAGGGAAAAGGAACCTGGGGAGGTGGAATAGCACATGTAAAGACAGACAGTCTACCCAATCTTCAGAAAAGGAAGCAGGAAGGGTAGACCTGGGCTGGGTGGCAGGAGGCATTGGAGGCTATGCTAATGGGGCCTTCACTGAAGGGCAATGGCAGCTCTGCAGGGTTTTCAGCTGATAAACAACTAATGTAGATTTATTATCTTCCATGACTGTAGTAGTTGGAGAGAGCCTGGAGGGAGGCAGGAGTTCCACTGGTGCCTAACCCTAAAGCCCAGAGTCACAGGGCACAATGGTGCATAACAGTAATCCCAGCAACTTGGGAGACTGAGGCAGGAGGATCACAAGTTCAAGGCCAGCCTCTGCAACTTAGCAAGACCCTAAACAACTTAATGAGATCCTGTCTCAAAATAAAATATAACAAAAAATAAAAAGGGCAGGAGATGTGACTGAGTGGTTAAGTGCCTCGGGTTCAATCCCTGGTACCAAAAATAAATTAATAAATGGCCCACAGTCTGGCACCCAACTGGTAGACCTGGTAGACTCATGAAGGACCAATCTGCTCTGTGCCATGACAGTCACCAATTTTTTCCCACTCCTGCTCTTATACCTTGCTACAGCTATGCCTCACTTATTCAAAAGTCACTTAACAGGTAACCTCAGTTACCCAGAACCCAGCTGGTAGCCTAGAAGCAAAGAGACAAACAAAAACCACCTGTGTATGGCCACAGTTTGTGCCCCAGAAGTGCAAGGCACGTATTTGATAACCACAGGTACACATGGGCTGCCACTACAGCTTGCTCATCTCTGGAAAAGAGCAGATGCCACAGTCAGCCCAGCTCTGGCACTTTCTGGCCAAGTGGCTCAGCCTTCAGTTTTCTCATCTGTAAAATGGGAACTATAGCTACAGCTGTCTTAGAGTGAGGCTGTGAAGATTAAAACTTACTATGGTGCCCAACACCATAAAGTCATAGCCAAAAGTGGAAAGGACACAAAGAAGGATAAAAGAGAAAGGGAAGAAAATGGGTCCTCAGCAGACATAGGGTGTGAAAAAGAATGGCAGGTTAGAACCATCTGATAAAATTGTCAAGAAATGATCAAATCAGATCCTATGTGCTATCTTTATAAAGGCAGGTAGCACTTTGTACAAAGATTTTCTTTAAAACTGGATAGAGTGAAATTTTTTTTAAAAAAAACTAGATATAATGAAAATGTGGGTGCTTAGGAGGCAGAGCTACTGGAAAAATTAATATGTTCAAAACACAAGAATTGCATAATTCTGCATGCACCTGTCTACATCTAAAGCAGACCCCCAAATCTGTAAAATGTATATTGTACTTAACAGAATCTAAGACATGGTCAGTTTGAAGATGCATCATTATTTTGTGTGCCATTAAGGAAGAAATAGTGTTATTATAATTGTAAGATGCCATAGCTGGTAAGATGCACCTTGATTTCAGTATGCCTAAAATGTGAAAACATGCACATCTTCAAATTGATGAAATATCCTAATATGTAATGTATGTTTCCTATAGGAGTGTATCATCTTCTTCTTGGGAAGAAGCCAGATGGAATCTTACCTTTGTCTCTCCCATCTAGGCCAGAAGCTCAAAAATCAAACTAACTCCCTCTCCCTTGACCTGCTGGCAATCACTCTATTATGTGCATTTAGAAGTTTCCTGTCTTAAAAAACTGATGTATAGGGCTGAACTGGGCTACTGCTCAGTGGTAGAGCTCTTACCTAGCATGTATGAGGCCCTGAGATAGATGCTCAGCACAAAAAAAAAAAAAAAAAGAAGGAAGGAAGGAAGAGACAAACTGATTTAGGCTTACAGTCCACCAGCTAAAATCCAAAAGTTCTTCTGGATCATTGTGGTCCCATAGGTCTGACCTGCTCAGCCCCTTGTATTGAGCTTCTCTAAACCAAGGCCAAGTCAGCACAGCTTGAGTGCCCAGTTAAATGCAAGCTGGAGCTTCCAAACTCTAAGCTGCACAGGTAAAGAGGCCTCTTACCCTCCTCCTCTCCCCGCTTGGCCAGCAGCAGTCTCCCTGATAATGACTAACCCAAGACGGTGCAGCAGCCTCTGACAGCCAGCCTCCTCCACAGCCTCAAGCACTGCCTTCTCATCTCACCACCATCAACCCCCAATGTGCTTGATGCCCAGTACCACCCTATTATTCCCGAAAGAAACAAAAAGCAGTGCTTTGGGGGAGGGAGGGAAGGGAAGTGGGGCAGTCAATGTGGTCTGCTTCCACTGCAGCTCGGAGAGGGGCGACAACAAATCACCCCCCACTAAGCTGAAGATGAGGGGAAAGGAGTCTTTAAAACTCCAATGAGGATGAGCAAATAAAGACCCAGAGCCGGGCCTGGGGCTGTAGCTCAGTGGCAGAGCGCATGCCTAGCATGTGTGAGGCACTGGGTTCGATCCTCAGCACCACATAAAAGTAAACAAATAAAGGTATGCTGTCCATCTACAACCATAAAGTTTTTTTTTATTAAAAAAACCCAAAACCCAGAGCCTTCTTGCCCCACAGTCCTGACTAGCTATGCTTCAAAAGGCAGGGGTGGGGGGTATTTTGAAACAGAGAGCTTGAGCACTCTATCTTCTTTGTCCTGTGGGCTCCTAAGTAAAGACACATGTCACCAAGCCCATGCTGTCTACTCTTGTTCTATGAGCATCTGTGGAGCATTTCCCAGGTGCCTCTGTTCTCAACACTTTAGCTTTCCACACAGTTCTGAATATCAGTATTAGAGCTGGTTTTACAGATAAGGAGACTGAGAGCAGCAGAGGGGTAGTAAGATGCTGCAGTTCACACAGGTGGGCCTGGCTAGAACTCAGGTCTTTTTTCCACATCACACATGGTTCCCAAGCAATGGCTCCAACCTCATCGTGCAAGGAACTTATTATTAAAATTTTTGGAAAAATACAGATTCTAGATGCTCCAACCCTGAAAAGCCCGGCTATAGATGGGACCTAGAGAGTTTGTTTTAACAAACAGTCCAGGAGACACTTCAGCTCTGGGAACCTGAGCCTTACCAGGTCAGGTGGTCCAGAACACAGGAGAAAAGAAAGCGTGGGTGAGATGACAGAGCAGCCCATGGAAGAGAGGAAGAGAATGGATCCAGAAAAGACCTTCGAGGCTGACTTGGCCTACTTTGGGCCCTCATTTTGCCCAAACCCACCCCGCCTCTCTGCAGGAGGCTTAACTCACTCTATACCACATCCTGCTGCTTTCATCTCGCCTTCCTTTTCCCTCTGAACAATCTCCTTCCTCCTACTGTCCTGAACTTCTTGCGCTTTTACCCCTGCCTGGGATGGGCCAGTGCGCACGCGCACGGAAACACACACACACACACACACACACACACACACCCGCAGGTACATCCAGTGTGTAAACATAGATCTTCTGACAGTGCAAAGCATGCAGTTCTTTAGAACAGCAGCCACTGTTCGGAGGCCCATGCCCACTAGCAGGGGGAAGCCTGAGGCTCGACCCAGACGCCTTAGGCAGGCACTACCACGACCCCCAGGTCCTGATGGAAAAGGACCTCGGATGCCAACTTCATCCAGAGAGCTCCCGGTCTGAGTAGGTCAGACTCCTTGACCCCCTGGACACAGGGAGTTCTGTGACCGAGGCAGGAGCTGCGGACACAGTTGCACAGAGGCGTCGTGCATTAACTACTTAGATTATGGTGAAAAGTCCCGGGATGCCACTTCTGTCTCAGGGATATCTGCAACGTGGATTTGCGACCCAGTGACTCTGCTGTGGACTTATCCAATCTCTGTACAGGTTACTCACTGCTGCAGCACCGGCTCTCAGAGCCCACTGCTCCCTGGTGGTCCCCAACCTACTCTGGCTCTCCCTTGAGAGAGATGTGCCCAGGACGCCCGCCCGCGTCCGTCCAGCCACATACCTGCAGTCCCCGCTGGGCGCCGAGCCCCTCTCCAGCGGCGACTCCCTGCAATTTGGGTAACGATCCAGATCACTACGCCGCGGCTGGAGCCGGGTGGCAAGTCCCAGCATCTGCCAAGTCTCCGCAACTCGGGTGGGTTGGGGGCGGGGCCACGTGGGCGGGACTTGTTCGAGGGCGGGGCCAGGGCGGCACTAGCTGCCTGGCCAGTTTCTCCCGCCACCTGGTGGCGGGGCAATGTCAGCCAAGTACGGGTTTGGCCTGGGCACCTGAGGACTTACCGCCAGGAGCCCGCAGAGCATCTGTAAAGCAGCTGCGGCACAAGCCCTCCGGCCTCACCAACGAACAAATCCTGGCCGGCGTGCGGTCGTGGCCCGAGAGATGCCAGCGCCGGGCAACTCGAACCCCCGGGAGTAAGGTGAGGTTCGGCCTGGAGGGTGGAAGCACGTTTCGTGCCTCGCAGGAGTGGTGGGCGGAGCACGGGGGAGGCTCGGGGTCCCGGCTTCGGGGAAGGAGGAGAAAGAGGAAGCTCCGACGAGCTGCTTCCTTCTCTCACTGCGACCCAGTGCCCCACTTCCTCCTACTACTTCTATTTTCTTTGGGTGCTCTTAACCCTTACAGTGCCTGCACCTCAGCTGTGTGGTGAGGAACCTTAATCCCCGCCCTTCTGCATGAACCTTCCTAGAAAATGCCAGCCAATCCAGACTTTAGGCACTACTCCTTCAGTCACTAGTTTGGCTTCTCGCCTTTTCTCCACAGCGCCAGGGTTGGCTGTCACCTTAGCTGGGTCCTGCTTCTCTGGGGCGGGGGTTGGGTGTTGGGGGAGTTCCTGCATTCAAGGTCAAGAAGACCCTCTTCTTGTCTCCCCAATTTCCCGCAGACAACATAGCAGATTGTTATACCAAGAGTTGGAAGGACTCACAGAGAATCCCAGAAGTCACTGCACTTCCCAGTACCTCAGTTTCCTCATTTACAAGATGGGGATAGGAAAGTTGACTACTGCAGGGTACGGTAACGCACACCTGTAATCTCAGGTACTCTGGAGGCCGAATCTGGAGGATCTCAAGTTTGAAGCCAGCCTGGGCAATTTAGCTAGCGCCTGTCTCAAGATAGAATATAAAAAGGATTGAGGATAGAGACTGTTGGGTTTAATTCCCAATAGGGTAAAAAAGAAAAAGGAGACTTGGCTACTGCCCAAGAATGAAAAACAAAATAACAGCCAGGCGTGAGGGGCCCTACCTGTAATCCCAGTGACTCTAGAGCCTGAGGCAGGAGAATAGCAAGTTCAAGGCCAGCCTCAGCAATATAGCAAGGCCCTAAGCAACTTAGCGAGCCCCAACATAAAAAATTAAAGGGTTGGAGACGTGGCTCAGTGGTTAAGCATCCCTGGGTTCAATCTCTGGTACTAAAAAAAGAAAAGAAAAACAATTTATTTTAGTATAGAGAAAGGACCAAGCTGAAATCTCTACCTCCACTACTGAACAGGACTCTGTGTCACAATAGCTGTTAGAGGCATCCAAAAACAGCCACAAGGTCATCCGTTATTGTTGGTCAAAAGCCACAGCCGTACCTGAGGCTTTGAGAGATGTGAACACCAATAACTTTTCTTTTCCTGACTCCCTAAATACCAAGAAAAGCAACTTCCTCAAATGGACAGAAATAGAAAGTAACCTTGGGCAGACACAGAAGACAGGTTCCAGCCTGTAGTTAGAGGTGGGAAGGGGCTCAATGCTCATCAAGTGCCTCTCCTCCTCACCCACCAGCCCCACCCACACCCTGTCTTACAGATATTGGACTGAGTTTGGGTAGGGACTGTGGGAGGGCACTCCTGAGGCCACACAGCTTGATAAGGATGGGCAAGGGTCTCTGGTCTTCTGTCTCCCCAGTTCCTACTTTGTCCACCACAAAAATGGTGGTATTTGGAGGAAAAGGAGAAGGAAGGTAAAAACAGCCAGGAGGTGGCCAGGGTAGGGAAAAGGGATGGAACTGCTCTGGAATAAAGAATCAAGTAGCTAGAATGACATGGTGTGTGTCCGATGGAAAAGTTGGATTAGGAGAGCACTTTGAAAGGTAAAGAAAACTGCTGGAGAATTTATGGGGCGCTTGACTTTTTCCATATGCTGAGTGTTCTTAAAACTAAAGCTGGAAGAAAGCTGAAACAGAATCTCTCACTAGAGCTGACTCCTGCGAAACTGAGCATCCCACAAAGCCTACTTGGTCCCATCCTGCATCCTGTCAGAGACAGGCACTCTTTTCCACCAGCAGCTGTGACCCAGATGTTGAATTGGCATGCTTTGCCCCCTCCAACACTGAGTTCTGCCTGTGTCCCTGTTCCTGAAGAGCTGACTGCCAGGCAGATCTTAAGAGCACCTGGCATCTATTGGGCAGAACTCAGAATGACAGCCACCCAGAAACTTTCCCAAATTGCTGGGAAGACCCTGAAGGGTGCCTCTTCACTCCGACCACACCTGATGGCATACCACTTTATACAGTTCTTCTGTTGCTTCATTTAAAAATATGTCTATTTGTAATGGCTCTTTCCTTTCACTGCTCAATGTTTTCAAAGAGTAGTCTATATAGTCTCTACTTCCTCATCTTACATTTATTCCTCAATGCTCTCAAAGAAGGTCACCAGGAAAACCCCAAGTGCCAAACTCAGTGCTCTCATTTTCTTACCTCACTGCAGCATTTGATGTTACCTTTCCTTGAAAATCCCCTCCCCCCTTAGCCTCTGAGTCTCCTCCACCTCTAACCACCATTTAGCAATTCTGAAACTCTCTTATGTATTTACTAAGATTGGACAAATAAGTAAATACATTGTAAATAATGAGAGCCAGGTTTCTCAGTATTGGTGAAAGAAGTTACAAGTAGCCAGGCACAGTGTGGCACGCCTGAATTCCCAGCACTTTGGGAGGCTGAGATAGGAGAATCGTGAATTCAATGCCAGCCTCAGCAATGGTGAGGCGCTAAGCAACTCAGTGAGACCCTGTCTCTACATAAAACACAAAATAGGGCTGGGGATGTGGCTCAGTGGTTGAGTACCCCTGAGTTCAATCCCCAGTACCAAAAAGAAAAAAGAAAAAAAGAAGTTACAAAAAAGGGAAGGTGGCTAGATTGAATCTTGTGATGTTACACTGCAACCAGAGGTATTAGTATGTACTCCATGACTTTAAGAGATAAATAGATATTTAGATACCTAAGTATAGATGTATATATTTCCTAGTTCTGCCTACTAATGATATACCACCAACAATGAGCACATTTAGTTCCCCAATTTTGTTTTCTAAATATCATTCTCCAATAAAAGGAACCAGGGGTCCTTGGAGAAATGGCTAGTTGAAGAACCAGGATGAGGGAAGAACAAAATGAATCTAGAATATCTTGCAGTACTATAAAGTAATGAAAACTAAAAAATAAATAAATAAATAAATAAAGCTTGTCAAAAGAACACAGGGACCAACTTGAAGGGACTCCCAAAGACCAAATCCAGAACAAATTGATTAACATACTAGACAGTGATCACTATGGATTATAGCTTACAGAATGAAATAAATATCCATGAGTTTACACTGATGTAAAAAATGAAAAAATAAATAAATGAGAGAGAAGTGATAATCCTTTTTTTTTTTTTTTTGAGTGCCAGGGATTGAACTCAGGAGTACCGAACCACTGAGCCACATCCCCAGCCCTATTTTGTGTTTTATGTAGAGATAGGGTCTCAGAGTTGCTTAGCTCCTCACCATTGCTGAGGCTGGCTTTGAACTCGTGATAATCCTGAAGAGACAACCTTTCTATACAGTACAGTTCCAATGAATAAGTGTAGAAGAAATAATGGACGTAGAAAATCACCATTTGGTAAACATCTCAGTAATAATTTTTGCAGGCAAGAATCATTAGTGGATGCTAAGTATAGTAGGCCAAAGTATGATAAACAGTGCTATAGTCTGAATGTTTGTGTCTCTTACCCCCAGACTAATACATTGAAACCTAATCTCCGAGGGGATGGTATTAGAAGATGAGGCCTGGGGATATGATTTGGTTATGAGGCTTCCTCTGTCATGATTGGAATGAATGCCCTTATAAAAGAGGACCAAGGGAACTCAGTCATCCTTTACCATGTGAGAACACATAGAAGATGCCATCTATGAGGAACATGCCCTCTCTAGATACCAAATCTGCCAGCAGTTGTACTTTCCTGCTCTGGAACTGTGAGAAATATATATTTGTTGCTTATAAGCCACTTAGCTTATGGTATTTTTGTTATAGCAGCCTTAATAGACTAATACAAATGGGATATTTGTTTAGTCAAGTAGCTCCCCATATGATACTTAGTAGTTATTAAAAGGAAAAAAGAAATTTTACAGTGGAGAAACCAGGCAGATACACTCTAAACTAAATGAACAAAAGTTAAGACCATCATAGGAAGACTTAGCAACATCACTCATGGACACTGAGAAAGGCACTTCATTTCTATGGTATTCTTGCTGAAAATGTCTTACCATAGTCTAATCCTGAGAAAAATCAGACTAACCCAAACTAAAGGTCATTCTACAAAATCTTCAATAGTGTCAAGATCAGATTGCCACACAAAACTGAAGAGTATGAGAAATTCCTAGATTGAATCCTAAACCAGAAGAAGGGTATTTAGTGAGATCATTGGCAAAATTTTAATAAAGTCTGTAGATTAATGAATGGTGGTATATCCATACTAACTTCCTAATTTCAATAGTCATATTATGTATGATACTAATATTTGGGGAAGCTAGGTAGACGCCTTATGAAGACTGTTTACATATTTTTTGTAAATCAAAGATAATTTCAAAATATACACTTGAAGTAAAAATTAAGTTTTTCAAGCAGGGCGCAGTGGCACATGCCTGTTTTTGGTACCAGGGATTAAACTCATCCCAGTGGCTAATCCTAGTGGCTCCAGAGGCTAAGGCAGGAGAATTGCCAGTTCAAAGCCAGCCTCAGCAATGGCAAGGTGCAAAGCAACTCAGTGAGACCTTGTCTCTAAATAAAATAAAAAATAGAGCTGGGTATGTGGCTCAGTGGTTGATTGCACCCTGAGTTCAATCCCCAGTATCAAAAAAAAAAAATTATTGGGCTGGCATTGTGGTTCAGTGGTAGAACGCTTGCCTAGCACTTGGGAGACACTGGGTTCAATTCTCAGCACCACATAAAAAAATAAAGGCATCATGTCCATCTAAAACTAAAAATATTTTTAAAAAGTTTCAAGTCTTACAAACTTTTGAAACTCTTCCCATTTGTTTTAATCTGATACTAAAACTCCACAAGAAAACTACAGATGAATTCTTTATGCTACAGATATAAAATCTGAAATTAAATAAGTGCAAATTTTCTCCATCTTTTAATTATAATAGTAATGTGTTGCGACAAAGTAGAGTTTAAGGAATGCTGACGTTCTGGATGAGCCTAAAGGGATCCAGATGTGCTTGATGTCTCAACTGGACTTGTCGCCCACAGGCAACTGGTTAAAAGTCAGAGGCTTATGGGGAGAGATTTAAGGATGGGCCCTGAAGGGAGAGATGAGGAATGGAGGAAGCTCTGGAATGTCAACATAGGAGAGCCTTAGGGTCCAACTGATGCATTGCCATTTTAAATTTTAGGTTGGACCTTGGCTGATGGAGGTGGGGCCAACATTACCCCATCCTTCTCAAGCCACTCTTGGTGTTGCTTCCAGTTGGAGTTTGACCTCCGTCTCAGGTCAGCCTCACACACTGGCATCTGAACCTTATGTGGAAAAAGCTGCAGGGAGAAACAAAAAGACCTGTTCCCATTGGGGTTATTGAGAGCTGGGGCACAGCAGCAGAGCAGTCATGTGAGAAGGTAGGGAGGAACACACCCTGGCTCTAGCCCCTAGTAAAACAGAAAATCATTGCCTTGAAAGCATAAAGCCCTGCACCATGGGGCATGCCGGGAGATGGACCTTAGCACAGGCACTGCAGTGAGACTGCCCTGGGGACTCCCAGAAATAACTGAGGAGGCTTTGAAGGACCTGATACAGATATCAGAAACTCAAACATCCCAAAATGCCAGGCAGGTCAAACATATGCATAGAATTGATGAGATGAAATTCCTTTACTATATTATGACATTTCATAAAAGCATTGTTTATTCTCTGTGCATCCTGAAACAAACCCTTTGAAATTTCAGTACTTTTTTTTTCCAGATCAAAGAGATTTTCTTTCCCTGTACAACTCTTCCTTATTCTTATGATTTCTTTCTTTTTTTTTTAAATATTTATTTTTTAGTTGTAGGTGGACAGAATATCTTTATTTTTATGTGGTGCTGAGGATCGAACCCAGTTCCTCACGCGTGCTAGGCGAGCACGCTACCACTGCGCCATAACCTCAGCCCCATATCTAATTCTTTCAACAGATATACTTTGTATATTAGACGTATAGGAATATTCTTCATTTCCACCAAGAAATATGCCTGCCCATTTCCCTTGAAGTCCATGGCCCTCTTGGCCTCTTTTATTTAATATATTTTTCTACACTTTATAGAGATTTAATTACAAGAAATATTTCACTTTTACTTAATTTTGTTATAAGAAAAGCAATTACACAAATACAAAAACTAAGGCAACTAACCCTTAACCCTGATATCTGGGAGACAATAGGTTATGGAGAAGATGCTAATGAGGAGACCTCTAAGGGGGTCCCTGGGGCTCAGCCCCAGCCCTCCATGGAAATGTGGAAATGCAGATTTGATGTGGCTATATCTTAGAAGTTTTCTAGAGAAATCGGAAATTAGAATATTTATCTGAACTAATTTTTCAATGCTGGCAACTAGTATTTTGAAACCATTTGCAAGCCAAACTAGACATGACCTCTGGCTTTCATTTTGTGACATCTGTTCTGTATTATACAGGTAGGAGAATGTGCCAGTGAAACCTGAGTTATTTCTGGTCCACGTGGGATAATTTGTTCCCACAGGATGGGAGACAATTAGCTTATAAAAAGAGGAATCAATGTAAATGTTTATTAATGTTGTTTATCACATGAATAGGACACAAGAGGAAAATGGTACAATTACCCTGATGAGATGCCCCCTGATGAGGACTCCTGGTGACTAGGAATACAAGGTGACTTTGCTGATGTGATAAATAACTTCTATCTCAATCAAACAATTTGATACCTAGTGATGACCTGGTATGAAGAACAGATATCATCTTCCATAACAAAGGCATTACTATGAAAACAGAAAGGAAAACGAGGGTGCTTGCTTATGACTGTGAATGATTTTGAATTCTAGGGGAAATAATAAGAAAAAACAATCAGGGACATAAATTTGGGAAGCAAAAGTCAAGCTCATCATTATTTGCCAATGATATATATGATTGTGCTTCTGAGAAACTATGGCTAAGGGACTGAAAAATGTTTAGAATGAATGAGAATGTTCAGTAAGTAGCTAGACACAAAATAAATATGTGGAATTCGATGAAGTTCCAAACACCAGCAATGACCAAACAGAAAATATAATAGAGTTTATTCATCTCACCAACAAAATGCCTAGGAATAAAAAAAGGCAAAGGAGCCAGAATAGGGAGGACTAACATTTCTTGATTTCAAGACTAACCAGAAAGCTACAGTAAATCCAGATGATGAGGGCCTGGCACAGGGTAAACATGTAGGTAAGTAGAATAAAATTGAGAATCTAATATAAATCCTCACATTTCCAATCAATTAATTTTTGACAATGGTGCCAAGACAATTCAAAGGGGGGAAAATTGTCTTTTCCACAAACAGTGCTGAGACAGCTGGGTATCCAAATGTGAAATAGTGAAACTGGGTCCCTGTCACATACCACATGTAAAAATTAACTCAAAACTGAATCAGAGGGGCTGGGGTTATGGCGCAATGGTAGCGTGCTCGCCTAGCACGTGGGAGGCACT
Source organism: Xerus rutilus (assembly GCA_028644305.1). Taxonomy (NCBI): domain Eukaryota; kingdom Metazoa; phylum Chordata; class Mammalia; order Rodentia; family Sciuridae; genus Xerus; species Xerus rutilus. The sequence continues at coordinate 48,087,629 of CM053402.1, forward strand.
GGGTTCGATCCTCAGCACCACATAAAAATAAAATAAAGATATTCTGTCCACCTATAACTAAAAAATAAATATTAAAAAAACTGAATCAGAGACCTAACTATAAGAGCAAAATCTACATAACTCATAGACGAGAATATAACTGTATGTCTTTGTGACATTTTATTAGGCAGTGGTTCCTTATAAATGAGTGAAAGCACAAGCAATGAGAGAAAAATAAAGTAGACATCATGAAAAGCAAAACCTTTTGTATCTCATAGATACTATCAGGAAACTGAATAGAAAGCCAGGTGTGATGGCACCTGCAATCCCAATGACTCAGGAGGTTGAGACAGGAGGATTCCAAGTTCAAGGCCAGCCTGGGCAACATGGTGAGATCCCATCTAAGAAAAAAAAAATGAAAAAGAAACAGAAAAGAAAAGAAGTAGAGAGACTGTATAGCAATACTAGCATAATTCACCAACAGAAAAAACAAATCTAAATTTGTACAAAACTGATTTTAAAAACCTAAAACTTTAATATAAAGTAATAATTGATAGCACTACAAAATTAAGAAATCACCATCATTGTGGAAGATTTAAAAAACATCTCTTGAATTATTTATACTTTAAAAAATAAAAGGTTGCCAAGTGCAGTGGCATATGCCTATAGTCCCTGAGACTTGGGAGGTTGAAGCAGGAGGATTGCAAATTCAAAACCAGCCTCAGCAAATTAGTGAGGCCCTAAGCAACTTAGTGAGACTATGTTTCAAAATATAAAATAAAAAGGGCTGGGGATGTTGCTCAGTGGTTAAGTGCCCTCTTTTTTAATTCCTAGTATCAATAAATAAACAAAATAAAGCTATAGATTTGATCAAAAACAAACACTGCACCCAATAGTAGAAAAAAATTTTCTTACCAAGCACACATGGAACAATTACTGAAATGAATCATGTGCAAGTCCACAAAATAAGTCTTAAAAAGTTTCAAAGAACTGATGTCATACAGACTATATTTTCTGACCACAGTGCCATTAAATCAGATATCAGAAACAGAAAGTTTCAAATTATCAGAAAACTGGACATTTCTAAATAGCCTTTGGCTCAAAGGGAAAAAACCCACAATGGAAAAAAATTTAAAATACTTAGAACTGAATGATCATGAAAGTATGACACAGTTGATCAAAACTTGTGGGCTGCAGTAAAAGTGGTACAAGTCCTCACTCCCCAAAAAAGGAGATAATAGAGCTCATGGTGTAGCTCAGTGGTGAAGTATGTGCTTAGCATGTGCAGGACCCTGGTTTAATCCCCAACAATCCACACTAAAAAAGAGACGAGGAGATAATAAAAACAGGAGTCAAAATCAGTGATGGTATTCAACAGAAAGAACCAAATAATGCCAAAAGGTGGCTACTTGAAAACACAACAGGGAGGCTGAGACAGGAGAATCGCAAGTTCAAAGCCAGCCCAGCAACGGCAAGGTGCTAAGCAACTCAGTGAGACCCTGTCTCTACATAAAACACAAAATAGGGCTGGGGATGTGGCTCAGTGGTCGAGTGCCCCTGAGTTCAGTCCCTAGTACCAAAAGAAAAAGAAAAAGAAAACACATCATTTGGCCAGATAGAAAAATAGAAAGTACAAGTAAATAATATTAGGGATGAAAAGGAAACATGCTACAGATGCAGTGGAGATTATAAAAATAATAATACATAACTGTGTACAACTTTATGGTATTAGATTTTTAAACTTAAATGAAGTGGGGATTCCCTTCCCATAGGAATAAAAGTAATTTACTAAACCAACTCAAGAAGAAATACAATTTTTAAATTGGAAGAATATTTTTAAATCCTTCTTACAGGCTAGGCTATAGCTGTAATCCCAGCTACTCAGGAGGCTAAAGCAGGAGGATTGCAAGTTCAAGGCCAGCCTCAGTAACTTAGCTAGACCCTGTTTCAAAATTAAAAATAGAAAGGGCCATATATGGTAGTACTAGCTTGTAATCCCAACAACTCTGGAGGCTGAGGCAAGAAGATCTCATGTTCGAAGTCAGCCTGAGCAACTTAGTGAGACCATGTCTCAAAATAAAAAATAAAAAGGGTTGAGGATGCAGCTCAGTGGTAAAGTGGTGCCCTGGGTTCACTCCCTAAGTACTGCAAAAGAAAAAAAATTTTTTTTTACAAAGAAAATCCTAGGTCTTACAGACAAGTTTTACCAAACTTCCAAGAAACAGATAGATCCTTTCAATCATGTGCAAACCCTTTAAACTCTTTCACATGGCTGAAGAAGAAGGAATAGTCCCCAACTCATTTTATGAGAGAATTACAATCTTCATATGCAAACTAAATGATGATAGTAGAAGAAAGGAAAATTACATGCTGGTCTTATTTGTGAACCTAATTGCGAAGATATTAGGAAAACAAAAATTATTGTACAGTATGACCACTCAGGTTTATTCCAGAAATGCAAGGGTAATTTGACAGTAGAAAATTCCATAGCATCATTCATCATATCAACAATGTAAAGGGGAACTACCATGTAATTATCTGATTAGATGTTGAGAAGACACTGGATAATATTATCTATTTGTGTGTGGGGGAACCTCTTAGACAACTAGGAATAGTATACACTTCACCTGAAATAGAGAATCTCAAAAATACCTATGATAAATCATTTTAACAACAAAAATATTTGAAGCATCTTCTTTAAAATCAGGCCTAAGCTCCAATATAGATGCACCTTGAAAAATGGTATTCCAAGTGAAAGTAAAAAGCCACTTAGAAAGGGCCACATGTTGTATGATTCCATTTACAATAAATTTTCAGAAGATACAAATTCATAATGACAGAAAATCAATTGGTACTTCCTTAGGAGTGGGAGGGAAATGAGAGGTTACTGCTAATGGGTATGGGATTTCTTTTGGAAGTGATGAAAATGTTGATTGGAGTGATGGTTGAACAGCTCTGAATATACTGCAAACTGTTGAATGTAAAGGGGAACTACCATGTAATTATCTTATTGGATGCTAAGAAGTGGGTGACTTGTCTGGGATGGGAATTTTATCTCAAAACTATTTTTAAAAAGCAGGTAAAGAACTGTAGCGTGTCACCAAGAGCAGTGAATATGAAATATGGATTTTTGAAAAATCAGGCACAAGACAAAATTTTATAGTAACACCACTTCAATTCACCCTTTAATTAGAGATCCCAGCCACAGCATTAAGATTACAACAATGGCACAATCTAGAGGTATTGTAAAGGAAGAAAAAAATGGTCATTTTTATTATTATACGATTATCTGCAGAGCAAACTAAAAGAAAGAGGCAAATAAATCATTAGAAATCAGAATAGAAGTTAAGATGGCTGGATCTAGGATGGATCATTGTACAAGAATGGACCCTGTTGCTGTGTATCAGCAACTAATAAAAGACATTTTAAAAAACTACAAGGGCAACATAAGCTATCAGGGAAAAAAGAGAAAGCACAGAAGACAATATACAGAATATCATAAATCTTTACAGGAAAACATCTAAAAAAGAAATGATTGGCAAGAGATCTAATTTTTCATGGATAAAAAGCAGAAAAATGTCACCTCTTTCCCAACTGATCTGTAAGATTCAATGCAATCCTGGAGAAGTACTTCTAAATGGTAAAGACCTAAAAAAAAATTGTCCATAAAAACAATGAGAACATTGTGGAGGGCTGGGGTGGGGGTCAAAAATCAAGTTTTTCCAAACTCTGAAATCCAATTAGCCAAGCTCTTGTAATAATCGGAGGAACATTTATTCAAGAAAAATGGTATTACTCAGGAAAACAAATTTTGTGGCATTTTAAATGTCCCTTGTTCCCATGTCTCCCTCCCCATCTTTTCAGTAGACTTGAAAACAAGCAGCCAGTGAAAAGCATCAACCCTGCAGCCACTGGAGGAGGTAGATGGGTTTGGCAAACCCCAAAAGCCCCATCCTTGGAGAACTGTCACTATTTGACCTGTCCAGCAGCTCTCTGGAAAAGCCCCATTCATAGGTCTTGGTTTTATTTGACCTGACTCAGAGTTTACTCTGAGGAAAGTCCTACTCTCAGGGATTTTTTTTTAAAGCGATCAATGGCAATTGTCTAACAGTGCAACTGCCTGTAGTAGTAATACCAACTAGGGCAGATAAGAGGCTAGCAAAAACCTTCAAAGGAAAATCTGGGTAATGAGCTATCCAGAAGGCTTTGAAAAGCTCTGACATTGTCCTAGAGACCTAGAAGGGTATGCACACATGTAAATGCCCAAGAAAGACTTGACAAGGTCCTAATCTCTCACCTGCTGCTGACTTTGAGGCTCTGTGCAAGCAGGAAGCAAAACTTAAAGCAGAGTTGTAAACCACTAGAGCATTGAGAGAGTTTCTTGATAAGCAATGCAGAGGCTCCTGGCAAAGGATGACTGTCTGTTGGCTTAAGCCATTTAAGGGAAGTTCTATTTAATCATTAGATAACCACTAAGCTAACTAAGCAGACTTTCCTGGCCACAATAGTTAATACAGACCGTGTAAAATTAGTTCAGTCAAGTTACCAAATAAGCATCATCAATGACAAAGAGCAACCGATGCTGGGAAGAAGGTGTGAGTCTAATTTCCAGATTTAAAACGTTCTGTTTTCAACTAAAAATTATGAGATGCTCAGAGAAACAGGATATGTTGATGCAAATTTAACTTAGCAATTTACAAATGCAACAATGTATCATGGGAATTTTATCTCAAAACTATTTTTAAAAAGCAAGTAAAGAACTGTAGCGTGAACAGATGAACTAAGCTAACTAAGATGTTGGACTTACTAGACAAAGACTTTAAATGAGCTGACAATGACTTTAGTTCAGTGGTCGAACACTTGCAGAGCACACAAGTAGCCCTGAGTTTGATCCTCAGGAAAACAAGAATGAAAAATTAAATCAGCTATTATAAATATATTCGAAGAACTAAAGAAAAACATGCTTCATAGGAAAGTATGAAAATGAGGTCTCATTTAATTTGATAAAGATTTCATGTAATCTCAAGAAAAATCCCAACAGAATTGTAAATGAAACATGTTAAGGTGTTTCTAAATTGTATGTGAAGAGTGAGGAACTGAAAATATCCATGACACTCCTTGGGAAGAAGAAAATGTGGGTAGGTAGAGGTGGTGTAGGTTTCTTTACAAGAGATTGAAATCTATTATAAAGCTAGGACTGTTTGGTATTGGTGCAGGTATAAACAGGTGAGTGAAAATAGATCTATACTTACCTCTGTGGAATTGTGAGATGGCTTTATGGTGTGGAAAACAGAAACTCATTCATTGTGTGGTGCTGGCTCAATTAATTGTGCACATAAAAATAAAATAGAATTTTCCACCTAATACATACAAAAATTAAAAATTCATTCTATAATGGTTATACTTTATCCAATTAAGAAAAATTTTAAATTTTCTCAGAATTTTTATTCTGAATAACTGTTGAATTTCATCAATTTTTTTCTGTATCGACTGGGATGATCATATGCCCTTTTTATCTTGTTTCCTTCATTTTGTTAATATGAATTACACTGATTTTTTAAAAATATTAAGCCAAGTTTGCAATCTTGGAAAACATTTAGTCATGATACATTGTTGCATTTGTATATTGCTAAGTTAAATTTGCTATTATTCTATTTAGGACTTTTGCATCTATATTCATGACAGAAATTTTTCTGTAATTCTCTCTTCTTATAATGTCTTTGTCAGATTTTATCAGCTTTTATCAGTTGTATCAGTGTACAACTGGCCTCATGAAAAGTTAGAAAGTGTTTCTTATTCCTCTATACTGTAAAAGAGTTCACATAAAATTTGTATTATTTCTTCTTTAATTTTTGAGAGAGAGAGAGTGTGAGAGTGAGTGATGTGAGTTTGAACCCTGGACCTCACATATAAAAGGAAGGAACTCTACCACTGAGCTACATCCCCAGCCCTTTTGATTTTTATTTTTAAATTATTTTTATTTATTTATTTTAAAAAAAATTTTATTATTATTATTATTATTCCAGAGATTGAACTCAGGGGCACTCAACCACTGAGCCATATCCCCAGCCCTATTTTGTATTTTATTTAGAGACAGGGTCTCAACTGAATTGCTTAGCACTTCGCTTTTGCTGAAGCTGGCTTTGAACTCCCAATCCTCCTTTCTTATCCACCCGAGCCACTGGGAATATAGGTGTGCGCCACCACGCCCAGCTGAATTTTTTATTTTGAGACAGAGTCTCACTAAATTGTTCAGGCTGACTTCAAACTCATGATCCTCCTGCCTCAGCCTCCCGAATGGCTGCGAGTATAGCTGTGCACCACCACATCCAGCTTCTTCCTTAATTTTTTAAAAATATTTTTTTAGTTGTAGATGAACACAATATCTTTATTTATTTATTTTTATGTAGTGCTGAGGATCAAACCCAGTGCCTCACACATGCAAGGCAAGCACTCTACCACCTAGCTACAAACCCAGCCCTTCTTCCTTAAATTTTTAAAAGACTCTGTCAGTATGTCATTTGGGGACTAGAGTTTTCAATTTTTTTAATCCATTGTGTAAATCTGTTTTTAATCCAAATGTGTAAATGTATGTAATTGTGGATTCAGTTTTCTACCATATTATTGAGGTATAATTTGACATACAATAAAGTGCACATTTGTGCACCGCGCCATGTGAGAAGGTTTTCCATATATACAGACCCATGAAAACACACCATCACAATCAGGATAATGAACATATCTATCATTCCCAGAGTTTTCTTGTGCCCCCTATTTGTCCCATTCATCCTCTGCCTCCGGCAACCACTGATCTGTGGTCTATAACTATGGATTAGTTTTCATTTTCAAGAATGTCAAATAAATGGAATCATATAGTATGTACTAATTTTTGTGTGGATTATTTCATTCACCATAATTGCTTTGAGCCTCATCTACCTATCATGTGCATGAGTCCAAAGTCCACTGCTTTTTATTGCTCAATAATATTCTAAGCCGGGCACAGCAACGCACACCTGTAATCCCAGCACTTAGGGAGGCTGAGATAGGAGAATCACAAGTTCAAAGCCAGCCTCAGCAATGGCGAGGTGCTAAGCAACTCAGTGAGACCCTGTCTCTACGTAAAACACAAAATAAGGCTGGGGATGTGGCTCAGTGGTTGAGTACCCCTGAGTTCAATCCCTAGAACCAAAATCATCATCATCATCATCATCATCATCATCATCATCATCGTCATCATTATCATCATCTATAACAGATTTATCATTGTTTAGCCATTCATCCTTGATGGATATTTTCAAGGTTTTCCCTCAGTGTTTGGTTATTACAAATAAATCTGCTATGAGCATGCATGTACAAGTCTTTGCCATGACATAGACCATATATTTTCACCTCTTTTGGGACAACACCTGGAAGCAGAGCGGCTAGATCACATGATAGATGTGTGTTTAATGTCCTAAGAAACTGCCCAACTGTTTTCCAAAATGGTTGTGTTATTTTACATTCCCACCAATAGATCTGAGTTCCAACTGCTCCACCTCTCATTAACACTTGGTATTATCTTTAAAACTCTTTTTAAAAAATCCATTCTAATGTGTATATAGTGGTATCTAATTATGGACTTGCTTTGCATTTCCCCCACTGACTAATGGTATTGAATCTGTTTTCTCATGCTTATTTTCCATTTGTATATCTTCTTTGGTGAAATGCCTGTTCAATTTTTTTTAATTATTATTATTATTTGAGAGTGAGTGTGTTTGTATTCATATTATTGAGGTGTTTTGTTTTTGTTTTGTTTACAATACTGAGATTGAACCCACAAGTGCTCTACCACTGAGCCACATCCCCAGCCCTTTTATTTTTTACTTAGTGATAGGGTCTCACGAAGTTGCTGAGACTGGCTTTGAACTTGAAATCTTCCTGCCTCAGCCTCTTGAGTAACTGAGATTACTGGTATGCATTACCAAACCTGGCCCATATTACTGAGTTTTGAGGGTTCTTATATCTCATCTAGATAAAATTCCTTTACCAAAAATATGATACATTTTCTCCCAGTTTTTAGTTTCCCATTATCTTATTAGTAGTTTTCAAAAATGCAGAAGTTCTTAATTTTTTTTAAAGTATTTATTTATTTTTTTAGTTATAGGTGGACAGAATATCTTTTATTTTATTTTTATGTGGTGCTGAGAATCGAACCCAGTGCTTCACGCATGCTAGGCGAGCACGCTACCACTGTGCCATAACCCCAGCCCCAGAAGTTCTTAATTTTGATGAAGTCAAATTTATTTTTAATTTTATAGGATTGTGCATTTGGTGTCATGTTTAAGAAATCTTTGCTTAACCTAAGATCATAAAGTTTCTCCTTTCTTCTAGAGGTTTCATTGTTTTTTTTATTTTAAATTTAAGTTTAGGCTTACAGTTAAATTTAGTAATACAATTGATTTTTGCATATCGATCTTGTATCCTGAAACATTGCTCAGCTGACTTATTAGTACAAGTAACTTTTTGTAGATTCTTAGGAATTTCTATGGAGACCATTGTGTTGTTTGTGAAAAAAAGCCTTATTAACTTTTATTTTTCTCCTCTTTTTGCCTCTGTTACAGCTTATAGACTTTCCATTAATCTGTGGTTGAGTTTAGCCATCTTGTCTGCTGCTGTGAACCTTACGAGTTCTTGACTTCAGATATAATTTTTAGTTTTGGAACATTCATTTTATTCTTTTTCAGATCCAGTTCTCCACTAAAATTCTCCATCTCTTCATCCACTTTGTTTCATTTAACATACTTATAATAGTTATTTTAAAGTCCTTGTCTACTTGCTCCATATCTGAATCACCTGCAAG
>CM053402.1:48096946-48140142 GCA_028644305.1 Xerus rutilus
CAATTTAGCTATTGTGAATTGAGCTGCTATAAACATTGAAGTGGCTGCGTCATTGTAGTATGCTGTTTTTAAGTCTTTTGGGTAAAGACCTAGAAGTGGGATAGCAGGCTCAAATGGTGGTTCCATTCCAAGTTTTCTAAGGAATCTCCATACTGCTTTCCAGATTGGTTGTACCAATTTGCAGTTCCACCAGCAATGTGAGAGCGTGCCTTTTTTCCCACAACCTCGCCAACACTTATTGTTGTTTTTATTCTTGATAATTGCCATTCTGACTGGCGTGAGATGGAATCTTAGGGTAGTTTTGATTTGCATTTCTCTGATTGCTAAAGATGTTGAACATTTTTTCATATGTCTGTTGATGGATTGTATATCTTCTGTGAAGTTTGTGTTCAGCTCTTTGGCCCATTTATTGATTGGGTTGTTAGTTTTTTTGGTGTTAAGTTTTTTGAGTTCTTTATATATCCTGGAAATTAGTGCTCTATCAGATGTGTGTATGGCAAAGATTTGTTCCCAGGATGTCGGCTCTCTGTTCACTTCATTGATTATTTCTTTTATATGTGGTGCTGAGGATCGAACCCAGTGCCTCACGCATGCAAGGCAAGCACTCTACCACTGAGCCACAACCCCAGCCCCATCATATTATTTTTTATTGTGTGCTAGACAATGTTTATGAAAGAACCTCTGTTATACTTTTAGAATGTGACGTTAATCACCTCAATCTGCTTGGGAATAAAGTAGTTCTGGGATGGACTAAAGTTTTAGTTACATTGAGTCCACCTCTGCTTTCAAATGTGGCCATGGTGATAGGGCTGGGGATGTAGCTCCATGATAGAGTGTTGGTCTAGCTTGTGCAAGGCCCTGAGTTAGATCCTCACATTGCAAAAAAATAATTTTTTAAAAAATAGTCTTTTTAAAAAAAATAATAAAAAAATTAATTTAAAAAAATGGTAGAGCACTTGCCTAGCATGTGTGAAACTCTGGGTTCAATCCTCAGCAACACACACACATGTATAATGTGTGTGTGTATATATATACATATGTATATATATAATTTCTACATTATAATTATAATTTATTATAATTATATATTATAATTTATCATATAATTTATCCAGTTGTTTTTAGTTGTTGCTGCAGATATTTGCCACTACTTTACTACAATTATAAGAGAATATCTTCAGAATCATGAGTTAGGGGAGGATTTTTTAAACAAAACACAGAAGTTTTTAATCACAAAATAGGAGCAATTTATTTAAACCACCTGAAAACTAATAATTTCTATCTGGACGCAATGGTATATATCTGTAATCTCAGTATTGAAGCAAGAAGTTCACAAGTTTGAGGACAGCCTCAGCAGCTCACTGAGAATCTGTCTCAAAATTTAAAAATTAAAAGGGACTGGGGATGTAGCTCAGTGGTAAAGTGCCCTGGGTTCAATTCCCAGTACCATAAATAAATACATGCATACATACACACAGGCACCTGTTTCTTTTCTATCAACTAGAGCAATGTTATGTGCCTCTTTGACCTGGAAATCGTTTTCTCTCCTTGTGATCCTGTCTGGTTCTGTTTCACTCACTTCTGTCTCATCATACTTTCTTACCCTTTTTCTCAAAAGGCAACCTCATTGCCAGCATTTGTGGGTACTTGGGAGAAATCCTACTGCCACCCTTGTGCACTATCACAGAATTTGGAGATTCCAAATATTCAAGTCTTCCTTCAAACCACTGTGTCACTGATACATCAGTCTAAAGCAAAACATGATCCTTACCTTCCCTCCTCACTCTCCTTGATCCTGGCTGTCCTGAACCCACACCCATAGTTCTACCTCCTGAGCAAAAGAGAATCTTATTAAATCAGCTCTTTTTTAAGCAGGGGTCCTTAACTTTTTTTTTTTTTTTTGGCACTGGGGATTGAACTCAGGGGCACTCAACCACTGAGCCACATCCCCAGCCCTATTTTGTGTTTTATGTAGAGACAGGGTCTCACTGAGTTGCTTAGCACCTCACTGTTGCTGAGGCTGGCTTTGAATTTGCGATTCTCCTGTCGCAGCCTCCCTAAGTGCTGGGATTACAGGTGTGCACCACCGTGCCCGGCTGGTCCTTAACTATTTTTTATGTGATGAACACTTCAGCAGCCAAATGAAACCCATGAACTTGCTTTCATAATAATATTTTAAATGAGTAAAATAAAAATCATAGGAACAAAAGGAAAGGAATTATACTGAATTGTATAACTTTCTACTGTATAATAGTATAGTTTTAACATAAATAAAAACAAACTGGAAATCCAGTAATATACTTGCTTCTTTATAAATGCATCCAATAACATGATCTAGTGATGGATCTAATAGCATATTTTCCAAAGAGTGGTAGATGTGAATGATATTTTACATTATTTTCAACTGTAATTCAATTCATTTATTGATGGCACAGTCACAGGTACTGTTTCAGTCACAGGTACTGTTTGTCGACACCACTGTGATTTGCCACCTACATTCATTATTCAAGGAAATGCTTAACTTCTGTGGGAGGTGAGAGAAAATTCCAGTTCAGGGAGTTGAGGTGAAGAACACTGCAGTGTGTGTGGAGACTGACCTCCACTAGAGGGTGCTGTCATTTTAGAAAGAGGAGCTCCCTCCTCCTGCTGAGGGAGTATCTCCAACTCTCTTCTTGGGCAGCCCTTCCACCTCACAGCCCCAGAGCATCTCCTCCTCCCACCCACCCTCCTCCAAACCATCCCACTTTTGCACACCCAGTTGACAGTGGGGGTACACCTGGCTGTAACGACAGACATGCCGCTAAGCCAGTCAGGCCAGTGAGAACCCAAAAGAACACTCCAGGCTCTGGTTCTGAGCCCACTGCTCAGACCCAGCCACACTTCCTTCTGTGGCTGGCCGGGGCTCACAGGGGCAGCACCCTAAAGGGGGCTCCAGCCTTCAGGAAAGTTCTCTCTTCCATATTTGAAGGTTCCTCTTAGAAACAAAGTTGGCTGCACTTGGAGTTGTGACAATGTGATAGTCAGATCTGCCTCTGGTACATGGAGTCCTGCCTGATATCTCTCAGGATGAGAGTGGAAATAACTTCCTCTGGGGGCAGAGTTTGATGATATTACTGTGCCATGATCCACATGCAAAGCAGAGGGGTAGTCAGCTATCCCCACCTCCTGCTAATAAAGAGAACAGCTTTGAAAACACTTGAACCACATAATTTTTTGTTGTTGTTGTTTTGTTTGTTTGGTACTGGGGACTGAACCCAGGTCCTTGTGCCTGCTGGCAAGCACTTTACCATTGAGCTACACTGCCTAAAAGTACTTGAAAGGCAGCAGTGATGAAATGGTTAAGAAAGTAGCCTTAGCCGGTTGTGGTGGTGCACACCTGTAATCCCAGCACTTTGGGAGGCTGAGACAGGAGAATCGCGAGTTCAAAGCCAGCCTCAGCAACGGCGAGGCTCTAAGCAACTCAGTGAGACCCTGTCTCTACATAAAACACAAAATAGGGCTGGGGATGTGGCTCAGTGGTTGAGTACCCCTGAGTTCAATTCCCAGTACCAAAAAATAGAAAAAGAAAGAAAGAAAAGAAAGTAGCCTCTCCCATGCCTGTAATTCCAGCTATTTTGGAGACTGAGGCAAGAGGATCACAAGTTCAAGGCCAGCTTGGGCAACTCAACTAGACTTTGACTCAAGATAAAAATAAGGGGTTGGGGCTGTAGCTCAGTGGTAGAACATTTGCCTAGCATGCACAAGGCCTGGGTTTGCTACCTAGCCTGATAAAAAGTAAACAAAGAAACCAAGCAGATTCTATGATGGGGGACAGGGGGGTTGTATCTATGTGGTAGATAAATGCATGAAACTGGGTTTGGTTGCCATCACTGCAAAAAATAAAAATAAAAAAAGGTCAGAACTCTGATAACCTGTGTAAGAAATCCCACCCCTGCCCTGGGAATTATTTAACTTCCATGCCTCCAGTTCCTCATCTTCAAATGAAGAGGGGAAATAGCATTGACCTTATAAGGTCATTATGTGAGTTCAATGACACGATACACAGAAAGCACTTGGAACAATGCCTAATTAATAAAAAGTAGCAAATGAGATTTTGCTAGTATTAATAATTGGTATGAATTTAATAAAATAAATGAAATTTTTCAGTTATTCCTTCAGTCCTTGCCTCCACCTACCTAAACACCTGCTCCACTTCCTTCTTCCCTTCCTGACTGTGTTAATCTGAAAAATGAGGCTCCTTTTCTCTTTCTTAAGAGTTTATTCTTATGCTCGCGGTATAGCTCAGAGGTAAAGCACTTGCCAAGCTCCCATGAGGCTCTGGATTCAATCTCCAGTACTACCTGCCCCTCCCAAAAAAGTTTAATCTTTTTTGCCCCAAACTTACCCCATCCCTACCTCATGTTTTTCCTGGATTTAGTGGGGAAACAAGTGCTGGAGGGGAGCCAGGAGACCTGACTTCTTCTACCTCTGGGCTTGCTCTCCCTGGGCCTCAACTAAATTCTGGGGGTCCCTTTGTTTTAAAACATAGGTTTTAATATCATTCACTTACGCTGAGACTAACAAACTAGTGGTTTGTTACAGTTCCAAAAGGGAGAGGCATACCTGAAAATGTCATGCAGGGCCACAGTGGAGGTGTCAGGATTGATCAGGGGGCCGAGGGAGCAAGAGAAAATGGTCCAATGAGCCTTTATTGTGGTTTCATAAGAAAGACAAGACGAAGCAGGATAAGAGGCTTAGGATGGACTAGTTTGACTAATTTTAGTAGGCTCAGAGGTTTAGGGCATGTCTCCCATTTTCTGACACCTGGCCCCAGGATGATCAGGACAAAGGAAGAGTGGCCTGGGATATGGGCTGAATTGGTTGGGCTGCATTTCAAAGGTGCACTCCCAGGGGAGTCCTTGTTGTTTCTGGGGATCAGCTCACTCTGAGAGGGGCAGTCCTTCCAGGATCAAAAGGTCCCCCATCCCAGAGTATTAAGAATACAGGAAATAAACCCTGCAGGCTTTAATACCAGCTACTCCAGAGACTGAGGCCAGAGAACTGCAAGTTCGGGGCCAGCCTCAGCAGCTTAACAAGAGCCTGTCTCAAAAAAATAAAACACAAAAAGGACCGGGGACATAGCTCGGTGGTAGAGCACTTGCCTGGCATGCGGTGCCCTGGGTTCATTCCTGCACTAGGAAAAAATTTAAAAAAAAGAAAGAGTTAGAAAATAAGAAAATAGAGTTAAAACACTCTTTTATTGACCACCCCTATATTCCAGGCTCACTGGACACAGTGGGAATCTAGTGTCATCAGTCTCTTTACACATCTGACACATGCATTGCTACCGGGACTGCAGGACTTTATCTTCATGGGGGCGGGGGGTGGTCTCTGAGATCAGAGTTATAGATGCAGTCTCTGAAGTCAGACTACCTGGGTCCAAATATTGGCTCAGCCACTTTGTAGCTGTGGGACTTCAGGACAATTTCTTAACCTCTCTGTGCTTCAGTTTCCTCATTTGAAAAACACAGGTGATTATAGATGATTTCACAGTATGGTGGGCATTAGAAGAACTATACCTGTAAAGTTATTAGAACAGGCTGGGCACATATCAAGTGATCAATAAATGTCAACTGTTATTATGATTTCTTGACCACACCAAGATGCCTTCTGGCTTAGGGCCTTCGCCTGAGTTGTTCTTGCCACTGGGAAAGCTCTTCTATACTTTCTTCAGCAGGCTAACATCTTTTCATGCCTCAGGTTGCAATTTAAATGATACTTTCTAGTTGGGCATGGTGGAGCATTCCTACAAACCTAGCGACTTGGGAGGCTGAGGCAGGAGAATGGCGAGTTCAAAGCCAGCCTCAGCAATTTAGCAAGGCCCTAAGCATCTTAATGAGACCCTGTCCCTAAGTAAAGTACTAAATGGGCTTTGGGTGTGGCTCAGTGGTTAAGTGCCCCTGGGTTCATTCCCCAGTACCAAAATTAAAATAAAATTTTTAAAAATGTCACTTCCTTAACAATGCCCAGAGTACCATCCCCTAGCCCACCCCAGCCCTATATTTTCTCACTGTGTTTCCATATAATTCCTGGTATGGCTTGTCTTAGTTGCAATTACACAGCTATTTGTTTATTGAGCATCTCTTCCACTAGGCTCTAAGCCCTCTGAGCTCAGGGACTGAGTCTGCACAGCCCCCACTGTGCCCATCATGCCTTGCATATCAGAGGTGATCAATAAATGTCTGTGCACTAAGCCACACAGGCTTATAGCTGCAGGTGCATAGATGCCTGGGCGAGAAGCCATCTGGATCAATGGCTGACTGGCAGCAATACACAGAGCCACAGGTTTGAGATCCTTTCATTTGATGATGGGCTCTGGGAACTTCGATGGCCCTTTTTTGATCAGATCGTCTGGGAGAGAATTTTTGAGGCATCAAACTCCTTGCAGCGGGTGACCAGCTGACCTGGAGACATCTATTGGCATAAGGGGTGGAATGTGTAAGAACCATGCAGCTGCCCTGCTCAGGAGGGACTCCAGTCTGGGTTTGCTAAAACAGTTAAATTCCAGGAATACCAGCAAGGGGATTGGGTCATGTCATACCTGCCTTGCAAGGCAAACAAGCTGCAAATTGAGAGGGGCAGGGAGGTGCCATAACTGCCAAGAGAGAGAAAGGAAGAGCCAGATGTACACACAGACCGGAAAAAGCCCCGTTGCAGGTGAGGGGGACATAATTAGTGGAGACTGGTGAGCAAGCCTGTACATGCCAAAGTGTCAAATCCTTGTCCCAAGGAGCTGGGGTCTCACTGGCCTCATTTCTGAGAAAGCAGAGCAAGAATATCTTGAGACTAACATGCCAAGCAAACATACAACAGGAAATTCCCCTAGGCCATGGGTTTGGTCAGAGGCCCTGGCCTCTGTAGCTAAAATCAAGATTATGTCTTTGCTGATTTGCTTTCCAGCTGTGTTCAGGAAAAGCCTCAACAAAACTGCTGGATTGTGCTCAAGATTGGCAGGTGAGGCCAGCCTCCCATGTGTTCCCCCAACCCCTTTTCTGGACAAAGGGTTAACACAAAAGGAGATACTTAGAGGGAAAGTTCCCCTTCTTTCTGGAACCCTCTTTGAGTTCCAGCTGGAGTCCCAGACAAGTGTATTTGTGTGGGCTAGAAAACAATCAAATGCCTTTTACAAGTAGAGCCTCAAGCAGAGCAAATGCCAGCTTTGCTAGAAATGCCCCAAGCTATTTTGATCCTGGGTTAGTGGCTCTCAACGGAGATGCTATTGTTCAATTGGAAATTTGTGGGGAAGTGGTTTTGGATGCCACGGTGATTTGGGGTCACCACTACTATTTAGTAGTCAGGGACTAGAAGTGCCAGACGTCTGCAGTACATGTCAGGGACAGTCATGCACAACAAAGAGTTGTCCCTCTGCCTGTACAGCTTTTAAATGTCCCACAGGACATGCACGTAGATGAAAACCCCTTGGCATCCAGAGCCTAACTTTATTTTGTCTGTGGACACAAAGGTTTCATTTGGTTGCAACCATGTTAACATACACTAACATCTCCGGGAAGGCAACTTTATCAAGAACGGTTAACCACTTTGGAAACTCACGCTGCCTGGGGCAATACCGCTCAAGGTGTGTGAATCACCAGTGCAACAGGCCTCTATCACACCTCATCTGTTGCCATGCATTCCTGGTAATTCCACACATAGAGGCAAGCAACTGTCTAATTCGTTATGTCACCTTAGGTTATTGCGCTCACGTCTTTACGTATTACACATTGTTTTACTATATGTAACTTTCTCGTCCTTTATATTATTGGTAAGACATCATGTTGAGACAGAGGGGGAAGCTATGGTTGTTGGAAGGTTATTTCATCCATAAATTTCATTTTGGGTGTTATAAAATACCTGTTATAAAATGGAGGAAGTGGCATGCTTGGTAGTGCTTGCTTTGTAATCCCAGCAGCTCAGGAGGATCACAAGTTCGAGGCCAGCCTTTGTTATTTAGCAAGAGCCTGTCTCAAAAACAAAGAACAAAGGAAGGATGGATGGGGCTCTAACTCAGTGGTAAAACACCCCTGGGGTCAATCTCCAGGAAAAAGAAAGAAGGGGGCAGGGAGGAAGGAAGGAAGGAAGACAAAATGAAGATAGCATTGAGGAAACCCTAGAGTTTACCTGGCTAGATAAGAGTACATAAATTGGGATGGAGCTGACATTTTACCCTGACTATGCCCTTGATTTTCTCTGGATCGAAGAACACTTTTTCCACTGAGTGACACTGATTAGAAAAAAAAAAAAAAAGCTGCATTATAGGTGATATTGCCCTGTGTAACTCACAGATGGAACTCCAACCACAGAACTAGCAATCCATGGGCATCATTTATCAAGTTGCAGCTTTTACTGAGCTAGAGGCATTTGGGCCATTTTGGCTGCCCGAAGTGATGTGCTTGCGCCACCTAATGGACTATGGAAAAGTAGCAAATCTATGAGATTAGTTGATGCATCTTCCTTTGCAGAGAATAACAATAACATGAATGATATCAGCTACCACATGCCATCACTTTACATATATGAACTCATTTATACAAAATATTTATAACATAATACTGTTATTCCCATTTTGTATGTGGGGAAACTGAGGCACTGAGAAGATAAATGACTATGTTCAAGTACCTAGAGAGGCAGGACTGGATTTGAAGACTGGTGGTTCAAAATTGCTGCTCTTAGCTGGGCATGGTGGTGCATGCCTGTAATCTCAGTGGCTTGGGAGGCTGAGGCAGTAGGATCACAAGTTCAAAGCCACCCTCAGCAACTTAGCAAGGCCCTAAGCAACTTAGTGAGACCCTGTCCCTAAAAAAATATAAAAAGGGCTTGGAGAGTGGCTCAGTGGTTAAGCACCCTCAGTATGCTTAACATACTGAGTTCAATCCTCAGTATCCCCCCAAAAACATTCTGCTCTTAATCATTCCTCTATAGGTTTGCAAATAGCTACTCTTTTGGGAGATGCTATTCTGAGAGTCAAAAACTTCTGAGTTCATAAGGCTGCATTCAGCATTTATTTCAGGGTAGTAAAATTGCAAAGAGAGAGAAAGAACAGAAAGTTAATACTTAGGTGTTAAGATATGGTAAGAGCCAAAAAAGTTTTGCTCTTGTATGGACTATGGAAATCTTTGTGCTAAAGTATGAGGAGGCTATTGTGTTCTTTTGGCAGATCATGGGGTCCTAGAATGACATCCCCCCTAATTAAGCTATAAGATTCATAAGGGCAAAATTCATATCACTGTTTTTCACTTCTATGTAGCCAGTACTTACCCCAGAACCTTCTGGACTAAATGGAATAACCTGCCCCCCTCCCCGTGCCTTTGGTACTGGGGATTGAATCCAGGGGCACTTTATCACTGAGCTACACCCTGACTTCTTTTTTAATTTTTCTTTTGGATCTCACTTAGTTGCTAAGGGTCTCACTAAGTTGCTGAGATTGTCCTTGAACTTGTGATCCTCCTGCCTCGACCTCCTGAGTTGCCACAACTTCAGGTGCATGCCATTATGAGCAGCTGGGATTTTTTAAAACACATCTATATTGATACATAATTCATATACCATCCAACGCATCCATTTAACATATATAATTAATCTGGGAATGATAGTCTATTCCTGTAATCCCAGCTACTGGGGAGACTGAGACAAGAAGATTGTAAGTTCAAGGCTAGCCTCCGCAACTTAGTGAGACCTGTCTCAAAATTAAAAATTAGAAAGGGCTGGGTGCTGTGGCACATGCCTGTAATTCCAGCAGCTCAGGAGGCTGAGATAGGAGGACCGCAGGTTCAGTCTTAGTAACTTAGTGAGGCCCTGAGCAACCTACAAAACTCTGTCTCAAAATAAAAATTAAAAAAATAAAAAGCTGGGGATGTGACTTTGTGGTTAAGCACTCCTAAGTTCAATCCCTGATACCAAATAAATAAATAAATAAGTATTTTAAAAGGGACAAGGCAGAGCAAGTCCTAGACTGAATACTCAGCACTGCAAAAGTAAAGTAAAAATTTAAAAACTAAGTGTACAATTCAATGGTTTTTAGTATATTCACAGAATTGTACAACCATCAAAACGATGGGCTTTCCTCACTCCAAAACAATCACTCCCCATGTCTTCCTGCTCACTCGCTTTCCCAGTCCTGGGCAACAAACTACTTTACTTCTCTTTAGATTTGCCTGTTCTGGACATATCATTATAAATGAAACTGTACAATATATACTGCTTTATGACTGACTTCTTTCACTTAGCATAACAGGTTCAAGCTTCATTCATGTTGAAGCATGTATCAATACTTCATTTTTTAGTGACTTGATAACATTCATTCATATGGATTTACCACACTTGGTTTATGCAAACATTTGTCGATGGATAAACATCATTTGAGTTGTGTCCAGCTTTTGGCATTATGAATAATGCTTATAGAAATATTTGTGTACAAGTTTTTGTGTGGATATATGTTTTCATTTCTCTTGGTATATACTAAAGAGTGGAATTGCTGGATCATATAATGTAATATGGTAATTCATGGTAATTCTATGTTTAACCTGTTGAGGAACTGTTTTCAAATGACTGTACTAGTTTATGTTTCTAGCACCAATGTATAAAAGGTTTCAATTTTTTCACATCCTACTCAACACTGGTTGTTATCTTTTTGTTTTTAAATTATAGCCATTTGAATCATGGTGAAGCGTTTTTGTTTTCTTTTATTATGGCGGGTGATGTTGTTATAAATGAATAGATTCCCAGACTATTGGAGCAGGATAGGACCACAGCAATCATGTGGCCCTATATGTTTATTTTATTAAAGAAACAGTGAAGAGAGAATAAAGGACTAGCCCAAAGTCAAAATTAGTAGTGGAGGCAGTAACAGATATATTATGTGTATATATGTGTATTTCAAATATGTGTATGTGTATTTCTTTCAAGTAAGTAAACCGTGAGCTGATGTAGCTCAGCAGTAGAGTGCTTGCTTAGCATATTATAGGTCCTGAGTTCAACCCCCAGCACCAAAGAAAGAAGGAAAGAACAAAAAGATAAAAAGAAGAATGATGATGGTGGTGGTGGTGGTGGTATAGGGCTGAAGCTAAAACCTGAGAGAAAATTTCACAACTATAAAACCAGAGACAGTGAATCAATAACTAATAACAGATAATCATAAGTTGTTACATTCATGGGCCCTCTACTGTCTTAGCCACAGTGTAAAGTAAGCAGTTTATGTTTGCTTTCCTGTTTAATGCTAGCAACACCCCTATTTTATAGAGTTCTAAGTAGAAATAAAGGGTTGTGACCCTAGAGTTCTATATCTAACCAGCTTTTGTGTATGCTAACAGAGAGCCATTCTAAAACATGCAAATATTTTTAAAATCCAAACACCCCTACTTCAAGGGTTACCCAAAGTAGGTGTGAGAAGTTCATTAAAGTAAGGAAGACGTTTAGGCAAAACAAATGGCAATAAACAATGAAAACAGAAAAAGCAAGTTAATGCAGTTTGAAATCGCTCGCTCTCTATATGTACGTATGCATATATTAAATATTTTAAAAATATTTTTTAAAAAATTCTTCAAAGAGAGGACCCATGATGTAAAATTTTAATAATGTCCTGAAGCTGGAGTCTTAATTTATGCCTGCAAGCCCGTGCGCTGCCACAGCCTTGAGCTCTGCGGAAGGTTCCCAGGTGCCAGTCTCCTGTGAACTGGCGCACTACCCAGTGCTTGGAGGAGACCCTCGCCTGCGAGTGTTGCGCTTCCCTGCTGAATGTGGAAGTTCTTCCACCTTCCCTGGGGTCCTCTTAAACTTCTCGGTTTCAGGAGTGTGAATTACCCATTTCCCTAGTGTTAAATGGCGACAGGTCTCTTTCTATTTTATCTCTTCAGTCATTTTAATGGTAATTGAGGGAGGCTATCAGCTGGCCATCTTGACTCAAGGGTGTGAGGATCAGTTAGCATAGACTTGAAGCTTGTCCTAAGGTGATGGCAGAGCCGACATAATCGCGCGTCCTTGAACAAGACTTTTCAATTCTCTCCTCCCCGACCTCATTCCCTAGCACCTGATCAAAATACAGATTCTTCCAACACGGAGGCCAACAAAAGCTAGGGTGGATGGGATGGTGGGTAGGATGGCTTTCTCTTGGTATCCGTGTATCCCAAACTCTGTCATCCTGTTCTCTTTCCCCGCCCCATTTCACTGGAGCCAGAGCGGCAGGGCGCAGGGTGGGAGCAAAAGGCTGTCTGGGGTTCTTGTAGCAGCCCGCAGGCAGGCAGGCTGGGCGGCAGCAGGGCTGAGGGCCTCAAGGGCCCGGCAGGCTTGACACCACCTGGCGGAGTCCTGGGGAAGAGTCTTAAAGGCGCGCGCTCCTCTGCGCTCGGAGCACTCCAGCGGGAGCCTCTGAGAGCTCGCTTCCCTCTGCCGCCCGGCTCCTCCGGGAGGTAAGTGCCATCCGCGGACCCCGAGTTGCAGCCGGGTGGAGACCGCCCGCGGTTGCCCGGCGCTCGAGAAGCGCTCTGGCTGGAGCTGCGGTCCGAGAGCATCGCCCAAGTTTTGGGAGGGCCTCGGGGCTGGAGCAGCTCAGAGCTTCCTCGACGATGGCAAGGGTGGCCGCGGGCTGCGGCCGTCTGGGGCCGCCACCCTTAGCGGTGCATCCAAGACAGGCACCAGCGGCGCGTGGGTCGCACGCTGGAGCCTCAGTTCAGCGCCCTGCACACTTGGCGCGCTCTGGCTGGCGATCCTAGCGAGCCCCAGCCTGGTTGGGGCCGCAACCCCAGCTCCAGGCCTTCCTCCTTGAGCGGGCCCCTTGCAGCCCGCTCGCCCGCGGTCGCACACGGTCGCGCCGGCAGGTCGCGCTCGGCGGCCGGCCAAACCCGCCCAGGTCCCGCCGCACCCGCGCCCTAGGCCACCCCGCCCAGCTCTTTCCGCGCTGCGCCCCTCGCCTTCTCCATCTCCAGCCGCTCGCTATTTTCACACCTCCCAGTGCCCCAGCCCCGGCGCCTGATTCAGTGCTTAGTAATTAATTTGGCGTTTCAGAATGGTCAGCGGGCTGGATAATGGGCGCATTCATCCCCCGGGCTAATCTGAACAGAGGTGGGAAGAAAGGCTTTCACAGACAGAAAATGCCATTCGCGGAGCGCTCAAAGGGGCTGTCACTCCCAGAATAAATCGCCGCCGCGCCCGCCGGCTCCTCTGGCCATTTCCATACAGCCTCGGCCTACGCCGCGGACCCGCCGGCCTCCGCCTGCGTGTCCCGGAATCACTCACTCCAGTGCCTTCGACGGGAAAGTCGAGCGAGAGCTGGACCCAGGCGGGGGTCCAGGCCAATCCGCAAACAGGAAGCTCGGGTTAAGGCCACCAGGGACAAAGAGATTGATTAGAAAATCAAATGCTGAACTAGAAGGAGATGCAAACGAGGATGTTGGAGCTGGGGCTCAGGGAGCTTTCGTCCAAAACTCCGCAGTTCGCCAAGAGGAGGACCCCAAAGCCTAGATTCGTCTGTAGTGTGCAGGAAGTCACACGAGAGTTTCTGGGTCTTACAAACTGTGAATGGAATACGACGCACAAGTATAGGTTGTAGAAACAGGGCCTGGCTGGTGCAATCCGGACAAGCACCAGACTTAATTTTCTGGGTTCTTCGCTCTGGGGGCCTGGGGAGGTGACATGATGTCTTTCCTGCTTTTCACCTCCCGGGCTCACCGGAGGACATCAACTGAACAGGTGACGGCGGCTTCATACTCTCACTGCTTCGGGACTCGAGATCGCCCTGAGTGTTAAACACAAATGGCCTATGGAGTCTGAATGCTGAAGGCCACCCGCCCCCGCCCCGATGGCAGAATGGATAGTGCGCTACAGCTGCAGCCTGTGGACCTCTGGCTGCCTACGACAAGTGCCTCCAGCTGGGATGGGCCAGGATGATGGTTTGGCTCTGTCCAGAGTGAAACTTCCGGAACTTAGAATTTCAGGGATCTGAGGTTCGCCGTGTGTCCACTTTGCCGGGCAGATTTGTCTCTGGTCCTTCTGCCCAGTGCAGACTCCGCCCCCCCCCCCCCTCTGCGGAAGAGAAAGAGGTGTGGCTCTGAGGTCAGGCCTTGGCTCCTGGAGAGGCTGGAATGGCAAGGAAAGCCACTGGGAGGAAGGGGCATTTCTGGAAAGACCAGATGGGTGTTCCAGGGCATGTCGGGGAGATGGAATCCCATGCCACTCATCAACTTCTGAGTGAAAGTTACTCCCTTCTCAGGCTCAGGTTCTTCATTTGCAAAACAAGGATAAAATGAGATCATATTTGGACCCAAGTGCCAGAGGCCCTCAGTAGAAGGATCCCACACACCTCCAACCACCAACGGTGCTGGCACACTCCCCTGGCATCTCTCCAAGTCTTCACCAACACCTCTCGTTGAGTGCTAGTGACCCCACAGTTTTTCTCAGGATGCCTCCACCCATCCCTTGCTGTGTCTGGGTTCCATATCCCACTCTTGTAGATGCTTTCTAAGAGCTGGAAGCTGCCTTTCAAAGATTCTAGAGCCATTATACAGATGGTGATACTAAGATTCTAGAATCATCATACAAGCAGCAATATTGAGATTCTAGAACCAATGCACAAACGGTGATGCTGAAATTCTAGAGCTATTGAACAGATGGCAATACTGAAATCCTCGAGCCATTGTTCAGATGAAACTTTGAGTGACTTGTTGCTGTCACCAGCTACTTAGATGGCTTGGACTAGAGCAGATTTTATGACAGAGTAGTGAATTTCACACTCTGAGCATCAGTTACCCCTGGCCTTGACCCCAGAGAGTACTTTCCTAGGCATGGGGAGGGGCCCAGAACACTGTATTTAAAATAAAATTCTCAAAGCATGTTGATTCAGGTGATACAGGGACCATCTTTAACCAAATAGATTTTTTCCCAGCAGCCCCCTCTTTCCTATGCCCATGGGCCCTGCCTTATTCTCCATGGCTTATAATGATCAGCAAGAGTCTTTTCCATTACCTCCAGGCTGGTGATCCTAGTGGATAGGATCTACTTCTAGGAGATATCTCAGGATCCCCCAGAATGTATAGCCAGCAAGGGAGAAGCAGTGGGTGAGCTAAGCGCCCGGCCAGATGAGGAATGGCCTAAGTGGGCTGCAGGCTGCCTGGGCATTGAGCCTAGGGGCTTCCTCTTACCAATATGCTTTCACATCTGAACCTAACACTGCATACCAAAGGCCTCACACACAGTCCAAATATGCACAGAGGCCCCCTTGGCAAGGTGAGCCTGTCCAGGGACCAAACAGTCAGCCATGGAGGACCTGTGCCAACTATTACCCAGGCATGAGCTGTGTCCCAGGACACCCTGCACCTGCCCCTTCACCACACTAGGGCTCAGAGGACAGAAGGTGGGAGGGCTTGGGAAAGGGCAGAAAAGGGGCCTAGAAGAGTGGAAGAAAGTAAGCAGGGGGAGGAGAAATGATGGGGAACAGAAAGGGGGCAGGGGAGGGATGAGTCCCTATTTATATAAGCCATTTGTAGCTGTGGATTGTAAAACTGGGCAGGATCCCCTGGAGTAATTCATAGTGTTTGGACAAGACAAACATTGTTCTGCTTTAAACAAACCTCCAGAAAGGTCAGCTTGGTTCGTCCTTTTGCTGCGAGTTGCTGAGACTATCCAGATGATGAGAAAATCAGATCTTAGCTGAAGGGGCCCAGGCAGGAGGCAATGGTCTCCCCGCCCTTGGGATGCTGGGTGATGCATCCAGTGCCAGCAGGGTCCTTGGCTCCCATTGAAAAGGTCTGGTTCCCACTGGAGCCAGGTTTTCACAGCACAGATTCTGAGATTTTGATGATGCCAAAGGATCATCCAAGTTCTTGGGCAAGGCCAACATGACCTGCAATGGGAGTCTTCTTTATGCAGGTGAAGCATTTATGAGAAATGAAAATTCATGAAAGAAAAATCAAATTACACCCACCAGACTCAAGCTCAGATATGCTCCCAGAAATCAAGGAAATCCATATTCTTTACATTTAGATCCCCTGGCTGGGCCTTCCGTGCTCACTTAGCAAATATTTTTGAGTGCCTATAATGTGCTCTGTGTCAGGTGTGGGGAGATAGTAGTGAGTAAGAAAGGTGTCACAGGTACTCATGGGCCTGTAGTCTGGCTCATCCTCCCTTTCTCTATCTTACTTAACAAATGGAGCTCACAGTTTCACAGCCAGACTCTTCACCACCAACACTGCCACTGTCTCAAAGACCCAACATACCAGGTCCCAGAACAGGGTCAGACAGTGAGCAAAGTGCTCAAAAAGTGTTAGTTGCCATGACAGTTATGATTATGACCATGATTGTAATGATGAAACTCCACTCATTTTTTTTTTTTTTGGTACTGAACATTGAACTCAGGGGTACTCAACCACTGAGCCACATCCCAGCCCTATTTTGTGTTTTATGTAGAGACAGGGTCTCACTGAGTTGCTTAGCACCTTGCCATTGCTGAGGCTGGCTTTGAACTCGTGATTCTCCTATCTCAGCCTCCCTAAGTGCTGGGATCACAGGCTTGCGCCACTGCGCCCAGCTGAGACTCCACTCTTAAAGCATCTGCCCTTAAGGCTCCCAGCTGAAGCTGATACTTTATATTGATATTGAGTAAGCAGATTCATTCATATTAATTACTAATTATATATATGTTTGGTACTGAGGATTGAATTCAGGGGAGTTATACCACTGAGCTACACCCCTAGCCCTCCCTTTTTATTGGAGACACAGTCTTGCTATGTTGCTGAGGTTAGTCTCAAACTTGTGATCTTCCTGCCTCAGCCTCCTGAGTTGCTGGGATTACAGGTGTGTGCTACCACACCTGGCTCAATACTTAATTGTTGCTCATTAATACCAAAACCCAGTATTTCTATAGTGCTCATTATTATTGTCCTGCACATCATCCAGAACACAACCGGGGCAGTTTGTCATTCTCTCTAGAGGGTCATGCCCTTGGTGATGGTGGTAGCAGTAGCACTGGGTTAGCTGGTTTTATACAACATTATAGAAAGTGCTTAGGGCTTTGGACACTTCAGGGTATTTTGCATATGATTTTTTATTCATTACTCCTGATATCCGAAGAAGGAAATGGGGAGGAAGACTACCATCCACATTTTTCAGAGGAGGGAGTTGAGGGGAAGTGGTGGCACATGCCTATTATCCCGGAGATTTGGGAGGCTGAGGCAGGAGGATCACAAGTTCAAAACCAGCCTCAGCAACTTAGTGAGGCCCTAAGCACCTTAGTGAGATCCTGTTCAAAATAAAAAATATAAAAAGGGCTGGGGATGTGGCTCAGTGGTTAAGAGCCCCTGGGTTTAATCCCTGGTGCAAAAAAAAAAAAAAAACCAGGGAGTTGATGCTCAGTGGAGTGAAGTGACTTCCCAACATCACAGGCACATTAATGTTGGGGATTCCTCTGACTGGGGTACAATCCAAGCAATCTTCTTGGATCTGTACCCTGTTGACCACCCAAAGAGCTCCCAGGGAGGCTAGGAAGTGATTCCCTAGGCAAGGTCATGTTCATCCAGGCTTGTGTGTACTCTCTGACATCATTCTGGGGATTGGCACAGTGGTACTTCTGCTTGATGTCCATTTCCATGGGTGAAGGAAAGGTTCATCCTGTCCCCCAAGTCCTTGTTTCTTTTGACACCTTATTATGGTTGAATAATCCATGCACTTACCCTGTGTGTTGGAAATCAATGATCCATGTCTGTTTTCATCCTGAACCACCTCTTAGAGTTAAGTCCCTAAATTTTCTTCCTGTGTGACAAATAAACCAGTAATACCTCATTTGACTGACATTTGGGGAAAATAAGTTGTTCCACATAATTGATTTTTGCAGTTAACAGAAGCTTATTCCTTTAAGCATAGAAACCTCTTATGTAGTCATTTTTCATGGAAAATTTTTTCCATCAAAATCATTTTTTTCCCACAACTAAGTTAGCAGAATGGAATATAGCAGGTGTTCCCTAGATGGAGTTGCCGGGGTAACCCACAACCCATTTCCATGACTCATAGCTGTCTTTGGGAGCATCAGCTTCTGGGCAATTTGCCCATCCTCCCTGACCTCAGTTTCCTCACTTGTAATCTGGGGAGTACTAGATGAGGCACTCTCTCAGGGCTGTCCCTGTTGTCTAACTCTGCTGGCCTCTTACACAGTAATGCCCTTGGAAATTCTTGTGGTTACAGGCCCTGTCCTGCATCCTTGGGATGGGTTGGGGTAGATTCTACTGTTAGCTGTCACCCTTCAGTGTACCACCAATTCAGCAGGTACTAATTCCCAAGGATCCGAATCTGGGGTTCTCAGGCTCCTGGAAGAATGGAGGATGCCTGACCTCAGTTTATAAACACTTTTTTTTTTTTTTTTTTAGTACCAAGGACTGAACCCAGGGATGCTCTACCCATGAGCTATATCTTTCCTTTTTATTTTTTATTTTGAGACAGGGTCTTGCTAAGTTGCCAAGTCTGGCCTGCAACTTGTGATTCTCCTGCCTCAGCCTCCTGAGTTGCTGAGAATATAGGTATGTGCCCTAGCAACCAGTTTAAAGACTATTGAGTGAAGAACCTCTGGTAGGATCCCTGTGGATTGAAGTACCCTGATATTGTGCCTATTGTTTTCTCCAGTGCCCAAGAGAACTTTCACTTACTTCATGTGTTGTGCATCATGAAGGGTACTGTAACCTGGACTCTAGAGAAGGGGCTTACAATTCCTTGAAATATTCAATAGAATGTCTAAACTCTGTGTTGTGGGGAAGTCAAGAACAGTAAGATATGGTCACTGCCTGTAAGAAGAGAAGCTAAAGGAGGACTTGAGGAATTTTTCTTTTTTTCAGTACCAGGGATGAAACTCAGGGGCACTCTACCACTGAGCTACATCCCCAGCCTTTTTTATCTTTTTAGACAGGGTCTCACTAAGTTGCCTGAGCTGGCCTTAAACTTTTGATCCTCCTGCCTCAGGCCCTGAAGTCACTGGGATAACAGGTATATACCACCATGCCTGACTTGAGGAATGTATTTTTTAAAAAATAGTTTTATTTATGTATTTATTTTTATGTGGTGCTGAGGATTGAACCCTGTGCCTCATGCATGCAAGGCAAGCGCTCTGCCTCTGAGCTACAATCCCAGCCCTTGAGGAATGTCTTAAAACTAGCGTGTAGTGGTTCTTTTTTTTATTCCTTTCATATACTCCAAGTTTGCCTTTCATATGTGAAGAGGACCCTCTTAATTCTGTCATTTCTGGATTTGCTGGTATATGAGGTTCCTATGTGCTGTGGTTTGGATTTTGAATGTCTCCCAAAGATTCACAAATTAAAGAGTTGGCCCCCAGGGTGCACTTCTGGGAGGCAATAAGTCCTTTAAGAGATGGGTCCCAGTGGGAGGTCTTTACATCACTGTGGTGTGCCCTCAAAGGAGATTGTGGGACCCCAGCTCCTTCCTTTCTTTTTCGCTTCCTGGTGATGGGCTGAGTGGTTTTGCTCCACCAACTGCTCCCACTTTGATGTGCTGCTTCACCACAGACCCAAAGCAAAGGAGATTGATTGAGCATAGACTGAACTATCCAAAATAAACCTTTTCTATTTATAAATTTATCATCTCAGGTATTTTATTATAGCATCAGAAAGCTAACTGACACACTGTGGCTATTGTAACAAATTTTCACAAATGTGGTAACTTTAAAACAACAAAAATTCATTCAGCAGTCTAAAATCAGTTTCACCAGGTTAGAATCATGAGCTATGCTTTCTCCAGAGGCTGTAGGAGAGAATCTGTCCCCTGCTTCTTTCAACTTCTGGTGGTTGCAGGCATTCCTTGGCTTGTGGGGACATTGCTATAATCTCTGCCTCTGTTTTCTTTCTTTCTTTTTTTTTTTTTTATTTTTGACTTCATTTATTTGTTTTTTTTTTTTTTTTTAATGTGGTGCTAGAGATTGAACCCAGTGCCTCACACATGCTAGGCAAGCACTGTACCACTGAGCCACAACCCCAGCCCTCTGCCTCTGTTTTCATATGGCCTTCTCTTCTTTTATCAGATCTCCTTCTGCCTCTGTCTTAGGACACTTGTGATTGCATTTAGAGTCTATCCTGATAAGTCAAGATGATTGCTTCATCTCAAGACCCTTAGTTTAATCTCATCAGCAAAAATTCATTTTTGCCATATAAAGCAGCACTCACTGATCCCAGGGATTAAGACATGGATATCTTTTGGGGACCATTTTTCAACCCATCACAGACGTTCACCACCTTCAGTTGTCCTCATTCGGATTAATTTGTAATGCACTCCTGTCTTGTGCCAGGCAGTCTGTTACACACTGGGGATTCAGAGGGCACAGTTCCTTCTCACGAAACTTTCGTATTAGTCAGAGACCATATCATAATAAGAGTTACAGGGAAAACAGTCAACTAAGGCCTGGGAAGTACCCAGGATGGATTCCCACAACCCCTGGGAACTGGAGATTGAACCCAGAGGCACTTTACCATTGAACTGCACCTCTAGCCCTTTTTTTTTTTTTTTTAATTTTGAGATAGTGTCTCACTAAGTTGCCCAGGCTAGCCTCAAACTTACAGTCCTCCTGTCTCAGCCTCCTGAGTCGCTGGGATCAGAGGTGCATGCCTCTGCACACAGCCCAGGACGGATCTTGACAAGTTCAGATTCCTTATCAAAGTCTGTGAGGGCTTACATGTCCTAACTCCTACCTACATTTCTGACTTCACATGTACAATTCCCCATCTTGCTCATCAAGCTCTCACCAAGTGGCCTCCTTCCTGTCCCTTACACAAGTCAAGCTCCTGTTCAGGATCTTTGCACATTCTGTTCTCTCTTCCTGAAGCACCCCCGGCTCAAACCCCATCCCCACAGCTCTCTTCCTCAGTTCATTCGTTCTGCTCTACTGGGCCCTTCATAGAGAGCTCCTTCTGAGTACCTTGTTTAAAATTCACACCCCCCTGGTACTTCATTTCCTCCCCTGCTTTATGTGTTCCCAGCAAACCACCATGGAGTTGCTCTTGTTTGGACCATCTCCACCTCCACAAGCATTCCGAGATATGAAGCCTAGAGCTTCTCAGAAGATCCTAAATACATCCTGTTTCATTTCCAATTCTCTGCCTAAGAATTTATTTAGTCTTTTCTGTTTTTTCCTTACCTAGGAGCACACTGGGCTAAATTTCAAGTGGATCAGAATGGGCATGGAGGTAGCTCTTCTAAGGGAAATTTGTAAATGTGAGGAACCATGTGGTATATATGTGTGTGCACATGTGGATAGAGGAACCCACTAGCATTTGAAGGATGGGTCAGGAATGATAAATGGCTTGTGGTGGGCAGAATCATTTTGCCCAGGGATTTTTCCTACACCAAATGCCAAAGAATACTGTTAAGAAAACAGTTTATATTGAGTCCTAAAATAATACTTTTCCAGTCTTCATTGATAATCTTTCAATCTATAAGAATATTTCAAAATATTTCTGCCCAACCCTGCTAACTGTTTTCCCTGCCCATCCACACTATGTCTTGGGTCCTCCAATGAATCCTTTTGCTCTTGTCTTCACTCCAATGTCATCTCTAAACCTGGAACTCTCACCACTGAGGGGACTTCAGATTCTTCAGATTCTGTCAATGTTAAATGAGCTAAGACTCAACTCTGGGCTCAGAGGCCCCCCACTATTTTCTCTATCCAGAGACCATCATTTATTTGTACCTATTGTTTCCTTCCTGGGACTGGTCTTCCATCCATGACAAAGCCTCCTCCACTGGAATAGTTTATTTTAATAGCATTTACTGGGACCTTGTCAAAAACTTTTAGTAAAACTTTCAGAATAAATTACATCTGCTGGTTCCCCTTATCCACAAGCATTTTCACCCCTTTATTATTTTTTTTAAATATTTTTTTGGTCATTGATCTTTATTTATTTTATTTATTTGTATGTGGTGCTGAGAATCGAACCCAGTGCCTCATGCATGCTAGGCAAGCGCTCTACCACTGAGCTACAACCTCAGCCCCGCATTTTCACCCCTTTAAAGAGCTCTGGTAGATAAAAGGATTTGGCAGAGTTGGGGCTTGCATGGATTTCTATGCCCTACTGGGAATCCTCTGCCAGGATGCCTGCACAAGGGGAGGCCTGACTTGAGATGCAGATAAACAGCATTGAGGAAACGAATAAATCCCCACGAACCCTACACACTACGTAGGCCTGTTCCCCATGTTCTAAACCCTTTTCCAGAACAGTTGCATCTCTTGAAATCTTGTCCAGGGACCTGAAGTCCTTTGAGTATCCCTCTATGTGGTCAATCAGGTGAGATGGGCTCTAGAAGCTCTACCTCATGAGGTTGTTAGGAAGATAACAAGTTAATGATTGTCAAAGTGCTTAGAAAAGGGCTTTGCACACAATAAGCACTATGTGCGTGTGTGTGCACGCGCGTGCACATGTAGAGGATTGAATCAAGGGCCTCACCCATGCTAGGCAAGTCCTTTACCACTGACCTACATCTCTGGCCTCCTATATACATGTTTGATTTTAAAAGAAAAGTCCTTGGAGCTGGGTGTGGTGGCACACACCTGTAATCCCAGCTACTTGGGAAACCAAGGCAGGAGGATTGCAAGTTCAAGGCCAGCCTCAGCAATTTAGCAAGACCCTGTCTCAAAGTAAAAATTAAAAGGGCTGGGGATATGGTTCAGTGGTAGTGTGGCACTGTACTGCAAAAGAAAAAAAAATCTCCAGTACTGAGAGAGAGAGAGAGAGAGAGAGAGAGACAGATAGACAGACAGAAAGCTCTTGGCCCTGGGGGTATACCGCTGAGTGGTAGAGTGCTTGCCTACCATGCTTGAGGCACTGGATTCAATCCCCAGCACCATAAAAAACAAACCAACAAACAAATAAATTTTAAAAAGTAAACCTTTTGGTGATTCCCAAGATAAAGACCACACTAGTCATCTCATTTCTCCTAAGTCATTACTTTCTGTCCTCCTTCCTTGCAAACCATTATTGTGTACCATCCAGAATCTCCATCCCTGGGGTATCCCCCCCTATATCCTGTGCACTGATTGCTCTCCCCGCTGTCATGCCCACCCCACAGACTCATCCTCTCCATCTTTATTAAAACAACAACAACAACAAAACAAAACCCCTGCTCCTTTAAGACCAGAACCACATGGCTGTTCCTCCTCTGGCATCTCATCCTTTGAGTCACTACCCCAACTATTTCACTCTTCTCTTGCTTTGGAGACACCAGCCTCTGGCTCAGCCTTCATCTGTGTCTCAAGTCCTAATGCTGGTCACCCAGGTGACAGTCCACCAAGCACTTTGACCTCCTGTCTCCAATTACCTTCCCTGCTCCTTCACCACAGAATCCCCTCTCTTATCCTCAGAGGGCCTTATCATCCCCCAGGGTCATTCCACCTCTGGAATCATCAACTCAATCCTCCTGTTTTGGACCTCAGCCTCCTTAGTAATCCCTCATCACATCTCTTCTATCTTCCAGAATTTTCAAGACCAGCTCTGTCCGACAGAACTTTCTGTAACAATAGAAACGTTCTTTATTAGGGCTGTCCAAATCAGGGACAACTGAGCTTTACATGTTATTAATTTGAATTAGTTTAAGCTAAAAGTAAAATCACTACACATGGCTCCTGGCGACCCTATTGAACAGCATGGCTCCAGAACCCTGGTTTCTCTATTTCCTCTGCTATTCTTGTCTTATCTTCACTTCTTTCTCTTTGACTTTGTCTCCACCCTCCTGACCTTCTGCCTCATCCTCAAATCTAGATTAATCCAACTTTCTCTCTCTAGGCCTACCCAGAGCCTGGTCGCCTGTTAGAAGTAGTTTGTGTGTGTTCTATGATTTCGTAGGCTGCTTTTCTTTCTCCTACATGGTCACCAACCTCAGTAGGACCTTTAATTCTTCCTAGCAAGCACTGTCCTGGTGTCCTTAATGACAGTATCAACCTTCTCCCCATCCTCAGATCTCTAGTGCTCTGGTCCCTCCCCCATGCTTAGCAGATGTGTCACTTCCTATTTCATTGGAACAAGAGAAACCTTGTTGCAGACCACCTGGCTGCCAATTTTACAAGGATAGTTTTATCTGTCTTCAACCTCTCCCCTCCTGGCTCCTTCCTATCAACACCGAGGCATGTTCAAATAGCCTTATCTTATAAACAAAAATAAAGAGCCCCTGCCTTGCCTCCATCCCATGTCACCTTCCTGCCAGGCTCTCTCTGTTTCCTACCTCTTGTAGTCACACTTTTTGGAAGTTGTCTACACTTGGTATCTCCACTTTCTCACCTCCCTTTCATTCCACAACCCTGGGCGGTCTGGCTTCTGTCCCCACCACCCCTCTGCAACTGCCAGTGAAGGTCACCAATGACTTCCTTGTAGTTTAATCCAAAGCACTCATTGCAGATCTTATCTTGACCTTTAAGGTAGGTGACACTGCTTACTGCCCCTCCTTCTTCAAAACGCTCTTGCTCATTGGTTTGTGGAACACCTGAGTTTCCACATTCTCCGCTTCCTCTCATTATGCCTGAGTTTTCTGGAAATTACTACATTCTCCCCTTCCTGGGTGCTCCCTCATAGTCAGGCTCCACAGGTGAGGCTGTGCACTGTAAATGGCGGCTCCTTTTTCTAATGCATTCCTTGAAGAAACACCTGGGAATTTGCTTTCTCACCCAAGAACCACATTGTTGTTCTGAACTCCAGTTTGTACCCTGGATCCTGCTGCTCAGAGACTGACATGCCTTCAAGGGTGTGTATTTATAACTCCCACTCCCAGAAACTCGCACATCTGTTTTTTTCATTTGTCCCCTCAAAGGCACCATGCTTTAGGAAGGGACACTGACAAATTGGAGGGCTTTGGGAGAGGCTCCTGAATGATCTGAAACCCATATCCTATGAGAAATCATTAAAAGAACCGGGAACATTTTGCCTAGAAGAGACAAAACAAAGGATTGATTTCAAAAGTTTGAAGAAGCAGAGTTTGATCTGGGCTGCAAAGCAGAGTTGGAATCAGATGAACTGTAGAAGTGACAGACAGGTGGGCTTTGAATGGAGGTAGAGAACTTCTACTATATTCCAGAAGATACTGAACCTCCTGGATTGCAAGGTGAGTGAGATAATCCTGCCCACCAGGAAGTACTAAAGAAGATAAAGTTAGACCTTAGTGACCACAATAAAAGGAGATAGTGTCCTCCATTTCTTCCTGAAGATCAGTAGCCCAAGCTCAGTTAGCAACACGGAAGAACCACCCTCTACGGAGGGCATTTTCAAACTTGCTGCCACAAGAGATCCAGCAGAAGCTCTATGGATAGGAAACAGGAGGAAGTCTTGAGGAACGCTTGGCAATTAATTCTTGTCGATTCTCCACAATACACCCAGGTTAGGTGGGCAGCGAGATGAGCACCCTCATTTGTATTTTTCAGACTTGTGTTTTGGTGCCAGAATATCTTTTCCTGACCTGCACGATGCCATCATTTATATTGAAGGCCAACCATAGAGAACACCTCACGAGCTCACTGTTGGGATATTATGGGATGCTGCTGGGCATGTTTGCTTATTACCTCACACTGTGTTCCCTTTATGAGGGCCCCCAGGAGAAATTCCTGTCTGATTTTGGTACCAAGAATAGTTGTAATTCTCTTGAGCAATAGGTCTGTTTTTATCTCATGGACACTGGGGATTGTGTAACAGACATGGTCTCCTTTTCATTTTGGCTGTGGGAAAGCATAGGTACAAACCAGTGGCCCACCCACAGGAGGTGAATAGGCCATTTCAGGGTGCATTTTGGCATTATTCACATTTCTATTCTATATTCCCTCTTGCTCTTTCTTTTCTTAGCTTTCCTTCTTATTTTACTGTACAAAATTGAGAATATACAATGATAAATAAAAAGCACCTAAAGTCTCACTCTCCAAGATAACCACTATTAACAGTATTTTTATGCATATATTTTAAAAATAAAAATGACATTATGCTTTGTGTGATCTTTTTCTATTTGCTTTTTTCCTTTTATATGTCATGAACATCTGTGTAATTAAATGTTCTTAAAATCATTTAAAATTTCTCTACAGCTCTAACAATTTAATACTAATAATTCACTTTTATATTCACTGTGTGCCTGTCTTTATGTATATTTACGCAGACATAAATGCAAAAGCACATTCAAGTGTATTATATAACTACATTATGTATGCATACATAATATAAGCTGTGATATTTATATGTGTCAACTTATTTGATGCTCACAACCCTAGCAGATAGATATCCTTGTCCCCCTTTTACAGATGAGGAAACCAAGGTGCAGGAAGATGTGAAGACTTACCAGAGTCACCTAGATGAAGCAGCATCTGAACCCAGGCACTGTGGCTCCAAAATGTGCCCTCCTAAGTGCTATGCTGCTATCCTCAGTATACCACTGGGATTTTGCAGTCCACAGTGTTCAAACGTTTCTTTTATTTCCTTTCACTTCACTCCTAATTTATGTTATTTGGCCATATTTTAAGTACCCCTGTAAGTCACCTGAAATCCCTTCTGCCACAAGGCAAAGCATAAATAAACAGAGCAGAGAGTGGTAAGTGGCACAAAAAGGCAAAGCTAAAGTGCTACCCCAGGGAGATGGTGAATCCAGGCTGTCCTGCAATGAAATGGATTTATTTCCTTGGGCTATGGTGAGCCTCCCTCCTTGGAAGAGCTGGCTTGGGTGGCCGACTCTCAGGGAGGCTGGGGAAGGCTGGGAAAGGCCTTCTTCCAAAGAGACTGAGCTGGGCCAGACAAGCCCTGAGGCCTCTTCTTAGATTCTCAGGGTTTATGAAAATGCCAATAAGACAAAACAAGGCACTTAATGGAGCTAATGCATGAGGGCAAGACAGCCCTTGGGCCAGAACCAGGACCTGGGGTTTCCATCCTTGTCTGTTACTAGATCACACGTTTCAAGTAACAAACAAACCAACAAAAATTTGGTTCTAAACACAGCCCTGTAGATTCTTTTCCCAAAGCTTTTTTGCTGCTGCAAGATGGTCAAAGGATACTGTCACAGTCCCCATCTTTTCCTTACAGTGACAGAGAATGAGGCCAGGAGAAGCTGGGTGGCCCTGAGGATGCCCCATGCAACTATAATTAGGTGGGATTATTCAAGGAACCTACGTTTTCTTTCTTTTGAGACAGTGTCTTGCTATGTTGCCCAGGCTGGTCTTGAATTCTTGGGCTCAAGCAATCCTCATGCCTCAGCCTCCCAAGTACCTGGCACTACAGGGGTCCACCACTGCACACAGCTAGGAGCTCAGGTTTCTGTTTCTGGATTTGATGTTTACTAGCTGGGAGATCTTGGGCAAATCACATCAACTTCCTGAGGCCTCAGTAGGCTCATCTGTAAAACAGATTCAAGAACTACTTTGCAAAGCTGTTGTGGGGATCCCGTGAGATACTGTAGCTCTTAAAGCGCTCTTAAAGCGAGCAAGGAAGTACCAATAGGCCTTACTAAGGGGAGCTTGGGACAGCTGGGCTGGCCCCGCATCTGAGGCTGCAGACCAGTGTGCAAGTGGTACTGGCCAGTATCCAGGTGTTGTGGATGTATTAGCCCTTCAGCCTCCTGCTCACCACAGCTCCCTGCCAAGAAAGGAGCCCCGTTCGGACATTCAGAACAGATAGGCCCAAAACATGGTGACAACTCTGGGAAGTTCAGGCAAGCAGCCCCTTCCGGCCAGACCCCTAGGACTTCGGGCAGGAATAAGGGGGCGGGCAGAGGTCACATTCTCTTCCCCCTTTTTATGCCCCGGGGCTGCATGCCCACAGAGGCACGGCCCTGTGCACGGTGCCACCAGGGCCATCAGGCTGGGTTAGAGGAAGGCCCGACCTCGGCGCAGCAAAGAAAACAAACACAGATGTGTTTGGGACCTTGGGCGGGGGGAGTAGGGTGGCGGAGGAACCCGTCCCCTCCCCCGTCCCGCGCACTCCCCAGGGTGTTCGGCTCTCACGCAGCGCCTAGCCGGGCGAGGCTGACAGTCGGCGGCCAGGCCCTCCACCCCCTGGGGTGAGCGCCCGGCCCTGCCCCCTCTCCGGGGTTTCCCCGGGGCATTCCTCTTGCTTTCTCTTTGTCTCTGCTGCTCTTTCTCGGGCTCCTCGGTTCCCACCCGCTCCCGCTCGCCCTCTCTTGCGTCCCGGGCCGGCTCCCTTTAACTTTCTTCTTTCCCGGGGTTAAAACTTTGCTGGCGAGCGGGCGGCTGCTCGTCGACGTTATTGGCCGGCGCCCCGCCCGGCGGCCCCGCCCCCGCACTCCCCTCCGCCCCCCACTCCCAGCGCGAGTGGCGGCGGCGGCGGCGGCGGAGCCTTCGGGGGCGTGCGTGCGTGTGTGAGTGCGCGCCAGCGAGCGTGAGTGTGTGTGTGCGCCCCGGGCGCGGGCAGGGCAGCACTCCGACCGCGGCGGGAGCGGCGCGAGCCGGACGGCCGCGTAGTCACTCCGGCAAGAGAGGAGGCGGCGGCAGCTGGGGCCGGGGCCGGGGCTGGGGCAGCGGCGGCCGCGCCGGGCATGGAGCTGGCAAGCCCGCGCTGAGGCAGGACGCGCCTGCTAGCAGCCAGCGAGAGGCTTTCCGCCGTCCGGCGCGCGGGCTCCCCGGCCGGAGCCAGGCAAACTTTTCTTTCTCTTTAATCTACACTAGAGGTAAAGTCTCGACCGCACACTCCCTGGCGGGACGCAATCGGGGCAGCTGAGAGGGACCCCAGGATGCGGGAGGAATGGGCTCGGGCCACATAGGGTTGGGGGACCCCGGAGTTCTCCTGTGTCCGAGACTTGGGGTGCGAGGTGGGTTGGTCGCGGACTGGCAGACGGGCGCCGGCATGTTCCTCCGGCGGCGTGGAAGCTGCAGTGGCTGGGAAACCGAGCGTTGCCCGCTGCCCTGGCTCACCAATCGGGAAGAAGGGTTGCGGGCGGTGCGGGCTCGGAGGCCCCCGGATCCGCCTGTCCCCGGGACTTTGGGGGAGCGGGACGGGCAGTTGGACGCGAGGTTGGTGCGGGCATTCGCCCACGCCCCATCTACCACCTCGCGAGGGCTGGAGGTCGCGGGACGGGCTGGCTGAGCGCAGCTCCCCTCTTTCCGCAGGCGCTTTCTGCGGCGGGCGGACTGACTGCGCGGCGGGGCCGGGGCAAGCTGGACGCAGCATGATGCGCGCAGTGTGGGAGGTGCTGGCTGCGCTGGCGGCCGTGGCGTGCCTGGTGGGCGCGGTGCGCGGCGGGCCCGGGCTTAGCATGTTCGCTGGCCAGGCGGCGCAGCCCGACCCCTGCTCGGACGAGAACGGCCACCCGCGCCGCTGCATCCCGGACTTTGTCAATGCGGCCTTCGGCAAGGATGTGCGCGTGTCCAGCACCTGCGGTCGGCCCCCGGCGCGCTACTGCGTGGTGAGCGAGCGCGGCGAGGAGCGGCTGCGCTCGTGCCACCTCTGCAACGCGTCCGACCCCAAGAAGGCGCATCCTCCTGCCTTTCTCACCGACCTCAACAACCCGCACAACCTGACATGCTGGCAGTCAGAAAACTACCTGCAGTTCCCGCACAATGTCACGCTCACGCTGTCTCTCGGCAAAAAGTTCGAGGTGACCTACGTGAGCCTGCAGTTCTGCTCGCCGCGGCCGGAGTCCATGGCCATCTACAAGTCCATGGACTACGGGCGTACGTGGGTGCCCTTCCAGTTCTACTCCACGCAGTGCCGCAAGATGTACAACCGGCCGCACCGCGCGCCCATCACCAAGCAGAACGAGCAGGAGGCTGTGTGCACCGACTCGCACACCGACATGCGCCCGCTTTCGGGCGGCCTCATCGCCTTCAGCACGCTGGACGGGCGGCCCTCTGCGCACGACTTCGACAACTCGCCAGTGCTGCAGGACTGGGTCACGGCCACCGATATCCGCGTGGCCTTCAGCCGCCTGCACACGTTTGGCGACGAGAACGAGGACGATTCGGAGCTGGCGCGCGACTCGTACTTCTATGCTGTGTCGGACCTGCAGGTGGGCGGCCGCTGCAAGTGCAATGGCCACGCGGCTCGTTGCGTGCGCGACCGCGACGACAGCCTGGTGTGCGACTGCAGACACAACACGGCCGGCCCGGAATGCGATCGCTGCAAACCTTTCCACTATGATCGGCCCTGGCAACGCGCCACAGCCCGCGAGGCCAACGAGTGCGTGGGTGAGTGGGGCAACGCACGGTGGGTGGGGAGGCGGGCGACTGCTCCCGGGCTTCACAGCGGCGGGTCGGCGGGAGCGCAGGCGCGACTGCCCTGGGGGATAGCTGGTTGTGGGGGTGTCTCGGGAACCCTGGGAGGCGTGTTCGGGGATGTCCGGGACTGGGGAGGGCTGAAGGCAGGTCTGTTCGCACCGGTGGTGCACGCTGTGGACGCCGGGTTTGCCCAGTGCACTCAGGGAAGCCAAGAAGCGGCGCGAGAAATGATCCTGGGGGTCCGGTGTGGGGGAGTGGTTTGGAGAAAATTTGCCGATAGGTTTCCATAATCCCGGATCCAAACGGAAACACATTCATTGCCTTCCTCTCAGTCTGGCTAGTCCCAGGGATTCACCTCCACCCCATCCCCCTTTCCTAGTGCTGCAGCTGGGCGCGCGGTTGGGGACCTGGGTCCTGTTCCCGGGAAGTTGCAGCTCCACAACCACAAATCCCTTGGGAGACAGACGGCAGAGAACTCTGCAGTTTGGAGCGGTTTGGTACTCGACGAATATCACTCCTGCACCCTCCGTTTATCTTTTTATGGTTTGAAAAAAAAATTCCCTTTCTCTTGAACATCGTATTTGCGTTAGCAAAGAAGAGTGATGTGATTTTAATTAATTACTATCTACAGATTACAAAGGAGGGTTCAGTAACTATTTTAAACTAATTCAATCCTGGTCTAAAAAAGAAGTATACCAGATTTTTTTTGTTCGCTTCAGGGTTTGGTGAAATTAAACAGTTTTGAATTAACCAAGGGCCCAGCGCCTGGATTTTTTAATAGTTTCAATTCCTGAAAGAGAAATCTGACAAAACTGGGCACCGGTGAATACGCCTGGGTCAGAAATGAGGCTGCGTTCTACTTCTGAATTGTACAACTTTGTTGGTGCAGAAAACCTCAGGCATCAATTTCTCCCCAGAGAGAGAGAAGGTAGCAAGACAGTACCTTACTTTTTCAGTATAAGATGTAAATTTCCAAATCCAACAGTGATTGTAATGAAAATCATTTAGTTCATAAATGTGCCATTTGGTGTGCATCTTTTGTGAACATACAGATTTTTCCTCCCCCTCCCCCACTCCTAAACAACCAGTGTCAGTCTCTTCAGTTGCTTCACTCTCTGAGGCACATTGCAAAGTTTGCTGGTCCCCACAAACACACGTTTCGCGGTCTGGTTCTGATTAATTGTGTCATGTTGTTGTCGAATACTTTGTGCCTCGTGACTGTGGATATAGACTTTTGAGCAAGCCAATGGAAAACATGTCTTGGAGGATCCATCCATTCTGCACAGAGGCCCTGGTCTGCAGACGCCTGCCTGCGCCTCCTGTTGCATGTCGGGCCTCCATTTTTACACTCAATGTGTCCTGCTTTTGCAGACCTAATTGTTCATTCCCCTCCTTCAAGGAACAAAATTGGCTTCCAGTTTGAAGAGACTTTTCAGGATTCTGCTGAGTAGTTATACCCCGACTTAGTGGTCTTGGAGAATAAAGTTCCTTTGATCTGCTCAGTTCCCTCAGAAATGTTGGTTTTTCCCATCTCTTCTCTCCCTTTCCTCTTTTCTTTTCTTCCTTTTGTGCGTAAAAGCCCTTTATTGACATTTAAAGGGTTTCCCAGGGTTTTGCTATCAGTTTTAGTTTGTATATGCATATGAAAGATGACTTTGTATGGTCACCAGTGGGGGCTAATTGGACAAATGCAAGTGAATACATTGAGGGGAATAAATGGGATATTTTGGTAAAATGTTATTGGCCTGAAGATTCGTCTTAACATTGGTATTGCTCGATTTGCCACCCACCTCTATCCCTCCCTGTGTGTCACTTTGGACGTGAAGATGTAACCTGCATCTGTTATGATGATGGTCATGTTCTTGAAATAATCTCTATAGTTTAGGATTTTGTCTTTGACCAAAGCGCAAATTGGATTGACTTTTTTTTTTGGCTAAATTGAGCAATCAACGTATTAACTAATGTAATTAGCAAGTGTTTTTTGTTCAAAAAGTTTAATTAGGCTTAATAAGTACATAATCTACATGACAAATGATCAGCTAACAATATTTTTCTGGATTTTATTGAAGTTATTTTAATTCTCAGTAGTTAAAGTATCTTTAAATCTTGACAATTATTCAGTCATTTTATAAAAGCAAAGCCAATTCAACTCTTAAAGTTATTTATAGTTTCCTTTTTGAATAGATGTTTTGATACCTTGTAGATATAACTGGGAACATCAGATTGAAGTTCTTCTAAAGTCTTAATTGAAGTCTTGGTGATTTTTCCATCATTCTGTAAAAGAGAAAGCCAGCAAGGACAGTTTAGGAATGATTTACAATTAAAGGTCGAGCTTTTTATGAAAAGACCCTGTAGTGGAGATATGTGAATGAATTAGTATTTGACAGGTGTTCTGAGATAGTAAAGGGCGTTGTGCTAGGAAAAAGCAATAATAAATCCTTCAAATACTAACTTTGTACTATCAGTGACTCAGATTTTTTTCTCCCCAACATAATCCTGTCCTGTGAATTTCACACTGTTGACACGTAAAGTCAAGCTATCTAGACTATTAACAATGAAGACAAAAGAATAAGGTATTTTTTAAATTCCAAAGATCAGTCTTGATAAATTATCACTGTGCCATTGTTTTATGCTTTTACAAAATAATAAGACATAATTTATAATAGATGAAAATGCCATACTTCCTTAGGTTAACTCCCACTCCCCACCTCGAAAAAAATCCCTAGAAATTGAAAATATGTTGATGTTATTTGGCTGAGGTACTTACAGATTACCAAGAAATGCACCATGTCATATGCTTTCTTTGCTCCAGTTTTCATTTTAGTGTTGATTCAAGGTCAGTTTCTCTACAGAATAAATGTGAATGGTTGTAAAACCCAATTTTATTTAAAATGAAATCTTGGATTTCTTCTAGAAAAATAAAAAACCCTCAAAACAATGTGAAAGACAAGACTATGTATAATGTTACAGCTTCGACAGCTCTCAGTGGAATAACTAAATACTTTCTTCCGCCCATATGTATCAGGAGTGTTCAACTTGCTTTTATACACATGTGCATTTACGATTCACTGTGTAAAGAAGCACCCAGGCATGGTGGGGTGTGTATATTCAAGGGAAAATGCATGAACAGTTTTAAACCACCTGGGTTGCTAGGCCCTCCCCCACCTTCCTTTTCTCAAAAGAGCATCTGAAGACCATATTGTGTTTCATAAATTATTGACATCAGTTTTAATCAGTGTCCCCTGACGTTGGAGCTGTGTTAGTATTTAGTGCCTGATGAAGCATGCTGTTTAATCTTACTGTGGGGATGTCAGCATGAGCCCCTGCCTGGTTTGTGACAGGTTGAGCTTAT
This sequence comes from Xerus rutilus, assembly GCA_028644305.1. Classification (NCBI taxonomy): domain Eukaryota; kingdom Metazoa; phylum Chordata; class Mammalia; order Rodentia; family Sciuridae; genus Xerus; species Xerus rutilus. Next base: position 48,130,495 of record CM053402.1, read on the forward strand.
GAAAACTTGTTTTGCAACTCACTCTATGGCTTTGCATTGCCCGGCTGTAACCCAAAACCCATACAAAAGATGCCTCTGCAAGATGAGCACCATGCTGGGCTGGCCTCCTATGATCATGGGTGCCTGCAACATAATGCTCATAATTGTTTAAACATGGCTTTGAGGATGAGGTCCTCATGCTATAAATGCTTTGGTGCTTGGGCCCACCCTCATCCCTGGCAAGCCGGGGAGATCCTGTTAGAGGTGTTGCCATGAGAACATCAATGCCCCACTAAAGACCCTTGGAAAATCAGAAGGCTAAAAGTATTTGGTGCCTAGTCCAGAGCCTGCTGCATAACTGTGGATGAGTACATGTTTTTAATAGTAATTGTTATAATTACTGTCTTTATGGTGATTAACCCTTGAGGGCTTATTCCTTGCCAAGCACTCACATTAATTTAATCATCTAGTCATTGTGACTATGCTAATACACTAATAAAGGCATTTCTCTGTATTTTAGAGATGAGGAAGCCATGGCCTAGAGACATTCCATGGCCTACCCAAAGCCACATAGCTAGTAGGTGGTGAGGCTGGGGCTCCGGACTGATATTTGTTTATTGTTTTATAGCATCTGCTGTGCTGCCTCTCTGTAGGGTAGAAGGATGGATAGGTGGATGGATGATTGAATCAATGATTGAATGACTATCATTCATCCATGTACAGGAGAAAAGCAGGAGCAACCTGTTACTTCTTGTGAGAACTGGAGGTTGTTCCCTAGTTGAGTTGTATTTTATTATATCACATTGTTATATTATATTCATACACACTTATGCATGACGTTGTATGTAAGATTTTCTCTATTTGTCTTAGCTGGTGGGCTTGATGGGAGATGGAAGGTAGGACGGTGAGAGAAGTGGTGCAAATACTTTGCTGTGGGTGCTCAACACCCACAGGTGTTGCTGATTTCAATTCTTGATTTCAGGGCCTGTGATCACTCCCAAAGGTGGCGAGAGCCCCCCCCCCCCCCGGGGTGTGATGGCCCATACCTGTAATGGCAGGCACTCAGGAGGCTGAGACTGGAGGATTGCAAGTTCAAGGCCAGCATCATCCTTGTTGTGCAAGGCAGGGCCCTAAGCAATTTAGTGAGACTCTGTCTCAAAATCAGAAAAAATAAAAATAAAAAAGGCTGGGAATGTAGCTCCATGGTAAAGCACCCTAGGGTTAAATCCCCAGTACCACCTGCCCCCCCCCAACAACAAAAACGGTGAGGCGAGGCAGAACTGGCAATCTTAAAATCCCCTTAAAATGATTTTCTGTTCTTAACCTGGTGCTCACCGTCTATTACTTCACCAGAAGATATGGAAAGAATCCAGGAAGTGGCTAAAGTATTGGAAAATGATGAGTCCCAGTCGCTGCTAGGTACAACTGCAGGCATCAGCAGCTCGGGGCTGTCATTTATCTCTGTTGGCTCATGGCAGCTGGAGTGAAGGTCTCCCCTCAGGTGCTCATTAGGCACCTGGTGGGCAGGAACCTCAGGCAAGGAGGCTGCTCCCAACTCTATCCAGAGAAGTGAGGCAAGTTTGTCAGGGCAGACCTTCTGGGGGGAGTGGGGCCGGTCTGTGCCTTCCCAGGCTTTGCCAAGCTCTCCTTTAGCTCTGCCCAGACTCCTCTCTGACCTCCTTCTCCTGTAGAAAAATGAGATCCTCGGAAAAGTATTTGAGACTTTATGTCCAGAGTAAATATTGGAAAGGCAGTGGGTTGCAATTCAGATGTTCCCTGGATGGAATCCCCTCATTTTCTGCTCACAGCTGGTATCGATATTTCCTTCTTGAGATGAGTTGTGCTTTTCATTAAGCAAATTTTTTGTCTTGGGATTAAACCAACATTGTATTCTTAATAGACTTTTATGTTTACGCTTCAAAAGTCCACTGGGTTGTTATTCGTGTTATCTTGATGGCTTCTACAGTGTCTGCTATGCACACTGGCTTCACCAAAATAAATGGCTCTCCAGGGAACTGGATTATAAAACAGCCTTATCTGTGGATGAACAAGTATGGATATTTTGTGAGCTAGTATTTTTTTCTTCTTCTCAGAAGTGATAATCATACCTTGGGTTTCTGCAGTGCCTTTCATTATAGGGAGACGGGAGGTCTTGGAAGCTTTTGAAATGCTCAGGACTTAAGCCTAATACTTGTAGAGTGGTGGACAGTATTTTGCCTGTCGTCTGGGAGCCCTTGTGGTCTCTGCAGCCTCAGAAGGCGTGGTGTTGGTTTGGGTGGCCGGGGAACTGTGGAGTTGAGAATATCAGTCCCAGGTGGTTGTCAGGTTGCGTCCTGAAGACAGACCACAAACCCCTACAGAGGGCCAGGCATTGTACGAGGTGCTTTCTGTGTGCTTTGTTCAATTAATCAGATTGCCACAAGGAACGGAAGCTTTTCAAAAACAGATGTCCCTGCCACCAAAGGGCAGTTTGTACACACACAGGACTAAGTGTGGACAAGTCTGCGGGACGCATCGGAGAGAACAGGGGGTATCAGCGGCGTTTGTTTCCAAGGCGGATCATATAAAAGCAGTGTCCTATTATAACCAACTCCAAGGGATGGCTGCTCTGAATAGCACTTGGAATAAGTGAGCTGCCTGGGCCAGTCCCCTCACTGGGGACATTTGCCTCAAAGCTGTCTGCCTCATGAGGTTTGACTGGTGTATTGTAGTGAGTTCAGTATTGCATTCCTATTTTTTTTTTTTTTTTACCCTTTCTTTTTGCAGTGCTGGGGTGGAGCCCAGGCGAGTGCTCTACCACTGAACTACACACCTAGCCTTCATTCTTGTATTCTTGCTCCAAGAACGAATCTCTATTATAAACTCAGAAGCAAGTTTTAATGTACTCTTGCAGAGTTATGTAATTATGTAAATTTCCTTCCATGTCAAAAGGCAGAGACCAATTCCCATGGTCAGTTTTTATGTGTAGAAATATCCATCAGCAACTCCTACATGGCCTTGGCTAGGTTTGGGTTCAGCCCTGCCTATATTATTTTGTGCCAGTTTTCTCCTCTGATGGAGAGAGGGACTTGTGGCCATGGAATTGATGAGATGTGGGATGTCTTTTTTTTTTTTTGGTATGAGGAATTGAACCCAGGGAAGCCACATCCCCAGCCCTTTTTTATTTTGAGACAGGGTCTCTCTAAGTTGCTTAGGGCCTCTCTAAGTTGCTGAGGCTGGCTTTGAACTCACAGTCCTCCTACTTCAGCCTCCTGAGCTACTGGGAGTACAGGTGTGTGCTGTCATGCCCAGCAAGATGTCTTTTGCCCAGAACCTTTTTCTCTGACACTTAAGCTCCTGCCCTGTGCCTCCTTCAGGATGGACATTTCTTCCAGAGACACTGTTTGGTGCTCAGAACACAAGAGAAGGTGCCATCCAAGGAGACAGGTGTACCGATGGTTCAGAAGTCCTGTCAAGGAACAGAAAAGTGGGCTCTGCCTTGGCCTGTATCAGGGCCATCCGCAGAGATCCCTGGGATGTCTGCCATTGGGGTTAGTGTTCTAGCTACAGTTAGACTGAATTGAATTCAGGTTGTAGTGCACTTGTGCATGTAGAGAAGGCCTGGGAGAAAGATGGCTTTCTACATAGAGTTGACTTCCAGACTGCGTAAAGGAGTGGCTTTTCAGAGGTCTAAGCAAATTTGAGAACCTTACAAGGCAGAGAGTCACACCCCAGGTCACATCCCAACACAGCCAGTGCCTGGCTGGAAGAAGGTGCTAGACGTACTTCTCCCTGGAGGACTCAGGACTAGCCTATGTGAAGCCTCAGCTCCCTATGCATATGGTCACATTTTAGTTGGGGGCCCATCTGTGCCCCCTCCTGGTTGGTGCTGTCACTGGATTTTCTGGATTTTCCCTGGGGTCCTTCCCTGCCTGCAGATAAGAGAGGTTATTGGTTGTTGTGTCTAATTTTCATACATTCCAGAGGCTCCACACTTAAGTTAGACAATCTGTAGGACCACAGGGATCTTTAAAGGGGCTGGCTTTGAATAATTGGGTCCTATAGGGAAATGAGTTCTTAGTTTCCTGAGGGCCGGTATGTTATACTACATTCCGTATTTGAGGTCCCAAAGTGATGGCTATTTCCTGCCTATTCAATTATTATTTTCAGGGCTTCTGATTTCATCTGTTCCTGTTTGGTGTGGCTGTGGTGACTACAGTAGTCCCCTACCATCCCAGCCCTGCTTATGCACAGGGAATATGCTCCAGAGATCCCAGTGGATGCTGGAAATCATGGAGAGTACTGAAGCCTCTGTCTACTATGTTTTTTCTTATATATGCACACCAATCATAGAATTCATTTTGTAAATTAAGCATAATAAGAGATTAGCAATAAGAACTAAAAATAAAATAGAAAAATTATAATAATGTTTTATAATAAAAGTTATATGGATATGCGTGTTCTCAAAATATTGTATTTTGGAGCTTAGCAACCTCAGCATATGATTTTTTCTGTCTTTATGAAGTTGAAAACTTTCACTTATTTCTTGTAAAGGAGTCCCTTTATGGCTTTTCTTTGGCTTATTTGAATTGCCAGCATTGGTCCTCTTGAAATTTGGAGCCATGATTAAGTAAAACAAGGGTTACTTGAATGTAAGCACCATGATGTTGTGACAGTCAACTGAATGATGGAGATGACATGACCATTAAGTGACTAACAGGTAACATATACAGAGTGGAACAGGACAATTTGCAATTTCATCTTGCTTGAACTGCCACCTAGTTTAAAACTAAAAAGAGTTTATTTTTTGAATTTTTCATTTTATATTTTTGAATTATGGTTGACTACAGGTAACTGACCATAGAAAGCAGGACCTTGGATAGGGGGAAGAGGACAAATATACCTAGCAAATGTATCATCACTCTTCCTTCTGTAACCAGAGCTCACATTGCTAATTGATGGCAGTACACTTTCCTCCAAGGTCCAGGAATGATCTTTTGGTATTAGAATCCTTCTCAATATAATTCCTTAGGCAGCCATTATTCCTGAGGAGGAATTAGCATGTCAGATGAAAACTCTTTGCTATATTTGGTCCCAGAATACTTTTCCTTGGCCCTGACCTCTGTCCTGAAGACAAGAAAGCACTTTGTAAGTAGACATTTCTGGAGCATTCACTGTTCAGGTGGCTCTCTTGGGTCTGGGGATGCAAACACAAAGTTGTTTCCCTTTCTGCAAACAAAATAGGTTTTCACTGAAGAGTCTGTGTACATAAAAGGGGACTACATGTTCATTTGTACAACACTATAGACATGGATGGGCCCCCGCAGTGACATTGCATGTCCAGAGCAGGTGCTGAATGGGTCTGAGGAGAGGCAGATTTCTGATTTGGCTCCTGTTCCAGGAAAGGATTGGATTTTGGATTTTTTTTTTTTTGGTACTAAGGATTGAACCCAGGGGTGCTTTCACTAAGTCACATCCACAGTCCTTTTTTATTTTTTATTTTGAAACAAGGTCTTGCTAAGTTGCTGAAGGTCTTGCTAAGTTATAGAGACTGGCCTTGAACTTGCAGATTGAGTCTGGCCTCAGTCTCTCCAGGAAGTGGGATTATAGGCATGCGCCACCATGCCCAACTCTGCCAAGAATCTGAGAGACTATGGTTCCCTGGAAAGAATAGTTTTCCCAGGAACACCAGCTCGGAAGTTCCCGGGCAGCTCCTCCCCAAGTGCCCTGGAGTTTGAGACAGAAGCTTATCTCTGTCCCATCCTGGGTCAGAGCGCCATGCTTGAGGCTTCTTGGGCTACCTGAAGGCTGTTCCCTCAATCCCAAACCGCATCAGTGTGGTATGGAGAGACGTGGACTCTTCAGAAGCCACTGCCCTCCGCACTCTGCTTACATTTGGGCTGGTGTAGAAAGTGCCGAACAATAACAGTTCCAATCCCAGCATGAAAAAGGAAACACATTGTGTTTACAGATACCGAATTTGGCATCCGAAACATGAAAGTACCTTGAGGTTGGGCGGCCCTCAGCCTTGTGGCCAACTTGTTTTCCTCTCCCCAAAGCCAGATCTCAGAGGTGGGCAGGTTAGTCTCAGCCAACTCTTTATTCCCAGACCCAGCCCTGTCTCACTTCGTGGCTCAGACCTGGAGAGAATTCACGGTGAGAAAATACTTGGCCTCTCAGGCCACCACGAGGAAGGAAATTGCTTCTTATTCCAAGCCACAGAAATCAATCCTTCTTAAACCACATTCAGGGCCAGATTTGCCATCGTGGTACCCAGAAATTGTAGGGAAGAACGGGACTCCGTCTTCCTCTGTATTTCTCATCCTGGTTTATTGTTTGAACCAAAGGTTTTTGTTTTAAATCAAAGATGTCTACAGAAAACTATGATCCATGCATAAGTAAAAAGCAAGTTCTGTTTTTCCTGATCCTTAGAATACTTGGTTCTAAATCAAGGTCAGAGAATACAACATTCTATTTGGTAATGTATGAAATACCAATATATATATGTGGTGGTTGGGATGAGAGAATCCATTTCTGGCTTCAGATGCCTGAGTTTAGATCCAGCCAGAAGTGTGAGCTTGGGTAAGTTACTTAAGTCTCTGTGCCTGGTAGCCTGAGAGCCTAGCTCAAGATCACCTTGTATTTGCCTTGAGAGGGGCTTAGAGAAAGAGTATAAGAGAGAGCCCCAGAGACACATTCTGATCATAGATGTAGGGCTTTCGGCAGCATGTATTTCTATAGTCCTTACCATTGCGATGATCTGTTCTGAGCACTTTATAAATACCATCTCATTTAGTCTTGGAACAGTCCTGCGAGGTGGGTTCTATCATTGTTATTGAGTAGACTTTTTAGGGCAATAGGACATAGGTACAGAAAAGCACATGACTTCTAAGTTCAGCTCAGTGACCACTCACGATGTCACACACCTGTGTATCCAGTGTCCACCTCAAGAACATCCCAGCACCCCAGAAGCTGCTCAGTGCCCTTCAGGTTATCATGCCTCCTGCCCATGGTGCCTTGGTTTTGAATATTTTTGAACTTTATACAAATGGTGTTATATTCTATCTTCTTTCTTTTGATAGTCCATTTGTAGTGTTTATCCACAAATGAGTTCTTATTGCTATCTAGAAGTCTGATTTAAATGTATCATACAATATTTCTCCATTTCATTTAGGGCAGACATTTAAGATTTTTCCAGGTCTTGGCTATTAAAAATAGTGTAGCTGTGATCATACTTGTCCACGTCTTTTGGTATGAATGAACTTCCGCTGAGGAAGTATCAAGAAGTAGGATTCCTGGGCATAGGATATAAGTATCAGTTCAGCTTTGATAAGTAGTCATTGTACACTTAGTACAAAGTCGCTGTGTAAATTGACATTTGTATATCATTTCTCAAGTGAAGAAACTGAAGCACACAGTGGAGCTAGGTAACTTGTCCAAGGTCACCTGGCTAGCAGGTGGTCAAGTTGAAATTAGAATCTAAGCAGTGTGGCTCTGTGGTCTTGTTTTTCTCCAGTGTCTGGTTGCCTCCCATCTTTAGTCTCTGTATACCCTGTCAGAGAGAACTGTTCACACTGGGAAGCAAAGGGGATTTGATTCAACTCCCCTTTGCTCTCTCAGCTCTCTGGACGTCAGTTTTCTCCTGTAAAATGAGGGCTTGGATTACAAACCCCCTCTCCATCTCTGCTACTTTGTAATACTGGGTTCCCCTAAGTGCTCTTCCCGCCTAGCCACAGGTCCCACCCATTCCCTGCTCACTGGGAAGCAGCTCTGCAATTTTTTTTTTTTTGGTACTGGGGATTGAACTCAGGGGTACTCGACCACTGAACCACATCCCCAGCCCTATTTTGTGTTTTCTGTAGAGACAGGGTCTCACTGAGTTGCTTAGCACCTCGCCGTTGCTGAGGCTGGCTTTGAACTTGCGATTCTCCTGTCTCAGCCTCCCAAAGTGCTGGGATTATAGGCACGTGCCACCGTGCCAGCTCAGCTCTGCAATTTGAGGTATTCTCCACTCTTCTCTTCCATTGGGGTTCCCTCCAAAAATTGCTTGGGTCCTATTTGGGGACCTCATTTTCCCACCTCTCATCCCCTCTCCAGTTCCTCCACCTGGTGCATGGGGATGCCATGGGCCTATTCCTTCTTTGCCTTTCTGCGTGTGGGCTAACCAATTTTCTCTCCATATCACATGTGCTCAGCTGCATGCATTTCACAATATAAACTCACCTGGGTATCTAGCACTGCCATCAAGAAATTAAATATTTCCAACTGAGTGTGTTGGTGCACGCCTGCTATTCTAGCTATCTGGGAGGCTGAGGCAGGAGGATTGCAAGTTTGAAACCAGCTTGAGCAACTTACTGAGAGACCTGTCTCAAAAAATAAAAAGGGGGGCTGGGGTTATGGCTCAGCGGTTGAGCGCTTGCCTTGCATACGTGAGGCACTGGGTTTGATCCTCAGCACCACATAAAATAAATAAAGATATAAAAAAATAATAGCACATCATTTAAAAAAAAAATCAAGTGCTCTCTTTAAAAAATAAATAAATAAAAATAAAAAGGGCTGAGAATGTAGCTCATGAGTAGAGTGTTTGCCTAGCATGTGCAAGGTGCTGGGTTCAGTCCCCAGCACTGCCCTCCAAAATGGAAATATTTCCAGAAGTCCTCTTTAAGCTCCTCCCAAACATTTCTCCAGTGTAACCACCATTTTGACCTCTCACACTGTAGATTGAGTTCTGCCTATTTTTGAACTTTAAGTAAGTGAAATCACACAATATCTGGCCCTTTCTACTCAACATTTTTCCTTGTAAATGTGTTCAATGTAACTTATCCTGTGATCCTTATTGGTTTGATGGATGATCTCAACTTTTTGGGGGTACTGATCCTCCTGCTTGTTTGTCTGCTGACCTTTGCTCATGGTGAATGATTTCCTTATGTGTTTTGTACTTTCTGTGAGCTTATCTTTATTTGGGATTTTGTGGAAATCCCACTGGTCTTAGTTATGAAAATGCCCTTAACCAATACTTTTGCTTTGATTCTGCCAAATTCCTAGAGGTATTATTGGACTGGGACCAATTTTTGCATTAATTAATCATCTTGGAAATTCTTGTATGGAATGAGGAGCATTCATTCAAATCTTGCCAGTTCTGGGGTTTCATTTTCTCATGTACTAAGATGTTTTTTGCCTTTACTCTTAACTGTGGGTAGCGATAGACCTTTGCTGTATCTTAGGCTGATGGACAAAGATTGTTTTAGTTCCTTTTTTACTCAGGAAGAGCACATTTGAAAGGTCCAGGTTTTTGTCACCTGCATTACTGCTATGGTTGTCCTCCCCTTGCGCCCTTACCTCCTGCCCTCCTGGTCTGTTCCCAGCACAGCAGTGAGAGGTCATGCTTGTGTATTAGCTCTTGCAATGGCTGCAAAGCTCTGTCCAGTCTGGTCCTGGCTTCTCTCTGTCGGGCCTCCTAAACCTGTTCCTCTTTTTCACTCTGTTCCAGTCCCCAGATGTCCTTACTCTAACATCCACACAGGCATACTCCTTATAGTCCTGGTACTGGTCCTTCCCCCTGGAAATTAGATGTGCTCAGATGTTAAATCTTTGGTCTAATATCCCTTCACAACGAGGCTTGTCCTGACTATCCTATTTAATACTGCTGACAATTCCCCAATTCACATCTGTCTCTCTCTGTCATTCTCT
>CM053402.1:48140242-48202517 GCA_028644305.1 Xerus rutilus
ACTCGACCACTGAGCCACATCCCCAGCCCTATTTTGTGTTTTATGTAGAGACAGGGTCTCACTGAGTTGCTTAGCGCCTCGCCATTGCTGAGGCTGGCTTTGAACTCGCGATTCTCCTGTCTCAGCCTCCCTAAGTGCTGGGATTACAGGCTTGAGCCACCGCGCCCGGCTTCCTTGTCTGTTTTATTCACCAGGGCGCTCATTAAATAGTCAATGAAAGAAAGAATGCAGAGGTCTCATTTGTAAGGCCTCATCTCCTGCCTATAGGTGGGTGAAAAAACCCAAGCCCAAAGACGTTAAGGCTTATTTCCAGGTTCTCTTTGCTCTATTCTCTCTCCTCCTCCTCTTTCCTTTTCTACTCATTCACAAACTTTGATCACTGGGATCTCAGTGTTGGCTTTCAAATTCTTCTTTCCTCTAGCACCTAGGGATTTCCTTTTATTTTTTTTAAGAGATCTGCTATGCATTAAATTTTTTTTTTAAATCACATTTCATCTGGTATTTCTAGATGTTTGCAGTGGTGGAAGTTCTTTATTACCTCAGTTCACCTTGCTGCTGAAATTTGAAATCATATATTTTAATCTTTCATCCATCTGGAATTACTTATGACATATGGTGTGAGGTACAGATATCCATTTTTTCATGAATATTTAGCTAGTTATTCAGTGACAACTATTGCAAAAATCATTCTTTGTCACTGAGATGGCATATTATTAAATGTTTGAGTATTATATCAACTAGGATCTGTTTTCTGGATTTTTTATTTTGTTTTACAAATCTTCCTATTTTCCCTCCACTTCCTATCTGGATGGTGCATCTGGTGGCCTCAATATTTACTCACTCATTCTTTTTCAGTTATTCTCATTGCTATTCTTGATTGCTTATTTGTTTGTTTATTCATTTATCAGCACTAGAGAGCTTTCAAGTTTCACTGCAAATATCCTTGGTAATTTGATGGGTTAAAGTGATTTGGTTCTGGTTGATAACTTGCAATTTTTAAATTGTGACTGTATCAGCTGACTGTTATGTAATGATCCAATTATTTAAATGTCTCCATTAAGGCTGTTAGGATATCAAAAGAGTAGACAAAATCAAACTGTGTATATCGCTCTGATTCTTCCAGATGAATTTTTAAAATAGATTTATTGAGATATAGTTCAATAAAGTACACATATTTAAAGAGCATAATTTGACAAATTTAATGTAAATGTTTACCTATGAAACTATCACCACAATCAAGATGAAGAACATACCTGGCAACTCAAAATGTATCTAATTTTTCTTGGTAATCCTTCCTACCCTTTCCCACCATTGTGCTCTGTTATTATATATTAGCATGCCTTTTCTAGAATTGTGTATAATAGGAATCATACACTGTACTTTTTTATCTGGTTTCTTTCACCCTCCATTATTTTGGTTATTCACTCATCCACGATGTATGTGCACTGATAATATATTGTATGGATATACCACAATTTATTCATTTACTTGCTAATGGACACTTAAGTTGTTTCTGGTTTGTGACTATTACAGGTAAAGTAGGCATGAATATGCCTGTATAGGTCTTTGCATGGACATATGCCTCCATTTCTCTTGCATAAATAGAATGCCTGGATGATACAGTTGATATGTTTAATTTTTTAAAGATATTGTCAAACTATTTTCCAAATATGTGTACCACTGTGTGTATGTATGTGTGTGTGTATATATATATATATTTTAATGGTTTTTTACAGTTGTCAATGGACCTTTATTTTATTTCTTTATTTAAATGTGGTGCTGAGAATCGAACCCAGTGCCTCACATATCCTAGGCAAGTGCTCTACCACTGAGCCACAACCCCAGACCCCACTGTATATTTATACAGCAGGTATGAGGGTTCCAGTTTCTCCAGTTTCATTTCCTATGAGTATTTGATATGGCCAGTCATTTTAATATTAATCATTCCAATAGGAATGTAATAGATACTTTACAATTTTAAGTCTAGAAATCAAGAAGCATTGAATGTCTCCACTTATTTATATCTCTTCTGCCCTTCAGTAGAGTTTGTAAATTTCTTTATATTAGAATTACAAAATTTTTAAAAAGTCTGCTTCTTTGTATTTATAACTTTGATTTCTATTATGAGAGGGATTTTTTTCCCCTTCATATTTTACTTCTTGGATATTGGTGATGTGTAGGAAAACTTTTTGTGTTTTTATTTTTTTGCTGTACAGGTATTGACCCTAGGGCCTTTTACATGCTAGGAAAGCTGCTGTATCATTGAGTTGCACACCCTAGCCCCTGAGATTTTTATATATTTTGCAATCTGTAACTTCACTAAACACTTTAAATTAGTTCTCATAGTGTCTCAGTTAATTCTCTTCCTTTGGACTTCAGCTGTAATGCACAAATCATGAATATTTTAGTTCTTTTTTTAAACAAATTCTTGTATCTTTATTTTTCTTGTCTTACTGCACTGGCTAGAACTTCAAAGTAATGTTCTATAATAATGATAAATGTGACCCTTTTCTTGATCCTGATTGGAGTGAGAATGTTTGTAGACTTTCTTCATTTCATCAACAGAGTGGCTTCTACTTCTGATCACTGAGAAGTTTGCTCTTTTAAAATTGGGTTGGGTGAAGTGGGAAATACCTGTACTGCCAGCAGTTTGGGAGGCTGAGGCAGGAGGATTGCAAGTTTGAGGCCAGAGTGGGCAATTTAGGGAGATGTGATCTCAAAATTATAGATTAGAAAGAGCTGAGAATGTAGTTCATTGGTAGAGTGCCCCTGGGTTCAACCCCAGTACCACACAAAATTATCATCATAATATCATCATCATTATCATCATCCTCATATTTTTGTCTTCCCCCAAGGGTTAGGGTTAGCAGTAGCTTCCCATCTCCCACTCCAGCCATGGGCAACCAATCTACTTTCATTCGCTATAGATTTACCTTTTGTGGATATTAAATATGAATAGTATCATATAATACATGGTTTTAGGGACTGATTTCTTTTAATTGGCATCATATTTTCATGGTTTATCCTTTTTGTAGCATGTATTAGGTCTCATTTCTTTTTATGGCTGAATACTATTTCAGTGTATGAATATACCCAATTTATTTATTTGTTCATCAATTGATGGACATTTGAGTTGTTTTCAGTTGTGGTTTGCTATGAATAATGCTGCTGTGAACTTTGGTATTCAAGTTTTTGTGCGGAGATGTGTTTTTATTTCTCTTGAGTATATCACCTACGAGTGGACTGGCTGGGTTATATAGTAACTCTGTTTAACTTTTTGAGAAACTCAGACTGGTTTCCCAAGAACTACCATTTTAAATTCCCACCAGCAACATACGAGGGGGTTCCAGTTGCTCTGTATTCTCATCAACATTTAATATGTATCTTTCTGATTACAACCATTCTAGTGAGTGTGAAGTGATGTCTTAGTGTGATTTTGTGATTGCCTACATTTGAATTATTTCAAAATTCTTGGAATAAAGTCCATTTGGTGACGTATTGTTATTATTTTCTAGTATTTATTTTGGATTTATTTATTTATTTATTTGGCTCTGGGGATTGAACTCAGAGGCACTTGACCACTGAGCCACATCCTCAGCCCTATGTTGTATTTTATTTAGAGACAGGGTCTCACTGAGGTGCTTAGTGCCTTGCTGTTGCTGAGGCTGGCTTTGAACCCATGATCCTCCTGTCTCAGCCTCCCAAGTTGCTGGGATTACAGGTGTGCACCATCATGCCCTGGCAATTTTTATATCTGTGTTCAACAGTGAGATCTGACTGAACTTTCTGTCTTTATTTTTTCCATATTTTTTATTGGTTCATTTTAATTATATACCATGGTGGGATTCATTCTTCTATATTCCTACATGCACATGCTTTCCCCTCTTCATATTGTCCTTTCTATGTATTCTAACTTTTTAAAATGAAGTGGGGAGTTTCCATTCTGGCCTGTGCTCTGGAATAGTTTAAGTAGCATGAGAAATAGCTGGTCCTTGTAAGTTTGCTAGAATTAGCCCATCTGGACCCTTCCATTTTTGGAATTAGTTATTTGATAACCATTTCAATTTATTCCATGCTTGTATGTTTATTCAGGAATTTTCAACTGTTTTTTGAGTCAAATATGGTAATTTATTATCCAGGAAAATAATCTTTTCCCAGATTTTCATTTTTTAAAGCATAGAGCTATATATGGTAATCACTAAAAACATATATTAAAAATTTCCATATGTGCCTATATCGTCTTTCTAATTTCTTTCTTTTTTTCTTTTTTTTTTGGTACAGGGGATTGAACTCAGGGACACTCAACCACTGAGGCACATCCCCAACCCTATTTTGTATTTTATTTAGAGACAGGGTCTCACTAAGTTGCTTAGTGCCTCACTGTTGCTGAGGCTGGCTTCGAACTCGTGATCCTCCTGACTCAGTCTCCCAAGCTGCTGTGATTACAGGCATGCACCACAGCGCCTGGCTCCTGTTTTTCTAATTTCTAATGGTGAACATTTATTCTCACTCTCTGCTTAGGGTTGTTTGCTTTCTTGAAATTTTTGGAACCAATAACAATAACAATTATATTTATTGAATACCCACTGTGTCCTAGATCCATTGCTAAAAACTTTGGTTATACTGTCTGATGTTAAAAATCTTTACAACTCTGAGTTAGTATTATTATTCCTATTGTACAGATGATTGAGTAGTTAAGACATTTAACTTGTCTGAAGTCACGCAGCAATAAAGCCCAGAGATGTAATTCAAAGTGGATCTGTCTGCTCTCAGTGTTCTTATCTACTTAATATTTGAGGCTGCTGCTTATTTTTGAATAAATTTTATTGCTTTCTTATTCTTTAATTTTAAATATTTATTAATTTCTTGTGCATTTTTGTGATCCTTCTAATTTTTTAAGTTGAATGCTCAGTTCAGCTAATGTTATTTTCTTATTCCTGTTTAGCAATAAAACCACTTAAAGCAATGACTTTTCCTCTCTAGAGTAGCTTTGACTACTTCCCATAAGTTTTAATCATGCTATCTTCATTGTCACCATTTTTACAATGACTATGTCATTGAAGTTTATATATATATAAACTATAAATATAAATAAATATATTTATTATTATATATTATTATATTATTATTTTTATTTATATATTTGTTAAATATATAAATAAATATATATATTCCTTAAATTATTTATGAATTTGATTTTCATTTCCAGTAGGTTAGGTCTAAACAAAATATTGTTTAGGAATTAATGTCTAATTTTAGTTTATCACAGCTGGTAGTACAGCTAGTACAGTTTTTTGGTTTGGTTTGTGTTTGTTTTGCTTTTTAGAAAAATCTCATGTGCATATCTGAGATCACCTCTGTCAGCATTCCATGGTAACTGAAAAAGAGCTATTTTTAGTTTACAAAGTTCAATATACTTATTAAATCAGTCTTATTGTGATTATTTTCTTCAGATACCCTATAGTTTTTGTTTTCTTTTTGCCTGCTTGGGACACAAACATATTAATGGAAGACTTTAACACGACTGTCAGTCTTTGACAAATTAAGTGACCAGTCATCTATAATTTTTTAAAGTAAGAGCGGTGCAGAGGCCTATAAGGCAAACAAATGCAAAGAAGCAGCTGGGGATAGAAAAATTGTATCTGAAAAGTATAATTCAAAGCAGGATGTATTATTCATAAAGCTGGTTTTTTGTTTGTTTGTTTTGTGGTCCTGGGGATTGAACCCAAGGCCTTATGTTTGTTAAGCACATGCTCTAGATCTCCTGTCCAAAGCTGGTTATTTTCTACTGACACCACAAAAAAATGCACTGTGAATGGAGAATGTATGACCTGGGCTGCTGTCTTTTTGGTACAGAGAGAGAGTTGGACAGATGATCTCTCCGTCCCTTCCAGCACTCACATTCTATGATGATGATAATGGGGTTCACTATTAAGTGGATCCAGGGCTAGAATTAACGGGGAATAAGGATTAGAAGCAAAGGAAAGGGCAAGATGATTCCTAGCCTGAAGCTGGAGCAGTTTGGGCTGACAGCTGGGGCTGAGTTTATTGCTTTGGCTCATCCAGTCTTTACATGAGCATCTGCCTCATTGCCTTTTGGCCTGGCAGAGATTTGCTGAAATAGAAGTCAGTCTGCAAGGACAAGATGGTGAGGCCACAAGGATTCACTGTCACTGGATGCCACCTCCCATAATGAAATATGACCCCAAATGGCAGTGTTTGGCTTTGGACACCCCCCCCCCCCCGCCCAGGAACTCTCAGCCCTCTGGAAGTGTTTCCTCAGCCTTTTCCTACAGGAATGGGCAGGCTACCCGACTCCATGCCTGCCTCTGTTTCTCCCCATCTTTTTGCCAAGCGGTGATGAATTCATGGATGAAAGACAAAAATACGAAAGAGAGGAGTGTGTTTTACAGAATACCAGAAGCATGAGAAAAACTGAAAATTAATGAGCTAAGTATCTAATTTAAGAAATTAAAAAAAAAATTAACAGACTAAGCCAGAAAGAAAGGGGGGTGGAGAGGGAAAAGAGATAAAAATAAGAGCAGAAGTCAATGAACTAGAAAACAAATATTCAACAGAGAGGATCAACCAAAGGCAAAAGTGGTTTGTTCGGAAAGGCTAATACAAATAAATATCTGGAAAGAGTGGTCAGGAAAAAAGGAGGTGGCACAGACAACACTGGGAATGAGAAAGAGACGTAAGTGAGGATCTGGTAAAAGCTGAAAAGGAAAAGGTTGGGGGTGTAACTCAGTGGTAGAGCACTTGCTTAGCGTGTATGAGGCCCTGGGTTCAATTCCCAGCACACCCCAACACACACACACAAAAGTAATACTACGAACAACTTTATAACAATAAATTTTAATAATATATCCTCCATGTTATATTTATCAGACCATTGCAAAAATTCTCACGAGGTGGTTCATAGATCATTTCTATCAAAATCCCATGTGCAAACAAAGAAAAGAAAAACAGGGTAAAATGGACTTTATAAAAAATTTTAAACTTGTGCTCCAAAGGACAATATCAAGAAAATGAAAAGATAACCCACAGAATGGTAGAAAATATTTGCAAATCATATTTGGTTAAGTATGTAGAATATCTAAAGGATATATAAGTAAACCTTAGAACTGAACAACACAAAGACAACTCATTTTAAAAACTGGCAAAAGACTTGAATGGATATTTCTTTTTTTCTTTTTAAAATATTTTTTTAGTTGTCAGTGGGTCTTTATTTTATTTATTTATATGTGGTGCTGAGAATTGAACCTAGTGCCTCACACATGCTAGGTGAGTGCTCTACCACTGAGCCACAACTCAGCCCCTTTAATGGATATTTCTTTAAAGAAGATGTACAATGGCCCATAAGCACATGAAAAGATGCTCAGAATTATTGCAATCAGGGAAATGTGAATCAAAACCACAGTGAGGGCTGGGATTATGGCTCAGTGGTAGAGCGCTTGCCTCACATGCGTGAGGCACTGAGTTCAATCCTCAGCACCACATAAAAATAAATAAAGATATTGTGTTCATCTACAACTAAAAAAAAAAAAAAAAAACTACAGTGAGGCTGGACCTGTGGCCCATGCCTGTAATCCCAGCAGCTTGGGAGGCTGAGACAGGAGGATTATGAGTTCACAGTCAGCCTCAGCAATTTAGTGAGGCTCTAAGCAACTCAGTGAGACCCTGTCTCAAAATAAAATATAAAAAAGGGCTGGGGATGTGGCTCAGTGTTTAAGCACCCCTGGGCTCAATCCCTGGTACAACAAACAAACACCAACAAAAGATGACTCTTCACACCCTCTAAGATGGCTATCATTAAAAGGAAAGATAAGAATGAGTATTGGTGAGGGATGTGGAGAAATTGACACCCTCCTGCACTGCTGGTGGGAATGTAAAATGGTGCAGCCACTATAGAAAGTAATTCCCGAAAAGGTTAAACATGCCTATGATATGACCCAATAATTCCAGAATTCCTAAGAGAAAGAAAAATACATATCCACACAAAAACCTGTCTGCAGATGTTCATAGCAGCATTATTCATAATAGCCAAAAAGCAAATAACATCCAAATGTCCATCAGCTGATGAACAGATAGATAAAATATGGTATATCCATATAATGAAATATTATCTAGCCATAAAAAGGACTGCAGTATTAATACATGCTAAGACATGGATATTCCTTGAAAACTTGATGCTAAGAAGCTTGTCACAACCATATATCATATATAATTTAATTTTTACAAAGTGTCCAAAATAGGCACATCTATAGAGCCAGAAAGCATATTAATGGTAGCCAGAGATGGAGAAGCAAAAAATGAATGGGGAGTGACTGCTAATGGATATGGTTTTCTCTTTGGGGTGATGAAAATGTTCTAGAATTAGATGGTGATGCACAACTTGTGAATTTGCTAACAAACAAACATAGAATTGTAATTTAAATGGGTGAGTTGAATGGTATGTGAATTATATCTCAATATTAAAAAATAACAGGCTGGAGATGCAGCCCAATGTAACTCTACCACTAGGCACTTGCCTGGTGCCAGGAGTCCCAGGGTTCAGTCCTCAGCACCCAATCTGACCAAACCAACCAAAACAGAACAAAACAAAATCCTTGTGCGGGCGGGCACTGGTTACTAAGATGTATATTTCTTAGCCCTCTCCTGACTTAATGAAACCAGGTCTCTGGGTGGGGGACCTAGAAATCTACTGTTTGGGGAAAGCTTTAGATGAAACAAACACACACAAGAATTTTAAGAATCACAGTCCACTTTTCCTTCCAGTAGAATTCCAGATAACAAATGTAGAGAGAACTGTGAAAATAGAAAATCTCCATTTGTCAAATGTAAGCAATGGTTACAGACAAGAATCACAAGATCTTCTAAAGTCAGTGGGTAAAACATGGCAAAAAATGGGATATTTGCAGCCGGGCGCGGTGGCGCACGCTTGTGATCCCAGCACTTTGGGAGGCTGAGACAGGAGAATTGTGAGTTCAAAGCCAGCCTCAGCAATGGCAAGGCACTAAGCAACTCAGTAAGACCCTGTCTCTACATAAAACACAAAATAGGGCTGGGGATGTTGCTCAGTGGTTGAGTACCCCTGAGTTCAATCCCTGGTATCAAAAAAAAAAAAAAAAGGGGGATATTTGCATAGAGCTAGTCAAGGCATCTTCCCACAGATACCAAAGGAAAAAGTGAAAGAAACTTGGCAGATGCCACCTTAACCAGGTGATCGGAGATAGCATTACCCATCACAGGATGGATAGTCTGACCTCATGTGCTGTCTGATAGGATGCCCTAAGAAGGATTCTGTGGGATTCTTGCTAAAATGCATAACTTGAATTTAATAATGAAGAAACATCAGATGATCCCAAAAGAGAGACATTCTAGGAAGTAAATGGCTAGTACTCTTCAAGAACATCAAGGTCATTGAAGTCTGAGAAATCGTCCCAGACTGAAGGAGACTAAGGAGACATGAGACAGACCTACATGTTGTGTAAGAGTCTGAATTGGATCCATCCCCACCAGCAAAGGTCTTTAGGGGGACAGTTGGTAAAAGCTGAATAAGGTTTGTAGATAAGATAATAATGTTTGATTTCCTGGTTTTGATCACTGTAGAATGAATATAGCAGATAATTAATGTTTGGGGAAGGAATGAAGGTACACACATTCTTCGCACCATTTTGCGGCTTTTGGTAAGTCTAAAATTATTTCAGATTGAGAAAGTTTTTAAAAAATCACCATCCTAAAGTATCATGAGTCTCAGTTTGAAACTGATGGGTATAGTGGAAAAAAACTTGGGCTTTAGAATTAGGTAAGCCTCACCTACACTCCTTGCTCCATCATGTACCAGCAAGACCTGGAGCATCTTAGCTTCAGTTTCTTCATCTGGGAAGTGGGGATAATCATGTCTGTGTCCTAGGATTGTCAGAGGGATAAATGAAGCTATGGATGAGAAATGCTAACTGTGGTGCTTGTACTACTAGGTGCTCAGGAAATAAATTCCAGCCCTCTCCAGTGGCTCAAGCACTCAGATTTGCTGTATGGTTCAACTCTGGGTCCCCCTCTGACCTTGGAGTGAGAGAATAAATCCTCATTTCTGGGCTATTTCAGCCTGGCAAGGAGCCATCTCAGCCAGCACCCTGGCCTGGTAGCTGAGAAAAGGTGGCTCACCGGAGAGGGGGGATTTAGAGCAAGGTTGAGATGGGGAAGTAGCTCTGGCAAGGGCAGAGAGCACTGTGGGGGCCCCGGGAAAGCAGCCTGGCCTAGGAGCTTTCTCACAGGCTCTACTTGGCAGGCCATTTATAGTTACACCAACTTCAAACAAAAAGGGTTTTCAGACACAAAGGAAGGCTCAACCTGGCCGGTGCCAGGCCTGGCTTGGCATTTGAGTTCAGAAATCCAACTCCTCAGAGCTTGCAGACTGGCCAGACCGTCCCGGGTAGCTCTCCTGCCCCCACTCCAGGAATGCCAAGAGCCCTCGCAGTGACTGACCCTGGGTCTTATTCATTAGAAGTAGATCAGCCAGTGCACCCAGGGCATGTATCCTGCTGACAGCTGGGGTATAATTGGCTAATAAAAATTGTATGTATTTAAGATATACAACATATTTTGATACACAAATATATTGTGAAATGATTACCACAGTTAAGCCAATTACCATGTCCATTGCCTCACAGTTATTTGTGCATGTGTGTGTGATGGGAGCATGTACCATCTTCTCTCATAGCAATTTTCAGGGGTATACCATATCATTAGTTATAGTGACCATCTCCATAATTTATTCATGCTATCTAATTGACAGGTGATTTTGTACCCTTTGACCAACATCTCCTTAGTCGCTGATGCTGTTAGTTGAGTATTTTTTTTTAATATTTATTTATTAGTTGTAGGTGGACAGAATATCTTTATTATTATTTTTTATGTGGTGCTGAGAATCGAACCCAGTGCCTCTTGCGTGCTAGGCGAGCACGCTATCACTGCGCCATAGCCCCAGCCCCTTAGTTGAGTATTTTAAAATAAAGTAAATTTTAAAATAAATAGGTGGTGTTAAGTAGTTTTTCAGCCCTTGTTTTTATATAGCTCCCGCCATGTTCTGTCTCTTGGGTCGCCCATATGACCAAAGATATGCATTTGTAAGAAGATGAGCCAGATCAAAGGCACAACCATGGACTCTTGGCATGCCCAAGTGTATTTTAAATGACTAGGCAATCCCAATCTTACCTCTTATTGTCCCCTTACAGACACTCACATGTGCCCCCAAAGACTTTACTCTATTGGTAATAGATATATCTATCTGTCATCAGTAAATCCAGGATAAATACACTTGTGTGTGTTTTTGGGTATAAGAGAGAACAACAATGTCTACTAGTACAGAAATGGCTATATGAACCAGTGTGCTCTCACCCTACAATATAATGCTGCTGGTAAAGACAAAACTCTATGTGTGCTCATGGACAGGACTCCATGATACAGAGTATGATACTATGTATGTGTCAAAACAAAATGCTGCCGGGCGCGGTGGCTCAAGCCTGTAATCCCAGCACTTAGGGAGGCTGAGACAGGAGAATCACAAGTTCAAAGCCAGCCTCAGCAATGGCGAGGTGCTAAGCGAATCGGTGAGACCCTGTCTCTACATAAAACACAAAATCGGGCTGGGGATGTGGCTCAGTGGTAGAGTTCAATCCCCAGTACCAAAAACAAAAACAAAAACAAAAAAACAAAATCCTGCCTCAGCCATGACTGACACATGAGCCCTGGACAGAGAGACTGCATCCTTATCATAGCTCTATCTCCATCATAGCTCTGGCACATAGAAGGCCCTCAGTAACTGCCTTTGGAATAGCATTGGTTTCAGGAAATAGATGACTTAACTGAGTTTGCTATTATTACCCAGCTAAGTAGATTATTAATTTAACTTGTTAAATTGGCGAAGAACCAGAAGTTGATTATTCCTCAGTGCTGGACTGGGCAAGGATGAAGGGGACAAACCATAGGCCCTGGGGCCAAATTCTGTCTGTTGCTCGGGCTTTTTTGTAAACTCATTCTTATTGGACCACAGCCACACCCGTTTGTTGATGTCTTGTCTATGGCCGGGTTCTGGACCAGAGCACAATTGAGTAGTTGTACCAGAGACCATGTGACATGCAAAGCCTAAAAGTACTTATTATCTGGCCTGTTACTGAAAAAGTTTGTTGACCCATCTTAAGCTCTTCTACCAGACCAGCCCTATTTCTTCCAAAACATGGGAGATACTGGAATGGAATTGTCCTTCCTTCTGCTACTGTGTGACTGGGGGCGGGGGAGGGTTGGGAGTACTGTTTGTAAAAGCCTGGACTTTTATTACTTTATTACCAATCAACTGGTTATCAAAGTCACCTAGTCTTGCTTCTCCAGCACACGAGTAAGTCTAGCAGCAAAAGTCCTGTGTAACCCAGGTTCTCTGTGGGCATTAGCTGTAGAACTTCAGAAAAGCTTTCTTTCCTGAGCACTTGTCCCACCCCCAGCAGACTCAAATCCTCCCAAGGACAGAGCCTGGCTGTTGTGTTTGTGTCTTCAGGAACTAGGAGGACGCTGGTACATTGCAGGTGCTTAATACACAGTGGATAAAAAAATGTTACTGAAAAGTATAAAAAAAGAGACCTTCAGTACCTTGCCCCTAGGTAGCCTATCTAGAGAGCGCTAGCCAGAAATGAAAGCAATCTAACTCAGATGAAAGTTGTATGAAGAGCCAGCAAATGGTTCTCAGGGCTGGTGGATTCATGGGTGAAAAGGGAGTGTCTTGCCTCTTAACAGAGGGCTCACGAAGGTGAGGCATCTTGCCATGAAGTCCTCAGCCCCAGGCAGTGGGTGCTTCTTACTCAGGAGCGAGCTCTTCAGGGGCTCTGAGATGCCTTTCCCAGAGCCCTGGGTGGTCTCATGTTTGGTTGGCTGGATTCCCCACGGGTGCCTGCCTTCTGATCTTTTAGGCCCTAGGTAGAAAATGTGAGGCTGCCATGAAAATGGAGAATCCAGGCTAAATGGCAGACAGTGAACACGATTCTCTCTCAGAGAAAGAACCTGCATCTGCATTAGCATTTATAGAATGTTTTTTATCTGATTATCAGTCTAATTTCAGCAGCAAGGTAATTATCTAGAACTATAGGTCGTACAGGGTGGATCCCTGACTAGCTGAAATGTTACCTTCTAAGGGAATCACTTGGACAGGCCTGTCCAAAGCACAGCGACACAAGATCTCTCACTGTGGCATTCCACCTGCCCAGGTGTGTTTAACCTGCTTGGTGGGAGAAATGGTTTCCGCTTCCTGTTTGGACAGGAATGGAAGGGAGGGAAAGGGGGGCATGAGGGAAGACTTAACCCCCCGCATAATGGGTTTATTCTATAATGGGTATATTCATCTCCCCTTGTCAAGGGGGGTCTTTCATTGGAATGAAAAAACCCCCCACCCATGCCGTGCTTATCAAAATGTGCCCACCCTTATGAGGCAGAAAGAGAAGAGAAATTTTGCAGAACAAGAGTCAGAGAAATTGAATACATGCTAAATATCCGAAATGAGGGGGCAGCTTGGGTTTGGCGAGTGAGGAGGGAGATGATGCCAAGTGGCAGGGGCACTGAGGGGCTGCGTTTCAGCTAGTGCATCTCTGCCTGAGCCGCCGTCCATCAGGAACACAAGCCTCCAGCCGAGCAGCACAACAAGAGCTTTGGGATGCTAATGGCTCTTTAGGAATGCTAAATGGAGCATTTCTGTCTCAACAAAGCAGCGAAATGAGGGGAGAAAGGAATTTTAGTTTTGAAGTTTCCTTAGAGGAGGGCCAAACAATGGTGGTTTAAATGGACAGTGTAAAAGTTTTATCTGTGTTATGAAAAAGAGGAATTGAGCGCACATGCCGGCTTGGCAGCATCATGGTTGGGTTAAATGGCTACCAAGGCGGCTCAGGAGAGGCTGGGCTGGAATCTGCTGGGTTTCAGCTCCTTTGGGCGAAGGGCACCCAGTTGATTTGATGACCACTGGGTGGGTCCCATCTGATCTGAGAGATGTGGTTATTTTGCTGCCTTTATTCATGCATAGATTCATTTGTTCACTCCTTTATTCACTGACTCAAAAAACAATTACTGAACACCACTGTTCACAGGCAGAGTTGTAAGTGCTGCAAACACCACGAGGGACGGGCAGGGTCTCCACTTTCATGACGCTGATGTTCTGTGGAGAGGACAGATGTTAAAGAAGTAACAGTGGGCGCTATTATCAGGGAGTGTGGAGGGCCACATTAGACAAAGCGTGCACCCGAGGTGGCCTTGTTGACAAAGCACCGTTGGATCTGAGACCTGAGAAAGAGCTCCTCCTGCAGAGATCGGAGATAAGACTATTCCAGGGCAGGAGAAAAGTGTGGAAGTCCTGAGGCAGGAAGGAGCTTGCCCTGTTTGAGGAACAAAGGCCAGTGGGGTGAGGGGAGGAGGGAGAGGAGAGGAAGGCAGGAGGGCCGCCATCTTGTGGACATTGTGGGGAGTTATGATGTGATTCTGAGACGATGGGAAGCTGCTGGAAGGTTACAGGTAGGACGCGGTCTGTCTGGTTGCTGATGGATAATGGGGCAAAGGAGAAGCAGAGAAGTGCCCTGGGGTGGATAATCTGATTTAGAGATCACCCTGCAGGTCTGATCACCATGCGGATGGCTCTGAGCCAAACGCTGGCTGGTGAGCCTCAGTTGGAGTGTGTGGGTGCTCATGATGGCCCAGGGCATTTGAGGCTGAGGAGAGGCACTCTCATGGTGTGGGGCACTGTTCAGGATGAGTGAGGCCATTAGCTCAGCTCACTGGGAGCATACCTGTGGTTCCCAGGGTGCAGCGTATGAGCACTTGACCCAGCTTGCTCTGTTCAGAGTCCAGAAACAGGGTTCCCACCCTGAGAGATGTGGCAAAGGCTGGAGGCCCTGAGCTTGCAGGGAAAACTTGTTAAGTGCAGTTATTAAGCATTGACGGAAAGAACACTTGCTGAAAGTGAAAGGAAGGGTAGCGAAAGGTCAGAGGTCATAAGCAACTCTCTTCCTTTCCTCAGGGAATATTCACACCCAGCAATTGTTTCTATCAAACATCCTCCTGGTCTGCAAAACACCTCCTACAGGGTGGTGGGGAGTGGCTTAGGAGCACTTGGTGGGGTCCCAGAATGTGAGTTGGATACATTATTTCTGTTTGGGTTTTACTAGTTTCAGTGAAGAAAAGAAATGTTTCATTTCATTCAAATGTTTACTAGTTTCAGGGAGAAATGAAATGATCAGGTCACACTGATATATGGGGGGATGTGGAAGCACCTCTCTTTTCTGAAGTTCAAATGATTTGCTGTGGTTTTGAGGATATGGTTTCAGTGTGTCCCCCCAAAGTTCATGTGTAGGGAG
Organism: Xerus rutilus; assembly: GCA_028644305.1. NCBI lineage: Eukaryota > Metazoa > Chordata > Mammalia > Rodentia > Sciuridae > Xerus > Xerus rutilus. The sequence goes on from CM053402.1 coordinate 48,155,632, forward strand.
GTTGGTCTTCAGTGTGGCAGTGTTGGGAAGTGGGACTTTTAAGAGGCGGGGCCTTACGGGAAATCCCGAGGTCATTTTCGGGCATGTCCTCGGAAGAAGGAACTGGGGGACCTCAACCTCTGTCTGGTTTGCTGTTTTGAGATGTGATCTCTCTTTGTGTGCCCCTGCCATTTGCAAGTTATCACTGTAAGGCCTGTGCTAGAGGCTAAAACAATGGGGCCAATTGAGTTTGGACTTTGACCTTCCATAATTGTAAGCTAAATAAATCTCTTTTATTTATAAAGTTGGCTTGTCTCAGGCATTTTATTCTAGTAAACAAAATGGACTATTACAGGGTTATTAGTGGGTGACAACTGAATCAGAGTGCCCTGAGACATTCTCCAAGACCTATGAGGACACTTTGACCCTTTGGCCCACAGGTGGCACCAGGCAGGTGTGCCCCAGGCAGGTGAGCAGTATAGAGGCTGGACAGAGGATTGACCAGCTATTGCTGGAGTCCAGGAAGAGAGGTGCTTTGGTCTGGGTTGGCAGCAGAGGGAGTGAGTGGCTTTGGCAGGAGGGCACTGATAGGATCAGGGCTGGTGCAGTACACGCATGAAGAGACCTGGAAAGATAAGAGTCAAGAGCTTGCCTGCTGTGCTCGCTGGGAGCTCCGTTCTCTCATCAATTAAGCAGAGACCCCTCTGTGATGTTACACTGGCTGTCTTCTCTCCCCACCTGTTTTTCCAATGCTGTTCAGCCTCAAGATTCTTTCTGCAGACTCAGTGAGGAAATCAGGTAAAAGGTGAGCGGAGCTGCTCTGGTTAAAAAAGTGTTGTTGAAGGAGGGCAACTGGAGTACATCATCTTTGTTCTCCTCCTTCATCCCTTCCTCCCCCCCGACCCCCATCCCCAACCTGGCTGAAGGACCCCTAAGACTCCCTGGGACCAAGTTATACAACCCAATTCTTGACCTCACTGAATTTACTGTATAAACAATAGGCAGTGGGAGTATGTTGGCTGAAATAATTTCATCACTTAGTCCTCAGTTTTACATGTGACTGATTGCACACGGATCCTGTGAACCCTGAGTCTGTTTCCTAATGATCACTTGGGCTCTTGCTGTTTGTTTGCTTTTTGTTCTTCCTGGTGATATGCCTTCCTGGAGCCCTGGTGTGGCCCATGAGCCTCCTTCTCTCTCTCTCTCTGGTTAATGCACCTTCGGCTCCCTATTTTCATTGGTCTCTCAGGTATTTTCCATTCTGTAACCTGCTTTGGCGGCTGTTTCTTCCTTGTTTTTATAATTCGTCTGCCAGACATTGTTTATAAAACATTTCCACTAAACCATCAGGCAGGAAGACGGTATATTGTTGACCCACAGTGAAGCCTCATTGATCAACCTCATGATCAGATTTGAGAGGTTCCACGTAAGGACATTTTCCAGAAAATTGCACCTGGTTCCTTGAAGTGGGATTTCTTTTGTGCAGTGCTGAGGATGGAACCCAGGGCTTCACAGGCTAGGTAGCACTCTGTCACTGAGACACACCCCAACCCCTAAGTGCCACTCTTTTTGTTTCATCTTCATCATTTTGAATAAGTCTTTCTGAAATGCACTTTATATTTGTCTGCCTTTTTAAATTTTTTTGGTACTGGAGATTGAACTCAGGGGCACTCGGCCACTGAGCCACACCCCCAGTTCTATTTTTTGTATTTTATGTAGAGACAGGGTCTCACTGAGTTGCTTAGAGCCTTGCTGTTGCTGAGGCTGGCTTTTTCTCCTGTCTCAGCCTCCCAAAGTGCTGGGACAGGCGTGTGCCACTGCACCCATCTACTTGTCTGCCTTCTTATACAGAGCACCCCAAACATAATTTAGCTTTTTCTTAATGACTCAGGTCATCTATGTGAGCATCAATTACTGTATTATATTGAATGTAGTATATAGAAATATGTGAGGCTCTATGTTATGGCCCTAATGACCCTAGATATACAAGTCTTTTTTTTTTTTTTGTATTGGGGATTGAACCTAGGGGTGTTCTAACACTGAGCTACACCCTCAGATTTTTATTTTTTATTTTGAAACAGAGTCTCTCCAAGTTGCCCAGACTGGCCTTGAACTTGGAATCTTCCTGCCTCATCCTCCTGAGTAGCTGGGATTACAGGTTTTGTACCACATGCCCTACTAGCCAACTCGTAAAGGTTAACATTGTATATTTTCCATAAAATGGGACAATTATATCTATCTTACTGGATTTTTGTGAAGATTAGGGCCTGCATAAAATACTTAGCCTATGGTAGACATTCAGTTCCTAGGGAAGTAGAAGCTAAGTAGAAGAGGTAGAAGAGGTCACAGTCACAAGTACCTCTCCTAAAAATAGGGGGCTTGAGTGGCAGTAGAAGAAAGGCGTGAGAAGGCGTCTGATTCTGGGCATGTGAATGGAATGAGCCTTGATGGCCCAAAGCAAAAGGATGAAACTGGCTTTTGAAGGGACCATCCAGTCAAAGACAGTTTGCCTAGAACTTAGGCTTCCTGTGAGCCATGGGGCAGAGGTGGTGTTAGCAAGATGGCAAGCAGGCTGGGGCATGTGGGTGTAAGTGGTTTTCACATTTTGGCATGCATCAGAGAGGCACAGATTGCTGGGCTCTTCTCTAGAAATTCATAGACCCTGGTGGAGCCTCAGACTTTGCATGTCTAACAAGTTCCCAGATGGTGTTGATGCTGCCGGTCAGAGAACTGCACTTGGAGAACCACTTATGGGCAGTGGGGGTCCAGGGCTAGTTTTTTGTGGAGGACAAGTCTCATGGAATGGTACCCATGGTAGCATGGGATATGGCTGTGCCTCATCAAATCTGGTGGTTTTATTCTTAAATCAATCTTGTATCTCAGTAGATTTTTATTCCCATATATTCAGGCTACTACCCCAGAATCTTGAAGGTCATTGTTATATTTCGATGACCCTGCACTTTCTTGGAATGAAGTTGTCCCAACTCCAAAGTAGAGGCCATGGCCTAACAAAGATTTTCATGCTCTTGTCTTGGCTGGATAAGCAATGTAGAAAAATGTTGTTTCTGTGCCTGAGTATTGGGATTTCCGGGATGCTTTAATGAATTCTAGGGACACTGAGCAGAATGTCTGAACTCAGACCTTTTCCGGAAATTTCAGGCTGTTTGATTATTGAACCAAAATGTTTCTCAAGCCTCTTGATGTATTTGTTGAGACCCCTTTCCGAAACTCAGATCCAGAAATACAGCTTTTGCAGGTGTGCATTTAGCACTTGTTTCTTCTCAGCCAGGGGAACCTTCAGCTAAGGGAAAAAGCCCTCCTACCCTGGTTTCAAAAGGTTTTGAAATGCTAATTCGCAGCCTTGAAATATTCTGACAGCCTGGAATGTTATTCAAGGCAATCAAGCACCTTGATTATTACCGAAGTGTGAAAGGTAAATTGCTGCTACCCAAGAAGTCACCCGGCTTTTCAAGGGAAAGATCAGAAAAATAGCACATAAAATTATGTTCAGGGATTACATTGTATGTATGTGATGGGGCGATCTGACATCAAGTGTATCTGTAGGTGTGACGATGTCAGCTCATAGTAGAAATCTAACAGCATTTACCCTTATGTTAAAAAAAAACATGCTGGGTTATGGCAAATGTTTTTAGAATTTGTTATATACTTATCTAATATCTGAAAGCACATCTTGAACAATTTTTCCCATTTTCTGCTGAGAAATTCTTCCTTAGAGATGAGCCTATCAATGCACCCTTTGCTTTGAAAGACTCCTTTTCATCCATCTTTTATTGTCTCCTGTATTATCTTTATTGTATTTTCAAGCTTTCTTATATTTTTGCCACAGTAAGCACAAGTCCAAGTGCAAAGGCAGATTGAATCCATGTGCAGAAGGTCCCATAGCCAGCTATGAAAGATCAGTTAGTGCTGATGTTTAGCAGAGGAAAGACTCTCTTGTAGCCATGGCCGATGCACACCTCAAGGGACAAGCCTGGGTTACAACCAGCTGCTTATGGGAATGAAGAAAATTTATCACGATCACTTTCCTCTAATGGATTTTTCCGTATGATCCCCCCCACCCTCAATCATTAAGAAATACAGAGCATCCTGATCCTTTAGGTCCTTCATTTAAATCTGACTGTTCAAGGTTAGTGGGCAGTTGTAGTTGATTTTCCAATCAACTGGGCTTTCCTGGATTGTGTTGTTTGGTAGGTATATAGAAACCGAAGAGTCATAGGGACTACAGTGAGTATTTGAGTATAAGTGCTATTTACTTTGCTGGTTAGAGTGGTTGGTTAGGACTGTTTGCATATAAGCCCTTGGGTGCACATATGTGTGCATGTGTCAATCCATCCATCCACCCTCCCACCTGCCTCCTTTCCAGCCTTTTTTCATGGATCCTCCACATGTTGGAGCTTACCCAGGGTTCTCCGGATGTTCATTCTCTAATTCTTTCTGTAGCCAGCCCTTCTACTCTCTTGGCTTTCTGTAAAGCCATGCAGAGCCTCTCCATTTTACCTGTCTGGTCCTGGCCTCTATGTGAACTTCAGACCCTGCCAGTCCCCCTTTCTCTGCTCCACTTCGACATCCAATGGGTACCTCAAGCTGCTCAGCCCAAATTCCTGGGAGAGTCATCCCTAACCTCGTCCTTTCACTTCCCTTCCCTAGTCAGCTCCTCCCTGAGTTTGGTCAGTACCATCTCTTGCTTAGTCTGTTTGATGTCATCTTTCAAACTGCCACTATTGCTGTCCACCTAGTTGACTGTGGAGGCCCCCCCCTTCCTGGTCTCTTGCTTTTGCTAGCACCCCAATTTGGGCCATTCCAAATGACAGCAGCACCCCATCCTTTACACCCTGAGTGGTTTCATTGCACTGCTGATCTGAACCCAGCCTGCCTTTCCTTGTGTCCAGCCCACACCGTGGCCACTCTTCCCTCCTGTTCTGCACTGGCTGAGCTTGGACCTGCCTTTCTTCTGTTTCCCTTTGTCTGGTTCTTTTTTGTTCCTCAGGTTTTGGCTCAAATGCCTTACTCAGATGGACAGGCCTTCTCTGCCACCGAACACCCCTATTGCTGCTGTCTTTTGATTTCACAATTGGAAATTATCTTGTTGACGTGATCTGCTTGTTCACTGATTGCCTGTCTCGTGGCACTGGACTGTAAGTACCACAAGGGCAGGCATCAAGACTGCTTTGAGATTGCTGCAGCCCGGTCCCTGGACCAGCCGTGGGTCCAGTGAGGGAGTGCAGCCACACTGCCAAGATTGGAGGAAAGTGTAGATGACCACAAGCAGAGCCCTGTGCTGGGCTCTTTGACCTGTCAGTTTGTGAATGTGCTCAAGTGTTAAGGGGACAAGGTGGAAATTTAATGACGTTACTGTTTACTGGCCTGTTCTAAGAAAAAACAGAAAAGCCTTATTTATACAAATTCTTATTATTTAAAATTTCAATTTATGATTTATAATTAAAATTATAAATGAACTGAGTTGACCATAAAATGCACAAACTCCTCACTTATCATTTTGCTAATCCTAGCTTCTCTGCTAAAATATCCACCTGTAGCTGAGATTATATGCACTCATGTGTGTCTGGGGAAAGGTGTAAAACATATGAATAATATATTCACTATAGGGGAATGCAGAAGAATGGGCACTCTGATGTGGATTATTAATAAGACATTAAAACAGATTGAACGCAATAGTATATTATTATCTAATTAGGAAAGTCACGACTAGTAGAAAGACATCATAGGCTTGCATTGCTTCCTGCTTTCCTTCCTCCCCTTTCCCTTCCCCTCCCTTTCTTTTCCTAACTTGTCCTTTAGAATTAAACCCAGGGCCTCCCACAGGCTAGGCAAGTGCTCTACTGTTGAGCCACACTCTCCTTGAATGGGTTGCCTTCTTTGTGGGTCAAACGGGAATTTCAGTAGCAGAGGTGCAGAATGGCAGAAAGGAACTCGTGGACCAGGTAAGCGGTGCTGAAAATGGAGCTGTCAGTAAGGATGTGCACATGATAATGACTTAAGTTTGCTGGCTTTCATTCAGTAGACTTGGAAGTTGAATATGAGGAAGGCAGGTATGTTCTGGAAGATACTGAATGTTTTGGAACTTTACTTCTTTGGTCCTCCTGTTACCATAGGATAATGATTTTCATTATGCTAAACACCTTTGTCAGTGGAATAAGGTCCACTGTATTTAAATATATTCCAGATGCAGTTATTCACATACTCGTGTGCATCTGGCACTCTGGCACAGCTACCTGCCTTCATGACTGTGACTCTCCATCCCTGTCTCTTACAAAATCAAGTCCAAGCTCCTTGTCCTGAAACTCGAGGCCCTTGGTCTGTCTCCAACCATCCATCCTCCTAACCTCATCAGCTGCCTCTCATGTCTCTTTATGTCTGCGCTGCATAAATACCTCTGGATCTGGCTCTGTAGTTTTTCCAGGCACCTCCATCTTTTTTTTCTTCTTCCCCTTTTCTTTGGTACTGGGGATTGAATCCAAGGGTACTTTACCACTGAGCTACATGTCCAGTCCTTTTTATTTTTTATTTTGGGACAGGACCTCACTAAGTTGCTGCAATTGACCTCGAAATTGTGGTCCTCCTGCCTCAGCCTCCTGAGTTGCTGGGATTACAGGCATATGCCATGGTGCCCAGCATACCTCTGTCTGTTTTTCCAGCCCCTCAGCCGGTGAGGTGGGGTAGGCGCTGTAGGTTTGGGAACAGGTACCAAGTCCTTGCTTATCACCTGGTTTTGAGTCCATACATCTGCTCCTGCCTGCACAGAGTTGAGGTCCTGTCTCCAAGAACAGTGCCTCAGTGCCTCCCAGGATGTCTGACTCTTCAGAGAAACTTCATAAATGTTTATTGACTGACTAAATGAATAAATGGTCAGGCTCAAAAGGGATTGATGAGGTTAGGGAAGTAGTTCTTCAGTGTGAGTAGAGATCAGGTTATGTTCTGTGTTTATAGGCTTTGTCTCATTTTAGACCCTGGGGAGAGAAAGCATGTCACCCTCGGATTTCCAGAGGGGGATCTAAGACATGGGAGGGGAGTGGCTGGTTTCCAAACCACATGGCAGTGGTGCAGACTGACCCCTCGCCCTCTTCCTGGCTGTGTCTTGTACTCTGGATGTGTATCCACGCCACCATGCCTAGAGGAATAAGCTTGTCTGCACTTCAAAGACGGAAGTTGAATTTCCCCCTCCTTACAAATAGCCTCTGGCTTCCCAGCCTAGCTTCTTCCAGCAAGTGTGACTGCTCTGCCCCAGGAGCACCATGTGGATGAGTTTCACAATCCCGTGGGGCCAGAGGGGCTGCTAAAACACTTTCTCAACTGTTAAATTGGAACCTCTTAGACACCAAAATCTCACTTTCCCTCCCAGGAATTTTCCTATTAAAACATTTGAAACGTCTCTTCAACTAGTTTATAGTTATGGGAATTAAAAAAAAAAAAAGTGAGTGGAAATTAAGTTTTTGGGACATTTCTTTCTGGTCTTCTTTAATGATCAGTTTAATTTCCACTTTATTGGCTTTTTGTTATTCCAAAGCAGAAGAATGAACACTTTTTTTTTTTTATTTCCTTTCCTATTTCGTAATGAGAAAACCCTCAGTAGTCTCTGCGTATAAGCTATTTTGGTTTGACTATGGATTAATCACTTTCACTGTGTTAAAAACAAAATAATGGAGACAATGAGGTCATTTCCTTTTCAAGAGGAGTTAGAGTCTTCTGAGCAACTCCCTCCCTTCAGACTTCTCATATTCTTCACCTTGGGCGCCTTGTCTCCTCCGCACCTCAGGGACCCAGCTTCTTACCCCAACTGGGATTTAGGGACCAAAGGGCCAAAAGGCAGGAGCAACCTGAAGTAAGAATGTGAAGAATCCAAGAGGGTTCCATTTGCTCCCAAGAAGACTAGTGGGGTAGGCCCCACATGAACAGAATGTTTGACGGTTTCTTCTCCTATTTGTGGCCCTGATTTGTCCCCTGATTAATCACCCTTGTGGACATAGCAAGATCCTATGCCTTGCTACAGGTCAAAAGAACTCTTTATGGATCATCCTTCTGGGAAGAATTTGGTGGGTAACTCAGATAGAATGCGGCAGCCTTTTGGAAGAAAAGGGTGAGCCAGTCTAGTAACTTCCCCAGGTATGTGGGCAAGGGCTTTGATGGCCAAGCACACTGGTTGTTCTGTGAGCCCTTCTTAGGTGGCTGGGTAGTCTACTGGGTTAAAAGGTTGGCTTTGTGCCACAGTGTCTGGATTCAAATCCTAGACCTACCACATCTTAAACCCTGTGACTCTGGGCCAGGGTCTCTGCCACTCCATGGCTCAGTTTCTCCTTCTGTCAATGGAGGATGATTATTATCATTATCATCATCATGTTGTGCCCCTTTATAGGATGGCTGTTGAACGAATTCATTCAAATGCTTGGATTAGCGTTTGGTTCATGGTAAATAGTAGCTATGAGCCTTTGGGGTAGATTTCACTGTAGCTGCCAGGAAGGACAACTTGGAAAATTTCCTCTGAGCTTGTTCCTCCCTCCAGAACAGGAATTGTTTTACTTTTTGTCTAAACTTACTTCAGTATTTGGAGAGGTCACAGAGACACAGGAAGTAGACACAGGGCAATCATGGCTTTTTGAATCCAGTTCCCTGAAACTTTAGAAAAGTGAAGGGTGATGGAAAGAGAGAATTAGAACCCCCGTCTCCTAACTCCTAGTCTGTGCAGTTATCACTGATCTAAGCTGCCACTGATTTGAAGCTTGCTCTTTGATTTTTTTTTCTTTTTCACGATGCTTGGGATTGAACCCAAGGCCTCCTGCATGCCCAGCAAGCACTACACCACTGAGCCACATCCTCAGTCCCTGGAGCTTACCTTTAAGAAACATATGCTTCATGTTGTAAAGTCATCATTTTGGGGAGGCTGGACCACCATTTTGATCTTCCCAAGACTTCTGGAGTAGGTACCCTGCTTTAAACTGTTCCTGTCCTGGGGAACCACCCGTCACATTTGCTTCCCAATGGAACCTTTCTGTGGCCCAGGTTCTTCCCACACCCACAGACCTCACTTCCTCCAGCCTCTTGGAACTTTCCGTATTGAGAGAATAGCCACAAACCACAAAACCCGGAGCCCTGAAGAGCCTAACTCCCTTTTCACCCCTGTCAGCTGCTGTGAGGAAGCCTGCTGTCTCAGGGGACACAGATCTATTTTCGATGTGTCACGGATGGACTGAACACTGATCCCCTGGGCCAGAGTAAATTTCTTCAGTATTTCTCAAGCATCCAGAGGTAACCTCTGGAACTGCCATGTTAAGCTCCTGACACGGTCCAAAGCTTCCTCTAAGCCTGTTTTGATCACTTTTCTAATATAATGATATTTCTTCACATTCTCAATAATTAGACTCTGTAATCCCTCCGTTCAACACTGTTTGACCTTTATCTAAAATTAAATTTTTAAATATGAAGTTTAAAGGGGAAAAAAACCCCAGAAAAATGTGTTTTCAAAGAAAAACATTATATTAAAATAAATTATAATTTCTAAGTCCCAGGCTGTCATACCTCATAGAGGCCAAAGGATTTACTCAGACTTGACCCCCAGGCACACTATTATAGCCACAGGGACCGAATGTACTTACCTGCCTGCTTGGCAGTGGGAGACTGACCCATAAGCCCTTCAGCCAGCACCCTTGGCTCAGGATGATGGGGAAGCAATGTCACATGGTGGCCTGTGACACTTGTATTGCTTTTCCTCTATCCTAGGGAGAGACTAAGTCTGTGAACATATGGTTCCAAAGTCACATCCAGGGGATTTTCTTCCAGAATTCCTAAGATACTCTTGAGTCTCAGCTTGAAATCTGAATGGATCTGAGATCTGACCTGGGAACTGGGGGTGAGAAGTGGCATTATATGGCACAGTGGCACCTAGCCTTGGTTTCACTGCCTGGCACATGCTGGGTATCAGCATTCCAGCAGAGGGGTGCAAGAAAGGCCACCTAGGCCTTCAGGAGATCTGAGCCAACAGGCAGGCCTGAAAGACTGGTGGGGAAAGGATCTGGAAACAGAGTTCTGCCCTGCCACCGCTGTCCTCTGACAAGACCCTTCCAGGTTGGAGCCCCAAGGGGATCACCTTCCTGGTGTGATCCATCATTTCCTGGGGGTCTCCACAAAGTCCTTCAATGTGGCTTTCCAATGTCACACCAGCCCCCTCCCTGGTGGCCCTGGAGCCTGGGTTATTTGCTGTTTTTTCAACCACGCACCACACCCTTGGTCTGTCTGCCAAGAAGGACCATTGTTCGTGAGAATTCCTCTCTGGCTGCAGCTAACGCTTAGATGCACTATTCTGGGTTTGTGGGCCTAAATTATTCTCTTTTGTTTTTTAAGAACCCCCCACCCAGCCACCCCTTGACTCTTTCTTGCCTTCTTTCACCCTGGCCTCCTTACTGAGCCTCATTTTGTGGTCTAAAGACTTTGAGAAATGGGTCCTGGGATGTGGAGGGAAAGCTCTTCAGGAAAATCAAAAGAGGTCACTTGACCTGGTCTTCAAAGCAGCTCTGCTTCCTCGGAGAGGAGTCAGGGAGGCCCCTGAGCTCTGGCCCAGGATAGCAGGTAGCCTCAGGCCCCGGGCATAGTGCAATGGGAATTGAGTGGGAGGCGGAGGTGGGGTGGGAATAGGAGAGAAGGTAGGCTGAAGGATGAAAACCAATATCTCTCCTCCCAGAACTGAGCTGATTAACCTGTAGAAATGGAGGCCCTGCCAAGCCCAACTTCCTTGTTTCCAGCAACCTTGGCACAGAGGCCCAGTCTCTGGCAGAGGCCAGTCTTCATCAGGGAACCAGCGAAGCAGCTGTCGTGATTTTCTTTTTCCTCTCTTTTCTGGCAATCCCGAATGGGACTGTTTACTTTTTCCTTCCCCTTTCCTTCCCCACCCTCCTGTAGCAGGGAGTTGGTTCTGGTTAATGTTGAAGATCATAACATGATTACCCCAAAGTCTCATGAAATTAAATCACTTTTCTTCAAAGAGAAAGGGCTGGGGCTGGGAGGCGGGTTGCGTCTGGCTGGTAGGCCAGCGAGGGACAAACGGATATTGAAAGCAGGCTGGCAGCTGCACTGTGCTGTGCACCCTGGAGGACCAGTGTGGCCGAGGCAGCTTTGCACAGGGGCTGGGTTTTGCCAACAGTGGCTCCGAGGGACTTTGATCTCCCACCTGGGTCCCAGACACCTGTCTTTTGAGTGCAGGAACCTGGGGTTGGAGGTGGGAATCAGATGAACCTGAAAATGAGTCATTGGAGAAGAAAGTGAACTCCAAGCAAGTCCCTGGGGGGCAGGAGGTAGTTCTTCATCACCTCTGGCCCCTGCCCTGAGAGTTTATGGGATCAAGGCACAAATTGGAGGGCAGCTTTCCTACCAGAATAGGCTGGCATGGAAATCTTGGTGTTCATAGGCAAGGCACCAACTTCAGTGGTAGGTCGTGGGCGTGTGCACATGTGTCTTCCCTTACATCAGATTTTCCCAGACTCATTAAATTTTAAGGGTTGAAAGGATCCTGCAGATCATCCAGCATGTGCCCCCCACCCATTGTAGGAATCCTGTATCCTAATCCCCCAGCAAGAACGCTCAGCCCTGCTTCCCTGTGGGAGTGAGCATACACTCTTGAAAGGCCATTTCTTGGAGAGAGTCTGAGAGTCACACCTGTTGATCTGGATTGTGCCTTCTGGGAACATGGAGAGCAGTGGTCTGGTTTGGGCAGTACTGGGCTTGGAAAGTGTTGGCTATAAAAGTAACTTCGTTGTTGGCATAGGCAGCTGGAGGGATTCTGTTAATTCTTCTTGGGGCAGCGAGTTCAGTACCCCCTGTTTGGATTCTTTTCCAGTGATTTTAAAAGAGAATCAGGACAGAGGAAAGACACTGGGAAACAGAACCCAGAAGATGCACGATTCATTAATTCTGTTTATCTATCTATCAATCAATCTATCTAATCTATCAATCTATCTATCTATCTATCTAATCTATCTATACCTGGTATTGAATCCAGGGGCACTTTACTCACTGAACTATATCCCCAACCCTTTTTACTTTGCAATGGAGTCTTGCAAAGTTGCCAAGACTGGCCTCAAACTTGTGATCCTCCTCCCTCAGACTCCAAAGTTGTTGAGATTCCAGGTGTGCACCCTTGTACCAGCACAGAAGATTCGTGATTCTCGATTCTTGTTGCTGGTGTCCTAGCACATTTATGTCTTTAGAGATAGTGACCAGCAGGAGGCCCAGGAATCAGTGGATCTGGGAATGAAGACTTAAGGGGATTCACTTAGACAACAAAGGGAACATCCAAGAGAAGAGAGTGGGGCCGGATGCTCACAGCATGGAGATCAAACCAGCGCAGGAAGAAACTTGACATTGGTGGGGCGGCTTCCCACAAGAAGTTCAGCGACTGCATTTTTCTGAGGGATTAGGGATGGGATACAGCCAGCTCGCTGGCTCTGGTTGGGGAGCTCGGTTCTGTGACTCATCCTCATCAAGGGTCACCAAGAGTCTCTCTGCACTTGGCCTTGGGCTGAACTCCTCACCTGGCCAGCCTTCTCGAAAATGTGTGTCATTCCCTGCGAGGCAGAGCTGTGGAGCGGGTGAGCGAGTGTGCAAATTAGTGGAAATTCATCTCCACCATTGGAAAAACAACTCCAAGTTCATGACTTGCTGGCCTCAGAGGTGTGACTGTGAAGGATGGAGCCGACTTTTTTGTTTTTTACCAAACAGACCCAAGTGGACGGATCCAGATGAGTGTCTTGTCTATGTTAGTAGCTACCTCAGGAGGCGAAACACTTCTTCCACTGGCAGGGAGAGCCATTTAACCAGCCCCTGTGGGGAAGTCATTTAACCAGCCCCTGGGGGGAAGCCATTCTTGTTTCTTTACAGCCCAGTTAGTTTTTATCCAAAACCAACATCACCCAAGCTTGATCCCGGAGCCTGTTCATCAGATTTGACACCCAAGGGTTGAGGCTGGACATAAAAGTCTTGTTTAGATTCAGAGGTTGAGGAGCTGTCACCATCTGGAATATTCAGAAGTCCCTGAGGGCAACTCCTCAAAACAAGTCTCAGAAATGCTTTGGGCAGTGGTGGCACTGTGGGAATCCATGAGTGGGCCTCACCCTGCCTTCCCCAACACCTAAGGGTCTTGCTCAAAGGAATGTGTGGATGCAGAATGTTCTGGCTTGTTAAAAAGTCAGGCTCACAGCTGGACACATATAATCCCAGCCGCTGAGGGGGCTGTGAGGCAAGAGGATCTTAAATTCAAGGTCAGCCTGGGCAACTTAGTGAGACCTTGTCTCCAAAATGAAAACTAAAAAAGGGCTGGGGATGAATCTCAGTGGTAGAGCACCCCTGGGTTCAGTCCCCTGTACCAGCAAAACAAACAGACAAAGCCAGTGAACCATACTGTGGTCAGGCCTAGTTGGTTTGTGTACCACAGGCTCTCCTTGAGAGGCAGTATAGCACAATGGTTAAGAACATGGATGCTGGAGCCAGATTACCCCAGTTAAAATCCCAGTCCCATCCCTTAGGGATGGGATAGTCTAAGTCAATTTACTTATTCCTTCTGTATTTCAGTTTCTCCATTTATACAATGGGGCTCCATGAGTCCTGTCTGGTTGGGATTAAGATGAGTTGCCCTTGGTAGGTAACAGTGATGAAAGAGGATGGCCTGCCAACATCCTCTGGTCCATTGTCATTGCCTTCCTTGGCTGTCTCTGGAATCTCAGGGACTTCTGTCCTGTGGCCTCAAGCTAGGTCTGTGTGTGACTGTGCTTCAGCCTGCAGCCACCTGGAGGTGTGGCCTTGGGCCAGCTCCAGCACTGTAGGAAAGAAGCAGGGCAGAAAGGAGGGAAAACGCATTTCTGTAGGGGGAAGACAAGCCCACTTTAGAACTAGCCAGTGGCTGGCAGACCCTCCTTTACTAGACAAGGTCACACGTGGAACCTAAGTGACTGCAGCAGAAGACAGCAGAGTTGATTGGGTAAAAGTTAGTATACTTGGGTTAGTTCCACTAAAACACTTTGAAAACTGCTAAGCATCTGTTATAAGGCCCACGGGCAGGTCCACCCATAGACTCCAAGGTAGATGACTGGGGCCTTTTGAGTTCTTCCTCTTTCCTCCTCCTCCTCTTCTTCCCCTCCCCTTCCTTCCCCTTCTCCATCTCTTCCTCTTCTTTCTCTTTTTAAAAACTCCAGTCAGAGAGAGATGAAACAATTCCCCTCTCCGCTGGCTGAACTCACGGGAGCTGATTTGAGAACCTAACCCCATGTGGAAGCCTCACAACCCTACTGGGCCCTTTTACCCCCCTTCAGCCACCATTGTCACTGACATCGGGGAGGCCCTGTACCCCAGTACAGTGGAATCAGCCCAGGTGAGCGGAGGCTGCAGAATCCTCCATCCACTGCACCCTGTGCATACACACTGGCCACAGCTGGGAATTCCTTAAACACTGAGAGAGAGAGGAGTGCCCAGACATGTCCCCTTTACATTCCCTACTTTAGCTCAGTCTCTCAGCCTTCGGCATGTGCAAGGTGAATGCACAGAAACACACACTGTGTGCTGTTATTGTTGATTATGTCATTTTCTAAGGCATTTGTTCATCAGTTATTTTCACCTCCCAGATGGCTTACCAGCCATCTGCCACCACCCCAGGTGGGGAGTCCCTAGGTGAGGACTCAATTCCTCATGCTACCAGGGTGCTGTCTTTCTGGGGTGCTCCCTTGCACTTATTCAAAGGCCATCCATTGTACAGTCATCATCATTTCCCTGAATCACAGTGATTTGGGGAGTGCTTTGAGTTCAACCTTGGCATTAGAGTGTGTGAGGCTGAGGATTTTGCTCGTGTTGCTGAGCAGTCAGAGGGGAGGGATTTTTGTTTTTGTTTTTGTACTAGGGATTAAACCCAGGGGCACTCTCCCACTGGGCTACATCCCCACCCCTTTTTATTTTTATTTTTATTTTAAGACAAGGTCTCATTAAGTTGCCCAAGCTTTCCTTGAACTTTACAGTCCTCCTGCCTCAGCCTCCAAGAGGCTGGGATGACAAGTATGTGCCACGGGCCTGGCTGGGATTGCATTTTTGAGGCTGAAACCTTGGCCACACTGCTGCTTTTCCTTCTTTCCTGGAAATGGGCTATGCCTTGCTCAGTCACAGGTCACGGTCAGACCATTGGGTAAACGTCAGATTGACCATGTTCTTGTGTTCTTTCCTGCTTGGGGCATCTTGGAATTAACCAAGGAAAAGAAGAGTGGAGAACTGATATCAGCTGGAGACACAGTGTCTTTGAAATGTGGATGGTCAGTTCAAACTCTCCAGTTGGAAATGGAAAAATTCAAAAGAGAAAAGAAGAAAAAAAAAAGAAAAGAAATGGAATCAATGATGTAGATTTTGGCCAGAAGAAGGGACAAGGTTTGGGGCTGCATGTTGTTTGAGGAGCCGACTCAGGAGAACAGGAGTATGGATAAATGAGAGGTGAGAGGGAGGGCATCCAGAGGCAACAGGATGCTGGGGGTGGGGCAGTGGCCTGAGAGTGGAAAGACTTGGTTTCCTATTCAGGCCATACCATCAGCTCATTTTTGCACTGGGAGCAGGTCATGTCATCTTCCCAGACTCAGTATCCTTGCATGTGACATGAGGCTGATCACCCCCAGCTCTGTTACAAGCTGTTTGTGCAGACCAGATAAGTCTTCATTCACTGGACAAAATTTCATGCCCCCAATCATGGTGCCTTACCACCTCTCAGACCATGTTGTCAACTAATCAGTTAATTTGTTCAGTGTGGTCACAGCTTGGAGAAGGAGACTTTTTTGTTGTTGTTGTTCCAGGGATTGAACCCAGGGGTGCTTTACCATTGAGCCACATCCCCAGTGTTTTTTTTGTATTTCATTTGGAGACGAGGTCTTGCCGAGTTGCTTAGGGCCTTGCTAAGTTGCTGAGGGTGGTTTTGAACTCATGATTGAGAAGGCAACTTTTTAACAAGCCAGAACATCCCACATCCACAGTCATATCTCCTTTGAGGAAGACCCTGAGGTGTTGGGCAAGGCGGAGTGAGGACAGCTCCTGGGTTCCCACAGTGAGGGACCCCAGTGAACCCGGCAGATAAGAAGCCTGCCTAAGAGCCAGCATTCTGGAGCAGACACATGATTTGCCTAAGTGACAGGGCTAAGTCCACTTTCCAGGCTTGTCTTCCTTTGAACTTTTCTTTAGGGATACAAGGAAGTTGATTTAGGAGGCCTGAGGTATATCCAGCTGGAAAGGAATTGAATATCTTGGGATGCCTCTGGCAACTGCTATAGTCCTAATAACTTCCCAGCTTCTCCCTGCCACACATCCAGCTGTGGGTTCTGGGACAGGAATCCCGCTGGCAGAAACAGGGCCTGAAATGGCAAGGAAACAGAAGCTTGGTGGTATTCAGGTCCCAGAAACTGTGTGCAGCCTGGGGCTGAGGTCATGGTGGAAGGACATCTTCTGCAGATCCTGGTCCCATGCTATAGGAGTCAAAGGACATCTTCTGCAGATCCTGGTCCCATGCTATAGGAGTCAAAAAACCGGCTGGCAGATGGTGACACCATCATCTTGGGGGTGGCAGATGCCCAGGGGTGAGCCCACGGTGACTCGTCTGAAACACTTCCATCTGAACTTTGATATTTTTCTTTTCTGTTCTTTTTGGTACTGGAGATTGAACCCAGGGGTGTTCTACCACTGAGTGACATCTCTATCCTTTTTTATTTATTTATTTTTAAATTTTGAGACAGGGTCTTGCTAAGTTGCTCAGGCTGGCATGGAACTTGGGATCCTCCCTCCTCAGCTTCCTGGGTCACCGGGATTACAGGTGTGCACCACTGTACTCCCCGCACCCTGCCCCCAGTCTCTTTCTTAATCCTCTTAAAAAAGAGTCTTACATATGAAGCAGGCCAGGAAGCTCCTTTTCTCTTCTCCCATCCATTCAGTGGCTTCAGTAATAAGCAGTGTTTCTTTTTTTTCTTGGAAGCCTTTCCCTTCCTCTCCTGGCCTTTCCAGTTGCTCTCACCCTGGCAGGAGTGGTCTCCCAAGCAGCCATGTTTCTTGGCTCCACCCCACCTGGCTGCCATCTCCCCACAGCACACCACTGAAACTTTTGGACTGAAATAATCAATGACGTTGACAGTGGTTCTGCTCAAACTCTCTGAGGCATTTGCCCACCTGGACCTCTCCTTCCCCTCTGAAATTCTCTTCAGCCTTTGCTCCATGACAGTGTCCCCTCACGGTCTCTTCTCGGGCCTTGTCTGTTCTTGACCTCTTTCTCCATCTCATGAAACTCGCATGTGTTCTGAGGTGAGCCCTGCCTTCTGCTCAGTCCTCTGCACTTCTAATCTGAGAGACTCCATTCACCATGGCATTGAGAAGCAAATGGTTCCAATTATCCATGTTTTATTCTTTCTCGAAACATCAAAGATACTTATCTCTAAGAACCTTTGAAATCATCTCATCTTATTAACCGAAACATACTTCTTCCATGGCCTTCCCTTTTTATGCCCTTGATAGTCACCCAGGAACCCCATCTTGATTTTCTTCAGCTTTTCAATCAATCGTCCGGTCTTGCTGTTATCCCTTTTTGATGTTGCTCTTCCTTTTTATTCAAATGGCCAACACCCAAGCTCTGCTCACACTGACACTTACTGCCTTCCTAACTGTCTTCTCACCTATTGCCTTCCACATCCCCCAACCCCAGTGTCCCGTACATCTACATTTACTGTTATAAAGTATTCTCTTTCATAATTACATACCATTTTTGTTGCTGTAACAAAATATCTTGAGGCTGAGTAATTGATAAAGAATAGAGGTTTATTTAACTCAAAGTTACGGAAGCTGGGAAGTCCAAGAGCGTGGTGCCTATACCTGTTCAGCATCTGGTGAGGGCTTTCTTGCTGCATCAGAACATGGCAGATGGCATCTCATGGCAAGACAGAACTCAAGAACAATTTGGATTTCTCTTCCTCTTATAAATCCATTAATGCCACCACGAAGACCCCACTTTTATCACCTCAACTAATCCTAATTCCCTCCCAAAGGCTCTAACTCCAGATAACCTAATCATGAATTTGGAGTTAAGTTTTCAACACATGAATTTCTTGGGAGGACACCTTCAAACTAGAGCTCACATCAGCGAGGAAGCAGACCTGCTGGCAGAGAGCTCTAGTCTCAGGCCTGTCTTTCTCAATAGTTTTACTCCTTTGAGGCCATGGTGGATGACAGGCCGGTACAGTTATGAATGGCAGGAAGCTGGGGTGCAGAGCAGATGGGATAGCCATAGGGGAAGCTCTTTTATGTCCCCCGGTTGAGGGCAGCAGTTGGCTGGATAATCAAATAAGTCAGAGAAATATTTAAATATTTGATTTTAACTTCAGACCTGGAAGTGTACACCCATTTGCCAGCCTTTTGATGCAGGGCCAAGACTTTTTTTTTTTTTTTTAATTTGAGCTTGTCAGCCAGGTTCTGTGTTTCTGTCTTGTATAAACCTTGCCCACAATACATCAGCTTGAGCCTCCAGGTTTTCTCTTTTTTCTTTTCTTTTCTTTTTGCTTTTTTTGTTCAAGTAGAGTGATTCTTCAGAAAAACTCATGAAATCATCTGAGTTTAGAATCTTATGTGTGTTTTCTTTTTATACACCCCCCCCCATTCTTTCTTGTGTGTCTCCTCCACACCTCAGTTGACAGCATCCTTTGGTGAATGTAGACTGGCTTTTGTTGAGTTTTTCCATTTGAGTTTTCTTGGATTCAAGAGCACTTTTCACATGGTTCTAAGTGGGTTGGGGACACACCACTGCCTGGGGAGAACAAGTGTGCTTAGGCACAACTTGGAGCACCTGGTAGCTGTGAGTAGCATGTGGCTTGTGGTCACTGGTCAGAGGGCCTCACGGCCAGAGTGGGAAGTGCCATTTATTTACTGAGTATGTTGAGGACAGAGTGGTCATAAGAGGTTCTTTGTTTTTATTTTATTTTATTTTATTTCTGGTGCAAGGGATGGACACTGGGGTGCCTTACCACTGAGCCACATCCCAGCCCTTTTTTATATATTTTATTTAGAGACAGGGTCTTGTTGAGTTGCTCAGGGTATCACTAAGTTGCTGAGGCTGGCTTTGAACTTGTGATCCTCCTGCCTCAGCCTCCCAAGCTGCTGGGATTACAGGCGTGCACCACCTGGCCTGGCTAGGTTCTTTGTTTTTAAGGTTGGATGACGGAATCAGTTTGCAAAATGATCTTGACTGGCTAAACCTAATTGGATTAAAATATTGAGGAGATAAATATGAAGTCCTTTCCTTAGGTCTGAAAAATGAATTGTACCATGACAGTGAAATGGATACTTATACTGTCATGGAAACTTAAGGGGGAGTGAATGAAGGGTTTATATGAGTCAGCCATGAGATGTGGCTGCCAAAGGAAACTAATGTAAACTCACCATCCTAGTAGTCTAGTGTCTAGAGATGACATTGTAGGGGACACCAGTCATCTCTCTAATACTTCTCCCCCACCCCCTGTGTTTTGCCATTGGCCTTAGGTGGGATTGTCCATGATTTGTGTAATTCAGTCACAATGAATCCATCTTCTTTGCAATATGACTTACTAGCATAGCATTTCCTTGGCTATAGGAATTGGTTGAAAAATGTACATGTCATCCAGTTTAGTCTAATGAGACATGAGAGGACAGTGGATAAAGGCTTGTAAAATGAGGTACCTAACTTTTCAGGTGGCAGGGTAGGTGATTTTGGAAGCCAGCTCTCTTTCTTAACTTGGGATGGTGTGGTGTGTGGATATGAAGCCTGGTACTGTTGCATCCATTTTGCCACCATGAGGGACACCAACTGTAAGATGTTATTGATAACTATAGAGGCCTAGAGGATATATGGAAGCAACCAAATCCTTGATGGCATTTCTGATTAAATTAGCTCTATCTTTGGACTATTCAGTTACCCAGACTCACACAATTCTCTTAAGCCATTTCAAGTTCAATTTTTTGTTACTTGGCACAGAGGGTCTCAATTACCATAGAGTTGAGGGTCCTTGCTTCCCTGGGTAGAGTCAGATATGCTTTGATTATTGCATTGGCTTCTGGGCCCTGGCCTTTGAGAGGCACATCAAACAACTACACAGTGACTGATAAAGACCTGCTGGAAGTCTGACACACTCCTGTAATTCCAGCTATTCAGGGGGCTGAGGCAGGAGCATCATAAGTTTGAGGCCAGCCTCTGCAACTTTGCAAGACTCTGTCTCAAAGTAAAAAATAGAAAGGGCTAGGGATGTAGCCCAGTGATCAGGCTCCCATGGATTCAAGCCCTAATACTGCAAAACAAAAACAACATGAAACAAAGCAAGAAAAAAAAAATAACCAGAAACGCCTGTTGGACTGGGGCAAGGACATAGAAATTAGGTTTAAGAATCTTCTACAGTGGGGTTAATGATCCACTATTACATATAGATTCATAATAGCACTCCTTTAAAGAGAAAGCTCACCAAATACATTTCTAAAAGAATAAGCTTTGTAGAAATGAAAAGTTGTAGCCTCCACAAACATTGAGACTAGTGAGAGAATATTTTCACAAAGACAGTATGATTTAGGGGCAGGGGAAAAGAAAAAGAAAAAGAAGGCTGTTTTGTCTAGTCATTTTGTGGGAGGGAAACCCAAACCCCAAACTGTCATCATTCCAGTGTAGAAACAGCCACCAGAGTGTTGTTTTCACAAGATCCTGTCACAGGGTGGCCTGTGGGGGAGGGTACATATGACATGTTGCAGGAGATTTCCTCTGAGGAGCAATGTTGAGAGTGTCAGCTCCTTTGTCCAGCCATACTCCCTGGAGACCTCTGGATGTGCTGGAGCTTGATCTTCGGCCTCCCTTTGGGCCTCCCTAGCTTAAGTTTTCTCCTTTGCAGTTTCCAACACCTCCTTCTGATCTTAGAGCACTGGGGCTGAAACCCACAGCATCACAACCCCATACCAGAATGCTCCAGAAACAAACCCAAGAAATGAGTCGTGTCTTGGGTAAAGACTTCTTGGTTAGCTACAGGCTTCATTGCTCTGACACAGAGACCCCAGAACACACTGTCTCAAGCAGGGGACATGCTCATTTCTCTCACTTAATGGTGGGGAGGTAGGAGGTGAACGGGAGGGAGTAGGCAGCTCTGTGCTGTGATCCTCGTCTCCATGGTGGAAGCTGGTCTTCCACCAGCCCGCCTTCACTCCAGCCTGCCAGAAGAGGGCAAGAGAGGAAGTGGAGGGAAAGCGGTTTCCATTAAGGAAGCAGTGTGGACTGGCTTGTGTCTTTTCCTCTCACATCCATCACCTCAAACTTCATCACATGGCTGCACCTAGCTGCAAGGTATCCTGGAAGCATGGTCTTTACCTGGCTGAGTGCCTAGTAACTAAAAGGAAGGGTGGAGAGAGGTGGATATTGGGGACAGGTCAATTCTCTGTCACAGTATCTTGGTTTTTGCCTCTATAAAACTAGATCCATAGGATCCCTAACATCCCTACAGCTGTCCCCCACCCCTCTAAGCCTCAGTGCTTCCATCTGTGCGGCAGAAATAATAAGAAGCACCAGCCTCAATGACACCCAGGAAGGGGCTTTGCACAGTGTTCATACAGAGATGGGCCCTCAAATGGTAGCTGCCCTTGTGACTTTTGTTATTCAGCCAATTAACAAATAGATTCTGAACAGCAAATGTGTGCTGGCCATACTCAAGGTGCTGGGGATCCAGCAATGACCAAACCAACAGAAGCCCCAGTTCCAGGAGCTCATGTTCTAGTGGGGAGGCAGCTGGGCATATGAGGAGAACATTCTCATTTTCTAGCCACTCTTCTTGGTTCTCATTGTTGCCTCACATGGGATTTCCAAGTCAGGTCCTTTCAGGAGTGTCCCAGATGGTCTCTTGCAGGAAGCAGTCAGCCTAAGTGAGAATCATTCTGCCCTTTCTTGATAAAACCCAGGTAACATCCCATTTGTTACTAATTTTTAAAAATTACTTTTTTTCCCCCTGTGGTACTGGAGATCTAACCCAGCGATGCTCTAGCACTGGGCTACACCCCCAGGGTCTCGCTGAGTTGCTGAGGCTGGCTTCAAACTTGCTCACCTCTTGCCTTGGCCTCCTGAGTCACTACAATTACAGATGTATGCCACCTCGCCCAGTAAATGGCTTTATTTCTTAAGTGTCTTTCTCATGGTAGTGTTCATGCTAGGTGATGGAAATTCAGTGGAGACCACCACAGGGGTCCTTCCTCAAGGGACTTAGGCTATAGAGGGGAAAGTACACCCACAATCACAACACAGAGGGACAGGTCCACCAGAGGGGTTAGAACACATGCTGTAGAAGCTGGAGGGAGAGGCGCCCGAGCAGGTCGTGGGGCAGGATGAGGGAAGCTTTCCTGGAGGAAGTGAACTCATCATGGAGTCGTCACCACAGCCACCTTCGTTATCACCATCATTGTCACCACCTCAACTGTCACTGTTGCCACCACCATCTTCAGTGTCACTGTTAATGTCACAACGATGGCCAGCATCACCACAGCCAGCATTTGTGGAGCACCATCTGTGTGTCTGGCACGGTACAGAGCTCCTTGCATTGTGTCATTTCACTGTCACTGTGACCCTATGAAGGCTAGTAGTGATTCTCACTAGAAGTGAGGAGAATGAGGCTCATAAAGGTCAGACAGCTTGACCAAGGTCACACAGTGAGGACGTGAGCCCAGGCTGTCTGCTGTGGTGCCTTGTACCCACCACATACAAGGATGAGTGGGTCCTAGCCAGGTGGACTGGGTCAGGCAGGGGACAGGGAGCATTCCAGGGAGAGAGGGATGCAAGCACAGGCGCCCAGATGAGGGAGAGCTGGGGGCAGTTGAGGACCCAAAGAAGTTCTTTGTGGCTAGAATGAAGGGTGAGGGATGATCTTGGAGGGTGGGGCAGGGTCCAATCCTACAAGTTCTGGTTGGCCTTGTCTAGCATTGGGGTTCATCTTGGTAGCAACAGGAAGAAGTTATGGAAGGGCTTTCATTTGGAGGGGTCACGACTGGTTTGTGCTACAGAAGGATCACCCTGGCTGCTCAGTAGATAGTGGAGTTGAGAAAGGGGAGAGTGAGGTGGGGAGACAGCATTGGGGTGATGTGTCTATTCCATCTCATATAGGGGCTAGCAGAGAAAAGATGCCCCTCACCCCTGTATATGGAACCATTTTTAGAGTCCCTTGTAGGTGTTTATTTCCACAAACACCTACAGGATGAAAATTGAAATTGGGGAGGTAGAATTCACACTCTCTTTTCTCAACTACCTCTTCCTTTGAGACTCCAGACCTGTGCTGATTTGCCTAATAGCTTTCTAGAATAGTGTGTTAGTCAGCTTTCCATTACTGTAACAAAATACCTGAGATAATCAACTCAAAAGGAAGAAAGGTTTATTTTGGCTCACAGTTTCAGAGGTTTCAGTCCCTGGGTGTTGTGGCAGCATAGTGCATCATGGTGGGAGCACATGGTGGAGGAGCCCTGTTTGCCTCATGGTGGCCTGGAAGGAGAGAGAGACAGGAAAATATCCTCTTTAAAGGTATGCCCCCAGTGACCTAACTTCCTTCCTCTAGCCCCACCTCTTAAAGGTTCTACTACCTCCCAGTAGTGCCACAGGCTTGGAACCAAGCCTTCAGTACATGGGCCTCTGAGGGACATTCAAGAGCCAAACTCTAGCAAACAACTTTCACATTAAGTTAGACTTGTGCTTCCTAATGAGTCAACCCTTTGTGAAGAATGACCTTGTAGAACACAGTTCAGAAAGGTTTGGATCCGAGTCCTCCCCCGAGTGTTCCTGGGCTGTGGCCACTTGATCCTCAAGCCTGGGCCTGTGGTTCAGGGATGGTGCAGTGAGTCTGAGCCACCCCTCTGAAAGCTGAGAATCTGACCCAGAGGCTACAGGGCAGGAGATGTCTCCCGGGGCATCCTGCCCCAGGGAGTTTATACTCTTCTCTGAACCCCTGTAGAAACCCTGGCTCTAACTAAGAGGCCAAATTAAGCTGGTTAGTCCCAGACTCCCTGTTGCTGTCCCTCTTCCCGAGAGGTTGCAACTGAACTTTTGTGGAGCACGAGGTTACTGTGTGCATTGCTGAGGGCCATGCTGCTATGCTGCAATGAGTAGGTCAGAATACCAGCTCCACCAACCTGGCATTGATGGTGAACAGGCCACAAGATGGGGGAGGACAGGAGGCATGAGAAAAGGGGGGTAGCTCCCAAAGTCTGTGCTGAGAAGGTTTTCTGGGTGCTTGGATGGACATCCACCTATAAGTTGGTTTCAGGAGTCTTTTGGCCACTTCTTGTATGTCTTGAAATTTCCTATTATTTTGCTCTTGATAATTTTGAGGCAACGCTAATGAGTTGGGGGTCAGGAATTCTGGATCCTTGGCCTGATTGCATCACCAGCTCACGGGGTAATATTTGGCCTGTCTCTTCCCTTCTCTGGGCCTTACTCCCTTTTTACCATTAGCCTTAGATGTTCCTGGAAGCCCCTTCCAGCTGAGTTGCACTGCAGTCCTCTGGAGCTTCTGTTATCCTAGCAACACACACTAAATCGGTACCCCAGACAGGTGGGTAGATGACTCTGAGTCTGACCTCTGCACCACTCCTGGGTGGGTCGTACATTAGGGGACTGAGACCTCAAGGCAGACCTGGAAGCCTGGAACACATTCAGATGTCGCAGATGGAGGATTTTTCTGCTTCAATTATCTTCTTTGCAGGTTTTGAGTTTTCAGACAGGGTTGGCAGCTTGGCTGAGCCACAGTAACCATTTCCGAGCTGGCTGGAGGCATGAGTGGAGGACCTCAGGGTGGAAAATCTGTTCTTCTCCTTCTAGTATCAAGAGTCTAAATGATTCCAAGTACAGAGAAACAACCTCTCTTGGAGTTCCTTATGGCCAGCCCTATGAAACCCTTGCACCTGTTCACCCTGCAAAGCATGATGTGTCTGAAGTATTTAAATGGTTGAGTTTACTGATTAATTTCTCCCCAGCCCTATTCCTGGACCTTGGGTGGCTGCCATTGGAGTGGGAGCGACTGATGTGGGGTCAGTCCCCTTAGCCCAGCAGATATTCTCTCCCTGTGATGGAGAGCCAAAGAGCCTGGCACAGGAGCCTGTGTTGTGTTCTACCTTCATTATTAAATTAACTGTGTGTATTTTGGTTATTCTTCAGTTTCCATTTTTTATTCCTTGATAAATCCATTAGTGCAGTATCCTGGATGACCATGGTTGCTTGTTGACAACACCCAACAGGTTTTGTCAGATGACTTCTCTTGTTCCCAGCCCCTGGTGAGTTTCTCACAGCTGGGTGGAACATTAAATGTTATTGGCCCCTTTGGAAATCTGCTCTGTGCCTCCCCTTTCTGCAAAGACCACCTTGAAGGTGGTGGATGCTGTGGGCCACTCTGGGACCTTTTTCCTCTGTTTACCCCAAACCCTAGAGTACTGGAGATGGGGCTTTGTGTTTGCAGCTGCCTCTGCTTGCCTGTGATCATCCTTGCCCAGGTAGAGGTTTCATCTCTCTTTTGCAACCTGGCTTTTGCCTCCAGTCTCTTGCATTTTCTGGGGAGATTTAATTGAAGCCAAGTGGACATATTTTTTAAACACTAACAGAGCTATCTGGACATAGCAGCATAGTTACTAGGCAAAACAAACACTGTTCCCTTCTGTGCCCCAGAAATCCTGACGCCCATGTGTCATCCGTCCTCTCCAGGCCAAGTGGGAGATAGACATTTGAGGACAGCGGGGAGATACTGAGGCTGTGGACAGGCCACATGTGTGCCAGCAGAGACCTTGTGAATACCTCTCTCTTCCCAACTTCCAGCATCTATCATCCTTTGTAGGAACCAGACTCCTAAACTTAATTTTTCTCACCTTGCAGAGTAATAAAGGGCTCACTCTGGAACATCATTTAATGTGAGATTAAATGAGTGACAGCATCATTTAATGTCTCTGATCATTTGTGAGCAGAAAGATGGGGACATCAGTGCTGGTTGATACCTGATGTGCGGAGGCAGCTGGTCAGGAGACCGTGGGCTGGCTTCTTGCCTTCTCTGGCCCTCTGACTGCTTGGGTACAGAAACCAGGCCAAATGCCTGGGGAACATTTTGCTTTTTGTTGTGAAAAGGGGAGAATTAGAAAGTCAAATGCTGCTCTGGATTAGGAGCCAAGAGAAGGGGGCAGGGAGGCTGGGAGGCCTTGAGGAGGCTCAGCCGCACTTGCGGGCCTTGCCCACCCCAAGACTGCTACAAGCTGGAGAAGGGTGGCCAGGAGCCTGTAGCTCTGCGACTCCTTCCCGCTTCTCTAGTGTGACCCCTCTGCCTGGGCCTGGCTGGGGGAACTCTGGGCGTATGAAGCCAACCAGAGGGAGATGGATTGAAAAAGAGCCAGCCTGAGAAGGGCACGCTGCATGCCAGGCAGAGGAGAGGGCTGTGCCAAGTGAAAGGTCTCTGGAGTGTTGGTTATGTCTCACTTTCTACAATAACACCTCGTTTATTTGGCATTATCAGAGAATGAGCTGTTCCTGTCAAGTGACTTCCAAAGATCTGAAGCTCCTCCCGCCAAAATTGTGCAAGGCGCTATTTGTGTGTCAAACTTTTAAAATTCTTCTTAATGGTGGTAAGATGCACATAAAATTCTTATCCATTCTGAGGGGTACAGTTCAGCAGTGTTAAGGACATTCACGTTGTTGTGTGGCTATGGGCACCATCCATCTCCAGATCTTTTTCATCCTTCCAAACTGTAATTTTGTCCCCATTAAACACTTAACTCCCCACCTACCCGACCCTCTATCCCCTGGCAACAACCATTCTACTTTCTGCCTCTATGAATTTGGCTACTGCAGTTACCTCATACAAGTGTAATCCTACAGGATTTGTTCTTTTGTGACTGGTGTCTTTCACTCAGCAGAGGGTCTTCCAGGCTCCTCCTCCTTGTGGCCTGTGTCAGAATCACCTTACCTTTGAAGACCCGGTAATAGTCCATTGTATGGATGTACCATCTTTGGTTTATCCATTTATTAGCCCACGGATATTGGCTGTTGTGAATAACGCTGCTAAGAACATAGACGTCCACAAGTTTTCTTTTAAAATAACTCTTTAGAAATATTTTTTATGTTTTGGAAGTCTGTTCATTTAAAAACGTTCAGAAAATGTGGGCAAGTTAAAAGAAAATCACCCATTACCCCATTATTTGGGGAAACTTCTGCATTTTGGCATACAGGTTGAGCATCCCTAATTCAAAAATCTGAAATCTGAAATGCTCCAAAAATGGATGTTATTTGAGTGCCATTATGATGCCACAAGTGGAAAATGCCACACTTGACTCCATATGATTGGTCATAGTTAAAATGCAGGTGCATAAAAGGTATTATGTAAAATTACCTTCAATGTTGGATAAGGAGTACTTACAGCATACATCAATTTCGTGTTTAGACTTGGGTCCTGTCCCTGAGACATCTAGTCTCAAAATCTGAAAAAATTTAGAAATTCAAAAACACTTCTAGTCCCAAGAATTTCAGATACAGGATACTCTGCCTGTATACACTTCTGTTTTACCTTTTAATATGTATACATGCGCACGTGCGCGCACACACACACACACATACACACACACACACATTTGGTTTCTAAAACCAGGATTTTATTGACTTCAAATATGAGCTATTTTCAAACCTGCATTGTTTAACTTGCTGTTAACTCAGCTCGCTTGTGGCAACATCATTTGCATGACTGCTTAGCACTTTAGTGCATAACTGTAACCGCGTTCTAACAAGTTTCCCACTGTCAGGTCTGAAAGTTGATTTTTTTTTTTTTTTTAAATCACCAACAACACAGGGAAGTGCATCCCTGCACCTAAACCTCTTGTGTATGTTTAGTTCAGTTTTTGGGGCTGGATTCTTACAACCGCAGTTGATGGAGCAGAGAGTATATACATTTAAAAATCTTTTGAGTCTTTTACACATATAGGCAAATTGCTTGTCAGATATGTTTTCCTTTTTGCATTTTTGAAAGGTAGCACTAGAGTGTAGCAATTTTCCTCTAACTTCACCGACTGTATATTATTTAACAATATCTTTGCCAATTTGAATGGTAAGAAATAGTGTCTTGTCTTTAGAAATGTGCATTTCTGTGAGAATTTTTAAGATGTCTGTTACCCATTTGTCTTCCTTTTTGGGGGAATTGCTTACTCATGACCTTGATGTATTTTTTTCCATTGAGGGATTAATATCTTGTTGTTCATGTGTGAGAATTCTTTGCTTAATGAGGATAGAAATTAATCACTTGCAAGCAATTTCTCCCCAATTTGTCCTTTGTCTCTTTGTTTTGCTTTGTATGCTTATTGATGTAAAAAAAAAAGCCTCTTATTTTAACATAGAGGCATTTCTAAATGTTTCCTTGTAAATTCTGCCTTTGGTGTCATTCTCAGCAATGCTTACTTCTCTAAATGTTAGCAATATACATCTACATTTTAATTTATTCCAGCACTTCTATACTTCATTTTTCATACTTAAATTTTGAATCCACTTCTAAAATGATCTGAAATCTAAGAGCCGACCTCGTTTGACCTTCACCTACTGGTTTCAAGCACTCCCCTTCTCATAGGTTAAATCTCAGATATTCTTGGGTCTGTTTCTGGAGTTCTTTCTATCCAATGATATGAATCTTTGTTCTTTTGCCCATACCACACTGTTTTAATATTTTAATTATTTCAGGGCATGAATCCCATGATTACAAAATTTCTTGGCTGTTCTCTTGCAATTTTGTTTCCAAATGAACTTTAGAATGATTTAGTCAACTTAAAAAAAAATAATTCCTCTGTGATTCTGATCGAAATGACATTAAGTTTATACATCAGTGTCGAAGGAATTGGAATATTTACAATTTTGAATCTTTTCATCAAGAACTTCATTATCTACGTGGTTATTGTGTAGGTCTCTATATGTTTCTTAAGTTGATACATGGGCATTTTAAATTATTTTCAGCCACAAGAAATTATTTTCCAGTATATTTTTTGCTTTTGGTCTATAGGAAAGAAATTGCTTTTCATGTTTTATTAAGTAACTGACCTGCTCACTGAACTGAGGGGCTGTCTTCTTGGATTTCATGGTTGATCTTCATAGCATCTTCAGTAATGATAATTCTGTCTTCCTTTCTAGCGTTTCTGCTATTCATTATCTTTTCTTGTCTTGTTGCATTGGCTACACTATCTAAAACAATTTTAAATAGTAGGAATAATACTAGGTATCCTTATCTTAATTCTGACTTGAATGGGAATGTCTAATGTTTCAGATTTTTCTATGAGCAGTGTTAAATGCAATCTAATCTTATTTTGATGTTTCAGAGGCATTGCTAATGTATAATTTAATTCTGCCATACAGTCATATGGTCAGGAACAAATGGGTGTTACATATCTATTTAATTTGTGGGTTTGAAACCTTTGTTTTTCTCTCACCCGTATTCTCTCTGTTTTGCACTATTCATTTCCTGAAACTTCCTTGTAACTCTTCTCTTGCTCACAAGTTGTCTGTTATCAATTATTTCTGCTTCCAAAGTTATCCTTTCCCTCCTTTTTCTTTTCTTAAACTATTGTGTTAATTGAAGCCATAATTCACACACATGAAAAACATTTCAAACACTACAAAACTTAAAAATGCACAAGCCAAAAGGCAAAAGCTTCTGTAAAATATAAACCTCCCTCCTCCACCAAATTTTTACCCTGGAAAATGTAACATTTTATATCCTTCTAGATACAAGAAATGCATATGCCAAGACAGATACAAATATGTATCTTTGTATTTTTTTGGACAAATAGAATCACACTATAAGCATAGTTAAGGGTTGTTGTTGTTGTCGTCGTGCCCCCCCCCCCTTACTATCTTACTGAATACACGCAATATAATTTATTCAAACACTCCCCTGTGTACTTTGGTTTTTCCTGGTCTTTTCCTATAACAAAAACAGTGGCAAGTGGATATCTATATAAATATAAGACTTTGTTCTTCTTTTCTAATTTTCTGCTCTTAGTCTATTTGCTCCGACTGTCCCAAGAAAGGAAAATAGATGGAAAATATTTTTAAAATATTTTTAAAATAGCTTTTAAAAGCTAAATGTAAACTAAGAATAAATAGGTTCTTGAGTTTGGGGATAAATGATCCCTTCCACTGCCATTCCCAGATATGAGGGTGATGCCAGCTGCCTGTGTGACCTGCATCCTCCATAGTTGCTGCTTATTTATTCTGACTTTCATTAGCATCATGTAGAGGCTTATTGAACCTTGCCGGGCAGTGCAGAGTCCCCAGTGATTCCCATAGTATGGTGCTCTGGGAGGTGACTGTGTATTTAGGAGAGTGGTCTTCACAGTGAGCTGAGTTGCAGGCTATGGGGGATCCGAAGGGACAGGCAAATGACTTATAGACCTTATGAAATGTATCTTGCAGGGTACCCTGGAGGAGGTAGAAACAGAGAAAGGTAGAAACAGAGAGGCTGGTGGATCCAAAGCCTCAGGCAGGAATCTTATCCGCAAGGTTCTTGTGGTACCAGGCACAGCCAGAAGCTGTCCTCAGAGGACCTGGACTGAAGCAGGACACGGGATAATGCTGAATGTTTCCAGCTACCCCTGTGCATGCAAAAAATTGGCATCCCCAGATACTGGAATGTGAAACAGAGAGGTCGATGAGATGCTGCTGAAATGTAAGTTGTAGAGAGATTGTCATTTTTAGAGATGAGCAGTGTTTTTCTTATTTTTTCCCTCTGCAGGACAGTCTTTTCTTTTAACCTGGAATATTCATTTTCTTTCTGATTCCAAAAGCCATGTGTGTTAATTTTAGAAATTTTAAGAAAATACAGAAAAACACAAAGAAAAAATCTGAAATCTTTCCATCTGAAGAAAAATATTGATAACATTTTGGCATTCATTCTTCTACTATTTTCCCCTATTCTTTTTACATGAATTTTTTTAATGAAGTGGAATTATACACACTGTTTTGTATGTATCATCACGAGCCAGGGAAAAGATCCAGGTTCAAAACTCAAAATACAGTTTCTACGGAATACATATTGCTTTCACACCATTGTAAAGTTGAAAGAGCATAATAAGTTGGGTACTGCGTGTAGTTTTTCCCAGTGTGGTGTTCCCATTTTAATTTTGTTTGTGGATTTTTCTTTAAATATAAAGTTTTTTTAATCCAGAAGTTAGTTTTATGTTATCATATCAGTATCTTCATGGGTTTGACATTTGTCATTCTGCCAGGCTCAAACTTTCTCCAGCCAACCCCTTCTAGTTTATGCTGCTCCCCCTCTTAGGAGGGTCTTCCCTGCCAGTTTCTCACTGTTGGGATCTCCTAGTTATAATTAAGAATCTATCTCAAATTCCTTCCTTTCAAAACCTCCTGGATTCTCTAGAGTCAGACATTTTATCCCCATGAAATTCTTTTTTTTTTTTTTTTTGGCCTGGAATATGCTCAGACCTTACTTGGAACATGTATTGTTATGATCATGTAGACTGATTGCTGTCTGAGGGCTGGGACTGTCTTCCGTGTCTGTGACATTAGCATCATTCAACTCAATGCTTGGCACATAGTGGGTCCTCAATAAATATTTGCTGGATTGAAACAGATGGAATTCAGGTGGACCAAAGGATCAGGTCCAGTTAATGGGTTGGTTGGTGAGGCCTGTAAGGAAGAGTACACATGGGCTACTGTTAATTCCTTACCCTATTACAGAATTCTCCATATTGTTGGTAGTGTGAGTCCCAAAGAGGAACTTGTTGCTCCAAAGAATCGCACTCTTGTGGTTATGGCATCATTGGCTTTCTGCATCAGTCATTGCCAACTCCATGACATCTGACACTCTTGGCAAGAGGCCTGGTCCTTGGGACACTGTTATGAGCAAACACAGTGACTGAGGAGCAGGCCAGCCGTGTCTAATCCAGCCCAGGACCCATGACAGCAGTCCAGTGAGGTGTGTGGAGAATTAGCCTTATCTTACTTAACACGGCACAAGCCAGCATTTCACCACGAGCCCTGGCTGGGTGAGAAGCATGGGCAGACCCAGCCCTGTAAGACCTTGAGATCCTGCTTTAGATTCTTGCTGGCGTTTTGTGACCTGTGCCTAAAATATAAGAGGAAATGAACATGACCGGGTGCTCAGCTTCATTAGTCATTGGGGAAATGCATATTAAAGCCATAAGGTACTACCAGAGAGCCTGCAATGAAAAAAAGATGATATGGAGCTTTGGTGAAATACTTGCTGGCAGGAATATAAAGTGGTACCGTTTTTTTTTTTCGGTACTGAGGATTGAACCCAGGGCCACTTTACCACTGAGCTATACTCCTAGTCTTTTTCACTTTTTTAGTTTGAGACAAGGTCTTGCTAAGTTGCTGAGGGTCTTGCTAAGTGGCTGGGGCTGGCCTTGACCTTCTAATCCTCCTGCCTTAGCCTCCCGAGCTGCTGGGATTACAGGCATGTGCTACCAGGCCCAGGTGGCACAACCATTTTGGAAAAATATTTCGGAAATATCTATCAATGACCCAAGACCAATCCTAGGTGTATACTTACCAGCAATGGATGTATGTGCTTCCCAAGAGACATATATTGGACCATTCATAGCAACACTGCTTGCAATAGCTCCAAACTGGACACCAGCCACAAATGCCCATCAACAACAGAATAGAAAAATAAGTTGTGGTGCATCATTTGGTGGAATGCCAGACAAGAGAAAGTACGAGTCATCTAAATGTATGTGTAGCAACAGGCTAAACCGCACAAACTGATTGTAGAGTAAAAGAAACCAGGCTAATGGTGCTTCCATTTATGTCACGTGTAAAAACAGGCACAGCTCATGTGTGCTGTGTTGGGATGTTGGTTACCTGTGTTGGGTGGGAGGTAGTGGTTTTGAGTGGGGTGGCATGAGGGGGCTTCTGGCAGCCATAGGTTCTTGGTTTGGGTATGGGAACCAGTGTCTTACACATGCTAGTCAGTGCTCTACCATGGAGCTACGCTGAGCTACAAGCCCCCAAGGTTCTACTTCTTGAACTGGATGTTAATTTACAGAGTTATGTTTGGTGGATGAAATTCCACGAGCAGTTTTATAAACAATTTTCTGACAAAATTTATGCCAGTCAATAATTAAAAGTAATGGATAGGATCTATATCCCATAGAAGAGAAAGCAAGGTCTTGAATAGGTATTTGTATACCCATCATTCATGGCAGCCCTGTTCTTAGTAACCAAGAGGTAGTAGCAACCCAGTCCATGGGCAGATGAATGTATAAACCCAGTGTGGTATAGAAACACAGTGGAATATCATTTAGACGTAAAAAAGAAGGAAATTCTGACATATAGATGTCATAAAGCTCACTTCTTGAGAACAAAAGAGAACAAATGTGTGATTCCATTTATATGCACTGGCTAGAGTAGGCAAAGTTATGGAGAAAGAAGGGAGTTGCCAGGGGTTTGAGGGGCAGGGATTGGGAATGGGAAGTTACTGTTTAATGGAAGGTATAGGGTTTCATTTTGGGAAGATGAAAGTGTTCTGTGGGTGGATGGTGGTGACAGTTGCACACCAGTGTGGAATGTACTTAACGTCACTGAATTATACATTTAGCAATGGTTAAGGTGGTTTGTTATGTGTATTTTACCATAATAAAAATATAGATGAGCTGGGCATGGTGGCCACGCCTGTAATCTCAGCTATTTGGAAGGCTGAGGCAGGAGGATCACAAGTTGGAGGCCAGCCTGAGCAACTTAATGAGACCCAGGTCTTAAAAGAAAATTTAATTTAATTTAAAAAGAGCTGGGACCTGGTGTGATGGCACATGCCTATAATCCCAGAGACTTAGAAAGCTGAGGCAGGAGGATTGCAAGTTCAAGACTAGCCTGGAAAACTCAGC
The DNA here is from genome assembly GCA_028644305.1 of Xerus rutilus. Taxonomy (NCBI): domain Eukaryota; kingdom Metazoa; phylum Chordata; class Mammalia; order Rodentia; family Sciuridae; genus Xerus; species Xerus rutilus. The sequence continues at coordinate 48,189,538 of CM053402.1, forward strand.
AAAACCGTGTTTCAAAATGAAAAATAAAAAGGACTAAGGGTCTAGCTCAATGGTGAAGCACCCCTGGGTTCAGTCCCCAGTACTGGGGAAAAAAATAAAGAAAGGATATTTGCAAATACCAACACACACACACACACACACACACACACACACACACACACACACACGTAGAGGAAAGTACAGAACTGGCTGTGCATTAGGACCAGAGAGAAGCTCTGACAGAATAGTGCTGGGGAGCCCAGGATGGGAGCTGTGAGGACAGAGGGCCTGGGAAGTGTGGAGAGGACCCACCCTGACCCTGGAGGTGGCCATAGGGTGAGCCCTGCCAGGCCAGTGGGCTGACATGTAGAGCTTGGTGCCTTGGAGGGTGCCTGTGCCAGTTGCAATGAGAGTCCTCTCTCTGGCTGGCACATGTGGGCCAAATGTTCAACACCATGACACCCTGCCCTGCCCGTTTTCTGAACTCACACACCATTCCCTCCTGGTCCTGAACCGGGGTTGGGGGGTGGGAGGGTGACTCAATCTGCGGATGGATGGGCAGATTTCTCTTAAGGCCTTTATTCTGCATAGTGAGAAGCTGGGACTACAGTCCTAAGCTGACAGCCAGGGGCCTGCTGCTTGCAGAACATTTCAGAGTCAAATTCCTCAACACTTAGAGGGCATTGCTGTGCCAGGCCAGGCTCTGGGTGGCAGCCAGTGCCTCAAAGTGGGGAGGGACAGGGTGACCTGTGGCTGGGCCTCACTGAGGGAACAGAGGCCCTGCTCGCTACATGGGGTCAGTGAGAGACCTGTCTCCATAGGGAACCAGGTGTTTGTTTGGAATATCCCTGTCGGAATGGGAAGGCTGGTGGTTCACTATCTTACCCGCAGGGACACTCCCAGAGAAGCTGCCCTCTGACACCTGGCCTTGAGGGAAAGCCAGGAAGATGGCTGTGTACTGGACCGGGGCTTCCAGGGCCAGCCTTATTGGTTCAGCTCAGGCTGCCCTGGCTAGGAAAGCTGGCTCCCCTCCCCACCATCCTTGGCCACCCCAGGCTTATTCCTTCAGCAGCCAGTAACCTCCCCATGCCTTTTCTGAAGGCATTTGGGGCTTAGTGTGTGTGAATGGTGGCCCTGGAAGGCTTCAGAACGTTTGGGACTAAGAATAAAATGCTCCCAGGCAGCAGGTGGATATCGTAGGAGGCATTAATCTAGAATAATCTTTCCTGTTGAGATGGTTTTGTTTTAAATCTATTGAGGCGTGGGAGTTCTTCAGTGTTCGTGATATTATCCCCGGCTGCTGTGGGAGAGCCGAGTGGGCAGCGGCTCCTCACTGAGAAAAGGGATTTGCTCCTCAAAGGAGTTTGGTTCCTTGGGATCTGCTCACTTGTGTGCTGTTCCCCCCACCTCCTCTCTTTCTCCTTCCCTCTGTCTTTCCCCACAGTGTTGATAGAGAACAGCCAGCTCATTGCTGGTTCTTTAGGAACTGTGGGAACCCTCTCCCTCCTCAAACTGCAAGTGGGGTAGAAAAGGAGGCAGCCCAGAGATGGAGGGCAGGGGGCGAGGGAGGAAGAGGTGAATGGTGGTGGGCGGACGTCCCCAGTGTTCTGATTAGAGGAGTGGGAGTGGGAGAACCAAGAGATAGTCTCAACCAGACATTCCTGGCTGGGTCAGCATCACCTGGGAACTTATACCCAGGTGGATTCTTGGGGCCCCCTCCCCCAGATCTACTGAGTGAGAATCTGCATTTGGACAAGATTCTCCAGGTGACTTATATGCATGTTGAAGTTTGAGAACCCTTGAATAGGCCTGGAGATGGGAACTGACTTGCCTGAGGTCATACAGGTAGTTAATTGCCCAGGTGGGACTTTTCATTCACTACCTTACCTGCTCTGTAGGTGAGATGGTGCAGTAATACCTGACTTTTGGTGCTGAGGATCTCTGCCTGGGTGAATTAATTTGCAGTTTACATCTTGCAAGGCAGATTTTTTTTTTCTTTCCAGTACTGGGGATTGAACCCAGGGCCTCTTGCATGCAGGTACTCTTCCACAGAGCTCACTGAGGTACATCCTCAGCCCCTTAGGGAAAGAAGTTTTACTTGAGCTATTATCATGGAAAGGTGGTAGAATTGTGAAGTTGCAGACCTGCTTCAGAGTTAGCACTCAGAGCTGAATACCCTGAATGCTGTGGGTTTGGTTCTGACTACTTATTTGCCATCTATCTGGTAACTGGCATTTCAAAACATTTTATTTTCTCTTTCTTCTCCTTCTCCTTCTGTATCCCCTTTCCTCCCCCTCTCCTTCTTTCTCCTCCTCCTCCTCCTTCAATTTCTCCTCCCCTTCTTCCTCCTCCTGGCATTGGATCTATGAGCTACACCTCCAGCCCTATTTATTTTCTCTTTTGAGACACGATGTTGCTAAATTGTCCAGGCTGGCCTTGAACTTATGATCCTCCTGCCTCAGCCTCCCAAGTGGTTGAGAATACAGGTGTGTACCATTGCACCCTGGCTCAGAGCATTTTCTTGTATCATAGTTATCGTCCTCATCATCACCCTCACAGCAATGATTCGTTATGGTGTGCTTGTTGGAGTGTGCACCCCATGCTAAACACTTACTTCTCTCATTTGTCACACTATCCACAAACTGATTGCATTTAGAGCTGAAGGAAAGGAGGCTCAGAAAGATAAGTAACTCCTCATGGTCACGCATCTAGATGAAAGAAGAGATGGAGTTTGGATGCAGGTTGGAATTTAGGTAAAACTCTATGCAGTTTATATTTGTGACACCCTCCAAATTCCATGATTCTGGGGAGAAGTGATCCTTTAAGTGCCAAATATGTTTAGCTATTATTACCATATGTTAAAGTGTTTCGAGACATTTCATAATACAAACACTAATGTCTGTGTCAGTTTAAGTTTCCATATGCATTTTAATTGTATTTTAATTAAAGACTGAAGTGGAAATTCTGTGTGTCTCACTCAGTTGAGAGAAAAGAATCTTAGACACACAGACTAAATGTGATTTGTGCCGTTACAAAAAAAAAAGTGAAGGACATGTGTGCATACTCACTTCTCGGTTATGACTGTTTCCAGATTATCCTTTTTAAGAGCCACGGGTTAGACTCCCGGCTCATTTAGCTGGGAATGAGGCAGGGGGCTGTGTAGACACACCCAGGGTGTGGCTTTTATGACTTCTTCACAGGTTGGGATCATTTTGGTGATGGATGTGTTATGTTTTTAGCCTATGGTAAGCAGTGGCCAGCAAACTTTGGTCCATGGGCAGAATCCTGCCAGCCACCTAATTTTGTAAATAAAGTGTTCTGGGCAGGCACACAGCCACACCATTCGTTTACATACTGTCATGGCTGCTTTCACAGTGCAGTGGCAGGGTTGCATCATTGTGATCATTGTGACAAAAAGATGCCCTTAAAACCAAAACCATTTACTATCTGGTCCTTTACAGCAAAAGGTTTGCCAAACCCTGACCTAATCTCACCTTTTGGATAATGGTTCCTAAATTGTCTTTCTGTGCTATGTCATAAATAATGAAACCTTCACCAATTCACTGGCTCACTCATTCCAAAGTGTTCCAAAGTGAACAAAGGTGGTTTGTTAATAGTGGTAAGGAATCTTAGCTCAGAAACTAAAGATTGTAGAGCTGGGCACAGTGCTTTATACCTGTAATCCCAGCGGCTTGGGAGGCTGAGGCAGGAGAATGGCAAGTTCGAGGCCAGCCTCAGCGATTTAACAAAGCCCTCAGCAACTTAGCAAGACCTTGTCTAAAATAAGAATAAAAAAGGCTGGGGATACGGCTCAGTGGTTAAGCGCCCCTGTGTTCAATCCCTGGTATCAAAAAAAAAAAAAATATTGTAGGCTTGGTACAAAGAAACATGCAGTGAACTCTTACAGATCAGGACTTTTGGCTGCAAATGACAGTCTCTTAATTCAAGCAGATATGGCTGCACTGAAGAGTGTAAATGACTCTCAGAATTGCTGGGAGGACTGAAGAGAAGCTAGGCTGAGCTTTCAGGAGGAAACTTTTCCAAACCACTTGAAAACAAGCCCAAGGACTGCCAACAGTCAGGAAGTTACAGGCGGGGGGCCATTGCTTCTAGCTTCCAAGCCTGGCTCCAGGCACAGCCAACCCATGAAAGGACACCTCACACCTGGCTCTGTCCCCACTGAACCACATCAAAGCCTGAGTGGCAGAGCCCAAATCACATACAAAGCCTAGCTGCAAGGGAGTCTGGGAGGGATTTTCTCCTTCAGTGGGTGTTGATCAGATAATCCTTAGTCACTATCATGGTCATTTTGTCTTGGAAGATAGATATAGAATGTTTAACTCATTTACTTTTTGCATTAAAATTTGAGCATTTAAAACATAATTCAGTAAACACAGCAAATAAAACTGGTTCAGTTCTTGTGTAGTGTGGGAGACATTTTCAGATTGATCTCCAAATCCTGCCCACTTACTTTTCACGGTCCCAGGGCCACTCCTCCTGGAAACCTTCCCAGGGCTGGTGGTCATCTCCCTGTCCTTTGTACCCTCAGAATACTTTATTTGTGCACTGTCCAACAAGTTGGTATATTCTCCTTCAGGTAATAGTTATAAGTCTTACAGGTTTATCTTCCATGTATTTCTTTTTGACTTTTTTTGTTTGTTTTTTGATACTGGGGTTGAACCTAGGGGTGCTTAACTACTGAGACGTATCTCTAGCCCTTTTATTTTTTTTATTTTGAGACAGGGTCTTGCTAAGTTCAATTTAGGGACCTCCTAAATTGCTGAGGCTGCCTTTGAACTTTCAATCGTCCTGCCTCAGCCTCCTGAGTCACTGGAATTACAAGCATGTGCCACTATGCCTGGCTTCTTTTTGGGCTTTTTAAAAATAAGAGAATATTGCTGATACATTTGACGTACCTTTCATTCTCCTGCTTAGTTCCGTTCAATTCCTTTTCAATTTATCTTTCCATATTTTTCTACTTTTGGTACATATATTTATCCATGCATGCAAAATGCTATTTTTTTTTTTTGGCGGGAGGGGGGTACCAGGGATTGAACTCAGGGGCATTTGATCACTGAGCCACATTGTTAGCCCTATTTTATATTTTACTTAGAGACAGGGTCTCACTGAGTTGCTTAGTGCCTCACTTTTTGCTGAGGCTGGCTTTGAACTTGTGATCCCCCTGTTGAGCCTCCAGAGCCACTGGGATTATAGTCATGTGCCCCTATGCCCAGCCACAAAGTGCTTTTTTTTTGGTACCAGGGATTGAACTCAGGGGTACTCAACCACTGAGCCACATCCCCAGCCCTATTTTGTGTTTTATGTAGAGACAGGGTCTCACTGAGTTGCTTAGCATCTCGCCATTGCTGAGGCTGGCTTTGAACTCACAATTCTCCTGTCTCAGCCTCCCTAAGTGCTGGGATTATAGGCTTGTGCCACCGTGCCTGAATACAAAGTGCTATTTTTAAAGTTAATGAATTTACCCAGATATTGTCTCATCAGATGTATTATTCTGCAATTTGCTGTTTTTGAGATGGCTTTATATTACTAGATAGAACTTTACTTCATATTAAGGTATGTGATTATTTAAATAAGATACAATTTATCCACTTCCTGTTGAGGACTCTTGAGCCTTTCCCCCAGTTTTTCTTATTTCAAACATTGTTGCAACCAGCAGCCTTCTGTGTGTCTCCTGGGGCCAAGCCTACGATTTCTCCAGAAGTCTAATATTTGGTCATCTCCAGCTTTGCTAGATACTGTTATCTAATTGCTATTCAAGGTGATTGAACCAATTCCTTCCAGCTCTTCAAGAAAATGTCATTTCCTCCATTGTAGCTAACACTAGGTGTTGGTATTGTCAGACTTCTATATTTTTGTCAGTCTGATGGACGTGTTGTTTAAATTTGCATTTGTGTTGCTGGTTTATTTGCATATGACTATTGGTGAGGTTAAGTGATCTTTTCATATGTTTATTGCCTATTTAGGTTTCCCTTTCTGTCGCATGCATATGCAGAGCTTGTGTGTGTGTGTGTGTGTGTGTGTGTGTGTGTGTTCTGTTTGTTGTCTTTTTCTAATTTATTTATTGGAGTTCTTTATATATTCTTAGTTACAAATCCTTGTTACACTTCCTACCATTATTTCCTCCTGGTCTTTCTGTCTCTTTCCCCTGCTGTTCTGTGTATCCTCTGGTTTTGCTTCATGTGAATGTTAGAAGGAGAGGTACCCATCAGGTGCAACCTGACCCTGAAGATCTGTACCAGTGAGAAAACCTGAAATCCCTGTAGGTGTTGCTCCAGGAGGTGGGAAGAATGCATTCCATCTCCCCTTACCTCCTATGTCTTTCTTCCATCTAAGGATATTACTTTCCTAGAACTGTGGTAACAAATTACCACAAACCAGGTGACTTCAAACAATAGAAATTTCTTTTCTATAGTTCAGGAAGCCAGAGGTCCAAAATCGAGATATCTACAGAGCTGGTTTCTTCTGGAAGGCTCTAAGGGACAATTTGTTCCATGTCTCTCTTGCAGCTTCTGGTGACTGCTGGAAGCCCTTGGCTTAAAGACACATGATTCCAATCTCTGCCTGTGTCTTCATGTGGCCTCTGTGTGTCTGTTTCCTCCTTTTCCTGCTATCCATTGGCCTAAATCTAGGATGACCTTTGATCAGTGTCCTTAACTTCATTATATTACATTACATTATGTTTCTAAATGAGGACACATTTACAGGAACTGGGTGTTAGGTCATGGACCTGTCATTTTGGGGGGTCATATTGAACCTACTACCCTAGTCAAGTACTATGGATCCCAGAGAACAACTAGACTAAAAGCTGTTTGTGTGTGTGTGTGTGTGTGTGTGTTGGGAGGGGACGAAGGAGATACCAAGGAGGAATGCTACATTCTGAGAAAGGCAGTGTATTCTGGGAGGTGCAGGTCCCCAGAGCAGAGAGGCCATGCATGCTGAGCATTGTAGTTTTCCACGTGTATTGTCTATTCCAAGTCCTGAGGAAAAAGGCAGCAAGGGTTATAGGAAGATGCCCCCTTAGGTGCGCAGCTCAAGGTAGGCAAAATTTCGCTGTGCCACCAACCTGATCCTTGCTGTAGAGTTGTACCATTGACTGTCCCCTACAGAAGGAGGCTCCACGGGCAGTGGCAGGCTGCTCTGTTAATCCTCCCAACACACACACACACACACACACACACACACACACACACAAACCCTCCAGGGTTCATCAGGTACTCAGCTTGAACAGATCCAGCTTTGCTGAGGATAAGTAGAGGGAAACCAAACAGGCCTATAGAAAAATAGCAGAACCAAGAACAAGAGGAGTGCCATCCATTGACCTTCATTATTTGTGTGTTCCATATTGGCAAGGTCACTTACTGTGTTAGTCAATGTTTCATTGCTGTGATCTAAATACCTGACAAGGACAATTTAGAGGAGAAAAAGTTAATTTTGGTTCACAATTTCAGAGGTTTAGTTCATGGTGGGCCGACTCCATTGCTCTGGGCTGAAGGTAAGACAGATCGTCATGGCGGAAAGTTGTGGCAGAGGGAAACTGCTCAGCTTATGGTGGCTGGGAAGCACAGAGAAAAAGTAGAAGGGGCTGCAAGGAAGACGATCCCTCCAGGGTTCATCAGGAAGTGTCTCACTTCCTCCAGTCACACCCCACCTGCCTCCAGTTACCACTCAGTAAGTCTGTTCACACTAGAATGGACTGATTAGGTCACAGCTCTCATAATACAATCATTGTATTTCTGAGTATTTCTTCATTAATGTAGGAGTTTTAGGGGGGTCACCACTCATATCCAAACTATGACACTCACTAAAATTTATTGATAACTCCCAAATAAATACTCACAGCCCTTCTGTGGTCATGCACAGTGTGTGCAGAGAGATGAAGAAATTGAGTCACCTTGTGTACACGTTCCCAGCTGGGGTCGGACAGTGCAGTACTCTTGTTTCTGTGCCCATAGTGTAAGCACGTTTTCTTTTCATGGCCTACTTGGTGCTAAGTTTTTCTGTTTGGTACTTTTATTTATTTATTTATTTATTTATTTATGATTTTGCTATTTCAGATGTCCCTCAAGCATGGTACTGATGTGCTCTATAGTGACCCTAAGTCCAAGAAGACTGTGATGTGCCTTTGGGAGAAAATACATGTGTTAGATAAGCTTGTTTTAGTTATGAGCTATAGTGTCGTTGGCCATGAGATCAATGCTAATGCACTGAAAACACATATTAAATGAGGTATCTTTTAAAAAGAAACATACATAAAACAAAGTTCTGTGTTGATCTGTGTGTGGGAATGTTGTGACCAGAGCCTGGCAGGAACCTAACCCTGCATTTTCCCTGGGAGCAGTGGATCAGTGGATCAGTATTCAGTGACCCAGTGTTCAGAGCAATCTTAGAGAATGTATGCAACTACCACAGAGAGTGAAAATCAGCTGCATCTGAAAGAACCCACTTGTGAAAATGGTTATATAGTAAGATCTGGGAAAAGATGTCAGGAGATAGGCACCCTCATGTTGTAAAAAGATACTTTCTTTGTGCAAACGCAGCAATCATTGTTTAGCAAAGGACGGCCTGAGACTAAAAGAACAGCAGGGTAAGATGGAAATAGTGATGGAATATAGAAAAAGGGTACGAGAAAAATAAAATGTTAAGTGCAGAATCAAAATCCATATAGTACACAGCAAGGGGCAGATTTTGTTCAAGAATATTAAAGTAGTATAACCAGTTTGATATATTTTTAATTTCTTTTTAAACAAATTGTATACGTTCTTACCTAGAAAAGGTCTGCATGACTATATTAAGGTATTTATGGGTGAGATAAAAGTTCCTTTAATGAGGGGAGGTGTGACTCAGTGGTAGAGTGCTTGCTTAGCATTAGCAAGGCTCTGGGGTGGATCCTCAGAACTGGAAACAAAGTTACTTTAAATATATATTAAATGCAACTATTTTGGTAGTGTTTAATATTTTGCAGAAAATTTATTAATGTTTTACTTGAGTTTAAAAAAGTATATATATGATAGCCAGGCACAGTGGTGCACACATATAATATCAGCTACTAGGAGGCTGAAGCAGGAGGATCACAAGTTCAAGGCCACCATCTGTGAGCAACTGAGTTCCTATTTCAAAATAAAATAAAAAGGGCTGAGGATCTAGCTCAATGGTAAAGCACTTGCTAGCATGCACAAGGTCCTGGGTTTAGTCCCCAGTACCACAAATCAATCAATCAATAGAAGTGGAGATAAAAGATGATACCCTTGTAATCCTCTGGGAAACCCTCCTTCCTCCTCAATCCTCTCAGAGCTACTGGCTTCTCCTGACTTGCAGCTTTTGTCAAACTGTGCTTTCCATTTGTCTCTGGGTCCCTCTTTGGGTTCTATATCACCTGAGAGTAGTCTGTATTTCTGGAACCTGACACCTTGGGAGGTTCACTGGAGGGGTGCTCTGCATCCCCCAACCCTTAGGTGGATGAGTGAGCTGGCTGTGGGCATGGAGCCAGGAGCCTGAGCACCAGGTCTATGGTGCAGTAGGAAGCCTTGGGCTCTGTAGCCTCCTGTGTACCGGCCCTGCCTTGCCAGTACCCAGCCATCCTCAGTCTGTATTCCTAGAGGGCAGGCATCAGGGTACCTGGGAAGGTACCCCGAACGTGGGAAGATGAAGAAATAATGAACTTGGACTCATTCTTTGGGGTGGGTCCACAGAAAAAGACTTTTTTTTTTTTAAAATTTTTTTTTTTAGTTGTAGATGGACACGATGTCTTTATTTTATCGCTTTGTATGTGGTGCTGAGGATCGAACCCAGGGCCTCATGCATGCGAGGCAAGCACTCTACCACTGAGCTATAATCCCAGCCCCAGAAAAAGACTTTTGAGAAAGACTTTTGGGTTGGGGTGGGTACATTGGGAATGGAGGTAGGTCTGATGTGTTCTCTAAGGACTTGTAATGCTTACACATCCCCAGGGCCCCCAGGTGTGTAGCCATTCCTTCATGATTCAGTGAACTGCTTTCCTTCTCAGGAAGAAAGAGCCAGGGTCCTGGCTGAAACTGAGTCCTTGACCACATGAGGTTCCTGGAGCTGGACAGATCCCAGCTGAAATCTGGAGAGGGCGCTGATGGATCCTCTGGGGGCTCCCACCCATATGTGCAGGGGTTAATTTGAAAGCCAGCTTCACAGACACACTCAAGTGGCCTCAGAAGGAAAGCAGAGGGCAGTGAGGAGCCCAGGTCTGTGCCCTGACTTGTCCCTCCACACAGGTGCAATGATACATGGCTCTGTCATCACCTGCAGCCACAGCCCCCAGAGGGAGCAGGCTATGGCCAAGGTCTTTGGAGGCATGAGGCAGCCTTGCATGGAGCTTGCTGCTCTTGGCCCAGCCTTGGGACAAGCAGAGTATCCTGTGAGTACATTGTGGCTGAGTACTCACCCTTTCCAAAGCCTCAGAGGAGGGGACCTTGTGAACCCCTCTCTATGAACAGTCAGAGAATTTTTGTCATGAACAAAACAAACAGGGGTTGAAGAGGGAGGCTCCGGGGCAGGCTGGGTGGCCCTTTCCTTCAACCTGTCTGCGTTTGTTTGTCCAACGGGCAGATTGTGGAGGCTTCTGAGAAGCCTGGGAAGTCGCCTGTGGGTCTCATCATGCTTGGTTAACTGAAGCCTCTTGGTGCTGGCCAGGGCTCTGTTCTTGAGGAGACGCAAGCTGTGCAGAACCTCATCCACAGAGGCGAGTGGCTCTGCAGAACACTCGGAGGGAACCAGAGGGGCAGGTGCTCCCTGGTGGGTGGGTGGGTAGTGGGTCGACAGAGCCCCACTGTGGACTTCTGATCTGCTCACCCTGCAGCTAGCTGTGTGGCCTTAGCCAAGTCCTTTACATCACTGTGCTTTAGCTTCTCCATCTTTTGCTCCAGAAAGACAAGCTGGGTGACTTCTAGGGGTTCTCCTAGTTGTCCAATTCTGTGAACCAGTAAGAGGACAGCTGTGAGGGTGGGAGGCTTTCTTCTGAGGCCTCCTCCTCTTCCTGTTTCCCTTTCTCTTCCCACATCTCTCTAATCTCCCCCATATTTCACTTAGAAAGCTTACATCCCAAGCATGCTGGAGACAGGAGAGCTGCACAACATAGTGCTTGCCTTGGTTTGAAGACGGAGCCAGAAAATGCTCCCATCCATCACATTCTTATTGTCACTTTGGAAAGCCCCAGAAGGTCAGCTTCCAGTGGCCTCTCAATACAGAGTCTGGTTTGTATTGCTTGGAGACTGACTACCCTTTCACAGAGCTTGTGGAAAAATGCCTCTTCTCCCCAGTAAAGGTGATGAGAATGGTATCATTTTGAAGGTGGATGAGAGTAGAAGGTAGGAGCATATTCCAGTACATTCAGGTATACCTGTGGGGTTTACATATTGTTAAGCATTGAATGCATTGTTTACCTTTGATTTTTGATATCTTGTCTGCTTTCTGGAAGGATTTGTAGCTGAGATACAAGGGGTGGCTTTTGATGTGAAAATGGGCATTGTGGTTCCTTGAATAGGAGGTGGGAGGGGGCTGGGCTGGCTGGCTGGGCAGAGAAGCGCCAGGACACCCAAGGAAGCTGCACTGTGTGAAAGGGTGCTTTTAGGAAAGCTTGGATCAGACATGATGTTATAGGAAAAAATGCAGCATCGGAGGAAACAACGCATGAATGGAGAGAAAGCAGAGAGACGGGCAGAGAAGCAGAGGGCTTAAAACAGATTGTCACTGGGAAACAGGCAAAGGAGCTGCCCTGCTGCAGGGGCTGCTGGCTGGCTGGAAGGAAAATGACAAGGGATGCTCTGCTTCCAGAGAAAGGGTCTTGCGTTGGTTGGGGTGGAGGTTGGCGGGAATGCTGGTGTCACCTGGAGTGGCGCCTGCATGCCTCAGAAGCACGAGGGCAGCAAATGTGCTTAGACAGAGCCACTGGCCCTTGGTCTGTGCCCAGTCAAGTGAATTGTCAAGAAGCCTCAGCTGTGCAGGGCTTGTGTCCCCACTGCCTCCACCCACAAATCTTTGGAGTCCACAGTAGGGGAAAGGAAGCCTTCTTGCCCAAGACCCCCATTAGAAAGTGCTGAGATCTGCCCCTGCTTTTTGTGTCCTCCACAGTAGAAGCCAAGAGGGACAAGGGCCCAGTGCTGGGTCTGTAAATGGTTTCCAATAGTGCTTGAGACCCTGGACCCTAGGGCTCGGCTACCTGACCTCAAATCCTGACTCTGCGATCTCCAAGTATGTGACCTCAGGCAGGTTACTGAGTCCCATTGCACCCCATATGTGCCTTATATGTTTTCTTATATAAAAGAGGGCAAACATTTGTACGTACCTCAAAGGGATGTGAGGATTAAGTTTGTCCTTTTTAAAAAACAGCTTTATTAGCCGGGCACGGTGGCTCACGCTTGTAATCCCAGCACTTAGGGAGGCTGAGACAGGAGAATCGCAAGTTCAAAGCCAGCCTCAGCAACAGCGAGGTGCCAAGCAACTCAGTGAGACCCTGTCTCTACATAAAACACAAAGTAGGGCTGGGGATGTGGCTCAGTGGTCCAGTTCCCCTGAGTTCACGCTCCAGTACAAAAAACCCCCAAAACCAAAAAACAGCTTTATTGAGGTTTAAGTCACATACAATGTAATTCATCTATTTAAAGTATACCATTCAATGGCTTTTAGTGTATTCAGAGCTGTGCAATCAACACCACAATCAATTATCATCACTCCAGAACAATCCCTATACCCATTAACAGTATCTCCCCATTTCCTCCCACCCACCCCCTTTCCTAGCCCCAGGCCACCACCTACCTATTTTTTTTCCTTTGTGACTTTGCCTGTTCTGGACATTTCATATAAATGGAATACTAGAATGAAGTGATCTTTTGTAACTGGCTTCTTTCACTTAGCATGTTCTCAGGGGTTGTGCATGTTGAACATGCATCTTACTTCAGTTTTATTGATGAATAATATTCCATTGTGGAGGTATCCCACATTTTAAAAAATTCAAT
>CM053402.1:48203017-48278102 GCA_028644305.1 Xerus rutilus
ACCCTGTGTCTACATAAAATACAAAATAGGGCTGGGGATGTGGCTCAGTGGTCGAGTGCCCCTGAGTTCAATCCTCAGTACCAAAAAAAAAAAAGAATTTTCAATGTGAATTTTTCTCAATAAAGCTGTTTTATTTTTAAAAAATAAAATGGTGCAGTATCTGCATATTCCCTGTACACATCGTTCCATACAATTTAAATCATCTCTAGATCACTTATAATACCTAGTTTAATATACATGCTATGTAAATAGTTGTCACATTATATTGTTTAGGGAATAAGGACGAGAAAAAGTCCATACATGTTTAGTACAGGTACAGTTTTTTCCAGAATATTTGCAATTCAAGGTTGATTGAATCTGTGAGTGCCAGACCTGTGAATATCAAGGGCTGAGCATCTTTCAGAAGAGTGTAGAGACCACCGTGTAAATTGCCAAGGGTCTACTAAGAGATGGAGATGCGAATTGGAGTTGTGATGTGGTGGATGTAGACAGTGGTAGTGTGGGTGTTGTGGTGGGCAGTGGGGGCAGGGAAGGCAGAGTGGTGGAGGGAGAGCAGGAGGTGAGGGGATGGAGGCTGAGCTGTGTCAGAGTCCCGAGGTGGTGACTGGGAGACACAGGGTGGAGGGCTGGCTTTTAGGAGGGGGCAATCTGAGCATGCAGATAGGATGAGAGTTAGGATCCAGGGGACCAAAGAGAAGGGGAGTCATGTTCCCTGAAGAGGCAAGAGAGGGGATAGGTTCAAAACACAGTTGAGGGGACTGGCCCTAAACAGGGAGATGGAGGGTGGTAGCCCTAATGAAGGGGGCTTTGGGCTTTGGGGTTGGCTAGCAACAGACTGTAGGAGTGCTTGTCTGAGGTTCCTGTTTCCCCTGAGGACAAGGGGTGAGGCTATGTATTTCCAGGAGCGAGATGGTAGGGGTTGGAGGCCAAGAGGGTGGAGAAGGTTTGACTCACAGATGTGACTGTGTTCTGTTAGGCCTGGGGAAACATCTGTAAACAGAATAAAACAAAAATCCCTGTGTTTGAGGATCTTATATGCTAGATAGGGGAAGCTTAGTGAGTAGATCAGTATGTAAGTACAGTTAGTCCCCCATATCCATGAATTCCATGTGCATGGATTCAACCAACCACAGACTGAAAACATTTTCTTAAAAAATTGTGGGCTGGGAGGCAGGTCAGTGGCTTGGCACGTGCAAAGCCCTGAGATCCATCCCCAGCACAAAACAAAACAAACAAACAAAAACAAAGACAATCCAAAAAGGAAACTGGGCATGGTGGCTTATGTCTATAATTCCAGCAACTTGGGAGGCTGAGGCAGGAGAATTACAAGTTCAAGGCCAGCCTCAGCAACTTGGTGAGGCACTAAACAACTTAGCAAAGTTGTCTCAAAATAAAAAATACAAAGTGCTAGGGAATGTACAAACTTCTGTTATTTCTTGAACAGTACAGTGTGCAACTCTTCACATTGTATTTACATTGTATTAGGTATTAAAGTAATCTAGAGATGGTTTATAGTATATGGGAGGATGAGCATAGGTGATATGCAAGTACCACACTATTTTACATAAGGGACTTGAGCATCCTCAGATTTTGGTCTCTGGGTGAGTCCTAGAACTAATCCCCCACAGATACTGGGGGACCATGGTATATGTATGCCATAAGGTAATATAACCTACAAAGTCAGTGTGTAAGCTGTGCAGAAGCTACAAGTTGATTTAATAAAACCAGTGCATAAAGTCCATGCCTATTATGGGTGACATAGAGTTAACATGTAAAGTGCATGTCAATTCCTAGGCAATATGGAGGAAATGCAGGCCAGGGAGGAACAACAGGAGGGCCACACTGCTAAGAAGGGACAGCAGAGCTAAAGCTTGGAGGGAGTGAAGGGGGGCTATATAGGGAGATGGATGGTCATAGATTTATGTCTATCTTCCCTATGGTAGATTTTTTTGTAGAAAGACCAGAAGTTTGCATGAAAAAAGAGAGGAGAAGGTAATAGCAGTGCAGGGGCCATGAACTGAGGCCCTTGACTTGTTCATGTCGATGCCATTGTGACCCAACATGGTGGTAGGACCAGGAGTGCAGAGAAACAGAGGCCGGGAGGATGTGCAGAAGGACGTGGATGGCCTGAGCCTCCCACTCAGGAAGAGATCTCCCCGGGAACTCACAGAAGTGCATTTTCCTCAACCAGAACCTGAGGGGTGCATGACCTCACCTCTGAGGACTCCAGCAGCTCTACCACTCCGAATACCAGTCATATTATTTTCCTTCGACAGAGGAATGCTGAGGTGTGCCGGCACCTCACATTTGGGTTCTGGTCTTGCCTATTCTGTCTCCTTCCTTGATGTCAAAGTAAGGCCTAGAATGTCATTAGAATTCCACAGAAGTGATGAATAATGACCATGCAGGGAGAGCCCTTCTTTTGGCTGCTTGGAGAGATGATTTCCTTTTCAGGCTTTTCTCTATTGTGCTCTAGATGGTTTGGATTATGGAAAGGAGACGTTGTCACAGTGAGAAGCCCTTCAGTGTATGGATATGGGCACAAATTATGTCAGGTTAATGCAAGAACAGTTGCATCTTAAACCGGGAGGCTCTTGGAGATGAGCTATCCTTGCTTCCACAGGGACTGAGGCTGCAGAGGCCCAGGGGCTCCCATGGGTGACCAGTGGTTGTGACATCCCCCTGGTATGGTGTCCTGAGTACATTGCCATCTGCTTTTATATCTGTCTTCTGGTGACAAACTCATTCAGCGTGTAGGTTATTTCTGAGCTGCATGTCCCCCGCATCCAGTAGTCCTGCCAGGGAAACCTGGAACTGTGTTGTCCGTCTTGGTGGTGGTAACATCAGCGACTGTTGACAGGCAGCCACCACTGTTGTCCTCATTCCTAGATAAAGAAGCTGACAGGCTAACAGAGCCACGGTCAACTGCATGGTGCTAGCCTGTGACAGACAGGATTTGAACTCATGTATCTGGCTCCAGACTCACCCTCTTCACCTCCACGTTGTAATGATTGTAATGAGGCTGAGGACGTCCAAGGGTTTCCCTCACCTTATCTCATCTGATAATGGGGTGCTTGTAATTACTTTTTTTTCAATGACCAGCAGGGAGGAGCAAGAGGAGCACGGGTGGGAGGTTAGAACAGGCCTGGAGCCCCTTCTTGGCACCTGCTCCCCTGCCTCAGTGGCATTTGCTAGTGACACGAATGAGTAAAGGGAGGGAAGTCATCTCTGCCTCCAGCCTAATGAACCCCACGGTTGCATCTTGTTTGCATTTGGTAAGTTAATTCGTTTTCCAGACAACCACAGACCAGCATCCCTGCCTCCTCAAGTGTGCCCCTCCCTTGGGGGTCCTGATGTCTGCCTTGTGGCTATTTGGAGCACCAGGCCATAGCAGGGCCAGAGAAGAAGGGGCTAGACTGGCGAGGACCAGGGACGGGTGGTGAGGACAGGGCTGCCTCCCCCCTGAGGCTGGCTGGCTCCCTGGCTGGGGCAGGCGCATGAAATCCGAACTCTGGAGGGAAATTTACTGCACAATAAAGGAAGAATGGCCCGCTTTGGGGACAATTAAAGCCACATTACTGTGGAATTACAGAGGACGCCTGGGGAATTAGCCACATTCAAAGCAGCCAGAAGCGCCAGGGCCAAGAAATGTGGGGCGTTCACACATGGCTTCCCCCTGCCCCCGACTTGTACAAGGAACCTGTCTGGTTCTCAAAACCCCCTAATATTAGGGCCAGTAAAAACATTTCCAAAGACTACCTGAGAGGAACTATTGTCATAAGATAACCGCACCAGGCCCAGCTTGTGCCTTAAATAGTTCTGTTCTGGTTACAAAACCAACAAGTCCCTGGCTGGAGGGCTAGTGGGGAGGACTCAACCTCACCATTGGCCCCTGAGAGGGAAAAGTGCCAGGAGTCAGAGCTGGTGCTGAGTGGGGTTCCAGTCCCAGTTACTCCTGTGAGCTCAGCTGGGGCCTCAATGTCTTCATCTGTAAAATGGGATAACAGAGCCTTCCCAATCTGGTGTTTGTGAGCAACATTGAGTGGATAAGGACATTAGGCCCCAGTGTCTCCATCTTTTTTCATTTTTTGGCTTCATTTAGTGGAATGAAAGTATAGTTGGATATTCATATCTGTGGCTTCCACATCCAAAGATTTAACCAACATCAGGTCAAAAATATTCAGCAAAACAATTGCGTTGTACTGCACGTGTACACACTTCTTGTCATTATTCCCTGGAGAATATAGTATGACAACTATTTGCTCAGCTTTTACATTGTATTAGGTATTATAAGGACTCTAGAGATGATTTAAAGTATATGAGAAGATCGTGTTGTTGGTTATGTGCAAATGCTGTGCCATCTTATATAAAGGGCTTGAGCATCCACAGACTTTGGTATCATGGGGGTCCTGGAATCAATCCCTGGATACCGAGGGACGGGTGTAAAGTTACAGTGTGAGGTGTTTAGAAATGCACAGGTGTTAGTACTGGTTTTTCATCCCAGCTCTCAGGGACTAGAAGAAGATGAGATTTTGTTTCTAAATCACAAAGTGGATGGCTGGAGCCCTCTTGGGTCTTGGAGGTCCCTCGTCAGGGGCTCTTTCATGCACATTCTTCATTTATCTTTTTGGCACATGTTCAGGGTGTGATGTGGGTGTTTAAGGTGGAGGGTGGGGACTATAGAATCCTAGCCTCACCAGGAAACTGGGAAGAGTAAATGACCCTTGGAGCCTGGTGCACAGAGTCAGTCTGGGCAAATCACCTGTTTCTGTTCTAGTGACCAAAGTGAGCAATAATGGCAGATGTCAACTGCTCCATCTTTGAGTACTGCCCTCGATTCCCACCTCTCATTTTCTTCTTCCTGTGGGCCACCTCATCCTTCTGGTGGTGACCTGGCATCTGCTCTTCATCTTTTCTGTCTTAGCGCTGTCAGGAGCTCCTCACTCTTTGAGGACATGGTACAGTTCTCCAGCTTCCTGCACACTTTGGGGGTGAGCCTCAAGGAGGGGACCGCCTTTCTTACCAACACCGTGGGATCCAGACCCAAAGCAACCAGCAAAAGAGTTTGGTTACCTCCTACCTCTCAACCCTGCTGATTAGCAGAGTTGGAGGGACTTGAGAGTCTTTGGAACATCTAGGGAGCACTCCTGACAGCTGTACCCGCTTGGTGCCGAGACAGAGCAAGGCAGCAGAATGTCTTGGATGATTAGTGAGCTGGGCGGTCAGCCATGCTGCTCACCCTCAAAACAACTGGGAGGAGGAGAGTTGGACTGACTTGCCACAGGCTCCCCTTTCCTGTAAGGATCAGTCTCTTGTTGGGTTCTTGCTGAGCCTCTGGGGTGCCATACCATCCCTAAATCCAGGAAGGAGGCGTTCCAAATATTCCACAACTAGTAAGTACTTCCTGGCTACAGACACTTATATTGGTGCCGTTCTGTAGATCAGTCTACCCTGAAGCCTTTGAAACTCTGAAAGATTTCAGGCTGATGTTTTGGCTAAACCACTGCCACCTCTCTGTCACTACATTGCCCCAAAGGCCATTCAGAAGATGGCAGAAGCAGTCACCATCCGTCTCTCTGAAAGGAAGAGTTTATATTTTCTGTTGTAACTGATAACTTAGAACACCATTCCAGAAAGGTTGTTTTAGTTTTTATTTTTGCAGTACTGGGGATTGAACCCAAGGCCTTGTGCATGCTAGGCAAGTGCTCTACTACTGAGCTTCAACCTCAGCCCTTTTTATTTTTTTGAGACAAGGTATCGCTAAGTTGCCCAGGCTGGCCACAACTTGCCATCCTCCTGTATCAGCCTCCCAAGTCACTGGGTTAATAGGTCTGAGCCTCTAGTCACTGTGCCTGGGTCAGAAGGGCTATTTGGATTTATTTTCCACATATCAGTTCCCCACATTTGCCTCAGGGAAAGTCTTCTGCCATCTACTTTCCACATGCAGTGTCCTCAGAGGACTCAGGGTTATTTGCACTCTGGACTCCCTTTCACTAACTCCTGTATCAGAATGTTAAGAGGGTCAGTCCTAACCTCAAACCTGAAGAATCTCCTCGCCCCAGGATGGACAGTGTCTCTTTGAAGGCTCCCTGAGTTGCAAGGGACCTTATCAGTCTGGTTCTACTTCCTCCCTAGAGCTGGAATCTCCTTGTTTTTCTCGAATGCCTTCAGGAATGGCATTGTCACTATCTCCCAGGGGTGACCCATTTCAGTTCCCTTCGTCAGTTGGAATCTGCTGTCCCCTGGCATTCCTTCAGTTCTGTGGTGGGCTACTTTTGCTCTTCTGCAATATGATTTTTAATTAGATCTTTAATAGTAATCTCATAAATAGTTTACTGATCTCTAAATAAATTCTACCTAATAGGTTTGATTAATATAACTGGATTCAGAATTGGGGTTCAGATTTTGATCACTTCCACCACAAAACATGCCTGGATGAAAACAGTCTTTTGGTAAAGATTTTGGGCCACTTAGATCATCCCTGCCTTCCTTCTCCTTGTACCTCTACCACATAGAGATCTTTGCATGTGAAGTTGGGGGTCCTTGCATGGAAAGGTGTGGCATGGTAGGGAGTAACAGGGCTCTTAGAAGCATGGGGATGGCAGAGAGGTGATCTGTCTTCTCAGTAGTGACAGTGATGTCATACAGCAGGGAATACATTTTTGGGGTCATTTGATGGGCAGCATCCTTTTCCTTCTTTCACATGTCCCCATGGTCTCCAGCACAGGGCTTCTGTTCTCTTTAGCAGTGGAGAGACAGAAGTGAATAGGGAAGGACAGGTTGACACTCACCAAACAAGAACTGAAGAGTCAAACAACTCTTTGAGGTTTTTTTTATTTTGTTTTGTTTTGTTTTTTAAATTTAAACAAACCCCAAACAGGACTCTTCCCTTCTGGGCTTTTTGAATTAAGGAATCCTTTTGACCTCTTCTGGGACCCGAGGGTGCTGAGAAAATTAGAGTTGCCTTTGATAAAATCTGTCACGCATCTTAGGCAAAGGGCAGGTTTGATAGAGATCTAGGGTGTGTTGTAGTTACAAGATTGCCATGTAAGCCTCGGGGCATATACTAAAAATTGTTTATTGTGATTCACATTTAGATGGGGGTCCTGTATTTTTACTTGTGAAATCTGCCCACCCTAGTTGGAGAGTAAATTAGGAAAATGAGAAGATACATGGGTATTGACCCACAATAGCTCTCAGGACCCCAGTTTCAGCCGGTCCCTTCCATGAGCAAGAACCTCCATGGATGGGGCTCACAGGGCTCAGCATGCAGTATGGTGGTTTAGGCTGCTCTCTGGAGCTTCCAACTAAGGTCAGAGTTACCTAGAGTCAATTAAATAAGCAGTCAAACAAGGATGCAGGCCTTGAGGGTGGTGGTAAACGAAGGGTGGGGAAGGTATCCCGAGATTACAGGCTTCCCCGTCTGATGTTGGAGTAGGAGTGACTGCAAGTCATTAGGCCTCTCACTGCCAACATCCCCCACTGCTGCTGGATCCTGCCTTGGATCTCCAGCCTGGCATGTGCCAGCCTTGGTGATGGGACCCATTATAGATGGGAAATGACTCCAGGGAGCCGGGAGCCAGGCTTGGCCAGCTCTGCTGGCAAGTCAGCCCTCATGTTGGTTGCAGAAAGCTCATGGAGTGTGCGCAGCACCTCTGGGGAAAGCCACTGGAAAGAAGCCCCTGGTGCTGAAAGCAGGCATCTGGCAGAGCCTACGAGTCACAAGGCAAAGAGGATTTTGTGGCAACAAAAGCTGCGGGGGAAGCTCTGCCCAGACAACCCCTTCTCTGAAAATTCTCTGAAGGAATTCTAGTTGCGGGGAGGAGGACAGATTATCAAGCTTCTTTCTGCCCTAGACCATGTCCCTTCCCCTTGTTGTCTGGAAGAGCCCTGAATTAGCAGGTGAGCAGTTAATCACACTATTGCCAGGTCCTCTGTTTCTCGTTTCTTCTATGACTAAGAGGATAAACTGGGAAACCTTAGCAGGCCACATCAGCCCCAAGCTCTTGTGTTTCTCCTTCAGGGGGCAACATCTGTCTTCCCTGTTCGATGTGAATGGGAGTGGGGTAGGGTGTTTGCCCAGGGCCCTATTATGAGGAAGAAGCAAGACCCCTGTGTCTCTGGACCTCCATTTTGAAACCGTTTTTACCCTTGAGGGTGAAGGAGTTTGCATCTTGTAGGAAGCGGGCAGCCACAGAAGGTTCCAGAACGTGGCAGTGACAAGATAAGAGGAAGGTCTGAAGAGGGATTGGGGTGGAGAGCCATTTGGAGGTGGGGAAGACCTAGAGTTGGGAATGCCACATAGCGGCCCGAGGGCTGACATCCCTGAGGGAGGTAACAGGCCAGGGTGAGGCCTGCTCCCTGCCCACCCAGCTGCTTGGGGCCTGGGCTCTGGAGAGGGAGGATCTGAGGAACTCTGCAGACAAAGAATTGATGACTGCTCTGGGCTTACCAAAGCCTCCTTGGCATTTCCTCCACAGAGAAGGGCCTACCCTCCACCAGGAGGAGGATGTTTGTGCAGGAAGGCCTGTGCTGTCCTCAGCGAAGGGCCTGGGAGATGTTAGTTAGGAGGGGATGGTTTGAAAGCCTTAGGGGGAGGCGTAGCAGCCAAAAAAGGGCAGGGGAAAGAAAAGGCTAAGATGTTTACAGAGAAAAAAAGTCAGTGGAAAAAATGACGATGAGGTCAAATAGATTTGGGAGATGGCCCCGCAGTCAACTAGGGGAGGGGACAGTGGCCCCACATAGGGGGAGGAAGAACCACAAGGCCTTGGCTGTGCTCTCTGGACCCTCCAACTCCATACCTTAATCCTGTCTGTGGCCCTGGTCCCAGCCCAGAGAATGGCGTCTTCCCACCCTTTAGTCGGGTCCCCATTCATCAGTGGGTCTCTCTGCCCAGTGGGAGCTCATTTTTCTGGTGGAAGAAGGATCCCGGGCTTGCCAGACTTCGACTTATCTTTCCCCGACCCCAGTCCTTTCTCCAGATGCTCTAGAGAGCCTGGCTGGGTAGAGGCCCACCCTCCAGGCAGCCCCTTTGTCTGCCTCTTGAGTGAGGGGCCTTTCCCAAGCTCCACAGGTGTGAAGAACTTGTTCCTGTAGTGTTTGTTCAGCCCTATTAGTGGCCTGAAGGACTGTTGACAGAGGGCCCCTTTGTGATCAGACTTGGCTAAAGCTCTCTAAGCCCTCGACAAACACAGGCCACTTATCTCCAGGGACTTTATCAGAAACCATCTAAAGCCTGTCTTTGGCAGGCCAGCCTCCTTGCCCCTCTCTCACTCAGGAGACTGGGGTTCCAAAGCATTTCCCACATTTTTTTTTTTTCATTTTTCTTACCACCTTGATCCACTCCTAGTCCATTGTGTTCCTGATAAAGGAGATAACATCCAGGTGGGGGTGGGAGTGGTCAGGGATTTTGTTTTTAAATTGGAGCTTCAGAATAAATGGTTATGGCCAGACAGGTCCCTGTCTCCTCAGAGGACTAACTTAGAGAGGGAAGAGGACTCCTTTCTGTGAGAACTTGGCCTTCAGGCTGACCAGGAGGGTCCTTGTTGCATACTGCCCTCCATTAAATCCTCCTCCCGGACTCCCCAGCCCTGTGCATGCCCCAAAGCAGGATACCATGGTACTCCTTATTTCCAAGACCTTTGGGAGATGCCTGAAACCTCAGATAGTACCAAGCCCTATATTGACTATGTATTTCCTATACATACACACCTACGATAAAGTTCATTTTATAGATTAGGCATAGTGAGGGATCAATAATAAAATCTGTAGTAAAATAGAACAAATGTAAAAATGCACTATAATAAAAATAAATGTGCTCTTTCTCTTTCTTAAAATATCTTACTATGCTGCCTTAGCCCTCTTGTGATGGTGTGAGGTGACTCGGTTCCTCTGTGATAAGATGAAGTGTGGTAGATGACATGGGCATGGTGATGTAGTGTCTGTTGACTCTTGGTCATCTGCTTGGGTGATCCTGGATCACCGAGCCATGATGACATTTTCTGATCACAGTTGACCACAGATAACTGAAATGTTGGAAACTCGAAAACTTGGATAAGAGGGGATTGCTGTGCTTTGTTTATCAAAAAAGTTTCCTCAGCCTGCCACCTTGCAAGGAGTCCTTCCTCTCCCAAAGACCCAGGCACTAATTCTGCCCAGTCCCCTTCCAAGTCACCAGCCTATTCCCCTTATGAAGCTGTCACCTAGTGAAGACCTGCCACTTCTACTGTCCACAAGATGGAAGCCTATGGGATTCCCTCTCAGGTCCATGGTGTCATAGAGTCCTCTCTGTGAACCACCTATACCTGGAAGTGGTCTTACTACTCCTTCTGTGGTCCTGTCCCCTCTGCTCAGTCCCACCCTGTGACTTCACAACTTTATCATCTTTATCACATTAGCCTTGAGCACTCTCCTCCTGAACTCCTGGATACCCTCCCCAGCACATCTGTGCTGACGTGAATCTTCAAACCTGTTCCCTATGCTCCCAGGAGTTTTGGTATCATGCATATCTAGGTTTGGGGGCGCGGGAAGAAAAATACCTTAAAGATCCACATGTTTTCATCTTTTCAGATGCACAGATGGAGGCTTAGAGGGGCCAGGCCAGGTGGACTTTCTAGGGTCACGCTCCTGGAACTAGAGCTCAGTCCTCCCAAATTGTGCCCACTTCTCTTTCCTAATGATGCTATATGGCTGTGTGTGGTGTGACTTTAGTAACGGTGATGTTCACCAATGCCCTGCTTCTGCACCACGAGCCCCTGGGTCCCAGGGCTTCAGGCATACTTTTTGTTCCTCTGCACTCTCTAGAGTGGTGGTACTCAAAGTGTGTCCCTCAGGCCAGTATCAGCCATACCACCTGGGACTTTGTAAGACGTGCACAGTTTCATGCCTCCGTACGACCTACTGGGTAGAAGCTCTGGGGTTGGGCTCTTTATTTGGAGTCTTAGTAGACAGTTTTGGAGAACCTATGCACCAGAGAAGGATCCCTTGGCTGGGCCTTGGGGGCTGCTTGAATTGAAAACCACATCTGGAGAGAAGGAAGAGGGGGCCAGAGTCTGTTTCGGACAGAGCGAAGTGCAGCAGGAGCAGCAGCAGCCATACAGCAGCTGCGCTTCTGGCTTCTGAGCCTCTAAGGGGCTCCATTTGTATTTGTTGAATGAAGAAATGAATGAGCCATCATGCAGCAGCTGGTTCTGCTGGGGGTGTCCTTGGTGGACCCCTCTCCTGTCTCAAGATGCCACATCTTCCCTCCTGAGTGGGCTGGGATCCCTGGGAGTTACCATAGAACATTCTCCTGTTGCCTGGATTGTCCTGCCCAGTGTAGACAGTTGATTCTTCTTTCAGACAAGTAAGGTTGCCCCGTTCTAGGGGACATTTGCCAGTGGTTTGTAAAATTGAAGTTGTAACAAAACAGCCCCAAATTATTGCAAATCCTAGAGCTTTGATTGGAACCAGAAGACTCTGTGTATGTCCTCTTGGTGTTTGCTCAATCTCTTTGACTCACTCATGGCTGCTTACCGCTGCTTGTATCTGGCCTACTGACGTTTCTAGTGACAAGTTTTAAGCCCTCTGTTAGTGGTGGCTTGGGAGTGAGGTGACAGTGGCCACAGCATTAGCTACACTTGGGAACCTTCAAAGACTCTGTCCTGCTCCCTATTATAGTCCCACCTCCTTGTGTAGTTCCTGGAATGTAGTAGAGGCTCAGTAAATATGTGTTGACTATACAAATAAATCCACCTGCCATTGGATTTACCAATGATAAAGTGAAACCTATAGTCTGAGCTTTGATTGTTTTATAAATTTATCTATGTTCATGATCATTTCTCTTGGGTCCAGCTCACCTATAGACACAAAAGGCTATGGTTTCCAGAAATACCTGGGCTCATCATACCTCAGCCCCTTTGAAAGCCCAGCAGAGGATGGTCCCCAGGTGCTGCCAGGAGCCAGGTGTGTGGGCTCTGTGGTTGCTCAGCCCAGCCATTTCAGGAGATGTTGAAAACTGGGCTCAGAAGGACACTTACTGGTCATGGAATACTTACGATTTATAAACAAGAGGAAGACAATTTCTAAATAAATAGTGCACCAAATAGAGAGCAGTCATAAATAAAAGGAAATACAAGAGACCTCAAACTCTTAAAAATAGCTCTCAAATATTTTTATGACTCTGAACCAATTGTTTAAGGAGAAGTTTCTTATGAAACCAGACCTCTGTCCTTTGTCCTCTTGCAGACTGCCCACCATAAACTCTCTCCTTTGCCCCCCTGCAAGGCTCTCTCTCCACACAGTGGGTTCTGTTCTCTTTGATTCCTTTGGTCTACACTGGCCTGCAGGCCAGGAGCAGCAGTGTCACCTGGGAGTTTGGGAGAATGCATCTGGACAGATCCCTGGGTGACCCATGTGTATGTGCCATTGGAGCAGCATTGGCAGTATGTCCCATCTGTTCTCTGACTCTCTTCTCAGGTCCTGTCCTCTTCACCTTGTTCCAAAAGGACACAGCAGATTGGCATCCCTGTCAGTCCTGATAGTTCTGCTCAAAGCTAGAAATTATAGATCTTTCATGCATCCTTCTCCCCTTTGAGGTGGGAACATCCTGAGGACAGGACTCTGTCTTGCTTGCTTGCTGTGATCACACCAGCACCCCAGATGTAATTAGTAAAGGAACCAGCAGGGGAAACAGCTGGTTTTTGCATGTGCTGGGCATGTCCAGCCTGCCCGTGTGCTCTGGAGATGTTGAAATGTGCCTCTAATCATGACAGATCAGAGAGGGATACCCTCTTCCTGGCTAACAGGAAGCCCAGGGTTGGGGACTGGTCTTTGATACAAACTTCGCAGTCTGTGGATGGTGCTTTTTATGGGTTAGTTATTTTGGTCAGTTCAGCTGTAGACATGTAAGTCCAGAATTTCCCAACATACTGTATAAACAATGTGGAGCATCTTCCCTAAAAGAACTGCCCTGGGAGGGAGAGAAGATGGAGATCCTGTGTGCTGAGAGGGCAGAGGAAGGACCCTGGGATGAAGACTAGGGACAGAGCCCTGAACCACATTAAGTTCAGGGAGCCAGGATCAGAGTCTCTGAGAGACGGAGCCAGGATCAGAGTCTCTGAGAGACGCAGTCAGGAAATAGCTCAGCAGTGTCTGCTGAACACTTTCTAGACCTGGGGTGGTCTTGCTGGGGTTGGAGGTTAGTTTATCTTTTGGGGAGGACCAGCATCATCCAACCAGTGTTTGCAGACTCAGTCTCTGTGCAAGACCTATTTAGAGTCCTGGGCAGGAGTCTATGGCACTTATATGTGGATTCTTCTCTCTAAAGCTCCTCAGACTACTCAAATGGATAAAAGTCAAATTGATGAGTTAAAACAGCAAGGTGAATTTAAAACCATTTAAAGCAGCAATAAAAGAAATGTCACGAGGTCATGCCTTAACAGAGTTTGATCTAGGCAGTAAATTCTCTATCTGTCCTACCTGTCTATCTACCTATTTACTTACCTTCCTACTTGCTAATCCAGCCATTGATTCATCCATTGATCTATCCATCCATCCACCAATTCATCCATCCATTGATCCACCAATTTATTCATCTGTCCATCCATCTACCAGTCCATCGATCCATCCATTCATTCATCATCCAATCCATCCATTCATTAATCCATCATTCATCCATCCTTCTACCAATCCATCCATTCATCTGCTCACCCCATTTACCCACCCATCTATCTATCCACTTATCCCATCTATCTCTCCATCTTCTTTCTTGAACATTCTCTCATTCTTTCTCTTCCTTTGTGCAACAAAAGTGTATCAAGGCTGGCATTGTGCTGGTGGATGTAAGAGCCAACACTGTCCCTGTCCTCAGTGAACCAACATAGCTGACAAGAGCATTTGTCCCACTTTGTCAAAGAGGGTGCTGATAGGAGGCTTCTCTTCCCCTCCCTCTGTCAGGGAGAAGCCCTTGGACAGTTGAGAGTGCATTATCTATCTATGTTTGCCACATGGCAGGGGCTGGCTTGTAGCTAGAATGCCCTGAAAGTGTGTTGGATTGAACTGACCTGAGGTGGGTAAGGAGCTAGGCAATTCCAGTTTGGTAGAAGAGAAAGGCTTAAGGAATCTTGGGAGCTAAGAAGTGGTCATAGACCAATGTTACAGTAGGACTTCGAGGACCTTTTGCTGGGGGGGAATATAGGAACCTATTTCTTGGTCCCCCTCTCTGTGTCAGGTTTCTAGTTGGGACAGAGTTGGGAAGCCCCCCTCCTGCACCACCCTACCCCTCCTTATGCCCTGGGTCTGAAATGTAGCCACACCTGATACATCTTTGATGGTGCTCATGTGATAACTGGAAGGGGGTCTCTCTGGGTGGCTGGGGGACCCCTGGGTAACAGGCAGAGCCTCACTGTCCTGGCCTGTGCTGGTCCTTAGGAGTCTCTCTGCTTCCCCGCCCCCTTCTTTCCCAGGCTGACCTCTGTTCTCACAAATTTGCCCTCTCCTTCCCGCCTTGAAATCTGATAATGAAACTAATACCCAATATTTTTGCCTCTGAGAGAAGCAGGAGATAAACAGGAAGGCACGATGGATTAAGGTATCTCCAAGGCAGGGGCTGGGACAGGCCGGGGGAATTGGGTGACACCTCCGTGTAGAGCAGAGGGATCCAGATGTGAGCCACTTTGCCTGATGCATTTTTCCATTTGTGTAGAGAAAATAAAACAAAGAGAAAAGAAAACAAGCTGTAAAATACTTTGCAGAAGTCTGAGCGTGGGCAGTTGTCACTTGAAGTCCCTGACAGCTTGGAGAAGCAGGAGGGAAGGAGGGAGGCCCTGCTTTTTGATGTTTGGCCTCAGAGCTTTCTTTTGTGTGACCAGTTGTTTGGGATGAACCTTTTGTTGGTGTGAGGTATGTATAGAAGAGAGATTCCAACTCTGGCTTCCCCTTGGAAGCTCAGGAAGGGCTCAGAGTCCCCAGGAGGGGCTCAGAAGTCCATTGATCCTCTCAGTGGACAGCTGGAGCTTCTTTTATAGGGAAGGACACAGGATGAAATCAGTCTCCAAAAAGAACCAAAAGATGTCACTACAAGGCCTTTCCCAGTGCAAAAGACTGAAGCAAGTGAGACCTGGGTGATTCTTCCAGGTCCCTGACCCTGGACAGGTGTGCCAGGCCCTGAGATTTCTGTGCTTTGTAGAAAAGATCTAGATTCTGGGCTGTGGTCCAGGCCTGCTTGTGACCTCCAGTGATCTGGCCCTTTCCTTTGGGGCTGTGGCTGAGCAGCCAGAAGACTGGGGCTGTAGACCTGGGCCCTCCATTCACTGGCTTCATGGTTGATCACTTCGCCCCTCTGAACAGCACCCTGTCCTCCTTGTCTAGCTGAGTAAGTCCAAAGAAACAGTGAATGTACTTTAAGTGTTACTATCCCCCATGGGGAGAGCAGGGTACAACTGCAGCTTCTTTCTTTGCATCTGGTTGATCTAAGCTCTTGGGGACCCCAGCTGAGGGACACTTGGGAAAGCTCTTAGGGGTTGGAGGTGTCCTCTGATCTAATCTGACTTCCAGCAGCTTCCACACTTCAGGGTGTACTGTCTTAGCACTTTCTCCAGAGCCTCCTCCATCTCCACTTGTCAACTGAGTGACCAGTGAGGGAGTGATTTAGGGGGTGACTCTAAGAAGAATATTTAAATAAATACATTATAACATCAGAGAAAAGTTAATGGGGCAATTCAAAAACAAATCACAAATGAAAATAACATATAAAGAAACGGGTGAAAATATTTGTATTGTATAAATGTTTTTAAATGCAATAGTATAAAAGAGCTCTAGACAGCGTGAAGAAAACCCCACCTTATTTGAAAAGTGGGCAAATGGCATGAACAGGCAATGTGTGTGCACACACAGGAAATATAAATAGACACACAGAGAAATGCCCAACCTCCCTAGTAATCAAAGACATGCAGATGAAATTCATGTGTGCGTTTTTTCCCCCCAGACAAATTGGCAAACATTAAAGAAAAGAAGAATACTTATACCAAATGTGCGTTGTCATTTTTTTCAAGGGTGTGGCGAAATAAGAGCTGTCACATCCTGCTGTTGGGAGAGTGAGCCAGCACAGCCTTTCTTGACAGCAATTTGGCGATTTGGATCCAAATTTAAAAACATGTAGAACCAAAATTTTAACTCACAGTTCTGCCTTGAGACATGTGCTGTGTGACAGAAATCAGAGCATTCAGAGCAGTGCATTTTCAAGATGGTTCAAGGTGATTACTATTGTGTTCAAAGGTAGTTACCATGGTGCTGTTTTCTTTTGTTTTTGTATATTTGTTTGTTTGATTTTTGTGGTATTAGGGATTAAACCCAGGGCCTTACACATGCTAAGCAAGTGCTCTACTACTGAACTGCAACCCTAGCCCTTTTTATTATATTTTGAGACAGCGCTTACTAAGTTGCCGAGTCTGGCCTTGAACTTGCAATCCTCCTGCCTCAGCCTCCAATGTCTCTAGCCACCACACCTGGCTCACTGTGTTGTTTATTGTAGTGACAAACTGGAAATAGCCTAGCTGTCCAGCCCTAGGAGACCCTGCTGTTAAATGCATCTACTTCAGATTGCAAGAAATTCATGACATTTATTTCTGTACAACACAGTACCACGTAATCCGAGCACGGTGGCACATCCTGTAATCCCATTGGCTCGGGAGGCTGAGGCAGGAGGATTATAAGTTCAAAGCCAGCCTCAGCAACAGCGAGGCACTAAGCAACTCAGTGAGAGCCTGTCTTTAAATAAAATACAAAATAAGGCTGGCGATGTGGCTTAGTGGTTGAGTGCCCCTGAGTTCAATCCCCGGTACTCACTCCAAAAAAAATTGTGAAGAATAGTCTGGGTGCCATGACAGCTCTGTAATCCCAGCAGCTTAGGAAATTGAGGCAGGATTGCATTTTGAG
This sequence comes from Xerus rutilus, assembly GCA_028644305.1. Taxonomy (NCBI): domain Eukaryota; kingdom Metazoa; phylum Chordata; class Mammalia; order Rodentia; family Sciuridae; genus Xerus; species Xerus rutilus. The sequence continues at coordinate 48,219,932 of CM053402.1, forward strand.
GCCAGCCTTGGCAACTTAGTGAGACCCTGTCTCAAAATAAAACAAAGTTGTTCAGTGGTAAAGCACCCTTCCATTCCAACCCCTCCGTTCAGTGGTAAAGCACCCCTCTATTCCATCCATTTTTCTACAGTATAGAAAAACAACAAAAAACAAAACACAAGCAAACATGAAGAATAACATTCAACACAAAAAAATGTTAATTCTGAAAAAGAAAAAAGACTACAAGTCTGGATGTAAGCTGGATGCAGTGGCGTACACCTGTAATCTTAGCAACTCAGGAGGCTGAAGTCGGAGGGTCACAAGTTCAAAGCCAACCTCAGCCACTTAGCGAGGCCTTGACTCAAAATAAAAAGTTTAAAAGGCTGGGGATGTGGCTCAGTGGTTAAGTGCCCCTGGGTTCAATCCCTGGTAACAATCCCCACCCCCACAAAAAACCAAACCAACAACTAGGTGTAGACAGGTATGATCCACTCCATGTTTATAGGAAAGGATTACATAGCTCCACAGTTGAGCCAATGCTAGTGAAAGTCTGGAAGTAAAAGCCCCTAGATTAACACTGGCCAGTGGAAATAGGAGTGTGTTTTTCCCTGCTTTTGTTTTCAAGAGTGTGGCATTAAATATCTATTTCTTTAGAAATTCCGTAATGGTGTGGTTTAGAATATACTTTACATAAATGCAAGACGGACCAGGTTGAAGAGTGAGCAAGAATAGCCAGATCCAAGCTGGAGTTATCCCAGAAGTTGAAGCCCAAGGAGAGCGGGTGTCAAGAGATCACAGTATGGGGTGAAGAGGGCTCATGGGAGCCATGCTAGTGCCTGGGCCAGGCTGAGGGAGGCAGTGGAGATGGGCCTGGAAATGACATTGAAGCCGAGACACCTGGAAGATGAGAAGGATGCAGCCAGATGAAGAGGGGGTGCCAAGGAGGAAAGGAATAGCACCTGCAGGCCAGGAGGGGGCAGGTGGGGAGTCCTCGCACATGGCATGCTCTAGAAACAGACCAAAGTGAACGCAGCTGAAGCAGGAAGAGGGAGAGGTGGGTGAGCAGAGCTGGAGCTGGATGGGAAGCAGGACCAGCTGATTCAGAGCCCTTGAAGGCCATCAACTTTATCCTGATGGACATCCTCAGATTGGTGTTTAGAAATTCCTGCTCTGGGGGCTGGGGATGTAGCTCAGTGGTAGAGCGCTTGCCTAGCATGTGTGAAGCACTGGGTTCTATCCCCTAGCACCACATATAATTAAATAAATAAAATAGACAACTACAACTACAAAACATATTTTTAAAAAAAAGAAAAGAAATTCCTGCTCTGGTTACAGTTGTTCCTGGGTATCCACAGAGAATTCCTGATGTGGGTACCAAAATCCATGAATACTCAAGTCCCTTATATCAAGTGGCACAGCATTTACATAGAACCTATACATATCCTGCTATATACTTTAAATCAGCTCTAGATTACTTATTATACCAAACACAATGTGAATGTTATGTAAATAGTTACTGTATTGTTTAGGGAATAATGACAAAAAATGTCAGTACATGTTTAATCCAGGTGCAACTTCCCCTCTTAATATTTTGGATCTATAACTTGCTGAATCCAGGGTTTTGGGCCCTGCAGATCCAGAGGGCTGATTGACTGACTGTACAGTGCTAAAGGTCACCCAGAGTACTCTGCTTAGACAACAGGGAGATCAGAGGACAGTATGGAGAGGAGTGAACAGATGTGAGGGAGGCACTTCTGGATCCAAGCGGAGACCCCAGACTTGAAGCTGGAATATCAGTTTTCAAGTTAGGAGCACAGACATGGTGAGAGGGGCAGGAGATGCCCTCAGAGAGTGTCAGGGCAGGTGGGGAAAGGGTGCCAAGTCCTGAGTTGTGTGCACAGGTAGAGGGAAGCAAACCTGGCAGGAAGGAAACCAAAGAGAACCAAGCTGAGGGTCGTCCGCAGAGGATCCCAAACCCAAGGATTGACAGGCTTCCACAAGATGGGACGCCCTCTGGGTTGATGGTGGGAGGGGAGATGGGGCACTCAGCCTGAGTCCTCCACAGCACAGCCTATAGGGAATGGGACTCTAGGGAATGGGAACCTGCCGCCGTAGAAGCAGTGTGTGAGTGTGCTCGGGCTGTGGAGCTTCAACACATTTTTTCTCCCAGTTCTGGAGGCTGGAAGTCCAAGATCAAGGTTGGTTGCTCCTGAGGCCTCTCTCCTTGGCTTGCAGGTGGCTGCCTGCTCACATGTCCTTGTCTGGTCTTTAAAAAAACAATTTTTTTTTCTCCCTGGTACTGGTGATTGAACCCAAGGACACTCTACTACTGAGTTACATCCTTAGCCTTCAGACAGGGTCTTGCTAAGTTGCCCAGGCTGGCCTCAAACTTGTGGTCCTCCTGCTTCAGCCTCCTGAGTTGCTGTGATTACAAGTGTTGCACCACAGTACCCAGTTCACCTGGTCTTTCCTTTGTGCACATACATCTCTTGAGTCTCTTCGTGTGTCCAAGTGCCCTCTTCTTATGGGAACACCTTGGAATAGGATCCAACCTAAGGGCCTCATTCTAACTCATTGACCTCTTTGAAGTTCCTATCTTCAAATATACCCAAACTCTGAGGTACTGGGGATGAGGATTCCAACACACCAATTTGATGGGAGCTTCAGCCATGGTACTGTGAGGTAGTCAATCATTGTTGACAGGTGCAGACAAGGAAAGCCAGGGAAGAGCTCCCAGAGCACAAGACTGCCTCCCAAGATCAGCAGTGGAGATGAAGAGGGAAGTTGAGGACAGAGGCTCCCTTGTTCCCCGTGGACATCCATCTTCCCAGCACCCTTGTGGCTCACAGTCTCTGCCTGTCTTTTCTGCAGCCTGTAACTGCAACCTGCATGCCCGGCGCTGCCGCTTCAACATGGAGCTCTACAAGTTGTCTGGGCGCAAGAGTGGGGGTGTCTGCCTCAACTGCCGCCACAACACCGCTGGCCGCCATTGCCACTACTGCAAGGAGGGCTACTACCGTGACATGGGCAAGCCTATCACCCACCGGAAGGCCTGCAAAGGTAGGCTGCACTTGGCGGGGGGAGGGAGCAGACCTAGTCTTGCCTCTTTCCTTTCTTTCTCCTTTGCTATTTCTTTTTTTCTAGTTTCCATACAGAGTGGTGTAGACTGAGGTCATCTCACACACACACCCTCCCTGGTATTTGAGGGTATAAGCCAAAACAAAGGGGTGATGGAGACATGGCTCAAAGGAGAAGAAAAGAGAAGGTGTGATCCTCTTCAAGGGTGCAGGGCTTGCCGGCCGACACCTCCCCCTCCCAAGCTTCTCCTCTGCACAGGTGTGCTGCATACCACAGGGACGCGAATCATGTTCACCAGGCTTACCTTCGGGACAAAGGACCCTCTTTTCCCAAACCCACGCACTTCTTTGGATGTGTGCGCACAGGCCCCCACCCCCATCACACACACATAGACACACACAGTTGCAGCAAGGTCGCAGTTTCAGGATCAGGGTCTCAGAAGGAACATTTAATCCATCTGCAAATAGCTTTACTTCTCAGGACAAAAAAAAAAAAAAAAAGGAGACCGGAGACTCTATTTTCGCTCACTGAAGCAAGCACTAATGTTTTAACTTTCTGCTGTTTGTTTTTCTCCCACCAACAAAAATGAAGCAATGGTCAGATGACTCAGAGGAGCTGATGAAATGCCAGGGAATTGAGTGATGTTGGAGGGTGAGAAGTACCCTTCCCCCCATGTTAGCTTTTGGGAATTCCAGGAACCAGGGTTCTTTTGCTCCAAAAGATGGGGCCCAGGGCCAGGCCCCTGCATGAGCATGGCTTCCCAGGAAGATGTTTACCTCCAAGAGCACCAGGCCAACAACTTAGCATACATGGGGTCCTGACATGGGCTTGTGTAGACCCTGACAGAGGGTCCCCAAGCCATAGCAGACTTAGACTTAAGTCTAGGTGATGAATTGTGGTAGAGAAACCCTTCTGGGTTTCAGCCTTTGAATGAAGTATCATCTTCATAACAGGAAATCCACCAGATATTGAGCACTTGTGTGCAGAACTGACTGCATAATTTGCAGAGCCCAGTGCAAAAGGAAAATATGGGGCCCTTATTCAAAAATAATTAAGACTTTCAAAACAGTGAAAGCAGAGCTTGGACAAAGCATTCATCTTTCTGAGCATGAAACCAGTGCTGTTTGTGCAGAACACTTTTCTCCAAAGCAAAAAAACCCACCAGGCTTCCAGTCTGCCTCCTCCAGGAGAGAGCCCTTTGATTCCAAATACACAAAGATGAGTAGGGTGGCTTCCAAGAGGAGGCAAGCTCTCAGCAGATCTGTGGACTTTCGGCCTCTGGTGGTTGCCAGGAGAAAATTGAGCAGAAAGGTAGCTGGGCTGTTTCCATATCAAAAAGGACAACTATTTCAGGTGAGAATCCTCCAGGAGACTTTGAGAATAGAAAGGCAGCCCACGCAAAACAACCATAGAAAGATCTGCAGTGTCAGGAAGGTATGATCAGGGCAAGACCAGGGAGAGATGGCTGTGGGTTTTCTGAGCGCAGAGTTGGAAGGCATCCAGCTCCTTTGCCTGTGCCCAGTGTTTGTTGTCTCGCTTTTATAGAAGAAATTGAGGCCAGGGGTCTTGTAAACAGCTGGCTTACACATAGATTTCTTGGAGATTCAGCCAAGAAGTTTTATCCTACAGCAGCCACTCAGGTGGGCAGCTCTTGCTCAGGGTGAGAAGGTCTGAGCTCTGCAAGGAAAGGGGGCACTGCTCATTTCCTGTCCTGCTGGTTTCTGCTATTAGAACAAAAATGCCTGTTCCCCCGAGATGCAGGAGGAAACAAGGCCTTGGTCATCTCTGCCCTTCCCTCTGTTGCCGTGGGTAGAGACAATGGCCCTGATATTTCTTATTCTCTTACTGCTCAGAGTGAGAGATGCCAGGAAGCCACAAAGTTCAGGTTCATTCTCCAGGGTCTGCCTCTTTGGTGGAAGGGCTACATATGCTCAGCTTCCTTTGCTGGTTTCTAGGGGGAACAGATGCAGGCAGATGAGGGGCTGTTCCTGTTCTGTGATTTCAAATGTTAGGGCCAGCTTAGGTGGCTGTCCGGATTTTCAATCCTGGACAGCAGCTGCCTCAGCCTTAATGGGAACTCTGGGTGGGAGAAGAATTCATGGGAGAGGAAAATCTAAGAATGGATTCTTCTCAGGGAGACAATTACTTCCTACTAGGAAATGAGGCAGGAATGGGTGTTGGGACTCTCAGTGTCTTGATTGGAGAAGAAAGATAGTGCTTCCAGGAACCTGCCGCCTGGTTGGTGAGGAAAGACAATGCTTCAAGGTTCCTGCCTCTGGATTGGTGAGGAAAAGCATAGCCCAAAGCATCCTCCTTCTTGATTTATGAGAAAAGATCTATTCTCTGATTAAGGAGCAAAAATGTGTCCAGAAAGTTCCAACCACCTAATGAAAAAAGACTGCTCTTGAAAGTTCCATATCTTTCCCCTTTTCTCTTCCTAATGTCATCCCTTTAGAGTATGTGGGAACTTTAAATCCTCAATCCCTCCAAGGGACACCTCCCACCCCAAAGGGACTCAAGAGATCTTGGTAGGAACCAGCTTTAGGAAAAGTTAAGACGCTGGTGGCGCTACGTGTACCCCCGAGATTTTCACACAGGGTCTCTTGGTCAACACCTCCCCTTCTTCCACCCCCACTACCACCACCACCACCACCACCATGGGGGTCTTTTGCCTTCTCTAGGCCACATGACTTAAGAGATGCTTCCTTTCATGGGAGGAAGCCCATTGGCCTCCAGCATTTTGCTCTTTGACAAGTTTGCTCTCAGAGGCATCCAGATCTTGTAGGTGTATATGCAACACTGACCTCAGGCCCCTTCTCCTGAGATTGACCTCAGGGAGCCCTCAAATGAAGGTCACACTTCTTTGCTTTGTTTCAAACGAATTTCACAGGGGAATTGGGACAACTGGCTCTGGACTCCCAAGTTGGCTTGGGAATGGCCTTGGGGCCCTCTTTACCCCCGACTTCTCTGGGCCCAAAAAGGGGCCCAGGCAGGGGGCCGAGGCCACCCATATACACTGCTGGTGATGGGCTGACTCAGGACCTTGTTCACTGTAGAGCAGGGGTGGACCCCGACAAGAACAGCTTGGAGCAAGTGCATTTGATTCCACACGTTATTATGCACTCTCCCATTTGGGAAGTTTCATAGCAACAAATTCGTTGGGTTCTTTCTCCCCTCCCCTAGTTTAGAAGCAAAGTGGGGCTGGCAGGGTTGGTGCATACAAAGGGCTGTAATAAACATGCCCAGGGAACAGGCCGCTGCACTCTCCGGCTATTCAATGCAATTTCACAGCACTGGGGCGGCCTCATTATGGTGTGGGCTGTTGTCCTATACAAAGTCAGATGAGATAAATTTCTCCCTTTTCTCCACAGAATGGTTTGTGAATGATACTCGTCCTGGAATCTTTCAAAAGATAGGAGGTTTTGTTGACCGTTTGTCTCCTTTATGGACTTTGGAGCTCTTTCTTTTTAGAGTCCGCAAAGAAGACGTTGCTATTTAACCATTTCAGCGGCGCCTCTATTGATAACAATATTAATTTATCATCTTCCCAAACCATCTGTGATGGATAAAGACATTCCGGGACTCTCCCGTGAACCGAATTGCGATGAGAATTAAGAAATTAACCACCACAGCTAGCATCGCCTTACAAAAGGCTCGCGTTCCATCTCACTGAGCAGCCTGTCGGGTCGCTCCTTGCCCTGCCCCCCTCCAGTCTACAGTGAAAGTGGCTGAATGCAGCCTGCTGAGAAGGTGCCTGAGCCCTAAGAAGACACAGTCATGAGGGCAAAAGCATGGGACAGTCCCCACCATCTTTGCCAGGCATGCTCGCAGCTCCTATCCACCCTTTCTTCCTCCCTGCAGCTCTGCCAGCCGTTGGGGATGGGGTGGAGAATTGAGCACCTCAGTCAGGCTCCCTCTGGCTCCCTGGGCCACCATGAGTGACCCCTGTGTCTTCCTCATTCTGGATTCTCGACCTTCACTTCATTTGTGCTGCAGTTCTCACCCTTGGTTGTACAGGGGAATCACCGGGGGAGACTTAAAAACAACCGCAGCCTGGGTTCCACCCCAGAGATTCTGGTTTAATTACTGGATCCAGATGAGGCCTGGGCATTGGGAATTGCCTCCTCAGGTGATTCTTATATGTAGCCAACGCTGAGACCCACAGAGAATAAGAAATGGAGGGGAATAAGAAATGAGGATGGTGGTTTGCTCTTGGCAGTGTGGATTTAAGGAAGGCTCACAGGTGGCTTAGATTGTAGAATTTATTTCTTTAAGGGAATTTAAATATCTTTGTGACTCCCTTGATGAAAACTGGGCAAGGGAGACATTTAAATTTAAAAATTAAACTTTTTTTTTTTAAGGCACGGTCTTAGTCTCACTGTATTGCCCCGATCGGCCTTGAAATCCTGGGCCCAAACAGACCTCCTGCCTCAGCTTCCTGTAGCTGGGGTTACAGGTATGCATCACTGTACCCAGCTTCCTGCATTAAATTTTTAAAATCTTGCTTGACAAGACTGGTGAAGCCTAGCTGGGAATGGTGGCACACAGCTGTAATCCCAGTGACTCTGGAGACTGAAGCAGGAGGATCACAAGTTCAAGGCTAGCATCTGGAACTTAGTGAGGCCCTAAGCAACTTAATGAGACCCTGTCTCAAGATAAAAAATAAAAAGGGCTGGGATGTGGCTCAGTGGTTAAGCAGCTCTGGGTTCAATCCCTGGTATTAACAAAAAGACTGGCAAAGCCTAATATCACAATATCTAGATCAAGACATGGCATCACAGGCCAATAGCATATACATGTGTGATCATGTGTAAGCCCATGTGTGCACCAGCAGGCATATTTAGATCTGATCATTTGAGGGTCTAGTCTCAGCATAACTAAGTACCTGGGAGCTCCACTCCTCTGGACCTTCCCAAGGCATTGTCCTCCCCTACAAAAACCTCAGGAGCCAGCTTTCATTTTGTGGGACCCTGGTCACAGTTCTGTTTTCCTGTTGTGTTTTTGTGGGGTGCAGGGAAAGGTTGGTCATCTGAGGCAGGGAGGTAGTTGGTAGCTAGAGCGGTTCCAGCTGTGAGAGCGCAGACCCCAACCCAGGGAGTGGCCTCCATATTACAAGGTGAGGCCAGTACTTTCCAGGAGAGAAGAAGTGACGCCTGCCTCCGATCCTACAGTCAGGAGAGAAAATGCCCAGTGGAAGATCTAACCCTGGTTGCTACTGGTGTTGGCACATCCGTTCTCTGTTCCCTGGGGGATGTGGGAGTCAAAACCCTTTTACAGGTTTGGCTAATGTTCAAAATCTGTGGGTCATTGGGCTAGTCATATGACCTTCTTAGACCTCAGTCGTCTTTGTGGAATCGTATTTAGGTTTCTGGTCACTGAGTCCCTTTCAGCTTTGACTTCCTTCATGGAGCTTGGAATTATGCAGATCAGAGTTCAAGTTCCACCTCTGGGCAAGACACTCTTCAAAAGATTCAGTTTTTTCATCTGGAAATGGGGATAATAACAGTCCCTTCTCCCTCCTAGTATTACGAGGCAGGTTTAGTGAGGTGCTATACCCTTGCACAGAGCACGCGCTCCATACATATTAACTGTTAGGATTAAATGTTCAAGTCAAAGAAAAGGGAGAGGCGAGAACCCTCCAGGATCGTCAGCGTGCCCACAGGGCAGAGATGATTCCTTCGGCTTTCCAGCTTCCTAAGTTCTTTCCATGGGCTACAGGGCTTGGGAGAACAGGTTTCCCTGCTGCAAGGAGTCTGTCCCCGTGTGGACCTTGTGGCCAGTTCTCACAGGACTGGGCAGGGCCCCAAGGATTGGCCCTAATGCTGTTGCACACACTCCATAAAGGATTTACACGCTTTGGGAGCAAAAATGACAAATGAATCAAGCCGCAGAGATGTGACCAGCAGCTGCTTGTGGAGGCCTGGAGCAGAGGTGGGGACAGGCTATGCATGTTCAAATGGGGTTTTGAAAGTGCCACTCAGAAAGACCAGACATCATGCAACGGGCTTCCTGACCACACTAGTGTTTGCAGTTGACCAAGGGAGGGACTGTCCTTCCCGGTCCTGCCACACAGGCCAGGTTCTCTGGCAGTTTCCAGCCCCTGCCCTCCCTGCATGCAGCCTTCCTCCCTCTCTCTCTCTCTCTCTCTGGGAACCATTTGCAGGACCTATGCTTTTTGCCTCAGCTGTAGAACAGGTGCAGGGAGACTCTGGTTAACTAGATCAGGGAGGGTCAAATAACTCAGCTTGGGATTAGGGGGCTCCCCTCCCCCCTGCACTTCCTGCCTTCTGCACCTTGATCCGAAAGTGGCAGGGGAAAGGCCCCGCGCAACTTGAGACATTTATTCTTTTGTGCCTTGTTAGCAACTGCTGTGGGAGAGGGACTCCTCGCTGTGGAGGAGCTTGACACAGACAGCTGAAGTGAAGTTTGAGGATTATCTGTGGATTTCAGTGATCCTCGCTCCCTCATTAGCATGGGGAATTTCAGAGTGGAGACTGGGGCCTGGTTGACCTAGGATGTGAGGGGATTATCATTCCACTCGCCTCCTCATTCTTTTCTCCAGATGCTCAGGGTAAACTGAAAGGCCTTTCCCTATGGAAAAGGCAGCAGATTGGCTCTGAGTTAGATTCTGATTGATAAGGAGACTGTTCATTGACTCTTCAAGTGTTTACTGAGTACCTACTATGTGTCAGGCACCAGAGTGGTCGCAGTGACCAGGACAGACAGTCCCTTGGAGCTCACTTTCTGGTGGGGGAGGGGGCTCGCAATAACAAAGGAGAAAAGAGAAGGTAATTTTAGAATGTGGTGAGTTATAGGGAGGAAATAAATAGGAAAGAGAAAAGTAGCAGGGGTAAGCTGCTCTACAAGATGGCCTAGCCTGGGGTCTCTGAGGACAGGATGTTTAAGAGGAGCCCTGGTGTATGAGGAGAACATAGTCAAGAGGAAACCGAGGGAAGAGCTTCCCAGGCAATCCCAAAGTCTGGGGCTAGAAAGAGCTTGGTGGGCTCTTGGTCAGTAGGGAGGGGAGGCAGTGCAGGGCAGGGTCAGCTCATCAGAGTCTGGGGAAGAGCGGTGGGTCTCATTTGAAGAGTGTTGGAAGCCATCATGAACTGAAATCGATTTCTTTGCGTGAGTTTGTCAAGATGAACCTAACTATTGTGTATAACCATAGCTCTTAAAAAAAAAAGCGTTGGAAGCCATTGGAAGACTTTACGGTTGGCTTGAGGCATCTATTTGACTTTCCTTTTAAGAAGCACCTTCTGTAAGACAAGCCATAGGTGGGGAGAAAACACTTGCACGTCCCATATCCAGTAAAGAATATGAATCCAGAATAGGTAAAGAACTCTCGAAACTCAACAACAAGAATGCAAAAAACCTAATTAGAAGTGGGAAAAATATTTGAGAATATACTTTCCCAAAGATAAATGGATGGCAGATAAATGGATGGTTTCTGTAGTACTTAAGGAAATGCAAATCAGAACCACAATGAGAGAATACTCAGTGAACAGTAAAAGTACTATCAATTCCAAGTGTTTGGCGAGAACAAGAAACAATTGGAACTCTAATTGCTGGTGGGAATTCAAAATAGCAGTTTCTTATAAAGTTGAACATCGATCTGTAGTCATGCCCAGCAATCCCATTCCTAGGAATTAATCCAAGAGAAATGAAAACTTATGCTCAAATAAAAACCTGTGCATGGATGTTTATAACAAGCATTATTCATAATTAATTGCGCCAAACTGGAAGCAACCCCAGTGTGCTTCGAAGGATGAATGGACAAGCAAAATGGGGTGCATCTGTACCAAGGGGTACTACTTGGAAACGAAAAGGAACTATTGATTCACATGACCCAATGGATGAATCTCAAATGCATTTGACAAAGGTCAGTCTCAACAAATTTCCTACTGGGCAATCCTGTTTGTACACAGACATTGTCAATACTATACATACCCAGAATAAGACATTCTGAAAAAGGTGCCACTGGAGGGACAGAGGACAGGCCCGTGGTTTCCAGGAGTAGTGGTGGGGACTGACTACAAAGGAGGAGCAGGAGGGAATCCATGGGAGTGCTGAGCTATTCTGAATCCTGATTGTGGGGGCACCTACAAGAATCTGTGCAGGTGACGAAATCCACACCAAAAAGCAGTGGATTTTACTCTGTACCAGTTAAATAATAGTAACAATAATGAGGCTGCTTTCCTGGGGCTCTACTGTGGTTTGTGTCCTCCAAAGTTTCATGTGCTGAAAGCATGGTCCCCATGTGGTGATATTGGGAGGTAGTGGAACCTTTAAGAGCTGGGTCTGGCAAAGATGATAAAGTCATCAAGGGCATTAATCCTCGGAAGAGGTTAATGTAGCTCTTAGGGGACTCTGATTCCTGGGAGAGTAGATTGGTATGAAAAGAGCGAGCTTGGTCCTTGGAGCTGAGGGTGTTGGTCAATCCTGGGCTCAATGCCCAGCACCAAAAACAAAAAAATCAAAAAAACCAAAACTCAACTCAGAACACAGTGAACCTGCTTCTCAGATCTCTCTGGCTTTTTGTCTAGCTATGTGAACCCAGCTACATGCATCTGTTTCCCTTTGTGCTTCTCCACCATGTTGTGTCCCAGCCATGAGAGCCCTCACCAGAGGCTAAACAGATGGAACTGGCCAATCTTGGACTTCTAGCCTCCAAAACTGTGAGCTAAATAAACCTATTTTCTTTACAGAGTACCTAGCCTCAAGTATTTGGTTATAGCAACAGAAAATGGATTAATTCAGATTTTCTGTTACTTTCTTTGGGTCTCCTTGTTCCCATCTCCCATTCATCAATAGCTCTGAATTCAGGGAGCAAGAGCAGTCCTTCTAGGTCAACATCTACTCCCCCTTCCCTTGTCGTTTATGTTGTGCCTTGTGTGGGTTCGCTCAACGAGTTGGGGTCCCACGGGAGGAGGGGACTGAGGAATGGGGTCCCACGGGATGAGGTCTGGGGTCCCAGAGGATGAGGAACAATGGGGTCCCATGGGATGAGGTCAGGGGTCCCGGAGGACGAGAGTTTGTGGGGTGGACGGTGGCGGAGTCACTCACCCAGACACCGGGGGTAGGTAAAACTGCTCTGCCGGAGGGAGAAGCAGACTCCTTTATTTCAGTTAGTACAACAGTTTATATAGGGTCCTTGGACCAATCATGGCCCTGAGGTTAGGTTACAACCAATAGGGTATTGATCCATGTCAGGCGCGCAGCCAGTCAGCATGGGATGAGAAAAGGAGAGGCACTGAAGGCAGCCAATCAGCATGGGGTAAAGAGGAGAAACATTCAAAGTAACCAATCAGCATGGGGCAAAGGAAAGGGGAGGGGAGGCTTTGAAGGCATGGAGAGAGCTCCTATATTCCCTGGCCCCTGGGAGCCCCTCACCCCATTGCTCTACCTTTCCCATATTTTCCCCATACCTTACTTTAGGCTCCTCCTTCCCAGATGCTCTGACAGCCTTGTCCAGCTCTTGCACGTATCTTCTCCTGATTGCCCACGCTTCACACCTTCTTTTGGGAATTGGAGAAGGAATGTATTCTGGAATACCCCTTTGCTTCTAATGTCTGTCCTGTGGCCAATGTCACCTCTGCGCGCGCGTGCGTGCGTGCGTGTGTGTGTGTGTGTGTGTGTGTGTGTGTGAGAGAGAGAGAGACCAGGATACCCCCAAGAGGCCCAACTTGTGCACAAGAGATAAAAAACCCCGGAAGGCTGCAGCTCCTGGTTTTCTGTGGAGATGCCGGCCCTCTCTTCACCATTGCCTCTTCTTACTGCCCTGAGCTTGGCCTGCTGCAGAAAAGGTTTCTCTCCCCCAGTGAAAGTAGCATCTTCCACAGGGTATCTGGGGTATGAGAGCAGCTCAGGCTGTTAGGTCAATGGCAGAACATTCTCCTTTTCTGGAGTTCAAGGACTGGCCTGGGGAGTCCTAGGGAAGAAGAGGCTTGTCTGAGGCTTCACACAGATGTGTTGCCAGCACCGGCTGCCAGACCTACGTACTGCGGACCCGGTGACTGAAACAACAGAGATTTGTTCTCTCACAGTTCTGGGGTCTGGAAGTCCAAGGTCAAGATGCCAACTGGGCTGGTTCCTTATGAGGGCTGTGAGGGAAGGATATGCTCCAGGACTCTCTCTGAGGCTCACAGATGGCCATCTTCTTCCTTCCTTCTGGGCCTGTGTCCTAATACCCTCTTTGTATGAGTACACCAGTCATGTTTGATTAGGGCCCATTCTAATGGCCTTAATCATCTTTCTAAAGACTCTGTGCTGGTCGGCTTTCCATCCCTGTGACCAAACTACACAACAAGAACAATTTAAAGGAGGAAAGATTTATTTGGCTCATAGTTTCAGAGGATTCAGTCCATGGTTGCTCAGCTCCACTGCTTTGGGCCGGAGTTGAGGTGGAGCATCATGGCAGAAGGGTGTGGCCAAGGAAGGCTGCTCAGCTCCTGGTACCTGGGAAGCAGAAATAGAGGTGTGGAGGGTGGGAGGGGAGTACTGGAGGGAAGATGTACTCTTCCAGGGCATGCCCTCAGTGGCCTCCTCCCTCCAACTGGGTTCCACCTGCTGGTGGTCCTTTTAGCTACCAATGGATTAATCCACTGAGAAGTCCGAGTCCTCCTGACCAATCATTCACCACCCCCATGCATGATATGTTAGGGGACGTTCCAAATCCAAACCATAGCAGCCCTGCGTTTAAGTATATACCATTCATAGGAACCAGAGATTAGGTCTTCAACTTACACATTTTAGGGGATGGGGATGTGAGATTCCGCCTCTAACATGATGCTGGCCAGAAGCTGTCTTGCAGGACTGGCTGGAGGCCTGGAATGATGTCTGAGGAGTTGGGTTGTCTCCCCAGCTCCAGAGGGGCTGGTGCTGAGCCTGCTCCTTTCTTCTCCACAAGCATGTGCCCTGGATTGCCACCATTTGAGGGTCCGGCCTGATCCCAAGAGCCCTTGGAGCCAGGATCCTCAGTAAAAGGAGCCAGATCTCCTGCTAGGAGTCCAAAATGGACTTCTAGAAAGCTCTGGTAGGAGCTGCAGTGGAAGGGGCCAGCCTCAGGCCTGCATCTCTACCTGATGCAGCTATGGGCCTTTGAGGATCCTGGATGAGAGCATCAGAGGGAACTGGCGTGGGAAGCCAGGGATCGGACCATCTGCCTTGCCCAGGGCTCCCGGAAGTCTCTGGCTGCCTTCCTCTTCACTGACAAGCCAAGTCTTAGCAGGAAGATTCCAGGACAGGGCAGGGCCATCAGGAAGTGTGTTCAGTAGGGTGGCAAGCTCTGTAACATGACCCCCCCCCTTCCCTGCCCCAGGCCACAAACAACAGCCATGGGAGTGGAAGTCCAAGGGTGCAGACTACTGCCCTGGGTCCTCTGGAGCCAATATGGACTAAGCAACTTCAGTAGGAATACAGACCTCCGCCCTTCCACCTGAGGTCCAGAGAGAGGAAGGCACTAACCCAGGGTAACCGGAGGAGCAGAGGAGGCCTGTGTCATCTGTTGTCCATCTGAAACCATTTGGACCCCCAAATCGTGTGTCCTTGTCTGATGACCCAGAGCAAGGACAGCCTGGGTTCTTAGCTTCACTAGGAGCCTCTGGAGCCTGCTGCGTTCGTGGGAAACCTGATCCCGCTGAGTTCTCAGGAACCTGGGCTTCCTTCTGGGCTCACCTTTCTCATTGTGGAAAAAATCCTCTGGTAGATCATTTCCCATGACCAGGTGCTGCCTGCCCCATGCAGACAGGGTGACCTGCTGTGGAAGGGATTGACTTCCTCCTGGAAAAATTGGCCAACGTCTAGGGAAGTGGGAGTCACCAGATGAGTTTCCTGTGGCAAAAGGTTTTCTGACCCATACCATGTTCTCAGAAGAATTAGGGGTGCTCTTTCTTTATCCTCCTCACCAGAGCCCCCTGCAAAGGAAAAGATCTCCTTTTGTCTTAACTGCCATATTTTCCCCTGTTCATTCCACCCCTCTGCCCTCTGCCCTCTAGAGGCTCTATGTGAGTCTATGTGTGTGTCTGTAGGTGAGCTTGCTGGAATCTGTGTGTTTGTGTCTGAGGTGTGTGTGTGTTTCCATTTCTGGGTTGAGAGACCACAACAAGAAGGCTCTGACTCTTTTTTCCTAAGGCCAAGCCCTGAGCCTCCACTGGGCTCAGGATCTCTTCCTTTGACATTGACAGTCAGATTCTCTTTTCCCAGCTATAGAAGAACACACCATGGAGGCATTGTTATCTGTCCACTCTCCCCACACTTTGAAAATCACCCTTCTTTGCACAGAGGGTACAGTTTGGGCCATCCCTTTTTCTGGGTATTTTTGGAGAGTATGTTTTGCTCTGGAGTGGAGAATTGAATGTGAGCAATGCAAGTCTCTGTTAGGACTGCATTTGGTTGCAAGTAACAGAAAGCCCACTCATATTGGATGAAACAGATCAAAGCTTATTTCTCTTTGAAGAACAAGAAGTGCAGAGGGGCTATCCAGAGAGGGCAAGGGGCCTGAGTGGTCCCCTCAGAGATTCAGGCCATTTCCATCTCTGCACAGTCTTGTTTCTCCTGTGACTTCCTTGCCAGCCTGTGATTTCGTCCTCTGTACAGCCTTGCCAGTTTCACAGGGCTGTTTTGGGGACCTGAAGAGATGGCATGTGTGAGAGTGTGGATGTGCTACGGTGGTCTGCAGGAGTCCCAGTAGGGTGCTACTGCTGGAGGGATGTTCTGTCATGGGCAGAATGAAGCCTGCTGATGGTCACACTGACCTGGAGGTAATGAGTGGCCTTAGGGACCCTGATGATTTCTTCTCCTAGAACAATGATTTATTGGTATGGAAGCATAAACTAGCTTGCTATCTCAGACCAGACAGGTCAGAGTCTTTGCAGAATCTTGGGAGGGAGAAAGATTTGGAAAGCCAGCAGCAAGCATCAACTCGTGTTTAATCAAAGAGGGAACCCTTAGGAAGTGCTGGCTGCACAGAGCAGACACAAAGCCGCCTGCCTTTGCTGAGGATGGCCCCGGGCTCCAGCAGACCTCAGCTGGTGCCTGGCCCCTCCCAGGCAGCTGAGCAGGCTGCCAGCTGTGCGAGGCCCTGGGTGAGAACAGTGCACAGTCCTCCTGGGCCTCTATCCAGGGCCAGCTTCCACCAAGATAAAGATGACCTGGGCCAACGGTGGTGCCCTGCGTGACTTGGCTCTGAACCTTCAGCAATAGAGCAACCTTTTGTGACCTTTCTTTGGCCAAGTTCAAGGATCCACAATTTACTGGCACACAGCTGTATTCCATCAGCACCGAGCGGAATAGTTCTTGGCATGAATTTGAGGATTACCAGCAGGCTTGTGGAGCAGGCCAAGGGAGGTGAGCTGGCAGGAGCCCTTGTAGTCCTCATTTGCCAGTTGCCCACACCCACGTCAGGGGCTTGAGATTGAGGGACCCTGTGCTATAGTCCCCCCACATTCACATGACCAACTGAGAAAGGTACCCACATGCAGCCACCCCACCCTTCACGGGGATGGGTTTGAGAGGCCATAGGGAAAGGTCAAAGGCCCTGTCCAGCCAGTGCTTCCCCAACAGATCATCTTCATTGTGCCCCCATGGGCCATCAAGTCTGGGTCTTTCTTTTCATTACTTAATTAAAAACAAAATAATAGAGTATGAACTTGAATTTAGGGTAGATTGCAGAAGACAATGTCCTGGAAAAAGGCAGTACTCATGTCTACAAAGGACAAGATGGGACCAGTCCCAGCACCTCCAGTGGATCCTGTGCTGAAAGGAGCTGCAGGCCCATGGTCCTCCAGGCCTCTGCCCTCCTCTATCCTGACAGGGGCACCCTGGTTGGGTCCCTCACCCCATTGCTTCTAGAAGCTTTTGCAAATCCTAACACACTGTAATAAATAATGCCTTACCTTCTTCTCCTTTCTGCTTCCTCTGCTCCCTCCTTCCCTCCTTCCTCTTCCTAATTCTCCTCACTGACCACTCCTGGGCTGAGGCCAATGGGAGAGGCTCCATTTTCATCTGCAGACTCATGCCCTCACACTAAGCTGGGATCACTGGAGATGTTCCCTTTAGCTCTTGAAGGATCTCTGTTCTCATTTATTTTCCTGGATATATTTATTCCCTTTGGGGACGGAAACACAGCAGCTTGTGGCCCCAGTTGAAATTGCTGGAGGATGCCTTGCCACAGGCCACCCATCACCCTCTCTGGCTGCCTCAGGACAATGGATAGTCAGAACATTTGCCTCCTTCACCTTCTCTTCTTCTCCTTGTCCACATGCAGTCCACTGTCTCAGTCAGATACGTAGATGTCTCCTACCTGCTAGAGAAGCTGTCCTTACCCAGAGCCTCCTGGTGTGGGTGGAGATGTCCCCCCGAAAGTCCTCTGGCTTCTTCATTACTGGAAATGGGTCCTTAGAACACAGTAAGGGAGCCTCAGGATGTGGCAGGACAGGGTACAACCCTCCACCCCTTTAAAAACCAGGAAGAGGGGTGTGGAGCCTGCTCTCCCATGCCATGGTCCCTGGCCTGAGAATCAGGGGCTTTACTTCACCTCTCAGCTTGGCTATGCCCTTCCTGTGAGGCCCCAGGAGGTTCCTTTGCCTCCAGTCTTTGCACATTTCATCAAGGTTTTACATTAAAGTATCATTGTGACCCTTTCTAGTGCTGCAGTTTATGAGTTTTGTGATCTAGACGCCTGAGCTGTGGATGCCTGGCTGCCAAGCAGGTGGGAAGAGCAGCCCGGGAGCCTGCTCCCTGTGCTTCCCTCTAAGCCCCAGATCCCAGGGCTTCATCAGCCCCAGACCCCACTCTTTAATCCAGAGGGTCTGCAAAGAAGCCTGGGGTCCAAGAGCAGTTGAGGGCAGAGAGCAGAAATGCATAAATTTACTCTGTCAAGGAAAGATGTACTTCTAAATTCTGATTCCCCCATTTGTGCATGACCCCCCTCTCAAGAGCTGTGGGGGCTTTTTATTCCTGAAGACATATTTATTTATTTATTTTTTTGTGGTGGGGATTGAACCCAGGGCCCTGTGCATACTAAGTATCAACTTGACTGCTGAGCTACACCCCCAGCCCTTGAAAATGTAGTCTTTCTTCCTGGGGCTTCAGAAGGACTCCCCAGCTTCACTCTGCTATAGCCAAAATAGCCCTTTTAGGGAAGTTCACTTTGATTTTCATTCCTTATTTCCTGGTTGGCAGCCGACCAGTCCCACAGCTTCTGGATCAGGTGTAGGCTTGGCCAGGCCGGCCTCACACCCCTGCTCTTACCCTGGGGTGGGGTCCAGGCAGTGCTTTTGGGTGGGGAAGAACCCCTCTGACTTTCTTGTTGTGTGTCCTTCACAGCTTGTGATTGCCACCCCGTGGGCGCTGCTGGCAAGACCTGCAACCAAACCACTGGCCAGTGTCCTTGCAAGGATGGTGTGACGGGAATCACCTGCAACCGCTGCGCCAAGGGCTACCAGCAGAGCCGCTCTCCCATCGCTCCCTGCATCAGTACGTGCCAGCTTCTTTTTCTTCCATCCCTGGCTTGGGTGAGGGAATCCCGTGGATTTGCTAGTCACTGCCGTCATTGATAGATATGTCTGCATTCAATACCTGGGGCTCATTGAGACTCTGTGGGAGACCCCAAGCCTGGGGGGTTCCTGCAGAAGCAGCTGGGGGCTCTGAAGAGACAGCCTGTGCATGGCCTGACAAATACCGAGTCTCTGGCTCCTAGAAGTAAGCCCTATTCCCCAGCACAGGGTCCCATTCCCACATCTCCCCTTGACCCCAGACCTGGTGGGAGGCTCCTGGCTACAGAGACCCCAATAGTCCCTGCCTCAGTGCATTCAGCACAAAAAGGACTGAAATCTCAGGGCCTTTGAGAGAGTTAGTCAGGGCTCCTGTGCACGGCACCCAAAGCCCTTATGAAGGATCATAGCACTTTTGAGGGGTCTCAGGGATCTCATTGGACCCCAAGTTTTCTGCTTTTGAGTTGCTGGAGTATGAACAGGGGTGTGAGCAGGATGGCTGGGGTCACTCAGAGGCCTTGGCTTGAGAGTTTCAGCATTTTATATCTGCTAGGGTCATGCTGGCATGACAAGCAGAGAATTAGCCCTGGTTGGAAAGCCAAGCCTAATTGGGAGCTGGCTCAACCTCACCCTCTTCCTCAGACACAATATTCCCTGTGAAGAGCTGATCAAGCCAAGAAAGGAGGGCAGGAGAAGAAGTGAATCCCAGTGAATAAGGCGAAATCCCAGGAACAGAGTCCGATTCTCTAGAGAGCGAGGTTGGCAAACTCTGGGCCTGGGAAGCTGGCTGTTGCTTGCTTTTGTAGGGCATGGCTCACTGGTTTGTACCTTTTTTAATGGTCAAGGCAAAAACCAAAGGAAGAATAATATTTCGTGACACATTAAAAAAAATCATGTGAAATTCAAAGCTCAGTGTCCATAAATAAAGTTTCATTGGAATAAAGCCACACCCCCTTGTTTACATGATCGTGTCCTGTTAACAGCGGAATCGAATTGCTGTAGCAGAGACTGGCAGGCCCACAGTATTAATTACCTGGCCCATTTTAGGGGAAGGCAGCCAACCTCAATTTCAGATTTCATACTGTCTTAGCCCTGGGTGGGCTCTGGTGACTATGGTCAGTCATGAGGAACTTGGAACAACATGAGAGTAGGGGTTACAAGTCTGGAGGCTGGGGACCCCCTCACATAGCCATCATAGAGTCCTTGAGCATTTCCCATAGACCTCACAGACAACCCCTTCTCCAGCAAGTGGGGACCTTAGACATTGTACACATCACCTGTCCCAATTAGATGGGGCCTTTACTTCTGGGATAGGCCAACTGTGTTGGTCCCAGAACAGTTCAGACCAGTTTCTGAATCAAGAGACACCTCTTCATGGGTAACATGGGTCCTCTGACATCAGAAAACTAAGGTCTGAACCTCAGGAAGTGGAGCTCAGTATCCATCCAGGGCAGAGCAGATTGAAATGGGTTGGGGCTGTGGCTCAGTGATAGAGCACCTGACTAGCATGCTTGAGACCCTGGGTTTAGTTCCTGGCACTGGGGGGAAAAAAAGAAAGTTTTTATAATAATGTCTGATTGTCAGTCTTATGCCTTATAAACATCCTTCTCTCGGTCCAAAAAGCTACAAAGAGAAATTTTTAGAAAGCCAGGAGGAGATCTGGGGTTATGAAAACATAGGAGGCAAGGAGGAGAAATGAGGTCTCCCCTTTTTATTTCAGTACTGGGAATGGAACCCCCATACATAGTAGGCAAGTGCTCTACTACTGGGCTACACCCCCAACCCTCAAACTCCCTTTTAAAGGAGTTTGAAATGGATGGTCAGGAATGGCTGGAATCAGTATTTCAGATCCCCTAGTGGAAAGACCAAGCTCACAGGAGCTGGTGTTTCAGACATGGACCAAACCTCAAAAAGGTGGAAACTCTTGCTTTCCCACATTCTCTGCACTTTCTCCTTTTCTCCCACAAAGGGCAGGCTGGTGGCCAGGCATGAGCATTCCCACCCACATCTGCAGCCCTAGGTAGGGCTCCATCCCAGGATATCCATGAGCACTTGACACTGAGGTTGGGTGGCCAGCATGGCTCTGTGGCCATCAGCCTCAGCCTAATTCATGGACTCGCAAGATTAGGCTGTTGAGATGATTCCTCCAGAAGGTTTCTCATGTAGCTTTTTAGAGCTCAGAAATGGCCTGTACAAGGTCCCAACTTCCTAATGAGCTATTGTGACAGGGAACCTATGGGTGGTTATTGCTAAAAAAAATCACTGAGAACAACATCTGGCTCCACACTGAGAGCTGTCCCTCTACCCATTTTTCAAGGAGCAAACCCTGCCTCCTCCAGTTGACTGCCACTCCCTCAGCCTCAGTGTTTGATCCAGCAAGCCTCAGGTCCTAGTCAATCTAGAACTGGGACTCAGAGGGTGTTCGTAAAGCCAAGAGTCAGATGGTGGCTACAGTCAGTGGGATTTGAGGTCACTCACTAGGGGAAGTGAGTCCCCTCCTCCTAGGATCGCTGATCCATGGTTTGGCCTTGTCCAGAAAGAGGAAGTAAGAGCTTTGCTACCTGGCAGCTGAACTAATGACCAGTGGTGACTGGTGAATCCCCTCACCTTGTGGGAGCACAAGGTTGGGTCCAGGAAGTAGTAGGAATGAATTGCTCTTCTAGGTAGAAAGAGAACAGCCAGGCGCGGTGGCACAAGCCTGTAATCCCAGCACTTTGGGAGGCTGAGACAGAAGAATCGCGAGTTCAAAGCCAACCTCAGCAATGGCGAGGCACTAAGCAACTCAGTGAGACCCTGTCTCTACATAAAACACAAAATAGGGCTGGAGATATGGCTCAGTGGTCGAGTGCCCTTGAGTTCAATCTCCAGTACCAAAAAAAAAAAAAAAGAGAGGGAGAACAAACAAAGTAGGCCCTGTAGTCTAATACCATCTCATTCCATTCCCCCCAAAACAAAACAAAAAATAGCTTATAATGTGAGACTAGAAACTGGGGGAACTGGGACCAGGGCTGCTGACACATCTCTGTCCCTGTGAGAAACCTCCTGACAGGAGACAGGTGAGGCACCCAGCCCCTCGCACGACATCCTTGCTCCATATTTCTTGTCACCTGTAAGTTGAGGTCACAGGTGAGCAGGGCCCAGGGAGCCACAATGATAAGCAAGAAGCCTGGGGAAGCTCCTCTCCACTTCCCCCAGGGCTGATCCATGTTGATGACACAGCAGATCTGAGTAGGACTTGCGAGTCAAACCCTGGGTAAAGGGTCAGCCCTCCATGCCACCAGATGCTTCTCCCCACTCCTGTCCCTCCTCGACAACCAGTGGCCATGACATTCCTGCCAGGTGAAGGGAAAGGAGAATAAGCTGACAGAGGTGCCTAGGAGCCCCTAGGCCGCTCTGCCGGCTTTCTCCTCCCTTTCGTTTTCATGAGCCATGGAGTGGGCAAGGGGGATAGTTCCAAGGAGGTTAGAGGAGGCTGTGCTAAGCTCATACTCTTTCCAAGCTCAAAAATAATATCTTCTTGCTGGGCGCAGTGGTGCATGCCTGTAATCCCAGCACTCAGGGAGACTGAGACAGGAGAATCGTTGAGTTCAAAGCCAGCCTCAGCAATGGCGAGGTGCTGAGCAACTCAGTGAAACCCTGTCTCTACATAAAACACAAAATAGGGCTGGGGATGTGGCTCAGTGGTTGAGTGCCCCTGAGTTCAATCCCTGGTACTACTACTACTACTACTACTACTAGTAATAATAATAATAATAATAATAATATCATCTTCCTGTTTCTTCCTCCTCTCCATCCTGAACCTCAAAAAGAGATTCCTGTAGCGCCACCAACCACCGCAGCCAGCAGCGTGGAGGAGCCTGAAGGTAAACCTCTCATTTGTCACTTTTGCTCTGTGGTGGGACAGGAAGTGTTGGGGGGTGTGGACTAGAAAGCCCAGATGCCTCTGTAACCCTCATCTAGGCTTCACTGAAGAGGAGGGAGCCATAATGCACTTTTTGTGACTCTCCTTTTAAAACAGAGGATGTTTTAACAGGACCAAAGGCCAAGAAGTCTCCTAAGGTCAGAACCCTAAAAATCGAGCTCCTTCTATTTGCCCACCGAGGTTAGGCTGGCCAACCCAATAGCACAGGAGCTACTCCTTCCAGGGCTGCCAAGGAGGAAGGGCTGAGAAAGGAGCTCCTGGACACAGTGTCCACACCTGTGAACCCAGATGAGAAGGGAATCACATCTTTACTTTCTTCCACCTGTAACTGAAAAGTTTGCCTTTCCTCCATGATGAAGGTGGACCACCAACCACAGCCATGGACAGTGCCTGTGACGTGGCCAGCCACAGAAACCACAGCAATGTTCACATCACATTGTTGTTGATTGAAGATACATGAAATCTTTTCTGTGTGCACATGATTGCTTCAAAATTACAGAAGCTACTAGACCCACGCCTATAAGTGCAGAACATAACTGTTCCTTGGATTTGGATTTTTTAAGGTATTTGAGTAACTATAGTCAGTGGTGCCAGTTTCCTATGTACAGATATTCCCTGACTCAGGATGGGATTATGTCATGAAAGACCCTCATAAGTTGAAAATATTGTAAGTTAAAAATGCACTGAATTCACTTAACCTGCTGAACATCTAGCTCAGCCACAGAGCATGCTGTGGAGCATCGTTTCCCCTGGGGATCTGGGGCTGACAGGGAGCTATGGGCCACTGCTGCTACCCAGTATCACCAGAGAGGGTCTCACTGCATACTCTTAGTCCAGGAAAAGATCCAAATTCAAAATCCAAAGTGTGGTTTCTACTGAATGCACATTACTTTTGCACCATCCTAAAGTTGAAAATTGTTAGGTTGAACTGTCATTAAGTTGCAACTCCGTATTTTATTTTAGCATGAGATAGAATCTCATGCTAAAATAATAGATATTTTAGTCTGAGATAGGATCCACAGGGTTCCCTGGTGCAAGAAAGGTTTTTCAGCCCTGGCTTTGGGCACATGGAAGGCATAGAGCCCTTCAATAGGTGGTACCGGAGTCCTGGTCTGGGTCACCATGGCTTCTCTGCAGGCACATATATGTGGAGTTGGAGGGGAAGAATAATAGTGAAGTCTCCAGCAAGGATACTCCTGGGAACCCTTCCTTAGATAGGAC
Organism: Xerus rutilus; assembly: GCA_028644305.1. NCBI lineage: Eukaryota > Metazoa > Chordata > Mammalia > Rodentia > Sciuridae > Xerus > Xerus rutilus. The sequence goes on from CM053402.1 coordinate 48,243,626, forward strand.
TATAGGGAGATGTGGGGGAACTTGCAAACTCATGTGACCATCTTAAATGGACTATTTATTTATTTAATTTTTGGTGGTGATGGGAGTTGAACTTCGGGTCTCACAGGTGCCAAGCAAGTGCTCTCCCACTGAGCCACATCTCCAGCCCCAGAATCTTGATTCTTGATACCACCATGACTTGGCAGTCATTTGACCAATCATAACTGAGAGTGATTTACCTGAGTGGGACTCAACATGGACAAGCTCTTGGGCTGTGCACATCGTGGGGGCCATAAAGGGACTGTGTACACAGCTCACCCCAGGGCAAGGCAGATCTTAATGATCTCTGTCTCTACTCCCATTTTTTCAGACCTTGCAACTTGATTTAGAGTTTCTTGTAGCTTAGCTTTTTCTTTTTCTTAGCTTTTTCTTCCAAATCAGAAATGGGAAAACGAGGTGAGGAGGGGAGGAAAAATACCTCCTGAGATGTCTCCACAGGCTATTAGAAACTGGTGTAAAGGCTGGGTGTAGCACAGTGGTAGAATACGTAAAAGCTGGCATTTAAGGTTCTCAGCTCTGTGAGATTCCTGTGGGGTAGGGGAGGGCTGGGGATTAAACCCAGAGCCTCATGCGTGCTAGGCAAGCACTCCACCACTGAGCCAAATCCTCAGGCCTTTTTATTTGGGGATACGGCCTCACTAAGTTGACCAGACTGGCCTCCAACTTGAAATCCTCATGCCTTAGCCTCCTGAATCCCTGGGATTACGGGTGTGTGCCACCATTCCTGACTGTGAATGGCACTTCTAAACATTAGTAGAATCCTCTTTGGACATGTCTTCCATAGCAGTCCTCTGTTGGTTATTTAATGTTTCTGACTTTTTTTGTGGGAGGGGGTTGAACCCAGGGGTGTTTGATCACTGAGCTACATCCCCAGCCCTTTTTGTATTTTGTTTTGAGACAGGGTCTTGCTAAGTTGCCCCAGGGCTGGCATGGAACTTGGATTCCTCCTGCCTCAGCCTCCTGAGTTGCTGGGATTACAGGTGTGCACGGCCACACCCACCTTCTGACTCCTTTTGATTTCGTGACTGTTCATTTTGTTCTTTTTGAACCTTTACAAATATGATTTTAACTGAAGCAAGCAGTAAATGAACATTCTTTTCAACTATTTTCCTCCAAAAGGGGCAGGGCAGAGCAGGTTTGGAGCTTGGAGCTTTGGCTAAACCCTTGCTGACCTGCCCTGGTAGTTTCTGGAAAGCATGAGCCAGCCCCAGGACCCAAATGCTGGCCTGTGGGGCCTCCCATTGGAGAGAGGCTGGGCCAGCCTTGTCCCAGTGGGCCTAGACTCTGTGGGCTGGAGGCCAAGAAGGGTCCCTGGGAAGCAAGACCTGGGAGCTCAGTACTTCCAAACGTGCCGGCTCTTGCTCTGTGTGAGCAGGGAAGGCCCCTGTGAGAAACTGCCCAAGAAAGGCTTATTTACTTTTGTCTGTGTAATAGAAGAGAGAATGAATAAGCCAAGAATTTGTTCTAAAAGCTGATGGACATAACCTCACCCTGAACTCCTCCCCTGGAAGGGCCAGCTCACTCAGGGAATGTTCTTTACCTGCCCCCTGAGCTAGCGGGTGAGCCGCCACGGGCAGGGTGTTCCGGCAGGGCTGCGAGGAACATGGTGCTGTGGGAGGCCTGAGGCAGAGGGAAGGAAGGGAGGGACGGACCCCCTACTCAAAAAGGGTGTTGTGTCCAAGGCTCCCCGCGGCACACACCTACTTATTGGTTGTAGAGACCCCAACACTGGCTAAAAGAGGGACCCTTTGCCCTCCATCAACATCAACCGTGGCTAAAAGAGGGACCCCTTGCCCTCCATCAACTCAAGGGAAGTTCTTGACTTTCAAATTGCCCTTGTGGAGGTCACTGGGTTCAGTGGGAGGAGCACTGGTCTGGAGTCAGCAGATCTGGGTCGATCCTTCCCTGGCTCTGAGGACTTGGACCATGCAACAGCCTCTCCTGTCTTCCTCCTTTGAAGAATGTAGGGTGGGACCAGATGCTCCTGGGGCTCTTCAGGCCTGGCTGGCTGTGCTGGGAACAGCCCTCTGCTCTTGCTGGTTTTTTTCGGTTTGCAGAACTGAGTACTGCCTCCCCCTCTGCCTCTGACAGTCAACTTGGCCCACAATCCCTTGCAGCGGGCCAGGGGCAAGGTAAATGTGCCACACTTGGGTTGATTCATAACAGGTGTGCTTTCCTAGGTGCAAACATTCTGCAGGGAAGAGATGTGCCCGATGGGCGCTCAGGGCCCACTTGAGCTGACTCCACCCCACCTTGGCCCCGGCTCTGTGCCTTCTCCCGGAATGGAATGAAGAAAACCCTCAGGAAGGAAGGGCTACCTTTGAGTGGGAGATAGAGCCAGGGTTGAGGTTCAGGAGTGAGGAACTAGCCAGCACCTGTGTTCCCTCACCTCTCCTTGGGGGTCTTGCCCCCGACTTTCACCTGATTTCTTGTTGTCCCTGCCTTGTTTGGGGTTCTACTTGGGCCTTTGGCAAACTGCTCCAGTAGCCCCAAGCCTGGGCATGGGTGTGGCTTCCAAGGCCATCTTGCCACCTGTGAGGGGAACTTAGAGGAATTACTATATAACTGAGGGCCTATAGAAGGACCTACAGAAGGAGCTCTGAGCACAGTGTTGGCAGGTATATGTGTTGGCGGAGGGATGACCTCAGATGTCACTTCTGGTGGCCTCTTAGTACCTCTATTTTTTCAGTGAAAAAAATGAGTTTATATAAACTTGCAACTTAGATAACTGTGGACTGTTCTGTTTTCGGCCTTTGTTTACCCAGCTAGGGAATCTGTGGGGTGACAGTAAGGATATATTGCATGAACACTTGAATGAAATATTAGTGTGGTATTGGTGGGCAGACAGGAGGAGAGAAAGTCACTAAAGAGGGCCCCAAGCCTGGGTTCTCCTCTCTGAAAAGGGAATAATATTACTGCCTCATAGGGTGTTGTTGGGGTGAGATGGGATGATCCAAATAAGGCCTTTGAATCAGTGGTAAGCCTGTTGTAAGTGCTCAAAGAAGAAGAATAAAACCACGTGAGAAATGCAAACGCCAGTGTCATGGGAGGTTGAGCCAGTCTGGGTTTTTTCTGCCAGCTTCTCCACCCAGGAAGGTGGGGTTTTGGTGGGAGTCATTGGCATGAGGATTGGCATGGAGAGTTAGCTTGATGAAGACCTTGGGAAACAGAAGACTGAGCTGCCCAAGGCAGGTAGCAACCCAGGGAACCTCTGCTTAGCCCTCCAGCTGTGAATGTCAGAAGAAGCAGAGAGTCAAGGTCCAGAAATCAGGTCAGGCATTCAACTTTATGAGAACCAAAATGGCCCGAATGTCCATCAGTAGGTGAATGGATAAATAAAATGTGGCATTGCTGTAAAATCAAATGTTAGCCATAAAAAGGAATTATGTATTAATACAGCTACAACACAGAGGAACCTTGAAAACATCATGCTAAATGAAAGAAGTCAGTCACAAGGCCACATGAAATGCCTGGATTAAGCAAACTCAGTGGTAGAAATGCTTTATATTATTAATCATTTAATTATCCACGTGTATAAGGTGAGTATTGTCATTACCCCCATTTTACATAGGAAGAAACTGAGGCACAAGAGGCTAATAAGCATCTTTGGGATTCTGGCTGAGGTCACCAGACTTTGGAGTTGGAGTGGAATTGACCACCCTGCCGTCTTGATTCTCAGAGGTTATGCAGTTTGGTCAACTTAGGGGTAATTTTATTATTCTCTTGGTGTATCAGCTGGGGGGGTGGTGGTGGAAGGGACCAGAAGCTAAGGAAAGACAGAGTTGGTGAAAAGCAGCTGCTTCTGCAGGTGCCAGCGAAAGGTCTCTAGTGAGTGTGAGTGATTGGTAGGTGAGCCTGCCGCAGTGGGTTCTGGGAATGGGAGAATGCTTGGCAGAGCTCTGTCCCTTTGGTCACAGGGCAGCTGGACTGACAGGGCAGATGAATCAGTTAATACCAGAAAATGAGTGGGCATGGGAAGCACAGACACTGGCAGAGAATCAGAACGAGAATTCTGCAGGGAGGCCATTACAAAATGAACATGTGCAGGTTAGTGACTTTTCATTAGATATTAGCAAAGATGAGTTACACAACAGTGTCATATGGAGGGAAAAGCACACATGAGATGTCTGGCCCCGAAGTGAGTCCTCAGTTCCTTTTTCATGATAATGGAACAATTTCAATTAGAATAGCAATAAAAACAGCAAACAGAAACCTAGCAAAGGAAGTCCAGGATGTATATGAGGAAAAGGACAAGATTTTTCTAAAGGATACCAAAGACTGGGAAAAAATGGATGGTCTTGCCATGTCCTGGGAAGGTCAGACTCATTATCAATATGTTAGTTCTCCCCAAAATAATTCATAAATTTAGCAGAATTCTGGTCAAAATTCCAGTTAGATAGATGTTTCCAAAGGTCAGCTAGAAAAATAAGTGGGTAAGAATAGCCAAGAATTTTTTTTCAAGATAACTAATGAAGGGTGATTTGCCTTTGCAGATATTTTTAAAATATAGTAAACAGGATATTTAAGTTAGTGTGGTATTGGCATAGGAATAGAGATCACCAGCACTGAGTACAGAGTCTAGAAACAGACTCAAATATAAACAGAAGAACCTAGTATATGGTCAATCTGTGGTTGCTAATCAATGAGGAAAAGGATGAGCTAATCCTTAAGTGCTTCTGGGAAATCTGCCTATTTAAATATAACAAAATCAGATTTCTACTTCATGCTGCATACCACCAATGGATTTAATATTTATAGATCTTTAATTAATTCCTAAAATTCTAGAATAAAATATACAAATATCAGTGACATGTCTGGATAAGGAAGGCTTTCTAGACATGATATAGAAGCCAGAAATCCTAAAGGGAAAGAGTTTGAATAGATTTAAATGAAAAACTTCCGTACTCCAAAAATCTCTCTAAGCAACGTAAAAGGCAAACTAAAAGCTGAGAAAACATTTGGGACAGTGGCAACAAAGATTCAAGTCCTCAATAAATAAAAAGCTTTTACAACTGAATAGGACATAAATATCCTAGTATAAAATTAGGCTGAGAAAGTAAACTAGGAACTCAGAGAATTTATACAAATAGTAGTAAGTATGTGAAGTATATAAGATTACTAATAATATTACACTTATTACTAATCATGAAATAAAAATCCATCCTCAAAACTTACTAGATTGACACTATTTACAAAAGAATACAGTATTTTCCATGTTGAAAAGGGTTGAGGAAACACCGAGCCTGGTAATGGGAGGGTAATTTGTATCACTTTTATGAAAGGTGGTTTGGCCCTATGTATCCAAAGGTATTTGTGATCCTATCCGTTTACTTCTAGAAATTTAAGGAAATAGTGATGTGTACAAGATTTAGCTACAAAGATGATTATTACAGCATTGTTTATAATATCCAAAGAGGGAAGTGACTTCCATGTCTTTCAGTAGAGTTTGAGTTAATGATGGCATAGCCATATAATTATGTTGTAGAATATTTAAATGGAAAGATACAGTGTATTGCCAAGTGACATAAACAGATAGCAGATGACACATGGAGAGTTAACTTTGATTGGTGGAAAGACTAGTTTACAGGGCACTTCAATTAAATTGTTTCATTATGTTCATAAATTTCAGTGGTTCTCAACCAGGGACCGTTCTTTTCCCCGGGGACATTTGGCACTCTCTGGAGATATTTTCAGTTGTCACGACTTGGAGGAGAGATGCTATGGCATCTAGTGAGTAGAGGCCAGTGATGCTGCCAGATGTCCTCTGTGGCATAGGATGGCCCCAACAACCAGGAATTACTCACCCCCAGTGCTAATAGTGCCAGGACTGAGAAACCAGCATGTATTTACACAGGATAAAATTCATGTGTTCTTTCCAAAAGTACTGAGGGACGCTGCAGCACTTTCAGATAGACCTGCTCATTTATCAGTTACGTGTCACATTGACATGGATGCAGCTGAGGATTTAGAAGGCTACATACATGTCCTCAAGCCAGCAAGCCTTCTTAACCTTTGGTTTGCCCGCTCTTTTTTCTGTGGTAACATTTAAACCTAAAATGAAGGTTATCCTCAATTTTGAGTTTTACTAGAAATTAGTGTGTTCTGGATTCATGTGGGATTTAACTTTATGAACCTTTTTATCATTAAAAATCTCAGAGTAGCCAGGTGCAGTGGCACACGCCTGTAATCCAGCACTTTGGGAGGCTGAGACAGGAGAATCATGAGTTCAAAGCCAGCCTCAGCAATGGCGAGGCGCTAAGCAACTCAGTGAGACCCTGTCTTTACATAAAACACAAAATAGGGCTGGGGATGTGGCTCAGTGGTCGAGTGCCCCTGAGTTCAATCCCCAGTACTTAAAAAAAAAATCTCAAAATAGCAAGAAGAGTGTTGAATGACCCCACACTCCTCACCTCAACTTGGTGATTTGCATCTTGCCATATTTGCTTTGATGGTATTGCCATGCTGATGTTTTAATTTTTTTAAAAAAGTTAAAGTTAACTTTGTTTTGAGGATGGTGGTACTAGGGATTCACCCAGGATCTCATGCATGCTAAGCATCCCCTGAACTACATCCCCTGCCCTGCTGAAATTCTTTCAAAGAAGAGTTCAAGCATGTGCCTGTAATCCCAGTGACTCGGATTTGTGACCCAACTAAATTAACAAGAAATTCTTTGATACCATCTGGTACCTATAGTCAAAAATTTCTTCATTATTCCTCAAATGTCTTTTATAACTGGGGTGCTCAGTGGCTTCATTATTAAAACATTCTATAATGATGTGATATACAAAGCATTATATTTAGAAATGCATATGGGGTCCCCATCCTGGGCTGCTTTTGCAGATATAATAAATGTGAAATGGCATGTAAAAATGAAAAGATCTTCTCACATGGACCCTCCTGTTATCATTAAGCCCAGATGCCCTTAAGGAAGAGGCAGTGCCATGTCCCTGTGGCTTTATAGGGTATGAACTCTGAGCTTTCCTCAGGGGAGCATCCTTGAGCAAGAGTAGCCCCCAACAGGGAGGACCAAGGAGTGCGATCAGGAAGCATCTTTTTTGGTGGGGGGAGGAGTACTGAGGATTGAACCCAGGGATGCTTTATCATTGAGCTCCATCCTCATCCCTTTTTATTTTTTGAGACAGGGTCTTGCTAAGTTGCTTATGGCTTCACTTAGTTGTTGAGACTGGCCTTAAACTTGGGATCTTCCTGTCTCAGCCTCCCAAGTCATTTTGATTTCAGGCATACACCATTCTCAGCTTCACTCAGGGATCATCTTAAGTTTCCTTGGTGGGAACGGAAGGTTTGGAAGCTGAAAGATGCTGAGCAATTATTTAAGGTATTTAAATCAAGGGTTTCTTTTTTTGTGGTGCCGGGGATTGAGCCTAGGACCTCATGCCTGGACCCGCTACATGCTGGAGCCACACCTCCAATTTCCTACCCCAAGAATTAAACCCTGGCTTCTCGACCTCACACCGTTGGTATTGAGGCTGAAGGATTCTTTGTGGTAGGGGCTGTCCTGCATTCTGTAGGATGTTGGGCAGCATCCTGCCTCAACCTGCCAGATGCGGGAGGTCTGATAACCAAATGTCCCCTGGGGACAAATAGGCCCTGGTTATAAAACCACTGGGTTAAACCTAGATATCCTGACATGAGCTCAGCTGGCCAGAACTCTCCTCCAGGAAAGGAGACCAGAGATGAAACCACAGAGACACAGGGCTCTTCCAGCCAGTGGGACTGCTCCCTAGAGACCAGACTGATCTCATAGGCATTAGGTTGAACTAGATGGAATCGCTGATACATGTGACCAGTTGGGACCTAAAAGCAGCAATCAATTTAATATGGTTCAGTTGCTTCTAGGTGGCCTGAATGACTCCTTTCTAGTACCTTCTTTCTTACTGTTTTTCTAGATTCTTTGTCTCTAGTTCTGGTTTCTCTGCCTTTGTGGGGGCTCTCCCTCGGTCTCTTCTGTCACCTTCCTTTTTCTCTCGCTTCCCCTGGCCCCTTCCTCCCCTCCCCCTTCCTCTCAGTGCCCTTTTTGGGGGCCTGCACAAAGGGTGGGGACAGAGGTCAGGCTGGGGGTGAGCAGGGCTGAGGAGAGAGCCCCACCTCCCCACCCCACTGCCAGGGGCCTCATCACCCCAAGGATCACAAAGGAAGCCATTTGCATTGTGGGTTTCAGAACACCATTGTGCGGCTTGTCTCAAGGCCTTCGTAGAGTAGAGGAGGATAAAGGGATGTGCCAGAGGCCGAGGGGTGAAGAGGGCGGAATATTTAGCCCTTTGGGGAACTCTTCCCACTGGAGACTCAACCGGGATGGCTGATGGGACAAGTGACAGGTGTCAGGGAGAGAGATGGGAGAGCCCAACACCCCACCTCCTTGTCACACAGTTGTCATAGAGGATGGGTGGGGGAGGAGTGTGCAGGCCTCAGAGGTGGGCTGAGGCAGGGGTGGATGCCGAGTTGTCCCCTGGGTGGCCCCTGCCCAGAACCCTACTTCAGGACCCTTGCGGTTCCTCTAGAGTCCTGGCTTTGTCCCACAGAACCTTAGCAGCCACGGAACCAGAGTGGGCCACACCAGAGTAGGCCCTTTGATTAAATGGCCCACCAGACCCCTAACCACCCAGACTTCAGAGTTATAATTACAGCTGGGACCATCAATCCATTGGGGTGTGGGCACTTCACCCTCCCCAGTAGGGTCCTGTAAGCACCCACAGCTCTTGGTGAAGTGAAGGAGTTGGGCTAGATGACCCATTCATCCCCTCCCAGCTCAAAATCCAGGGGCCGTGTTAGAAGCAGACTGTGGATCACCCAGACCCTGGGCTCTCCCCTCCCTCATTCTGTCATCCTCAGCTGGGCTTGCCCTGGTGGGCAGAGCCAGCTTTGTGCTCTTATTCACAGCACCCAGGGAGTGGCCTACGGGGCTCTTTCAGAGCTGTGTTGGGACTGTGGAACACTCGGACCAGGGAAGGGGCCCAGTTCTGGGAATGGGAGAGGAGGGATGGATCAGGGGCCTGGTTTGTCCAGTAGCTAGGGGGCCTCCCCCTGGTGCACCCAGACCTTCAGAGCTGGGACGCCAGGAGGCCACTAGCTGCCTCCTCCCTGGCCCAGTGACGTTCAGATGATCCCCAACCCTACCTCCTGTTGAGCAAGATAGTCCTTTCTGCTGCTGTCCCCCTTGGCTTCCAAAGCTCTAAGTGTGACCATATGTAGCAAGTCCCCTGCCCCTGGGACCCTGTGCTTGGCATCTCAGGAGGGCAGTGGGTACCACCCCCTCTGGTTCCCTCTTCCTAAGAAGCCAGCATCTCCCTAGGGAAGGTTGTGACAAGTGTCATCTGTACTGTTTGTGATCTCTGCTTAAGAGTGAAGTATACTGTGGGATCCAGGAAAGGTAAAAACCTTTTGTTTGCAGAGATCAGAAATGATCAGGGGTCTAAAATGAACTTTTCTTGCCAAAGAGGTTTCTGAGAATCAGGGATGTGTGAGAGCCGGCATGCGCCTGCTCACACTGGCTCTCCGGGGCTGATGATGCACATTGCTTCCAACTCTGAATTTCGGTCCCACGTGGATAGTTTGAACTTGGCCATGGTGGGATTATTTACACCTTGAAAACTGGCAGATAGCACAAGTCATAGCTTTTTTCCTCTCACAAAGAGCCAATTGTTAAATATTCTGAAGTGTGGCATTGTCCAAAAGGCCTCTGGGGAGTTGGAATTCTGGATCTTGATACCAGGAGGAACACAGAGATGAGCAACCCAACTCAGCCTCCACATGTAACAGATGGGGAGACTGAGGTTTAAAGGAGGTCAGTGACTTGCTCTAGGTCACATGCAGAACTGGGGTTCCCACTTTCACATGGTGCCTCAAGCGAACCATTTTTCAAGCAGGACAGAAATCATACATGGAAGCTTGAAAAGATTTGTCCTGCTGAAGGGAAATTAAAAATTAGAAGAATGTTTGAACAATGTGCTTTAGAGAAAACCACTTCAAGATTTTCTTCAGGCCTGCTAGATGTAATTGTGCATGCCTGTAATCCCAGCGACTCAGGAGGCCGAGGCAGGAGGATCACAAGTTTGAAGCCAGCCTGGGCAATTTAGTGAGACCCTGTCTCAAAAAGGACTGAGGATGGAGCTCAGACGTGGAGGGACCCTGAGTTCAGTCCTCAGTAATACACACACACACACACACACACACACACACACACACACACACACACACAAAGATTCTCTTAGGCCCAAGCTGAACTATGCTTCAACTTGCCCCTTTGCCTCCCCTATGGGGCTCAGCCCTAATTTCTTTGGCCAAGCATACCTTCTGTCCTAAGCATTCCTTCTGTCTTGGGAGGCCAACTCCTTCAGCTCCAGGGTTGGGAAGTTTCACTTCAGCATCTGAAATCTCTTTTAGTCCTTGACATTCTTCACAGGAGCCTCCATCTCTACCAGACAGAAATCCTCTAAGATGGCAGTATCCTTTTTGGGCCTGATAGTCCAGGATCACCCTGACTCTGGACTTCATTACTATCCTCCTTCCTGCTTTTGGCCAATTTATTGCTGTGGGTGGATGAAGAGGTGGAAGGCCAGCCATTTGTTTGGGCTATCAGGGGCCCAGCTGTCTTGGGTTGGATTCCCCAGAACTTCAAGGAGCCTAAGCAGGAGCGTGCAGGGAAGGAAGCTGGGAAAATACATAGACTCAATCCCAATCCCAGGGGGAGGGAATCATGCCAAAGAAGTTGTTCTGCTTGCCAGATATGGTGGTGCATGCCTGTAATCCTGGCAGCTCGGGAGGCTGAGGCAGGAGGATTGAGAGTTTAAAGCCAGCCTCAGCAGTGGCGAGGCACTAAGCAACTCAGTGAGACCCTGTCTCTACATAAAACACAAAACAGGGCTGGGGATGTGGCTCAGTGGTCAAGTGCCCCTGAGTTCAATCTCCAGTACCAAAAAAGGAATAGGTGTTCTGCTTAAAGGCAAAAGGACCATTGTACTCACCCACATCTGTTGACTATTAGCTATGGACTGGCCCCTGGGGAGGGACATTTTTAACCTCCCAGATACCTGCAAGCAAAGCGATGTCCATCAGTCAGAGGCAAGCCTTCAGAGAAGGCTGCGAGTATACCCTGGCCCTACAGCAGCTGGGGATGGGAGCACTGGGCCAGTAAAGGGTCTGGGCACACCCACCACATCTGCTGTCCAGTTGGCTCTCTGTACCTGTGAGTTCTGCTTGCGTGGATTCAAGCAACTGTAGATCAAACACATTTTTAAAAAATGTATCTGTACTAAATGTGTACAGACTTTTTTTTTTGGTCATTATTCCCTAAACAATGCAGTGTAACAACCGTGTGCATTCCATTTATGTTGCATTAGATATTGTAAGTAACCTAGAGATGACATAAAGTATTTGTAAGATGTGCCTAAGTTATATGTGAATACCGTGCTGTTTTATATAAGGGACTTGAGCATCCAAGGATTTTGATGTTTGTGGGGGGTCCTGGAACCAGTTTCCTTCTTACCCAAGGACAACTTTACTTGGCAAATAATTTGATGGGAAGTTTAATTGGGACCTGGGGTCATTTATGGTTTGTTTCACCCCCTCTCCAACAGCTCTACACTGCAGAATGACCTGCTGGTTACTCTCTGGGCCCCCATGTCCCTCCTTCCCACATCTAACTGATTACTCGGTAGTGACAGTCCTACTCACCTCTCTCGTCTCTCTTATTCCATCACAAACACTGCTGCTGCTGCTGCTGTTGAAATTCACTTTATGTTGTGGATTTCATGACCCTGTGTTGGTCAGGCAGGCTATGTTGTTGTAACAAACATTCCTGGTGGTCTAGTTATTTCTTGGTGATACAACAGCCATCACAGGTGTCCTCATTGGGTGGCCTCCTTCTCACAAGTAAGGATCAGGGGCCCATGTGCCTTCTGTCACATGGTTGTACCATCTAGAGCCTTAGCATCTTTGCTGGAAGGTTTGGGGAGATTTTTAAGAGCTAGGCTTGAAAATATGGGGTATCACTCACACTCATGTCACATTGGCCAGAACTTGGTCATGTGACCACACTACTACAAGGGATACTGGGTAATGTAGTTCATATGCTCTGGGGGAAAACGAAAGTAGTCTTCACCATAGATCTTTCTGGATCACTCTTTTAATTTGGGAGTCATCTCTGCCCACCTGGTGCTGCAGTAACTGACATCAGAATGTGAGGGTGAATCTTAAGGTCCTTTTTTCTCTGTAGGAAGCAGTTTAGCCTGGTCTTGGCCCAAGAGAGTGCTTTCTGCCTGACAGTGACTGAGGTTTGGGGTGTAGGCAGACTAAGCGCGAACAACCCCAGGTTCCAAGGCATGACCTTACCGGCACTGGCTTAACCAGCCGAGCTAACCAGCCAGCCAAACAGCCGGGTGGACGCGACCGGACTGCAAGCATCCCTCTCTTTCATGACCTTCCCAGGGAGCCCCAGCTTAGCTCATCTGAATCCCCCTTTAGTGTTGACAGCAATTCCAGTTTGTGTCCACTGTTGGCTCTCACTGGAGGAGCGTATAGAGAGCCAACTGGATCCCTATTGGGACAGCTTTGTTTTCCCTGCTGAACACAAAATCCCCTGTTCACTGGGAGAGCTGACAAGGAGACCCCGTGGGGCGGGCCCGGTGGGAGCAGATACCAGTGAATACAGTGCCAGAATGGCTTCAGCTTATTAAAGGCGAATACACAGGATAACTCTGCCCGCCGAGTGGGAGATAGAATGGGGGGCACAGAGCTGTTACAGCGGATTAGCAGCCTCAGACTGATGGAGGCAGGTGCAGTCTTTTCTGCAATTTGGAAGGGCTTATGAAATACGGATCCTGTGCTCTATAAATCCTTCCCTTGGCCTTATCTGGGCTACAGGCTGAAAATAGGGGATTTCTTATTCAGCCAGACTTGGTAGTGGCTTTTCGCACTTCGCCTGCCAGCTCCCAGAATGCCTTAGGATTTCTGATCAGCAGCTCTGTGTATCTGTCGTGTGTCATCTTTCCATTCGTTCATCGATCGTACATGCGTGCAGTACTGGGGCTGGGGTTACAGGGTTGACTTGAACAGGAGACACGGAATTTGCCTTCCTGCACTCGTAGTGTACTATGTGAGGAAGACATGTAAGCTCAGTGGATGGTTCTAATTCAGGCTGTGAACTGTTAATCAAGTCCATCCATGTCAGTAGATGCTGGCCTTGTCTTCTGTGCCTGGCCAGTGTCAGACCTGCTGGCCTAATGCAGCCTAATGAATGAAGCCCCAAGTCTAAGGCGGCTCATTGCCCCTCTGGTTGGGCTGCTGTTTCCAAAGGGCACAGGTGGCAGATAAGAGAGGTCTCTAAGTATCCATAAGGGATAGGTTCTAGGACACCCACCCTAGAACACGGAAATCTGCAGGTACTCAGGCCCCTTATATAAAACGGCACAGTATTTGCATGTAACCTACCTTCATCCTTATACCTAATATGATATAAATGGTATATACATGATTTTTATACTATATTGTTTAGGAAATAGTGATTTAAAAAGTCTGCACACATTCGTTACACACGTGATTTTTTTTCTGGAATATTTTTGATATGGGTTTGTTGAATTTGTGGATGTAGAACTCATGGTTGCAGAGTGTTGACTGTACTTAAAATCAGTGGCATGGCTGGAAATTTGGGGTACTCAAGCAAAAACTCTGGAAGGTTCATCTTATGAGGCTGGATTTGCATCTTGAAAAAGTATTAGGAGGCTGCTGGCAGGTGTTTTCTGGTTCTGATACAGACTTGGTCTCTATATCTTTTTCTAGAGGTGAGCACCCCTCCTCATCTCCCACATCCTGACACCCCTTATCTAGCTGAGTACCTCATCCTCAGGCAGAAAGATGCCTATCTGTACTCTCCTAGGTTTGCATAGCTCATCTCTGGGTGATGGTTTTGACCTTTGATGAGAAAGAGTTTTGAACTCATTCTGTGACTCAAGGTCTGGGTGAGCATGTCACCTCGAGGAAGGAAGAAGAGTGGATGGCATGGCTCTTGAGGCTGTCAGAAAGCCTGACTCCCATGAGAGGAGGCACGTGAGACCAGGGTGCTCTGAGTGAGGACAATACAGTGGTCTCTAAAAATCTACAGGGATTGGTTCCAGGGCCCAATGGGGACTGGTTTGCTATCCCACAGTTTCCAACAGGAGCTGATGTTTGTGGGTCCCAAGAGTGGCACTCAGTTCTTCCACCCATAGGGCCTCCCTTGTAAGTGAGAGCTGGTTAGTCCTTGGTCTACCAGAATAGCTCCAGAGGCCTACATGGGAGCTCTGCAGCAGATCAGGTGCAGTACATGTGGACCTGTGGGAGCCATAGCTGTGCTTGAGCTCCAGGGTACACAGTCCTTTCGTTCCACTTCCCTCTGGCCTGTGGGTAGCAGGGAGCCAGGGACACACCAACTCCAAGTTGGCCCTCTAAAACCAACAAATATGGAGCTGCAGTTCTTGGAGAAAGAAGAGATGGTGAAGCAGCAGAAGACTGGGATGAAGGATGAATTTGACATCTATTTAGAGCTTAGGATGTTTCCAGGCAAGGAGGGCAGGGATAGAGTCCAGGGTATCCACAGGGCTCTTGGTGTACCCTCCAACTTCTAGGCTCCACACCCCAAGTGGCTCTTTGGGAACATGGCTGTATCCCTGCCCAGTATGTAAAGAATGCCAGCACCTTCTGTAGAGAGTCACTTGGGTCTGTGGTTACCTGGAGTACTTTGAGAATTTTGCATTTCATTAAAGCAAACACCATAGAGTGTGGACATTTCCACTCTGAAAACCCCAAATCTTAAAAGGCTCCCAAATCTAAAACTTTTTGATGCTCCAAGCAGAAAATTCCATACCTGACCTCTCTGGGAAGGGCCATGGTCAAAAGGCAGATGTTAAAACTATTGATTCAATTACCTTCAGGCTATGTGTATAAGGTGTATATGAAGCATAAATAAACTTTGTGTTTGGGCTTGCATCTCTTCCCTAGGATATCTCATCATATATGTGCAAATATTCCAAAGTATAAAAAAAATTGAAATACAAAACATTTCTGGTCCCAGGCATTTTGGACACAGGATATTCAGCCTATCAGGAATATCATACCTTTGTTTTCCATGTGAGAAGGTAGCAGAGTTTGGTCTGGTTGGGGAAGACTTAAGTATCTGCCGTGGTTGTGATATTGTGGCATGAGTGACACTCCATACACATAGTTTCCAGATACCTGTGACATTATTCATTGAAATGCCAGAGAAGTTTTAAAAACATTCTGTGGAATAGAAATCTTTTCCAAATGTGTCACCAACTTTCTGGCCATATTAAGCAATGCACATTGATGGTAAGTCACTTTGCAGGATGTTTTATCTATCACAAGAGGAATTGTGCTGTCAGTCAGTCTTGCACCTTCTCCGGCCATCCTAGGAATGGTCACCTCTATTTGAAATGGCCCTTAGTTATTATCCATGTGGTTTTCATAGTTGGTTCTGTTTCTGCTGCTTCTTGGCCCTCTTGTTTGCCAGCAGTTCCTTCTTCCTGCGGGTCTCTAGAAAAATACTACTGGCCTCCATATCCATGGAATCTACCTTCACAGATTCAATCAACCTTGAATGAAAAACATTTGAAAAAAAATTGTATCTGTACTGTACATGTGCAGACCTTTTTCCTCATCATTATTCCATGCCCCCAAAATGAAGAATGACAACTGTTTCATAGCATTTACATTGCAAGTAATCTAGAGACGATATAAGCATACCAGAGGATGTGTGCAGGTTATATGAAAATCCTACTCCATTTTTTACAAGGGACTTGAGCATCCCCAGATTTTTGTATCTGTGGATGGTCCTGGAACCAATCCCCCATGGATACTGAGGAATGACTATTTAGACCCTAATATGCTATATTCTAAGAATGGTATTGACATTCATTATCAATATTTGTAAGCAAAGAATAATTGAGCTATGAACGAAAACCAGAAGGGATTTCCTTTATAGTAGCAATTTGGCTGTGTACAGCTCTTCCTTCCTGGTTCTTGCCTATATTCCAGAGAATTGAGAGGAACAATACGTGGCTTTCCATTTAAGTCAGATTTTACAGTGATGAGCGTCACTTTGGGTTCATATTACATTCCCAAAAAGTCTGAAGCAGTTTCACCCTCAGCATGTTTATTATCCATAAGGTCAACAGGAAACGAGATTAGTCACTTCAATTCTCACATCAAGAACTGAGGAAGAAGCTGGATGAAGTGGCACACACCTGTGATCCCCCTGACTCAGGAGGCTGAGACCAGAGGATTGCAAGTCTAAGGCCAGCCTCAGCGAGTGGTGAGACCCTGTCTCAAAAAGGGCTGAGGATGTAACTCAGTGGTAAAGCACCCCTGGGTTTAATCCCCAGTACCCCCAAAATGGAGGAACAGAGGATGTAGTTCAATGGCAGGGCATTGGCCTGGCCTGCTCAAGGCCCTGAGGCCCTGAGTCTAATCCCCAGTAACCTTCCCTCCCTCCCCCCCAAAAAAACCCAACAAAACAATTGTGGAACAGAGTCTGGGAAGAGGAAGTTCTGGCACAATGTTTTCGAAAAGCCTTGTCCTCTAAGTTTGGAGGGGAAGGGCACTTTCTCCAGAAGTCTTGGGGGCTGTTCTGGGCTATTCTGGCCTGTTCTAGAAGATGCTCTAAGGCCACCTTGGGGAGTTACAGAATTCAGGTGAGGCTCAGCTGATGGCAGTTCGGTCCCACCCTAGGAACCTGTTGAGAGAGACTCAGGCTGGCAATGGGTGAAGTGTGGCCTGCCTCCAGTCTTAACGAGCCCTTTCAGCTCGCAAAGAATGAGTTCCGTGGCCCATGTCCAGTCTAGCAGTCAGTGACAAGTGACAGAATGAATTGTGGATGGCAGGATTGTGTCAGCCTATCTATTAGGCAACCTGGAGCTCCTTATTGATGTCTTAGGTGCGCTGGTTGATTAGTGATGTCTGCCACGTGGTTACCAGGGAAGCTTGTGGGCCATGTGCTGCCCTTGACTTGCTCTGTTAGCAGTGCTTCTAACAACCCTCTTTTTTTTTTTTTTTGAGATAAGTTGCTCACCGTGGAGCCTTTTGAACTAAGAATCCCAAATTTCACGCTTTGCTCTTTCTCCTCCTCCCTGCCTGGGCTCTCATTCACCACTAAGGGCCAGAACTCATCTGCCATTTTGATGGGGAATTTCAGAAACACTTTTGGGAAGAGGAATTTCTTCCCTAGGTCCAGCAACTTCTGGAATGTGGCCTACTTTCTCTGCTAGGCTGTGGACATGGCTTTGTTTTTTAAAGGTTTGGCTGGTGGCAGGAGCCACAGGGGACATGATGGGCATAAGAGGCCCTGTTTGAGGAAGGGGTATAGTGGTGGGATTGTGGGTATGGAGGTGTCTGTGTGGAGGTTCTTCCTGAGGACAGGGAAGCTGAGAGACTGGTCTCCTGAGACTGCATAGCCCCTGCATTAGGATGGAGGTCAGTTAAGTGTCGGTACTCAGTGGTCATTGGGCACTCATAGCTTTGGAAACAGAGGCTTCTCTAGGTGGCCCCGTACTAGAGTGATGGTGGCTAGTTAGTATTAGGGAATGTGCCCCCACTGGCTGGCAGCCTTGGACACAGAACATTCTGGTCTTCCATTTTCTCCTATGTACTGGCCAGGTCATTCCTGTGTTATACAGATCAAATGGGTGGAGAGAGGGTTGGTGGGGAGTGCGTCCAGGTGGAACTCACCCCTTTCTAATTGTTCCTACCTGTGGATTGGCCACAGCTGCCCTCTGAGGCTGAGGCAGCCAGCGTCTGCAGGCAGGGAACAGGTTGACCCTAAGGTCTGGGACTGGTGGCCAAGCAGGGGCGATCTTCATGACAATCCCTGCAGCATAGTTAAAAGTGGCTGGGGAGACCCGGGGGTGGGTAGCTGAGGGTTGAGTGGAACTTCTGGATGTCTAGGAGTTGGTTCCGCCAGCCAGGGTCTCCTGCCTCCGCCCAGAGGGCTTTCTGCAGCCCCAAAGGCACTGGGCAAGAGCCTTTAATCTAATTACATGCTTTATTTGAGCCAATTTGTTTTCCAATCCATCTTGTTCAGCAAGAAGAAAGAGCATGCTGGGGACTCATTTGCACCCTCTTGTTCAAAGGGGAGAAGAGGGGTTGCTCCTCTGCCTCACGTGGTCATTGCAGCCCCCGACCTCTCCCAGCCTGGCCACCCCACCCCGGAGCCAGGATGCAGAGCCCAGCTCTGCAGGGAAGGGGCTAGGGCCTCTCAGCACTGTCATCAGCCAAGAGAGGAAAAGCCCAGCTCCCTCATCACCCCTTCTGGAAGCTCAGCCTCACTCTAACTCTTTCCCTTTGGGGGTCCCAATGTGCGAGGCAGAACTAAAACTGATGGGTTTCCAGGCCAGACAACCTAGCTCCACGTCCTCAGGGGCTTCCTGGGCTCAGAACCTTCCTGGCTCCACCTGTAAGAGCTGGCCTCAGAATCCGAGGTCTAGTGTTTTAAATCTGCAAATATATTTTCATAATAAGGCAGTGGATTTAGGATCTGTGTTATTAACGTCCAACAAAACACCAAAGCCCTTCCAGCCTCCCTGGAGAGGGAAGATTTATCGGCTCCCATTCTCCTCCCTGGCCAAGGAGCTGTGCTCTCCAAGCTTTGCTTTTTGTGTTTCCAGCATGTTCCAAAATTGCCTCCCCCACAACCCTTTCAGAATCCTGCTCCCAGCTTTCCTTTTCTGCTGTTCACCTGGACTGGCTTATTCGTATGGGCTCCTTCATGGAGCTTGGTGACTTCTGCTTTGTGACTGGGGAGTGAAGGAACCAGTGGAGCTGAGGGTCACTTTGCTGGCCACGTGATGCTGGCAGCCAGCGGGCGTGCTTTTATTGGACTCATTCAACAAATATTTACTGAGGGCCCTTTATGTGTCCAGAACCCTGGAGATACAGCAGTGACTTCCTCTCCTGCCTTCAGGGAGGAAGAGGGACAATAAACAAATAAATTGAAAATTAACTGCAAATTGTGTCAAGTGTGGCCCTGGAGGAACCACATCCTCTGAAAGAGAATGGAATAATGGTCAGTCATTATTCAGTGACTCAAGGACATACTTGAATGAGAAATATCTTTGTGTTAAAATTTTTGGGTTGGGGGGATATGCTGCTAATACAATGAAATTGGATTTCTCTCAGGATTCCTAAATTAGAGTAAAAATAGTAACAGCTGGCATTTATTTTTAGTGGTTATTGTATGTCAGGCTTCATCTTACTGGGATTTTAAAAGATTATAGACTCTTACCTGTATTTCATGAATGAGGACTTTGAGCTTCAGAGAAGTACAGCAACATGCCCATGGACACACAGCTGTGAGAATCACAGAGCGAGCATTTGGGATATCTTGGTAGCCTCCTGCTACCTCTGTCCTTCCAGATCCTTCCTTCCTTAGCATTTGAAATATATCAGTCCTACTGGGACAACAGATTGTGTCCTGAGTTCCAGGTAGAGAGGATCTGTCCCACTCTTGCCTCATGCCCCAATGGCTGCAAGCTGAGACCTGCAGAAAAGCTTAACAGTGCTGATTGGAGATGTCACCCTGCATTCCAACAGAGGTACCATGGCCTCCTACTTTCTCAGGTACCCAGTACCTCTGACTCCTCCATAGACCAACACTTCATCGTCAGAGGTGATGCCTGTGCCCCTCCCCCAGGATTTCTCAGACGTAGCACGAGATTTCTTGGGGAAGCCTGTATTTGGGGGAGGCGATCCTGGTGTCTTACTAACACACATGCACTCAACTGCTTTTGCATTGCCTTGTTCATGGACTCTTGTAGGGGCCAGTGTTTGTGTGCCTTTGGGTTCATTGAGTGGTCAGTGGTGACCTTCCCTGCATGAGGTGCTGTGACACCAAAGTCCACTTTGTCAGGGGAGGAGACAGAAAATTCTAGGCTGTGAGATGGATGCCAGGAACTTGGAGGATATCCAGCTGAGCTTGTGGGCTGAGGATGGCCACCCAGGGAAGTGACCAGGAATGGGTACCAAGCATGCCCCAACGGGAGTGGCATTGGAGGACAAGGTGTGTGGCTGAACCTGTGAATGGCCCATGGTGTGGTCTTTGGCTTCTCCTCATGCCCAAGCAGTTTAGTCTTGTTCTTTTCAGATACTCTGAAAATAAGAGATTCAAACACCAGACACAGCTGGAGGGGGAGATGCAGGACAGTGAATGTCCCAAGACTGTGGCCCTCAGGCAAAGATGAAGACCTGAGCTGGGGGCGGTGGCACACGTCTGTAATCCCAGCACTTTGGGAGGTCGAGACAGGAGAATCATGAGTTCAAAGCCAGCCTCAGCAACAGCGAGGTGCTAAGCAACTCAGTGAGACCCTGTCTCTACATAAAACACAAAATAGGGCTGGGGATGGTGCTCAGTGGTCAAGTGCCCCTGAGTTCAATCTCCAGTACCAAAAAAAAAAAGACGAAGACCTCACCATGGGCCTGCCACAGTCTTTGTCCACAGCCCTGCCTGACTGTGGGCCTGCAGCACAGCCAAGAAAGGGGCCTTCGTCTTGTTGGGGGCAGGGCTCTGGTGTCCAGACCCAGCGTGGTTCTTCGTTTGTCACTTGTACTGGTGGTCTGTGGAGGCCCAGTGCCGGGTCACTTCCTCTGGGATCTGAGCCCTTCTCCTTGCCCTGTGGGGCTCTGCATTTCTCGCTTCTCCATCATCATTCACCCTGCACCCCAGGTGGTGCCTCTGAGGCCACCTTGAGCTGAGACATCCTCTCTAGAGATGGCCCTGACCTCCAGTGTCCTCCCTGCGCACTGTGGACATTGTTCTTAAATCCTGTGAACGGGAAGCCTGGTTATGACTGTCACCACCATTGCCCCGTTTCTCAAATGGGGACATGTTGGCTCAGAATGATTCAGGGCACCAGATCAGGGGGGAGCTGGTAGGTTCCCTTTTTACCAGATAAAGTGGCTCTCCCTGGAGCCCCCTTTCAGGTGACTTCCTCCTACGTGCTCAAGCTGGAAGTGGCTCCATGGTGTGGTGACCTCAGGGAGGCTTTGAAGAAGAATATCTTTAGTTGACTCCACTGGGACTTGCTACTTAGGAAAAAAGCAAAATGGATCTTTCAGGTGCTGGCCTGAGTCCTGGGGCTGCCATGGTGGGTGGCTGTTCAGGGAGAGGACTGAGAAAGGAGACCAGGGCCCTGGGTGTGCCTTGCATGGTTCTGTGCACCCTCTAGGAGCCACCTCCGTGCTGCTCGTAGGGCAGAGGAAACTGTCTGGGACAGTGGTCACATCGGGGATGGTGCAGGAAGGGAGAGCGGGGCTTCTTCCCTCAGGGAGCAGAGCCCCAGCTCTACTAGCTGAGCCCCCAGGTCCCAGGCGGGTGCAGGGCAAGGAGCAGAGCTTGCACTCAGTGCAGGAAGAGCCCAGGTCCCACTTTTCCACTAGACACTCAGCTGCTGTCCTCCAGAAGGAATGAGTCCCGTTCTGCAGAAGGGCAGCTTAGATTTCTGAGAGCCTGGAAACCAGCTCTTGAGAACCTGCAGCACAGAGTGGAGGTGGCATTCAAGTTGGAGGGCAACTCCCTAGGCAGCCCAGCCCTGAGAGAGAGAAAGTGACAGCCAGTCTCAGCCCCAAGCCACTAAAGACCCGGCCCCTTGCAGCCCTGAGTAACACAGGCCAGACCAGGACCCTCTGGTGGCTTTGCCTCCCATGTCAAACAGAAGCCCAGACTTTTCCAGCCCCACATGCTCCTGCAGGCTTTGCAAGTTGTCTCTCTCCTCTCATTCACTCTGTGCGGGGGGGCCTGCCTTCACTCAGCCCCTGGACTATATCAGGATCAGTCCTGCCTCAGGACCCTTGCAAAGGCCATCCTCCTCGCTTGGCACCCTCTTCCCTCAGATCTCTTCACCCCCATCTCCATTGCACTGTTCAGGTCTCACTCAGTGCTACCTCTCTGGGGAGCTTTCCCCTACCACCCTGGCTAAAGCAGTGGTCCCTGTCCCCACCACACACAGGTACCACGTGCCCAGGGTGCTCAGTATCTGTTGACTTTTCCTTTGCCCCTTGGTATCACCATTTGTGGGGCTGGGAGAGGAGGTACCTGTGTGCACCTGCCATCTCCTAGGATATAGCATTTCCTACAGCAGAAGCCCCATGATTAGGAATACAAATGTCACCTTGTTGAATACAGGTGTCATTTTCTAGGATTCTCAGCCCCATGAGTAAATGGTCCCCATTCTCACTAGGAAGAAGAGACTCACTTCAGAATATTTTTAGTTTTTATTAATTTGTTATTGGTACATTATAATGACACATAATAGTGGGATGCATTATGCCATATCCATCCACGTACGTAACAGTTTGAGTCATCTCATCCCCTAGTACCTTCCCTCTCTCTCGTCTCCCTCCCAGTGGTCCACTTGGTCTACTGAGTTATTCTATTACTATTTATTTAATGAGTGCATTGTAATTGTATATATAAGCAGTAATTATTGTGATACCTTTGTACATAGACATATAATTTGGTAGATTTCATTTTGCTTCAATATTTTTAGTATTTTTTTTCTTTTGAGCATGAGAATTGTGCTGGGCATGGTGGTGCATGCCTGTAATGTGGTGGTGGGGTGGAGACCCAGGCAGGAGGATCACAAATTCTAGGCCAGCCTCAGCAACTTAGTAAGGCCCTGTCTCAAAATAAGAAAAAATTAAAAAGGACTGGAGTGGTAGCACTCCCCTGGGGTCAATCCCCAGGCCTCCCCACAAAAATAATCCCATGAGAATTGTATCTTTGTTGTAAAATTTTGAATGTGGCCAAGCACGATATAAAAACCAGGCATAGTCCCAGCACCCAGCATTTTAGTGTGCATTATATACTAAAATAAAGTCCAAATGGCTGCCAACCATGTTGCCTCATGCTATTCTAGACTCCCTTGGAGTTCCTCATATCTTCCCAGCACTTTCCTGCCCCAGAGCCTTTGCACCTGCCAGGTTACATGGATGCTCCTCCCTGTACTTTACAGGACTGACTCCTGGCCATTCTAAATATCAGCTCCTCATAGTGGTCTTCATATCTTAAGAGCTTTCCATTGTCCTTCCCTCCATTTGCTACCCAAGTGCTCTGATCATTGTCTTCATTTTCTGAGCATCATTCTTCTGTGGGTGTGATAATACTTGTGTGACTGACTGGCCTGGCCCTTTCTACTCTAGTGCCACCTGACTATTCCATTAGTCTCAAGGTGTGCTGAGTGCCTCCCACAGCCAACTAATAAAACTTAAGTGAATGAGTGGATAATAAAACCATAGAAGTGGGATTGCTTCATGGGGTGAGTGTTTTCAGGGCTTAATACCGATTGCTCTCAGGAGAGTTTCTATTAATTTGGCCCCAAACACATTACATACACATGCACGTTTGCCTTTGCCAGTTTGCCACACAAAAGTGCCCTGTACCCATTAGCCTAACGTCTGTTTCTTTGATAATTAAGATGAGCATGTTTCTGTTTCCCTCTCCATTTTCAATTTCCTCTTCTGTGAATGGCCTATTCATTTTCTTCTGAATTTAGATAGCTTGTCATTTTCTTATTGACTCAGAAGAGTTCTTTATATATTAAGGACACCGATCCTTTGCTCTCTATTTTGTAAACGTTTGGGGCTTCCCTCCAATCATTTGTCCCACATATTGTAAAATATCTCTCACCCAGCTCCTCTGCCAGTGCATTGCTAGAGGCTGCCTCATTTTGGAAGTCCTTGCCTTTTCTGCCTTTGAGCCTGCAGTTAAATGGGCATTCTGCTGTTGACTCACAAAGGGCTTGTCGGTGATAGATTGAGTAGGTGGGACCAGCACAGGCTTGGAGAGATGGTGCCAGGGGCTCAAGAGCTGCCTGAGCTCTGGCTCACCTAGATGCATGGCTGTCCCCTTAGATAAAGTGTTGGTGAAAGTGGTAAGAAGGTGATCTTACCTGGGAGGCAGGGCCTCACCTGTAGCTTCCGACCAAGAGACAAGAGTTGGTGGCATGGGGAGTGCTTTCCCTTTGTCCCATGACTCCCCTGTGATGACTGTTGTGAAACTCACAGACAGACACCTGCTGCAGCATGAAAACCGAGCACACTCAAAGCTGTACTCTTGCCTGAAGAGATGGTTCTGGGTAGCTTGGTGGCTCCAGGTCAGACAGAGGTAAAGCATGCTCGGGGGCCCAATGATTCCACCTGCCTTGTCACCTGCTGGCGGGGAGGACAGAGTCAACTAGGCACCCTCCAAGCCCTAGCCCTTCTCCCCCAGAACCCCCACTCCCAGGCCAGAGAAAGCCAGGAGCCCCTCCCTTACACCCAGCCTCTGGGTTCCTCTGTCCCAGGAGGCTTCGGCTGAGTGTCCCTCATTACACCCCCAATCCTGCTTCCCAAATCCAACAGAAACAGAGAGGCAGAGGCACTTGGAGGGAACAGGCTGGGGCTGCTGAGAGCGAGACCTTTGCCAGCTCCCCGCCCTGCTCCAAGGGGAGGTGCCAGATGCGGTGCCCCTGGCTCTCACCATGGGCTGCCGGGCTCTGCCTGCCATATGCTCAGAGATGAGCCTTGGGCCGGCGAGCAGGCCTGCCCAGCAGGATTTTGGCACCTGGGCACAGGAGGCAGATCAGAGGGGCCAACTACCCAAGGTGGAGGAAGAGGCGGGAGGGGCTGGGCCACTGGGATTGGGCTGCAGGGCCACCTCTTGGCTCCTGTCTGTGGGTTGGTCAGGGGAGCAGGTGGGAAGAATGAAAGGGAGGGGAGACTGCTCCCAGGAGGAGCCGGATGCCAGCCAGCCAGGATGGGCCTGCTGTGAGCTGGGCAGATGGCCGCCTCCAGGTCTCAGTGGCCCTCCCTGGGACAGAGCTCGTGCCAGTGGGGAGCCAGCCAGTGCCTGTGTCCAGCCCTGGCGGCCCCTGTCTCTTACAGGGAGAAGGGTGCAGTGGGTGGGTGACCCTGGTGCAGGAGCCCTTGCAGATCTGTCAGCATTTACCTGGGCTTTCAACCCAGTTCCCGAGGGTCCCCGGAGAGAGTGGAGGTGGTGGGGTTTGTTGCAGTCACTGAATGGGATCCCAGCACTGGGTGAGAGGGGAGCATGGGAACCTGCTGGGTATAAATATTGGGACTCTAATTAGCAAATGAGGCTGATCAATTGGACTGTAGGGTCTGGGGTGTCGAAGTTATGCTGGCTTTTCTATTAAGATTGGACCATATGCAACTGCTTTTTTAAAGGTGCAAAATGGTCAGTTTTCAGCACTTTCACGTGGTTCAACGCAATGATTTTGACAATACATTTTTTCTGTATTTCTGAACAGGTCAGATAGCATGAGATGGATGTGCTCTTTAAATGTTCACATGGCCTCTGAAACTGGCTCGATCCAGACATTTCCTAAGACTATGTGTTCAACTTGGTCATTTATGTTTTCCTAAAATGTTGGTATTTCGTTCTCCAAGATTTTCGCCTGCCGTTGTATACAATAGCCTTATGATTCATATAAATACTTCTTAGATCATGGTTATTCCCTTTTCTTGTTATTTCCTAGTGTTCTGTTTTCTTTCTTTTATTCATCATTAGACATGACAATGTTTTGTCTGGTCTTCTTTAAAAAGTTGGTTGGGGATTTTTCAAAGATTCAGGTCTTACATGTATTTCTAATTTTGAGGGTTTTTTTTTCTGTCTTTATTCATTTCTACTTCTGCTGTTATTAATAATTTCCTCCCACTTTCTTTGGGTTTTGTTTTGCTCATTCTCTAACTTCTAGAAATGAATACGCTTTGCTTATTTTCATTCTTTCTTCTTTAATAACAAATAATATTTATTACATTGTGGTCAGAAAATGTGGTCTGTACAATTTCAGCTTCTTGGAATTAATTGAGCATTCTTTCACTACTTGTGTGTGTCTGTTTCTTTTTGTATTTCTTTCATTTTTTACTTCATGTATTTCAAGAGATGTTATTCCATACCCATAAGACAATTTATTTTCTAGGTGTTCTTCTTTGTCCATTTTAAATATGTTTGCCTTGCATTCTACCATCCTACCTTTCCTGATATTAGCACTTACTCCTTTTGTTTCATTTTTTGTTGTTAATTGTTTTCTTTTACTTTTTTCCTATGCTTTTGCCACAGCATAAATGGTAGACTTTTAAAAAATGACTTTAGTTATCTCCCTCTTTTTTTTTTTTTTTTTTTTTGTGGTTCTGGGGTTTAAACTCAGAGTCTCATGAATGCCAGGCAAGTTCTCTACCATGGAGCCACATCCCCAGCCTGTAATTTAAGATTTTAAAATCAGTTTTTCAGTGGAGGAGTTGTCTTTTCTTTTCTTTCTTTCTTTCTTTTCTTTTTTTTATGGTACCAGGAATTGAACTCAGGGGCACTCAACCACTGAGCCACATCCTCAGCCCTACTTTGTGTTTTATGTAGAGACAGAGTCTCACTGAGTTGCTTAGCGCCTTGCCGTTGCTGAGGTTGGCTTTGAACTTGCAATTCTCCTGTCTCAGCCTCCCTAAGTGCTGGGATTACAGGTGTGCGCCACCATGCCCAGCCCTTCATATTTTCAATGATGTGTCTTTAAATAATTTTTCTGTGAGCTCATCATAGTTGGTCTTTGTATTTTTCTTTTTTTTCTGGTTTATCTCTTGGCACATTAGCTATTATTTATTTAAGCTATTATTTATTAAGTTTTATAAATTAAATATTAAATTAGATTATATTAGATTAAATTAAATATAGTATTTAATCTATAAAACTCTTATTTGTCAGAATCAAGCATAGAATAGTATCTTTTACATTCAAGACATGGAATTTTATTCCTTACCTCATTCTACTTTGTAGTTTTTGTTAATATGATCTAAAGTTTCAAAGTGAATTTTTATAGTTTTATAGACAATCTGTTCCCTTTCAAACATTGAAAAATTATTTGGATTTGGTTTTAGAGCCGATTCTGAAATGTGTGTATTTACTGGTTTTGGTGTTCAAATCCAGTATGTTTATATTATGACTTTTCTTCTTGTTAGCTCATTTTTTATTCATTTTATAGTTGGTTGGAAAACATCCTCAAGTACTTATTTCAAAAAAAGACATGTGACCAAAATATTTTCTGAGCCCTTACTGACTTGAGAATGTGTTTTGTTCATTGTGGCCTGAGTATGTACATGTTAGTCTAGCTAGGTATAAAATGTTTGAGTCATAAGTTTTCCCCTTGGTAGTCTCTGCTTCATGATCATTGGCCCAGTTCTATGTTTTTGAATCTCTCCATTTTTTTCCACATATTTGTATTTTGTATGCTTTGCAAATATATGTCTAGGTGTTAGACACTTTTCCTTGAGCTTCGATTCTCCCTGCCACTCACTGGAAATTAAACTCAGAGGTGCTTTACTGCTGAGCCACATCCCCAGCCCTTTTTATTGTTTGAAACAGGGTCTAAGTTGCTGAGGCTGGCCTAGAACTTAATGCTCCTCCTGCCTCAGCCTCCTCAGTAGCTGGGATTGTAGATGGATGCCACCATGCCTGGCTTAGATCAGATTCTTGTTTCCATTCCATTTGGCCTCTGTTGCGGTTCTCACCCAGTCATCTGTCAGCTCTCTTCTTTCTTACATTTTTATCCTCTTCCATATTTCCTGGTCTTTATCCTTTCCCCCTTATTTTGTAAATTTCTCTAGTATATTCTCCATGTTCCCAAATCCCTGAATTAGTTGTCTATAGTATAATTTCTCTCCACTGCATGCAAAGTGGACTTTAATTGTGCTACTGGTATTTTTAGATCATTTGCTTTGGTTTTTACTTTTCCAGCTCTTCTTTTTCTTACACATTACATATATATATATATGGTCTTTTAGCCTTATCTTATCTCCTATTTCATATGGCTTTATCTTTCTACAGTTGTTTGGTCTGCCATGCCTATTTGGTTACATATTGTTGATGGCTGTTTTTGAGCTGTGGCAACACAATTGAATATTATGACTCATGAGGCTCCATGAGTGGATGCCAGAGCATATAGCCCTCAAAGACTCAGATCTGTACTATTTGACCCTTTGCAGAAAAAGCCTTGTTGATCCTTGTACTAGCATGAGGGCTGGGTTCCCATCTAAGGTCCAAGATGGATGGCAGGGAACTGTCCACAGCTCCATCTCCAGTTCTTGGTTTCTACCAACCTTTTACTTGGATTTACTTCCCCTGTGTGGAATTGGTGCCCTTCTATTTCCTCACTTTCTGATTCTCTGCATCAGTGATTTTGACAAAAACATAAGTTCAGATAGCCACTGCAACTGCTATCCTTCTGGTTCCTACCCTTCTTCAAATTTCCTTCCCTGGTGGAGAGGTCGCCCTCCCAATAACCCCCCACCGCCCACTTCCTGCCTATTGATTTTCTGGTCATTGTTTTTCTGCCATCTTCCTCCCCCGCCACAGGATCTTTCTGTTTATCAGACAAAGAGCTGAGTCCTGAGGTAAAACCTGGATAGTTTTTGCTTCTTCCACCACCATCTGCCTTTAATTAATAGAGATTGCTCCCAGATCCCAGCATTGGGTCATCTATCAGTTTCGTTCTTGGCGTTTGTGTGAATTTTCATCTTTTCAGTGTCTTTATAGCTATTTTGGCACAAAAGCAAAGAGAGGCTCCATGAGTGGATGCCAAGTAGATGCCATGTTGGGGAAAGAGACAGAATTGCATTTTAGGGCCATGGTTTATCCATCTCAAAGTAATCTCTGTAGCTTTGTGTGCCTTTGATAAAGAAGCAAATACAGGGACGTTTTCCTTATCCAGGGACCACTTGTCCAGTGACCTCAGCTATCTGGAATATAATCCAAAGGAAGAGTCACAAGCAGCCAAAAAGCTTCCACGGCATCTGTGTTCTGGAAGGTTCTTCACTTTCCCCAAAGGAGAACAGTTCAACCTCTCCCTCCAAGCCTATTTACCTGTGTTTTACACACAGTTCTAGAAAGCTTGGTCTTTGTTTTCCTAGCTCACCATTAAATCAGAATCACAACCCTAAAGGGAGTAGGGGACATTTCACAACAAGCGTAACTAATGTGACCAGAACTGCCAACTGACAGAAAGGAGAGACACAGCACCCACCCTCCAACAAAGGCCCATACAACTACAAATGCTCAGAGACTGACATCATCTTCTGAGTTTGAGTTCACAGTCACCTGTCTGGGTCCTCTGCTGAGGTGGGTGCTGTGTGTACATCATGAGTACAGAGACCATCCCCTCCCTGTGCAGTTGACTCAGATAGTGGCTCTACTGCTGGCTGCACATCGGAATCACCCAAAGAGTGTACAAAATCCAGAAACTCAGGCCACTCCCTAAGCCAAGGAAGCCAAAACCTCTAGGGGCTGGGACTCAGGCACCAGTGTGGTTTAAAGCTTCCAGGTGATGCCTCTGCATAGCCAGGATAGGGGACCAAATGTTAGAATCCCAGGCTCTGTAAGCAGACCACCTCATGAGGCACACGACCCTGGGGAAGCAGGTCCCCAACATCTCTGGACCTAGATGCTCATCTGTGAAATGGGACCTGCCTGGAAGGGGCAAGAAGAGCTCATGAAGCATCGGGAGCAGCGCCGAGGCCATGTTACTGCCATGTGTTGCCGCCCTTATCCAGCGCAGCCTTGGAGACGCATGTGATGACTGTGATTTGGCACGCAGGCTCTGGGAGCTCGAGTGAATTAGGCAATGATGGATGTTGCACATTCTAGGACGATTTCTGTCCCAGGTGGACAATTGGCTCTCAAGAGAAGAGCTTTCTATGGCTGTTACTAGGCAGTGATGCTGAAGGTCCAGGGGGCCGATGTCCTCAGGCTGTCTGCCTGCCTCCTGCCTCGTGAGGCGGGGCTCCCCTTGGGCAGGCTGCCCTGGAGCCTCGCTGAGCTGTGCTTTCTCATCTTTAAGCTGAGTACTGCAACCCCTCCCACAAAGCCCCCACACCCCAGACCTGGAAGAGGGGACACGCTCAGAGGTGCCCTTTTCCCCCAGGCTGTTGCATGGGTGTGTCTCCCTGGGCCTATGCGGGGTGTCAGTGATTTCCTCCCAATGGGAAATGAAAGTACTGACTCGGAAATGAAAGTACTGACTCGGGCCAACGACTTTGACAAAAAATAACACAAAAGGCACTGAATGGATTTGAGGCTGTCCCTGCAGTGACATTACTAGACACCACTTGCATTCCAATTCGCTTCCATAAGTGGAGGGAGCAGGGAGCAAGCCGGCTCACTGGAACCACCAGGACTGTGCACAACCTACGTTCAGCCACATAGTGCCTTTGCTGTGAGCATCATCTGTCCCTGAGTGGCAGAGATGTGGCCCAGCACGGCTGTTCCCACCTGGAAGTGCAGTGGTGACGGTGGTGGAGTTGGTGCTATTGGCTTGTGTACTGGGGCTGCCGTCTTCCCCAATCCTGGGGATGGGCCAGAGTTGAGTGAAGGCCACTCTCTCTCTGGATATCCCAGTCCCTGCATCCCAAGAGCTCCCTGCTCCTGGAACCGACCAGCCATCTGGCTAATAGGAAAAACCGACACCGTGGCCTGAAGGGTTTTTGAGGGCTCGGACTACAGAGCAGCAGCAAGGGGGGCTTTTTTTCTTCTAGTTCCTGAGACTGGCTCCTAATTTGGGGTCCCAGGAGACTGGCCTGGGAGGCAGAAGGTGCTGCCAGGACCCTGGCTCCTAAGGCAATGGATGGAGCTGTGCTGACTAATTGAGGCACCAGGTACTACATCCTAGGACCTCAGAGGTCCGGACAGCTGCCTCCTTTGGAGCCAGAGACTGACTCTAGGAGATCTATGAATATTTTCTGCAGATCTCAGCCACATGCTGGGGGCAGGTGCACTGAGGTCTGATTTCCTGCCCTGGCTTTGCTCTGTATTTCCACACAAATTACTCCTTTATGCCACCTTGACCTTGGTGGCTTCTCCTCTTTTAGCCTCTGTTTTCTTGTCTGCAGAATGGGAATAACACTCATATATCAAAGAGCCAGCACTCTGAATGGCCGGGACAGGGCAGGCAGGGAAGATTTTCTGGGCCTCTGCGATGACCTGGGCCACCATGCTTAGGATATCACAGATCTAGTGAAAGAATTGCATTTTCTTGTCCAAAAAAGCAGAAGTGACTGGCACGGAGAGGGCCAGTTGGGCTGGGGTCCAGCCACGGGGTCTGAATTTGGGGAGTTGAAGGGTCTTCTGCCAGGAGAAGCAAGTCTAATGGCTGGCAGGCCCCAGCTCTCGTTCAGGGTTTGGAAGCCCCCAAAGTGATACCCTGTGGACGCGGGCCTGGCAGCCCTGCCTCTCAGCAGTAGGGCCCATTAGAACTGAACTCTTCTTCGTGGGACATTTTATTTGCACACTCCAGTGGAGTGGACACCAAAGGGGTTTTCTAATACTTCATGGGCTGCTAATTTCCTCTGTGACCTCTTTTGTTGGGGCCTGACCCCAGCCAGAGGCTCTGCGCCATGAAAGCCAGTGCCTGACACAGACCCAGAGCGCGAGGTGACAATGAGGCCTCTATCGGCTTTAATCAGGCTCCAGTTGCGTCTTGAGAGCAGGGGGAATTTGTGTGGTGCTCAGAAGCCCTGGGTGGCATGATTCGGGAGCCCCCAGAGTCTCTCACGGAGGCCAAGGCGGCTAAAGGATTCGTCAGGCCAGAGAAGGAGGGGGTCAGGGGGGGCCTTTTGTCCCAAGGGCCTCTTTAGAAGGCTGGGCCTGCCCTGAATGGCCGCCTGCTCGGCGTGGCCCATGGGTATCACAGGCCTCTGGGCATTTTGGGAGGTGGCCTCCCGCCCGGCCCGCCAGCCTATTCATCGCCAGCCTAATTAGTTTTTGTCTGTGCTCTCTGCCCCTCCTGCAGACTGCGATTCCTACTGCAAGGCCTCCAAAGGGAAGCTGAAGATTAACATGAAAAAGTACTGCAAGAAAGACTATGGTGAGTGGCTCCCGATCTGGGGAGTGGGGCGGGGCTATGTGGCCAGAGGAGAGCTGGGGCTGGGGTGTAGGCGGCCTGGGGTGCACACTGGTCATGGAGTCCTTGTGACTAACGGATCCCACACCCAGGAATTCCTCCTCTCTTCTGTCTTGGCCCTCAGGGATAGAGGGCATGAGTGGCCACAGGGGCCTGGGTTCTCCCTCTCTCCCTGTGGAGCGCCATCTAGGCCGGTGGAAACCTCTGAGGCTGGGATTCCCGGGCTGGACTCTCGCCTCTGCTCTGCCCCTGCTGCGCTGTGTGGCTACAGACTTGCCCTTTCTGATCTTCCATGTCCTCATTCATCCTATGGACATCCACCATAAGTCTGTGTGGCACAAAGCAGGGTGCTCAAGGCATCAGAAAGGTGGTAGGAGCTCCTGGTGTGTTTAGAATGTTTCTCTCAGCTGCAGAGAGGCTGGGGGATCTTTGTTGTAAAGGTTCTAGCCCTTTCCTGGCCCTGAGGGGATCGAGCAGCCCTGCCCTCAACCCAGGCCTCAGAGGGGTCCTGGCTGGGCCAGCAGCTAGAACCAGATTTTTTTTTTTAAATTAGTGCATTATGGTTATACATAATAGTAGGTTGATTTTTGACATTTTCATAAATGCATGTAAACTTTGTTTTTTAACAAAGGGTCAGGACCTTTTTAGCATAAAGTGATGAATGAGGAAGAATGTTGAAAAATTCTAAAATGTTCACATTTTATTACATGTGTATGTGTGAGAGCGTATGTATCAACACACACACACACACACACCCCACACTGAAGCCAGGGCAGGACCCTAGCAATCCAGCCACGTCCCCTGCCATGCTGCCTGGCCTCCCACAGGATGAAGCAAGAGCAGTTGGTGAGTTTTACATGTCAGTTCCGTGGTCGCCAGGTTGTGGGCATTCAAGGCCCCTCGGAGGTCCACATTTTAAATGTCCGAAAGCCCCTTTAAAATATAGCCATTGCCAGGCAGTGCAGAAACTTCCAACTCCTACAGGGAAATCAACCTGGATTTTGACAACATACTTGGCCGTCATTTGAAGTTAAAGGACGCATACTGTCTCTGAGCCAGGGTAACAGTCACAAGGAGGAGCTCCAGGTGGTTTTGGAAGAAGACCATGTGGCCCCAAGCTACAGGGAATGTGTCTCTCAGCCTGGACCTTTAGCATTGGTTGAGGACTATGAGGCAGCCCCTCCTGGCCCTCCTGTGAGCGGGAGACTTGAAGGTTTTTGGACCTGGGACCCCCTCAGCGCTGCTCCTAGCAAAGCAGCAGGCCAGGGCAGCGTGAGTCCTGGGGAAAGGCCCCCCTTCCCATCTTCCCTCCTCTCCTTGGCCAGCACAGGCCCAGGGGGGACTGGGCAGGGAGAGATGGGAGGGAAAAGCACCCGGTGAGCCTGCTTGGGGAAGGGATTACAGTTGCTTATTTGGGGTTTGATCGTGAAGGATCCTTTAAGTAGCTTCCCTGGGAGGAAGAGGTTAGGGGAAGGGGGTGTTGTGTTTCTGGAAGGTGCTGACCTACAGCTTCTATTCTGTTCTTCAAGTGGAAAAGAAGGAAAAATTAGATTTCAACCAAAATGGATCCCATTTCCCACCTGATTCTGAGTCTGGTTTTGTTGTCCTGAAATTTGCTTTGGTTTTTGCTCCAGTACTCTGCCTCCTTTACCTCTGATATTCCAGGGGACACTTGGCCTCCCTCAGTGTTCTCCTGGTCCTCTTAGCAAGCAGACCTTCTCTATCTTTCAAATTTGACACCCTTCCTTTATAGTCAGGAGCCCAGGGCCTTCTGGCCCCCACGCCCTGGGTTCCAGGTGGCACTCCATTTGTGACTGGGCCCTCTCCTTGCGCATACCTGACTTCCCCATGCTTATCAGAACAAAGCAGGTGTCAGAGATGGTGGGCTTTGCTTGCCTCAGATTACAGATGGGGACACTGGACTGCTGGGCAGGAGTCTTGCTCAGTCACACAGCTAACCAGGTGGCCCAGCCTCCTGTTCCTGCCACAGCAGCCTTCCCTGGGCTCTTCCTTCTCCATCATTATTAGCCCCCAGGACCCCATCTGTCACAAGGCCCAGAAAGGTGAAGGGCAGCCTGGTGTTGTCTGCCTTTCCAGGTATCATGGTGGCCCCTGTTCCTACCCCATCTCTGCCACCCGAGTATGTTGCCCAAATGTCCATGTGTCTGCTGCAGGTGAAGACTTGAGGAACAGCAGGTTATAAGGGGGATGCGGGGACCCCACTCTGGGTACTCTAGGCCTCTTGTGTCACCAGCTAACCATTATGTCCCAGCATCTCATATATAGGACACCCATAAAAATTTAAAATGAGGAGTGAATATACCATTATTGTAACTTTGTTGCTCATTTTAAGTTTTTACAGGTATCCTATATGGGACACTAGGACACAATAGGTTTCAATGTCCTAACCTGCTGCCTCATACTGCCTTGTCCCATTTTCCAGTGTCCCTTGTGGGGAAGGGGGGATTCTGTGTTAGTCTGTTTCTGTTTCTGTAACAAAATAC